>JALBCR010002634.1:0-634527 GCA_030710515.1 Abscondita cerata | reverse complement strand
AATTTTATGAGGAGGGTATTCAAAACTGTTGCCAATGTTATGACAAGGCCTCAATATTCACAAAAATTATGTAGAAAAGTAGATTAAGGTACAGGCTTTCATGTAAAAATAAAATTATTGGTGATATCTTTGCACGTTTTTTAATTCCAAAACGGTACTTACTTAAAAACTTGCCTCACATATCAAAAATTAACCCGATATGGAGTTCTGACCCTGATATTTCCATGAACTTTACATTTGTAAAAATTTACTAACACAATTATCTCAAAATCTATAGCTCTTGGCTACAGGGAATGTTATACAAAGTAACCATAAAATTTGAGTAGAATTTGAAAATGCAATAATATGTAGGGTGTTCCATTTAAAAAATTAAGTTGATGACGACTTTCGGTTTCTTTGGAAGTGTCAGAAGAATGAACATTTTTTAGTTGAGTTTGTTCTATTGGCATTTAGTCATTTTCCAAATTTTCAATTTTTTCTATGTATACGGCTAATGGCGGTTCCCGGTGAGATAATTTTGTATATAATTTGCACGCTGGTCGTCGGAATACCTACTTAACTCCTTCTGCAATTACAAGCCAAACGGTTTCGGGAAATCACAACCTATACGTCGGACAACTTGTTGTTAACAAAGACGACAATCTCTCTCTCTTGCATGGAAGGTCCTTCTCACCTGGGAAATTTTTCCTGACCTGATGACCAGTGTGGTCTAGTGATTTAGTTCCGGCTTGAATTTGACTTAATTTTAATTGTCAAAATGTTTCTAACGTCACTGTTACCTATAGTTACCTCAGTATTGTTATTGTGTTTGTTAAGCTGAAGTAAAGTAATTTTCAAATTTTAGTATTTTCATGTTAGTTTGTAGAAAAGTATAGTGGGCAATTGTTTTATATATATTCTAGACACTCGTTTTTAGACACTGCTCTGCTTACGCTTTGCTCGTCCCCAAATAAATCTCAGTGTGTAAAATGCTGTTTATAAAACTTGTTGCATAACCCGATACTTTATTATTAAAAAGTAATCTCAATTAGCGAGACATCGTCTCCATTTTTTTATGGTAAAAAGTTTCTCAATTGAAAACTTATTTCAAGGAATATCTTTGCAAGAATTAACAATGAATATAACAGGGTTGTTAATAAATAAGTGTAATAAATTTGAAGTTACTATTTTCAACAATAACTTAAAAATACGTGAAATATCTGAAAACCGATATTAAGAAAGTATTAAATCGATATCTTGAAAAGTATCCCAAGTGTACATAAAGGTACACTCTTTAAAAAAAAATAGACAGTAGGGTTTGTAAATTAAATGAATGTCCTCTATAGATTAGGCTTACCTACGTTTAAGAAATTGTTTAGTAATAAGAGTAACGTAACGTACAGTTTTTCACGTAGGTTCAGAATAAAAAACAAAAAATATAAGTTTCCATTTAAACTGTCAAAGTTGGCAGGTAGTCCATAAATATAAGGGACACCCTGTTCATAATTGAAAATATTTTTAACAGTATTTTCTATTCAAGATGCATTTATTTCCTAAATTATTTTTCAAAATTTTGTTAGATATGAGGCAGCAAAACTCGAAGACACTACAAGCGATGCAAACCAGACAGAGCCAGCTTTTCGTACATAATATTATTATTATTCTACAAAAGTACAAACGGCTTCTGAAGTTTTGTCTGTTATAGCAAATTTTCATGTAATTAGCATTCCGTTCGTTTTTTTAATTAATCTGTTCAACATCAAGGACTCCTTGAAATTCTCATCCACGGTTGTTTTTTTCTCTAAAATTGCTGTTTAAATATAGCATAAGTACACAAATCAATGTACCGAGACTTTGGAATTACAAGAATATAGTTGTGTAGGACGATATCGTTTGCAATTAAAGAAAATAAGCGTTCGACTGCGTCGAAAAAAAAATAATTAATATTTTAACACTTATTAAGTAACGAACGACATCATACTATCGAATAATTGTTAAATTATTACATGCACCCTAAAACAATAAGTCATATACAATTATTTTCTCATTAAGTATTCGAGGTGAAATTTAGAGGATGACATCATAGTTTGAATTAGTTAAACGAATCGTTATTGAAATAAGTTAACTAAAATGTAAGCATGAAGTTTTCTTAAATTAACAATAAAAATTATCTTGAAAAAAACTATAAATAATTTGATGTAATAAAGCCCTTCAGGTTGACCGTAAACGTTGATAAATGTGTATGACACCTGTTGCTTGTTTCTGTAAAATGCATTTAGCTAAGTTACGCACTTTTATCAACTACTTACTAAATATTGTTTGTTACTGTAAATTAATGTGCGTCTATAGTTTATATTTCCGAATGGTTTTTACAACAATTTTTTTTAAATGCGTGAATATGGAGAATTCAGGCAGTTTAGGTAAATACGCCCGATAGAGGGCGCTGAGCAGTGACAATCGCTGGCTCGATCGGAAATAACAACAGATTTTCTTATTGGTATTTTACCAATTCTCTATATTAGTTCGTTCTACCGGTCAGTGACTCAACTACGTGTAATGGTATTATACATTCGCCACGCTCTTGTATTTGTTAATGTTTTATCTATATTACGCGAATATAATTTACACTGGACTTAAAGTGGACGGTAAGGTGGCCTAATAAACAAATTTAGACGGTGGAGAAAAGCTGTTTGTGTTTTGTTTTTAAATTCGGTTCATTTTACCGCTTGTGTTACAGGCGTTGGCCCTTGTCTAACAATGTAGTTGTAGGTGCATGACATATGCCAGAAAAGCCTCTCTCCATCAAGCAGTCAAAACAAACCAATCTAATTAAATAAAAAAACCGACGAATTAATTCTCAAATATGGTGGAATTTTAATTAAAGTTTTTGTTTTTTTTGTTTCAGCGCCGTTTTGATTGTTTACTATGTTTAAGTTTATAAGGGCTAAAGGACCACAAGCGACAGCCGAAAGGCAGAAGTTGCAAAAGGAATTATTTTCGTATCGAAGGGTAAGTGTATAATATATTTTTTAAAACTCGAAATGTAGGTGTATAGGTGAATTGTTATCATCATTGTTGTATCATTAAACGAACACCACTATCTTATCTGTGTAAATAGATTTTGTACTTAAACAGGTACAAGTTACAGTTTTTTCGCTAGATCATACCCTAATAATTTTAGGTCGAAACTTTTATCTCATTACTCATTCAGAGTGATTACAGATTATGAGATCATTTTGATTAACTTCACCTTTCCTTAATTAATTTGTCAACTCTATACCTTGTAGGTATTATTATCATATGCAGGTTATTCTTTCATTCTGGGGTGGTTCTACAAAAACTATCGTGACATTTTAAAGTCACCTTTATTTGTCGTATTTTAGTTTGTAATTCAAACAATTGAAATTAGCCTTGCCGAACCTTTGAGATCACTTAATTAATGATACTTTCATAAATCAATTGATTTATGTAATAGGAATTGTCTAATATTAACTGAAGTATTTAATTGGAAATAATATTGGTCATTTTTCAGTTTATATTTACTTCTCTCCTTTGTTTATTTTATTTTTATTTTAAATAAATAATCTACTTATTCTTCTTAGGATTTGGGAGATTCAATGCTTGATGTAAAGAATTTGTTTACCTTTTTTTTTTAAATGTAAGATGATAAAACGAATTCAAAATCTTTCAGAAGTGAGGAAATGGCGAAATCGTAAATACTTTGTACTTTTTGTTAATCAACGCTTATCCTATCTTGCTTTTTAACTTGACCATTACATTATCGATATGACAAACCAAGGATCGTTTCATTTTATCTTATCTTCTATCCACTGATTTTTAGAAAGAACATTCAGTCATACTTGGATAAAACTAAGTTCTTCCCTGTTCTTTTATTCCTAGAATTATAATTATAATTGTAAATGAAAAGACTGTTACAAAATTGTATTTAGTTTCCTAAAATGTATACAACTAAAGCATAAAGTTTAAGGTATTTGTAGACTTTAGCTACTTGAAGAACATAGCTAGGATAGAGCTAATTGACACTTAACGGAAGAGCATAAGTTTATTACATATTTTTAAATGAGTGTAGTATCAGAAAATTTGTTTTGATTTCATTGATCAATGGACATTGATTTCAACGTCAGGGAAGACAATCCATTTCAGAAGCAACCTTAATTAATATTGCTAGTTCTTAGAAATAATAAGTGTTGACTTCTTCAACCTTGTCTTTCCCCTAAAGTGGCTTTCAGTTTATTATCATTTTTTTTTCTCTTTTTTCCATTCTCAGGATATACTCCCTTAAAAAAATATTAATAGAGGCCCTTGGTACTATTTGGGAAGCTTTATGTCATTACTTGTATCGTGATATGTTTTTTAAAGTTAGCGAGACAAAAGTTCTACCCTTTCGTCATCTCTTTTTACCAGTGGTGTAAATAGAATTTTATTTTATTTTTATTTATTTATTTTATTTCAAGCAAACAAATGTTAACAAAAGAAAAAACATTTGTGATAAATAAATTTTAAATTCCGTAAAAAAATTACTTGAAATTAGGTGGCCCTTCAAGAAATCTGTATAGGGGTATCAATAAGAAAACACAGCGAAAATTAAATATGTATCTACATATATTGTATATAAAAGTAATCATAATTATAATAAAAGAAAACCTATAATATGTTGTGTCCGTTACTTATTGTGGAAATGAGTATTGTACAAGTAAGACTTATACTGAATTACATTGAAATTGTGTAAAATTAACTTAAACTATATCACAAAAAAGATAATCGATTTTGGGCAGTGTTAGAAGCCATTTTTTTTACAGATCTGGAGAACTGCTTTAGTGAATTCATATTTCGAATATGTTCTGGTATTTTACTAAAAAATTTTGGACCTACGTAGTTAAAAAAAGTCTTGAAAATAGATAGTTCAGGCCTAGATATCTGATACGTTTTTTGTCTACCCTTTCGTAAGTAATAAGTATTTCGGCTAATCATCCAACTTCCAGACCTGATAAAAAATAACTTAGTAATCTTATAAAAATACAAATACTTTAATGGTAAAATGATCAGTTTTTGAAACAGAGGAAAAGATTTTTCCTTGAATAATTTGTATAACATTGTGGGTATTATTATTTTTTGGATAAAATTAAAGTGCGTAAACTTGTCAAATTATAACCTCCCCAACAAACAATACCATATTGCAATCTGAATTGATTAATGGAAAGTAGATCTGCTTTAAAACTAATAAAGGGCAAGTATATCGAAAGAAGATATCGAGACATCACCATAATTAATTTTTTTTTAATTTGATCTTTCCAGTTTAGTTTACGATCAATTATAATCCCTAGATATTGAAGATTGTCTACTTGTTCTATAATTATGCAATTTTTGCACTTTATGGTATTGTTGGTTAAACAAGAGGTATGTACACTTATAAATCAATGGATTTAAAAATGAGTTGGTTTTTTGTAAACCGTAAAAGATAAACTTTGTTTTTTTTTTGTTAAGCAATTTTCATCAAACCAATATTTAAATTTATTTAAATCCTCAGTAATACTTTTATACAAGAAATTTTTATTCTTAGATGTGTAAGATAGGGCAATGTCATCTGCAAAAGCTGTAAAAGTACCTAGGCATAAATCATTTATATAAATTAAAAACAACAAAGGCTCCAAAACTGAACCCTGCGAACACCGCATGATACTTCATACGTAGAGCTGCAAGAACGATCTATGAGAACCTGTTGTTTTCTATCAACTACAGCTGGAAACCAATCATGCAGTGCCTCTAATACCCGCATTCCAAAGTTTTTCCAATAAAATATTATGATTGACCGTATCGAATGCCTTTGTAATGTCAATAAATAGGCTTGTAACAAACCTGCTTCGTTTAAACCTTCATAGATTTCATTAATCTAAATTTTACCGCTCTCTCAAAAACTTTAGATAGTACTGGCAGTAGCGCAATCGGTCTATAATTGTTAATATCAGTTATACTATCTTTTTTGTAAATTGGGATAATAATAGCATTTTTAAATTGTTGTGGAAATTTTCCTGTACTTAGGCTAAGATTGAAAATGTATGTCAGAACAGGTGAGATAATGTCTTCCGTAGCTTTAAGAACTAACGATGACAAGCCGTCAGCTCCTACTGTTCGATGAACAAAAGTTCATCTTATGAATTCACAAAGTCTGTCTGTCTGTCTGGATGTCCGTAGCTTTTTTCCTGTTGACATTTTTGAAAATTTTCTTTCGGATTCCTATAGAACATCAAAATCTAAGACATTTTTGCTTCGATCATTTTTTGTCTATCTCATCGGCAAAGTGGTCAAATCGGCTCCCGAAAAAAATTTAAAAAAAATTTTATAAATTTTTAAGCTAAATAAGCAGTTCTTTTGTTCATCCCGGCAATGCAAGCTTGCGCATTCCCAACTGGTTTTTTATTATGTAATTTCGAAATAATGTTCTTTGTTTCGTCCGCCGTTATATCATACATAAATATTGTACTAAAAAGTCAGTTTCAATGCAAGTGGGGTTTTTGCAAGTTTCTGTAATTGTTCAGTTTTGTTTAGAATTGGACATAACCTCATTTATTCTGCCAATTATTACATTTTTGACTTTCAATTCAATTTAAAGATTTATTCTTTTAGTAGCGTTTACAGTTCAAAATGTAAAACATCTTCAAATTTGATTCGTAACCAGTCATTTTAAAAACCTGCAACAAACCTTTCCAAATGTTTGGTGGATAGAATCTTGTGGAAATGAAAAAAAAATCAATTACAAACATTAGAAAAAATACTTATGTATGTAGTAACCATTTTATTGACGGTGGAAATAACCTTACACCGTTTTATGAAGCTCCCAGGAAGTGGACAAGTTGTGTATTTAATTCATACACACATAAATTGGTGAGGAATTCTCATAATAAATAATTCTGGTTTAGTTTAACTGTTATATCTTCAATTATATTTGGGTTCACATCTTTTTAGTTGCTTCGTGACTCGAATCCGCGTTTCAGTTTGTGAAAATATATAACTACGTATGTATACGTCAGTTGCGCAAACAAAAAGAACAGGATTAAATCGACGGCCATTTACAGGTCGGTGTAATTTTTTGGTTTTTTCATGAAAGATATTTTTCAGTGCTACTTCTTCAGTGTGATTCTATTTCCTTTTTCATTGCTATATCAATACCACTCCATCATATTTTACACACATTGAATACCTCGTCAGTGTTTATTTCTGACAATTCACGACATCTTTCCAATTATTTAATTTGCTAGTACGTTTTTGTTTTTATAGCGACCATCAACTGTTTATAAACCTCATAGTAGTACACTCTTAAGTAATTATATACAATTTGAACTTCACATTTCTAAAATTGCTCAAATAATTACACAGAAATATCAAATAACCCGTTCACGTTGAAACTACTTTGCCTAAAGCGGTACTGACCGGGGTTGAGTAGAATTTATGTTTAATAGAATCTTATGGAAAACAAATCACACCTGCAATACTATGGCGTTCATAAACAGTGGACAGTCTGTGAAGCAAGTGAGCAGATGACACCAAATAAAATCACCGGAGAATTCAATAATGGGCATGTTTCCAATATTTCAAAATCACTCTTCTACTATTGCAATCGACAGATAATGCTAATGTACTACGAAAACAATTTTTTTTTGCAATTGAGAGAACAAAATGGAACTTGCAAAATTGTTATTCTCCGCAATTGCTTCCATAATGTTCTCGCAAAACTGATCACGTCTATCAAAATCGTCTTCCGATAATTCTTGTACTAAATGTACCTTGTAAGGATGATATTTGTGATGCTTTAGAATTTTCTGAACTGAATATCGAGACATATTATGGTTTAGTGCAAGCTGATATGCTGATGTTTTGGGCTGATGAACTACATCCATTAATACTGCCAGTGAATTATCCTCTGTAGCCACTGTTGTTGGTCGGCCACTTCTGCGACGGTTCTTAACACTCCCAGTGATATTATACCGTCGTAAAGTCTTGGTCGCAGTAGATCTCACTATAGGATTCCTATCAGGGTTTTCAGCATTGAAGAGTTGGCAAACTTCTTTATGCGTGCGTTTTCTATCGCCGTAACCAACCATCATAAGAATTTGTAATCTTTCTGATTCAGTTAGCTGATTCATTTTTACGAGACGGTTCTAATTATTGAATAATAATGAACTAGTAATGAGAATAATTGTTGTTTTGACGTTATAACGTTACCTAGGTAACGTCACCTAGGTAACGTGTCAAAAGCATCGCCACCTAAATTAAAAGGCGATAATACAAATAATTGCAGAAATAATTATTAGAATAAATTTTTTAGGTATTTCCTCCAAATACAACTTCAATGTTTCTAGTCAGTTGCAAAGTAAATAAAATAAGCTTTCAAATGATATATCACATGACCCATCTTGCTATTTAAAAAAATTCAAGATGGCGGCCGTATCAAAATATTATCGAGCAAAGAAATTTTTTGATTGTGTCAAATTATGTGAAATAGCTTCAGATTTGATCCCTAAAATTTCCAGAATGATGCCTTCAACCGTTTTGGCTACAGAGCCTTGGTTCCATACATAAAAGCTACCCTGTATAAGTAACTATACGAGTAACGCTATATTCGCTTTATACCGAAATATGAAGTCAGAATGCTAGAAAGAGAGCAGTGAAGGACGACAATAAAATATCATGTGACGAGTGGAAGTGGGAAATATACAAGATATGTGTCATGTATTTTAGGTTAACACTGACAACCGCGAACATGAATTTAACCTTTTCATATGCGGCATTTTAACGCATTTGCCAAAATGGCGTCTGTGGGGCAAACAAACCTTTGTTTTTATTGGAATGTGTGTAATTTCTGTTGATTTTTTGTACTTTTTGTTGTTGTTTTAATTAAGTTAGTTATAGAATCTGTGAAAGAGTATTTTAACTAAATTTATGTTTAAAATTACAAATAACAGGGATTCTAAAAAACTTAACACTGTCACGATTTTCTTTACTACCAAAGTTCACTACACAACCAAATGCTGGCATTATGGTACATTACAAATCAATTACTTAAACGTATAAACTATATTAAAATTCTATAACTCAATGATAAAACCCATCTAATTATACGTAAGTTTGCCCTGCAGTAGCCATTATTAAAGGTCTTTGACAGGTATCTGACAGCGCATTGAAATGCCTTATAGTTTTTATTTTTCCACGCGTCACGTGACAGTTGTAGCTCCGTCCTTGCACCTCTCTTTATTTTATGTCGACTTCAAAACAGAAGTACGCGTTACTTGTCTATAGGTACTTATATTTAGTCAGAGAACAACCCAACGTCCTTTACCTCTAACACAATATGACATCCACGAAATGTCACTTTACTACTTTCTGACGCACTCGGGAAAACAAAATCGGAACAACTGAACAGGCCAACTAAGAATGGACGCCGGCTGTATCTCGGTATCCATTGGCCCTACAACTTGCACAAAAAAAATTATTGGAAAATAGGCCAAGAGAAATTGCTGAAAATTATTTTCGAGTTCAACAACTAATGGTCGCCTAGTGTCTCGTTTTCTGATTGCTATACAATTTGCGCCACCTGGAGGCAATTTATTGAACTCGAAAATGAGTTCTAGCAATTTCTGTCGACCTATTTACCAATAAAAAATTTCTGCAAGTTGTAGGAGCAACGTTTACCGAGATGTGGTTAGCGTCCATTCTTAGTTGGCTACCTTTATGTAAGCTTTATGGGATAGTTTTGTATAATAAATAGTTGCCCCCACAGCCGTTGGGAATGCTGCAGTATACTGTTAGTGGGTAACTTAGAATTCTCTGTTACCGATCCGTGCATAATTTTTAAATTTTGATATTTAGTTTGCAGTATTTTGTATGTCAGTTGATGTCAGTCCAAGTTTATTTTTTTGTGATTTTGGCATTGAAAATATGAAAATGATATCACCACTTAAGTTACTAATTTTTTGAAAATGATGGAATATAATTTACATCAAAAAGACAAGTAAGAAGTTAAAGAATAGACGTCATAAGTGTATTAGCGAATACTGTATTATATAATAACTGTAGGATTTGTGTAATTATGTTTTCAATTATAAAATGTAAACGAAATTTACAATTTCTTTTTAAAATACTTATGTAGTTCAGATGAGGAAATAGATTTTAAGAAATTCCATAAATGATGTAGGTACATCCACAGCGGCATGTGGCGCTACAATCTATACTTCATTTTTAATATTGGAGTTTCATATCTAAAGTGTGTGATTTCTCATCTAAGTATAATAATTTAAAAGTAAGTATTTACATTTTCTGGGCGTTTTGAATATATTTCTTATACTTTATATATATCATTTTAAACAAAAGTTAAAGTTCTTTAAATATTTATATCCAAGATATAAACATTTGTGTGCTTTTTGATGTGACACAAGATTGCAACGTAGTAGAATGCATTGCGCATGTCCAATTTGCTATTTATAGCGATGAAATAATAGTATATTAAAGAACTAGTTTGAGAAGACGCATTTTATAAGACGAGTACGAGTCTCTGAAACGAATTCTTTATACTATTTTTTCTGTTTTGGGTTTTTCAGATTGATTTTAAATTAAAATTTCGTGAGTTTTTAAATTTACGAAGTTTTGAAGTATAATTGCTAGGGTGGCAATATTTTCATTAAACTTTGGTTTAAATGCTAGTTTAAGTTTAATTAGTACGTTTTAATTAAAAAAATGGTGGAAATAAAAATAAGTAGATAAATAAATCTACGAAACATTAATTACGATTTAAATTAACGCACGCCGAACGTAATGACACCTTTGACATTCAATATCAAATCAGTGTTACCACCGTTCGGAATAAAAATTGTTCTATTCCTATAAAAGAACTCATTTAGGTGCTTTTATAGTTCTGTAAGCGACCCAAAATAGAAAAACATACTTTTGTATTCCTTGAAATACACTGTATCGCTTGAGCGGATAAAAAAAAATTTGAAACAAGCCTATTGTATCTCATAAATTGTTAGATGAAATAGACACTATTGTATCAAAATATCTTCATAATTAAAATGTGGCGAAACAATTCAACTATTTGGTGTATATATATTATCAAATACATCTTTATATACCTTTCGGTGTCGTATACTACATTTTAACTACTGTACAATATAAGAAAAGTAAACAATTCCTTGGTTCTATGATTACATTAACTTAAATTAAATCTTACATTTATTTAAATATAAACAAAACTTATTATGAACTTATTTCTAACATTATTTATTTCATTCCGTACGAATGTTTTCGCCTTCTCGCTTGTCTTTCGCTAACTGCAGCTTTCGCACTGTGGTAGCGTTTTCAAGTTCGCCACTCTATTCCCGAATTTAGTTCTTTCACTTTGATTAACCTGTCTGTGTTCACGTTTTGCACTTCCTCACAAACTTAGTGCACTTTTTTTATATTTCGCTAGGGTTTCTGATTCTTCCATTGTTTTCCCCCTTCTCTTTATTAATTTGCCTATTACTCCATCCCATGTTTCCTTTGGCTTTAATCTTCTTCGTTCTTTCATTATTTTTGATTTCCATACTCTCTTCCATTCTTTGCATGTGTCCCCACCAGTTTAGCTGTTTCTGTTCTATAATTTCAATGATTCATTTGTCTCTAAATCTTGCCGTATTTCTTGGTTTCTAATTTTTTTCCGTCTTGGTTACTCCTTTTACTTTCCTCAAGTATTTCATCTTTAGTGTCTGTATTTTGCTTTGCATTCTCTTAATAATAATAAAATATGTTCTATTGAGTTGTGTAATATTATAATAATTTTATACAAAATAAAGAAGAAAAAATAGTACATGTATATTATTAAAAATAAGAACACCTTAAATATAGTTTAACAACTTACATCAGCTTCAATCGGATGTAACCACAAATTGGCAGCAGAAGCAGCCATCTGATATTAAAGGTTACACCCATGATTAATACAAGACATAGAGAAAGAAAACTGGCAAAAGGGACACCCAACACGATAAGTACAAGCACTAAAGTTCAGAACACACCATTAATTAAGAATAAAGAGTAGCACGAACAAATTGTACTAAGGTTTATCCTGCAATTGACCTTTAAGAATTGATATTTTTAGTTGTTTTTGGAAAACTGCAACAGAACATAGCTTTAAGTTATCAGGTTTTAAGTTATTATAAAACATGCAAATGCACAGCCCGGAGACTATTGTCAAGTTTGCTAGTGTACAAAATCCTGATTTATTCGGTTCCTCCAGTATCAAATGTATCTCGGTCAACCCTCTTAGGAAGAACAAAAGTTTATTTCATGCTGTCTTACAGGTTGACGCTGCTGCCTACAGATCTGCTCTTTCGGCTGGACATATATTTATTGGGTACGATTCTTGCCCTGTGTTTGATGCATTAGAAGTTATTCGATGCTTCAATTGTTGCGGATTCCACCATTCGTCTCGCCACTGCCGTAAGTCGTTGGTCTGCCTTAAGTGTGCTGAACAACATTCTATTGGTGACTGTAAATCTGATTTTTTGAAGTGCTTTAATTGCTGTAGTCTCAGCAAGATTCTGCCTAACATTAAACCTGATCACGCTGCTTGGGATAGGAACTAGGCTGTCTATGTCAAAAGCTGACTGCTTTAAAAGCAGATTTGGTAGGTTCGGATAGCAATTACCCCGTTCTCCCGCCAACTCTCTCTGACTGCTTTTTCATTTCATATTTCTTCCGCTTCTGTCTTCATTTACTATCAAAACGTTAGGGACCTTAACACTAAAACACAAAAATTTTTCAACGGTGTTTCCTCTATCTCTTACATCGATATTTTCGTCATCACTGAGACTTGGTTAAGCGACTGTCAATAATTCCGAACTTTTCCCCTCTTTTCAACATCTTTAGATGTGACCGGTCACTCGAAGCCACATCTCATTGCGGTAAAATTCAACTTTCATGTGCAGCATATGGATTTGTATTCAATATCTCCTTTATTTCAGTCTATTCTCGATATCGATATTTTTGCTGTATTCATAAGTATCTCTGGTGCTAGATTCTGTCTTGTCGCTGCCTACATATCCCAAATTGTGTCTTATGATCACGTGATCACACTGTTTGAGGCACTTGAGCTACTTCACATTACCCATGGACCTGATCTCATTGTGTTGGGTGATTTTAACTTTGCCGAATATGCCTCGTCCCTTTCAGGCTGTACCTCCGAACGTGTTCAAAAATTAAATAATTTTTGCAACTTACTGTCTCTTGAGCAGTTCAACTTTGTCCGCAATTCCAACAATAGGTTACTTGATCTTTTATTGTCATCCAAACCATGTCTGGTTGACAGGAACTGCGATCCAATAGTTGACGAGGACCTCCATCATCCTACCCTTTTCATAAGATTTTCCCGCAGCTTACCTGGCAATTTCCACAAACTTGCTGGAAATAATCTTCATTTGTCCTACAACTTTAGAAAAGGTAACTACACCTCCTTATATGAACATCTTTCTTCCCTATCATGGACCCCTATCTTGACAGACTCCTCCGTTGATTCTTCTTTACAGAAACTATATTCTGTTATCTATAACTCATTCAATGCGTTTATCCCTAAGTCCTCTCCGGAATCCAGAACAAAATATCCGTCATGGTTTTCTAATGCTATCATCTCTGATATCAAGCTGAAGTACTCTCTCTGGCGGAATTATAAATCATCTAATGACCCTACTTCTCTTCATCGGTTTAGATTGCTGCGCAGCAAGATAAAGACTGATATTCAGACTTCTCATAAATGCTTCTTGAGACGTATTGAGACCGATATTAGGTCTAACCCTAATCATTTCTGGTCTTACATTAATCTAGTCCGTAATTCCTCCGGTATACCTTCTAATATGACTTACCTTGGTGCTCACAGTGACGGCCAAAATGATGTTGTCAACTTTTTGCTTCACCACTTTTTTGTACCTCAACATCAGGTCGTTGACGTGATCTCTCTGCCTAAACATTTCGTCGAATCTAATCTGCTTTTCGCTATAAAAAGATTAAACCCACACTTACCGCAGGCCTTTTTTTTTGTGAGAGACCGCTTTTGTGTGGTGGCGGCGCCTTCTTCTCATATTCAATCTGATCCTTCAACACAGACGCTTTCCTGTTGATTGGAAATCTGCTCGAATTGTTCCCGTTCATAAAAAGGCGACAGATCCAATGTTCTTAACTATCGCCCCATCGCGCTTCTCTGTAACTTCTCAAAAACTTTTCGAATTTTGCTTATATAACCACATCGCTTCTAGAATCTCCCAAAAGCTTCACAGCTGTCAACACGGCTTTATTAGAGGGCGTTCCACAATTACAATTTAACTGTTATGCACCAGTTTCTTGCTGAATCCTTGGATTCTGGTTTCCAGGTCGACGTTGTGTATACCGATTTTAGTAAGGCTTTCGATCGGTTGAACCATGAGATTCTCATTTCGAAGCTACACGCTTTTGGTTTGAGTAACAACTTAGTACAATTACTCAAGAGTTACCTATCTGATAGAACCCAATTTGTTGAGCTGCTTGGCTTCCGGTCGCGTGTCTCAAGTGTCCCTTCGGGCGTACCCCAAAGCTCTGTTTTTGGCCCCCCTATTATTCAATATCTTTATCAATGACGTCGCACCTACTCTCGATTATCATTGCCTACTGTATGCGGATGACATGAAGATATTTCAGGTTATACGTAATATGTCTGATGCTCTTGTGCTTCAGAAAAGGCTTGATCTTTTGATAAATGGTGTCGGTCTAACCACTTAGATCTGAACGTTTCTAAATGTCACATCGTTTCTTATACCAGAGCAAAGTCCCCAATTCTTTTTAACTATTCTTTTTCCGACGTCTCCATTACTCGCTCTAGCGCTTTTAAAGATCTGGGTGTCACTTTTGAATCGTCTCTGTCCTTTAGTTCGCACATTCGATCTATTGTTTCATCTTCACTTAAAACTCTTGGTTTTATTATCAGAAACTCTAGAGATTTTTTAAGCGCTGACTTACCTCTCTTGCTGTACAGAACCCTCATTCGAACTCGACTGGAGTATGCCTCGGTAGTTTGGAACCCTACGTATCAGGCTCATATCCACGCTCTGGAGAACATTCAGCGCAAATTCTTAAAATTTCTAGCTTTTCACGTTGATGGAATTTACCCTCCTAGAGGTTTCCCGCAATCTGATCTTTTGGCTAGATTCAACCTTTCCGATTTAAGTAGTCGTCGCGCCACCTTTTCTCTTCTCTTTCTATACAAACTTATTCATTACCTTGTCGATTGTCCTGAATTGTTGGCAAAATTATCTTTTTCCGTTCCTCGACCTGGGTCTCGTTTTCCTACCACTTTCTACCTACCCACTCCCCGTACGCGTGTGTTGGAGTCATCTCCTATTTTCTCTGTATGCAGCAGCAGTGCTCTACGTAAATTTGATATTTTTCATACGTCCATATCCGAGATAAAATCATTCTGTAGCGACTCCCTAGTTGGTTGATCGATTTACATTATTTACCTCGTTTAACGTTAACGTTACTACTTTTATTTGTTTTGGATTATATCTGTATTACCTACGTCTAATTACTTTTACGTTTATATTATCCGATTCGTTTTAGTTTTGTATTTTGCTGTTCCCGCCCATAATTGGCTTTTGCTGTGGTGCGGCTGTATTTAAATAAATAAATAAATAAATAAAAAAATTTATTAAATATTTTAAAAAAAAAATTTCGTAAATAAATTAATTTTTTTTTTTTTTTTTTTTTTTTTTTTTTTGTGTTTGTAAAAAATTTTTTTTTTTTTTTGGGGTGGGGTTTTTTTTTTAAAATAAATTTTTAGAAAAAAAATTACTTTAAAAAAATTTTTCTTAAACCTTCTCTTTCAAAACCGTTTTTTTAAAGTTTTTGGAAAATAGGGTCTTTTTTGTACTACTTGAATTTACGTTTATGTATAGTTGATACAATTTATAAAAACTACAAACTAAAATAGATAAAATTAGAGAATCGCAAAGTATTTTTTTGTATATTCATTTAGAATGGAGCAATTGGTGTATAACATCTTTAAAGTTGAATAAAAATCGTACTAGCGAATTAATATGTTGTGTAAGTTTTAAATCTTCATCAATTAGAAGCCCTAACTTCTTAACACTGTGTGAAATAGGAATCTGAAAATTATTGATATATAAAACAATAACTACGTGGTCTAATTTTCTACCAAAAAGAGTAACTGAACATTTACTAGTCGATGTTTTTTAGAAGAGTTGTAAATTTCTTGAAGATGAGACCGAATGTTTTTTTTATTAATTAATTTTTAATGAGATCCCTAACCACGGTTCCATGTGATCTCCTTATAAAACAATTTCTTCTTTTTATACAATATTAGATATTTTACTGTAGGAATGTGCTGTAAATTTCTTTTTTTCTTTTACTTGGATAGTGGAAATAAATAATAAAAAAAATAAATAATATTTTTTTGGTTGCAAAGACAGAATTTAAATAGCACCGTTTCTCTTTTTTCACCGCAAAATTTAAGTAGTTTCTAAATTGTTTATAGTAATTTCAATCGCCAATACACTTTGTACTTTTAAATTTATTATTTTCGATACAACCCACGACTCACATCCATATGTTAATATTGGTCTATATATTGTTTTGAATATCGTCATCTTTGTTTTCTTAGTGATCTCTTTTTTTCGTATAAATGTATCTTTCATTAGGCGAAACATTTTTAAGGTCTTTTCCAATCTTGTGTTTATGTCATCTTCTTGATCTCCGTTTACATCTATTATTACCTTCAAATTTTTATGTTTTTGTACTTGTTCAATATCACGTCCGTCGATCTGTATGTTAGTTTTCTGTTGTTCGTTTGCTATTACCATTATTTTTGTTTTGCTCGTATTTATTCGCATTCCATATTTTTCCAGTGTCTCTTTCCATATATCTAAGTTACTTTGTAATTCTTCTTCATTTCCTACCATTATTACTAAATCATCCGCAAACGCGTACTCCGACATTTTCTCTATTTTTAGATTTATATATCCTACTTGTAATTGTTTTTACTTGTGTTTGACACTTTTTAATTATTTCATCTATTATTATTATAAATAGAGCCGGACTTCGCGTTCTCCCTTATCTCAGTCCTTCTTGTGTTTTAAACATAGTAGATTTCCAGTTATTCTTAATTATATAATTCCAGGTCTTACTATATATGCTTTTTATTGCTTGTATGAGTTTATTATTTATTTTTGGTCTTTCCAATATTTTCCACATTAGTCCCGTATTACTCTATCGAAGGCTTTTTCCAGGTCAATAAAAGCGAAGTATGCTTTTGTTTTACTCATCAGTGTTTTGTATATTACTTGTTTTAGTGTAAATATATTTCTTTCCTTTCTGAAACCACTTTGAGCTTCTGTTATTGTAACCTCTGTGTCTTTTCTTATCCTTTTTTCTAATATTGTTTCATATATCTTTAATGGTATAATTAATAGTGTTATTCCTCTATAGTTGTTACAGTCTTTCGTATCTCCTGTTTGATGAATCGGTACTATTACATCAGTCTCCCAGGAATGTTTCCTTCATTCCTCCTGTCCCATATATTTTAACATTTCTCCAGATATTTTGTCGTGGCCTTACCATTTTTTTGTTCATTTTTGTGTTCAATGCGTAATTTACTTCTATTTTTATTCTTTCTGTGTTGTCATGTTCTTGTTCATCTCTTTCTTCTTCTTGATTATTTCTGTTATTCCTTCTCTTTTCTAATTTTTGTTCCATCTTTTACTCTTCTTTGTCTTTCTTTAGATTCAAGAGTTCGTTAAAATATTCTTTCCATCTTTTCATTATTGGCTGTTCTTCTGTTATTATTTCTCCCTTTTTATCTTTAATTACTGTACTATGTATTGTTTTACGTTTCCTCATTGTCTTTAATGTTTTATAAAACAGTTTTGATTTTCCTTACTGTTTCTTTCTATTTTTTCCCCAAACTTTGTCCAACTTTTGCTTCTTTTATCATGTCTTACGTTTTTCTTTCTTCTTTATATAAATTATACTTTTTTTCACTTCCATTACTTTCGCCATTTGCGTGTTTAATTTCATTGTTCCACCATTCTGTTTGTTTTTTCTTACTATTTGTTTTGTTTGTTGCACATGCTTCTTTGGCTGCATATAATATAATTTGTTTGAATGTCTGCCAGGTTTGTTCAACTTTTCCTTTTTGTATTTTCATATTTAATTCATTTATCTCTCGATATTTTTTTACTATCTGGGTTTCACTCAATTTATATGATTTTATGGTTTCATGGTCAGTAGCTCTTATTTGTTTCATAGTGTATGTAGTTTTTAATTCTCTTTCCATAGTATTACTTCCAACATCGCTTCCTATCTTTGGCCCTCGCCGTACTCTGACATTTTTGATGTTTCTTCGGTTGTTTCTTTCAACTAATATATAATCTATTACTGATTTTTCTTTTCCATCTTTCGAGTATCTGGTGTATGTATGTATTTTTTTATGTTTATAAAAAGTGTTAGATATTATTAAATTATTTATCGAGCAGTAGTCTATCAATCTTGTACCATTACTGTTTCGCTTATAGTCCCCGATTGTTTCTACTCTAGCGTTAAGGTCTCCGGAGATGTAGATTTCTTCTACACTGCTTTCAGTGATTGTGTTTAAGTCTTCCCAAAACGTATCTTTATTTTCTTTCCTTTGTTTTTATTGATTTCTACTGTTAAAATTCTTTCTGACCATTCTTTCCATTTTTGTACATCATTTTTCCATTTTTTGTTTATAACAAACCACACCAGCTGCCGCTACTCCGCTGTAATAAATGTTCTCCTTCTAATATAATTTCTTCTTTGCTCTTTTTCTTTCGGTTACTGCTAATATATCGGTGTTCGTTCTATCAAATTCCTCGTTTAATTCATTTTCCTTTCCATTCAGACTTCTTATGTTACATGTTGCTAATTTCCATTTCTCTCTCCTTTTCTGTTCCCCTCTTTAATCCGATTATTCTTATCCATTTCCTTCGCATGTTTCGTCATCATTTACTGTTCCCGCCTTATTTGATTTTTTAGTTTTTTGCTTTGCATGTTGAATATATTCTTGCAGTTTAGTTTTTCTCTTCGGTTCCACATGTATGTTACTCCATCCATTGTTGTTTTTGGTAACCCACCCGTACTGTTTTTCCTGCTTCTCGTTTTTTTTTGGAAATTTTCTTATAGATTGTTGTATTTCTATTTTCCTGTTTGTCAAATCGTGTTCTATGTATATTCCTGTATCCTGTAATTTACTTTTTTTCTTTATTATTGCCATCTTGTACATTTAGCCACAACTATTTGTTTTGCTTCCGCATTTCCTTTTTATATGCTAGCTCTAGTTCTGCTTTTACACCGATCTTCTCTGTTAAAAATTTCTGGACTTTTTGTTTCAAGTCGTCTCCTCTTATATCCGCGCCCTTAATAACGACGTTCCATTTTTCTTTTCTTTCTCAGCTTTTTCCTATACAATTTCTATTTTCTCTTCTAATTTTTCTTTCTCTTCCTTCCATTCTTGCTCTTTTTAATTACCTTTTCCTCCCATTTCCAGGTCTCTTCCAGCCAGTTCTTCTTTCCATTCGTATTCTTTCTGCGCTAATTTTCCTTTAGTAATTTTATTTCTTCTTGGCATTTCCTTAATTTTTCTTTTATTCCATCATTACCCTTGTTCACGTCAGCTTTTAATTCTGCGTGGCTTCTCTACGAAATTCCACATTCATTTCTTCGATCATTTTTTTAATGTCGGTTTTTTTTTAGTTCTGATGCTTCAAAGTTTTCTTTTTCCTCGATACTTATTTGTTTTGATTGTATTATTTCTATGGTCTGTTTTGTTGGTGTTTTTTCCGTTGTTTTAACCTTTATTTTATTCTATTCTGTTTATTAAACGTACGCATGTGTATTTTAATATACTGAAATTGTTTAGGTAATTCTTTATGTCACGAGGTTATCTGCATAAGTGGATACAGTAAATTTGCTTGTATATTACTACAGTTTTCGTTGTCTTTTTTTAATACTACCCGTTTATATTATGTTTTGCTACTTCTTTCCTTCACTTCACTAAATTAATAAACCCGGTACGCCTAGTTTCAGCAATTAATTCACACTTTTTACACTTATTCATCCATGACTGTTGTTCACTCAACCATTTGTCCCTGAATATTTCTAAATGTACTGTTGTTTCTTTTTGTCGAAGGAAGAATCCTCTAATATTTAATTATCAAATTGGAAATAAACTATTACCTCGATCTGCAGTTGCCAAGGACATTGGTGTATACTTTGATGAAAAGCTCTCATTCAAAGTCCATATTGATAAAGTTGTAAGTGATGTACTGCGAATGTACGGTTTTGTTGTGAGAAATTGCAAGTCATTTACGAATATAGATGCTCTCAGGGTTCTCTAGTACGGTCAAAACTGGAATACGCTTCACTGGTATGGTACCCTATTTATGATATTGATATCAACAGATTTGAATCAGTTCAACGGAAATTTTGTAAATTTCTGCACTTCTAAATATATGGACTTTACCCTGAGAGAAATTGTGAACATCAAATGTTCTTCAAGTGTGAATATGGTGTCTCTTCAACATCGCCGCATAAGTACAAGTTTAGTGTCTTTGCATAATATTATAAATGATGTTGTTGATGCTCCTGAAGTATTAGCGTGGATCAATATCTTAATTTCACGTCAAGGCTACCGTGGGAACAGTACATTTTACTTACCTTTACCAAAAACTAATCTCCTAAAATGGTCTCCAGTATATGTTATGTGCAATAACTGTAATTTGTATACGGAAGGATATGACATTGTGTCTTCTACTTGCGTACATTTGTTACATTAAATAATTAAATAATTTCTTTCTTCGAGTTTTTCAACGTTGCGGTTGCAGCTTAATCTAAACCTAAACATGTTCGACAATAGTTCTTAGTTTTTAAAGCAATACACATTTTATCAACAAAACATTGAGCACTTAATTTGACAATATAGCGTTTCATTATTATCTATTTAGCCCTTATTAAGAAGATAATACTTTTTGATTTTGTTATCTGGCGGTTCCGGCTTGATAGAGGTAAGAAAATGTTTTGTTTGAATTTTCAATTTACCAATCAATTTGAACATTGATACGATAATGGGCGTCAAAGTAAATTTTTAGAGTAACGTATTTTGAATGGATCTAAATAATTCAAAATGTTTATGTTAAATGAGTGCTTCATCATGGCCTTTTCGGAGATCGGCACTTTCCAGAATCTTTTTGAATCCTGTGTAGTGAATTTCGTTTGGATTTTCTCTCATCCAAGACTAACGTGTCTATTATGTACGTACATGTTCGTTTGTGAACGATTCGTTGCATATCGATTATCGTCTGACGTTTATGGCTTGACCTTGGCATCATTTCGTACCCTTTTAACAAACACACTTCTTCAGGTGCTTATCATTGTTGATAGGATTTTTGTAGAGAACAGAGAAAAATTAGTTTATGATGTCAGCTCAACTATTGAAAGGCGGAGCTACGATAAAACCAACCGATAATTAATGTAGGTTTGTAATTTTTGCTTCATTTGATTTACTTTGGAAATGTTTATATCAACATTCTTTTTGATGCCCCAAAAATAGCTAACAACCCATTTCCGAAGCTATTCTTGGTGAATAGTTTCAACAAAACTTCTCACATGTTGCTGAGTTTATTGGATTTGTAAAAAACGAGCGGTCAGGTGAAGTTCAGAAGGTGGGGAGAAGACAGATTTAATCAAAATATCAGCTTACTAGCTGTTAAATAAATAAGATGTACAGCGAATGAAATTTTATTTAGTTCACTTTTGAAAAAATCTACTACCTTGACCGGCTTTCATTGACGACTGGGTGTGCAGCGGATTCTCAGGGTTCCCACTTTTCTGGAAAATCGGAAATTTTGAAGTTGTCAGGGAATATACCGTATGTCTCGGGTAATCTGAAGCATTATGTTTAACATGGGAAATTTGAAAAGTCCGATTTATATGTACCCATAGTGTTTTAGGATATTTTCACTATCAGAACACTTAACATAGTCTACTAGAAAACGTTTTGCGTAATAATTTCTAAAATTTAACCAAACATATTAAAAATATTTGAAAAAACATTTAATAATATTTGAAACGTACGAGGGTTGAATCCCAGCTTTTTTTTTTAGTTGTATTATTATTTTCAAGAACAGCGTTTAATTTCCCTCGGTAAAGAAACATAACTCAAAGTTGTACTTTTTTACTTGAATTGGCAATGGATTTATTAGAATAATATTCTATTAGAGAGTTTTTGAATATCGTAAAATCAAACGCTAAAATTACGTGAGTTCCTTCTGCGCATGCCTAATGACGTATGCGCATGCGCAGAAGATTTTACAATATTCAAAAACTCCCTGTTATTAAACACTTAAACTAAATGTTTAATAATGGGAATATTCTAATAAATCCATCGCCAGTTTAAGTAACAAAAATTAAAACTTGTGCCTCTTTACCGATAGAAATTAAACGCTGTTCCTTCAAAATAATAATACAACTAAAAAAATAAATCGGACTGGGATTTGAACCCTCGTACGTTTTGAAATAATTTAAATATTTTCATTATTTTCATTACATCATTTTGATTCTATAAATGTCTTGTTCCAGACTTTACAACACGGCTTTCCAAACAAACCGACGGCATTAGCATGGGACTCTTCTTTGGGATTACTTGGAATTGGTACGGCAAGCGGCGCTATAAAAGTATTCGGTAAACCGGGAGTCGAATTCTATGGTCAACATCAAAATCAAATACCAATACGACGACTCGTTTTCCTACCCAACGTCGGTAGAATCATATCATTATGCGACGACAATTCCTTGCATCTTTGGGAAGTAAACAAAAGTTCTTTAGTCGAAGTTAAAACGCAATCGTTAGAGGGAAAGCTTAAAAAAATTTCGGCGATATGTGTCGAATCTGCCGGAAAGCATCTTCTTCTCGGAACCGAAGGCGGTAACATCTACTTGTTGGATTTGCAAACTTTCACAATGACACCAGATATTATTTATCAAGACATTGTGATGCAAAAGTAAGTATTAAATGGCATTAGATTTAATAAGTTATGGCAATTACAATTTTAATGGTCGTACAGTTATGTACAAGGTTCTAGATAAGCTGTAACTAATTTATAAAAATTATGTTTCGAAGCGAATAGATCGTGTACTAAAATTTTAATTGTTTGTGGTTAGCAAAAAAATTGATGTGTATGATATTATGTTAAAAGGGAATGGAGACGCTTCCGGAACAAAGCGGCGGAGCAACACCACGAATAAAATTAATCACTTTACATTTACATTATAAATTCAATTTTTTTATACATTCGTTTAGATATCTTAATATCATATCAATCACGAGAATTATATGTATCCTATTATACATCTTAAGAATTCCGCATAGCTGACTATAATTTTTTCTGTCTAAACTTTGTATTACAATATATTTTGTTTTCGTCTGACAAGTTTGTAAACTAGACGGAATTCTAAACTAGAAATCCCTTCAAATTTTTTACAAATTACACCATTTTCCGATTACACATATGTATTTGTTATTGATTGTTAATAAATTGAGAATAAACCGCAATTTAAATTTAATTAAATTCCGGGCTTAACACTGTAACAATCACAAACACAAAAATAAATCAAATTTTTATTTCTTAAGTAAGTTGGTAACATCTACATTCGCTCCAGTGCGCAAGTAGTATATGTAACTTGGATCTAAAACTAGATCGGTTTCGAGTTTATAAAATTGTCAACATGGCTTTACCGTCTATTTAACCCTGTTCTTTTTGTTATTATTATTAGTCATTATCACAGTAACTTCGAAACACAAACTACGACACAATATCAACAACAGTCACGAAGCAACTAAACAACTCGGGTTAAGTCGACGGCAATTTTTTGGTAACATTTTATTCATATGCATTGGATATGATTCCAAATTTTTCAATTAACGCTTCTAGTAAATTACATTTTTTCTATTTTGTGTATGTTTAGACAAGCCCAATCCCAATGACGTCATTTGAGTACTTTAATAACGAGTTTAGAATAGATTACATTAGGAAAATTTACTGAGTACTTATACATCATAATCAGTTAAAAGTGATAATTTGATACGACCCATGAAATTACAGTTTTAAAAGCGTCGGCTTTAAATGATGTTTATGATGCAATTAAATCAATGTGCAGTGGCAGTAGATTGTATAGAAAAATTACGGCAAATTATGACGTTTCTTGGGGATGCTACAATTTCAAAATCACTCGTTAATCTATTGTGCTTATTTGTTTAACTGTAAACTCTTTACAATTATGCTTACACCCATTTTTGTACATTTCTCGGACAATAAAAGCCACTTATTGTTCCGGCTTCTAAACAATAGTTAAAAGTATTCTTCTAAATAAGCTGATTGATAATCTTCCGTAATGATTGCTACAATACGCAGAATCTTATCTAGCGACAGTTTTAATATATACGAAGATGATAAATTAAATTATTTTCTAATAATTTCGGAATTAATATTCTTGTTAGATTAGAGCGAAATAACTCAAATATTTTAAGGTTCTTATGAACCAACTTTTTATTTTGTTTCAAAATATTTCTAAAAATCACATGCAATAATACATTTGTCAATTTTTTCTTAATATTTATTGCCCTATTATACGTGGTGCAATTCTGCACTAAAGCTTGCTTAATTATTGACAATAATAGTCAAGTCGCCAGTATACAGGGTTGTTCATGTTGTACGCCACTATAGCCCCGTGCCGTTGAAAGGCGTATCTAAGGAGATACAATTGTAAACTATTAACACTGAGCATTTATCTTAATATGTTGAATAGTGTGTCGATATTTTTAACTTGCACAATAGATAACAGTATATGAATCACTTTTTTAACCTTCTTCTAAAAATGATTTTCACGTTATCCATTCCAATAGAATACAGGTCCCTATTATTAGGTTCGCTTATAACGTTTTAAAATAATTTTCATTTTGTCAAAATACAGCTTATTTTTAATTTAATAATAGAAGTTATCTTCCGTAGGTACACTAGAGGGTGTTGGAAAATTAAAGCTAATTAAAGAATTTTTTTGTATAATAAATAGTTAATTATGTAAAATTACCCTTAAAAAAATTTAAGCAATTCGTACTTCTGCTCTTACGGATGAATAACATCGGTAGCTATTTACATCTTTAGGTTTAGTATACAGGGTATACAGTTATTACACCTTTTAATTTGTCGTTGAATTTTTATGAACACCGGTTTAGTCCTAAGATTAACCTTTGGGGCGTAATTAGACATTTTTCTAAAAATTCATCATAGCTCTGAAACTAAATGCAGTTGCGGTTTGAACTGTTGTATTAAACACACAAAGCCATTTTTGTCTATTCATTCTAGTTTTTCAAATACATATTTTGAATTTTCTACAACCGTTAACAATTTTTACAGTTTAAACTAGAAGTAAGTTGGCTTTACTTTTGTTTAGCAGTTGTCTCCCGTTTTGAGATGTCATTTTATTAGGAAAAAGTTGGTCCAATTGTTCACGTTTCTTATTGTTTCTTAAGCATGTCGTTCATGGTAAAGGACTACGCACACTTCTTATGCATTTCGGAAGACCACTCAAATTTTGATTTTATGATATCAATCGATGCGTCTTTAATTAACGAATATTTCATATCATTGCGTTAAAACTCTAAATCTGTAAATAAATTAGCTATGAACATTTATATATTAGGAAGTTCAAACGGGCTAACCATGAGTAAGAGAGAGATGATCAACTACGATAGAAGGAAATCATGGAATTGGGTGTTTAAGTCACTTTTAACAATAAGATAGTAAAAGGTATTGAACAGTTGAGTGTAGTTCTTCTAAGAATTCGTAGAAGAATAATTAGAATTCTTCTCAAGGCTAGAGTAAAAACGATAAAATAATAGTACATTATATTATAACTGAGAGAAATGCATCATTATAAATGAGTGAGAATTTTAAACCACGAGTGTGAGATAGCAGCGCCCGCTCTATGACCGGGCAATCCGGGCGCCGTTTTGTCTAAAAATTTGAGAAATAGTATGTAAAATATACGATAGATATTTAGTCTGCGGTTTCTTCTTTTCTAACAAGTACGCAACAATTGTGACTGGTTTTGGTTTAACGATAGTGGGATTGTACTTGGACCGAGTTTGTTTTATTATCAACATCAATGTAATGGTGTGTAATTGATTAAGCAAAAACTCATACCAACTATTTGTTATTTATTTATTTGTTAATTGTGGTTACGTACATTTATTTTAGTCTTTTATTTAAAAATGATATTGACATACCATAATTTGACATTTACGTAAAGTTGCTACCAAAACTGTTTTCGTACTGTCAAACGAAATTTGTTGTAGATGTTATCCTGGTTAGTTACTTGAGTTAATAAAAAACATACAAAACGACTAGGTACACTCTCGAAATAATACGTTTGCCAATAATTTATACGTTGTATTCAATATAAATAAATAAAAGGATAGCCATACAAAAGTGTGTGTTGATTCATCGATCAATCGGGATAAATCAAACGAATGAACTAATATGGTTAATAATTTATGTTCATGGTGCGTGAAATGTCAAAAAAACTCGTCACTATTTTCAGAGAGAGCAGCAACTACCGCACAAAAGACCTCATTATTTCGTTAGAACGAAGCGTTTTCGAGAAAATAAAAAAAACGTTCAAAATGTTGATATAATTTAAAATTAACTTAAAAAAAATGCTCTATACCAGATTATTAGTCGTAATCTATTATAACACTTTGCCAAAATTCGTAAAGTTTTAAAAAACGGTATCTAAAAAATATATTTTTTATAACTTCAATACTCTGTATATCGAAAACGAAGCATTTTCGGACTTTTCGTCATAACTGCATGTCACGAACACTCACTAGAAATTATGACATCAAAATTAGAAACATCCTGTATAACATGTACCTTATATTTAAAAAAATATCATATACCTTTAAAGGGTGGACTTTTCGTCATAATTTCATGTCACGAACACGCACTAGAAATTACGTCATTAAATTTAGAAACATCCTGTATAACGTACCTTATATTTAAAAATATATCATATATTATCTGAATCACGAAAGATGAGCCCTACGTCATCACTGTTCGAAACTTTCAAATACACATGTTCAATATCGAGTATGTTCTGTTTTACAATCAAAACAAAGATGAATGATTATGAGAACGTGAGAAAGAGATAAAATAATTCCCTGCTTTATAATTTTACGAATTATGACTTCAGTTGTATTTTTTAATAAATAATCTCTGTTTTATCGATCCTGTGTTCGACAATTACAACGATCATAATCTGTCATTTTACTTGTATTAATTGCTTTGGATTATCTTCTGTTTTGTCATTAGTTGTACATATTCGTAAATATACAGGTCCGCTATAAGTTGAACCATATGGATTTTTTTTTATTATTGTACTTAAAAAATTTTGGGGTCAATCACTTTGCTTCGAAATAACTTAAATGCGCAAGTCAAAGTTGACAGGTTACATCTGTCAATTGTCAAGTTCGTAATTTTGGAAAAAAATGTTCTAAAATGGGTCAATTTGTTAAATTTCGAAAAATGTTACTAGAAATTATGATGCTAATCACATTTATGCCCATGTGCCGATTTTGAGAGAGAATTTTGATGTTCAATAAATTTGATATTTTCGTTTTTTTTACCCTCGTAACTGGCTGCTTTAAAACATTTAAAACGGTTTAAAGCAGTATAAAGGCTACCATTTCATTGCATATTATGATCATAATATTCGTACGTAAGTTGGTTTTGATGATTATTGATATTCTCAACTAAAAAAGAGGTAGTCTCTGGATTATTTTCCAAATTTCAAAAAATCAGAAATTGTTTTTCAACTTTTTCTTTATTAAAATTTAGTTGGATAGTACAAAAATGGTTTTAATTATAATTTGAATATCTTAACACATAACGACTACTTCAAAATTTCAAACAATAAATAGGGGTGAATAAAAAAATACGAAAATATGAAATTTATTGAACATTAAAATTTCTCTCTCAAAATCGGCACATGGGCATAAAATGTGATTAGCATCATAATTTCCTAGTAACATTTTTCGAAATTTTAACATATTGACCCATTTTTAGGACATTTTTTCCAAAATTGCGAACTTGACAATTGACAGATGTTACCTGTCAACTTTGACTTGGCGCATTTTAAGTTATTTCAGAAGCAGAAGTGATTGCCCCCAAAATTTTTTTTTAAATACAATAATAAAAAAATTGCCATATGGTTCCAACTTTATGGCGGACACTGTATATTTTGAATTTACATTGCAATCTAAATGGTTTTTGTTAATATTTTTAAAGTAAACTCCATAAATAAATAGTTATTTTTTTTTTTTTTTTTTTTTTTTTTTATTATTTTTTTTTTTTTTTTAATATTTTAAATTTTTTTTTTTTTTTTTTTTTATAATTAAAATTTTTTTTTAAAAAATAAATTTTTTTTTTTTTTTTAAATTTTTAAAATTTTTAAAAAAAAATATAAAAAAAAAAAAAAAAAATTTAAAAAAAAATTTAATTTTTTTTTTTATAAAAATATAATTTAATTTAATAATATATATTAATTTTTATAAAATAATCTATGTTTCCATATTTTATCTCTTAAATCGCTTTTAGTATATTAAAAAAATTTCTAACCTAGAAGTGACAGTTTGTAAATTTTGATAGTTAGACTGTGACAATTGCTGTCACATTTATACGATAGAATGTTATAGTTTCTGATTTGACTTTAGTTTTTAATATTAAATCATACGCATTTGCTTGATGACGTAGGGCTCATCTTTCCTGATTCGGATAGTAGCTATATTCATAAAGGACGGTAGTTTGACTTTTGTCCAAGGCGACGTAACCGCTAGAGCAGGCGCTGTCGTTAGCACACGAGTGGGACAATAATTCTCACGAGCTTTATAATGGCATTTCTCTAGCGTGTGATATACGACGATTTTTCTTACACCAGCAGTTTTGCAATTCGTAACTGACTCATAAGTTATTTTTGCGAAAAAGCTAAATTTTCAAGTAATTTGTAATTTTGTCGTGGTAACGCAGATTTCGTTGTCAAGGTTATTTAGTCACTAAATGCATCAAAAACTGCTGGTGTAAGATGATGCATTTTAGTCACTAATTTTAGTGACTAAAATAGGCTTTGATTCACTTATGACTAAAATGTTTAAAAAGCCAAATATTTCTGTATTTATGTAAATAACCTTGACAACGAAATCTGCGTAACCATGACAAATTTTGCTTTTTCGCTAAAATAACTTACGAGTCTCATATGAATTGCAAAAACTGCTGGTGTAAGATAAAACGTCGTATATCGCACCCGAGAAAATGCCATTATAAAGCTCGTGAGAATTATTGCATTTCTCTCACTTATAATATAATGTACCATTATTTATCTATTTAAGCATAGATCTAAATGAGACATGATGGTGATTTATTAGGTTGACAGATATTACAAAGAAAAAGGTCAGATATAGTTTCACAAAAAATCAAGAAAATCGCAACTTTAAAACCAGAAAACAAGGTGAAAGCAAAGTACTTATCGAAAAACTAATAGTACATAATATTTCTAAAGCGGCAAAACTCGCTCTGCTGCATCTAACACAGAATGTAACAGTGGGTGGATATTTTACATTTTGTTCGTGTCTTGTATATCCTAAAAACTAAGTAGGTACACTAGACACATGTGCACAAAAGCCTACAGTTATTGAACCTGATTTGCAAGTGTAATAATATCTATGTATTTTTTCTTCTTCCGGCGTCTCATCCTGATTTTCATCGTTTTCTAAAAGTGGACGAAATGCAATGCATTGATGTCTCGAAGCTATCTATAAAAAATTCTTGCTCTTAAAATACCTGGTTCTTGCAACAATGCTGGGAAAACAAAATAGACGCCGTTGTCGGAGGAAGATTGTTCAAATCTTGCAAACGGCGAAAACCTCCAGGACGAACCCTCCGATCACACACACACACACAGTTTTTGTTGTTCAGAAATCAACAGTGTTGAAAAAAAGTAAGAATGGTTCTATTTGAGAGACCAAAGCAATTAAGTCTTAAACAAAAGTCAATGTTACGTGTCATGAATAGGGTGGTTGAAAATCAAAATATGAGTGGTCTTCCGAAACGAATAAGAAGTGTGCGTAGTCCTTTCATCGAAATCCATTGTTGGCGTCTGGTACCTAACGCGCCTTCAAATAAAAAAATGGTATTTTGAGTACGCATATAGTAAGCTCTTTTTTCTTGATGGTCATCTATCTAGACAGAGATGTGAGCTTTCCTTGGTCAATGAATAGGATAGATTTGTTGATAGACGTTCTTTTGGCAACTGAGGCAGATAGGGGTTAGAACAAGAAAGAGGTCCCGCACTCGATACCCGGGTAGTTCGTCACTATTTGGATGCAAACTTCTGAAATAAATGCGATATTTTGAACGCACATGTACGTTGACCTCGTAGATCGCCAAATTTGACAAAGTGCGAATTTGAGTGAAAAGTAAAATTTTCCAATGGCCTTCAACACTTTGGTTCGTTTATCTTTCAGGGAAATCACAATAATACATATCAGTGAGTCTACAATTACAAGAAACGAGTTGATTTCTGTCTGTTGAACACTTGCTTTGGAGTTTTTACAGCTGAATATTCTCGTAAGGATTCCTTAACGTGGAGGGAGAAGTTAAAACCACTACCTTGGACTTTTCACCGATTCCTGCGTGAGCTTTATCAAAGTTTCTCAAATTGGATTGGAATCACAACTTACAACAATTATTTGCAAATTTATTGGGTTATGTCAGGTCACACAATTTTATTGTTTCTCAAATAATACTAATCATGGCCAATTAGATAACAGATCTGGTACGCCCCAATAGTAGAAAATTGCAAATATCTCCAGAAGTAGTTGCCAATTGAGAATTTTAACCTGCACACGAGTGAGTAAAAAATATAGGGTGTTCCAAAAAATTAGTGCTCTTTTGAAGAGAACTAATGTGGGTCTATCATATTAAAAAAATGCATATGAGCAACACCTATTTAGTTACAACTCCTAAAGATAGCGCAATAATTTTTTTCTTGAAAATAAAAAAGTTAGAAAATTTAAAATTAGTGGAACATTTCTTGCTATTTAAAAAGCATTTAATTAATATTTTTGTGGTATTCTCGTATAATTTCAAGAGAGAGAAAATGCTAGTTTTCTGAACATTTTTTCCTGTTTCATATTCCATTATTTAAAAATGTATTTCGCTTTCTAAACAAATAAGGTCTCTCGTATTTTTTTCGCAGGATCAACTATTTTTGAGAAAAAAATGTTTTATCAAGTAGATCGTATGAATTATGTAGATTCGAATTTACATGCGTCGCCGTCATGTATAATGGCTAAAGGTTGCTATTTTAAACGTTTGATTTGATTTTATTTAATAATTTATAATTAATTTTTATTTAAATAACATTTCTACAATTCTAACCTATATGTTGATGTTCTTGATAAAAACAATATTTTTCCCACAAATTATAGATCTCATACAAAAACAAAAAAACAATACAAGAGACTATATTTGTTTAGAAAGAATCCAGCTGTCTGAAATAAATTTTTAAATAATGAAATATGAAACAGGAAAAAAGTTAAAAAAAAACAAATTTTAGGGGTGACATTTTCTTCCCCATGAAATTATACGAGGATACCACAAAATATTTATTTAATTCTTTATAAATAGCAAGAAATGTTCACTAATTTTAAATTTTTTAACTTTTTTGTTTTCAAGAAAAACGTTTTTTTCCGCCATCTTTAAGAGGATGTAACTAAGCAGGGGTTGCTCATGTGATTTTTTTTATATGAAAGACTAGGATTATTTTTCGACAAATAATCACCACTTATTGATGGGTCGATTAAAACTCCATTTTGCCAAGGGTGTCGGACCTTTTCCGTGCGGACGTAAATAGTTCCCACCCCCTCTAAATCCGAAACGGTTTGAGATATCGATTTGAAATTTGGAGGGCTGTAATAAGGCGTAAAATACTACATTTTGACATAGTTGATAGTTCTCAGTTCCAAGATAGCGATTGGGCGCCATTTTGAATTTTTTATTAATGGAAGGGGGGTCGAGTAATACCTCGTTTGAAAGGTCTTTTCATCTTCCGAATTGAAGTCTCTAGTGTAACCACTGCCAAGGTGAGGTTTCGTCGAACTTATGATTGTTTATTAGATTTCAAATGGAAAAATAACTGACGTGACTTTTATGAGGGTGCTTAGTACTTTTTAAGATCGGTTCAGCGGTTGTCTAAAATTGACAAATGAAAAAACAACTATTTTAATCAAAAATTTAAGATAACCGATCGAATTTAGAAGACTATTACGTCCGCAATGTATAGGCTAAAAAAATTGCAAACGTCGCCGCCGGCATAAAGCGAAACCATTTATTTTTTAACTCCAAGTGAAATATATTATTTTTTCTTCGAGCGTTTATTGCTAGTTTTCATTTGTTATTTTCAAATTTTAGAGATTCTCGAGTGTTATAGTAACGTTTTATTCTCGACGAATCTAGTTGGTACTTTACTGTTTGTTCTGTGCTCATATTATGACAAAACCGAGGTACCAACCTCTAAATATTTGTGATAAGAAAAGAACTGTTGCTTTTAATGTTTAGACAGTGAAAAGCCTTTTTAGCGTCTACCAGTAGTTCAATAATATGCCGTTTTAATGTCACTGGAAGAAAAAAGATTCAATGGAGTTTTAATCGATCCATCAACAACCCTCCTACAAAGAAGGCTCATAAATCATTTAATAGCAAACTAAAATTACAAACTTTCATACAATAAGGAGGATTAATTTGAAATTTAACTTCTTTCTCGTATATATTTGGTAAGGCACCTATACCTTTATTAAAAGACATCTTAAAGATATTTTCAGTTAATGTCGGTAGTCGTTTTTTAATATTGCAGAAAATGTACTGTATATACAATTTCCATTCTCTCTCGATGAAGTCTTCTTACGATTTATTTTTAATTTTGTGTCATAGTGTTCCAGAAGATTACAAATTAAATCCGGGCGCGGTAGAAGCTGTAGTCGAGCAACCTAATCAGCCTAACAATATTCTAATCGGATACAATCGTGGCCTTATGGTTCTATGGAATAGAACAGAAAACACAGCTGTGAAAACATTTGTATCTAATCAACAATTAGAGTCTATATGTTGGCATGAAGACGGACAATCTTTTACAAGTTCTCACAACGACGGTAATCATAAACCCACTTTTACATAACACGCCGAATAAACATTTTTTTTTCCAAAAACACGTAGGTAGTTATATGAGTTGGGACTTATCGGACGAAGATAAAATTAATGAACCTATCACAACTTACGGACCATTTCCATGTAAAGCCATTCCAAAGATACTTAGACGGAATTTAAACGAATCTCCTTTAATTGCATTTTCTGGCGGCTTGCCACGTGCTAGTTACAATGATAAATATACGGTTACTGCTATTCACGATAGCAAACACGTCGTCTTTGATTTTACTAGCAAAGTAATTGATTTTGTTATTATCGAATCTAAGCACCATGAAAATTTGGCTGAAAGTGGAGAGTCATTGAATAATGGCGTAAATCACGTACTGGGCGAACCTGAAGCACTCATAGTGCTAGCCGATGAGGAATTAATTGCTATAGATTTACTGTCTGAAGACTGGAAAATGATGAATTTACCTTATTTAGTTTCTTTACACGCTTCCGCTATTACGTGTAGTCAACACGTATCGGGGGTACCGGAAGAAATATGGGAACAATTAAAAGATGCCGGTAAAGCTCAAACCAACAATTTATATTCTAACAGAAAGTGGCCTGTTGATGGTGGCGACTTATTGTGTTCTAAAGGAGCTGTACCTAGACGAGAGTTGTTGTTGACTGGTCACGAAGACGGTACAGTGCGATTTTGGAATGCGGGAAGCGTTTGTTTAGTGCCTTTGTATAAGTTTAGTACGGCACAGTTATTTACCGGGGAAGACATCGTCGGTATGTTAACTCAATCAGTTTCGTCATTACCTCATTTTTATCGTTTAAGATGATGCTGCTCAACCGCAAGATGATGACGAAGAATGGCCCCCGTTTAGAAAAACTGGAGTTTTTGATCCCTATTCCGATGATCCTCGCTTAGCAATTAAAAGAGTGGTTTTGTGTCCATTATCTGGTACCCTAATGGTTGCCGGTACTGCGGGTCATCTTGTAATTGCCAAGTTTGACACTGAAGTTTTAACGGGCGAACTGAAGGTGACTACGATGAACATTGTTAGTGACAGAGACGGTTTTGTTTGGAAAGGGTACGACCAATTAACTCCCAGAGCGGGTAAGCATTTTATTATTGTCCTTTGTATTTCGGTTTACATTTACTTTTATACAGGCGAATTACATCAACCCAGGGGATTTCAAGCAATGTCAGTTTTGCAACTTCACCCGCCCGCTGCAATTACTTGTTGCACTCTTCAAGCCGATTGGGGTCTTATTGCAGCAGGTACTGCACACGGACTTGCTCTTTTCGACTACAGGAAACACAAGCCTGTTCTTGTTAAATGTACTTTGAATCCTAACGGTAACGCACATCTGTTTGTCAAACGCTGAAATAAGTTGATTATGTATATAGATCTTACTGGCACAGGAGATACACCCATTTCTCGACGAAAATCTTTCAAGAAATCGTTAAGAGAGTCTTTCAGGCGTCTTCGAAAGGGTCGCTCTACGCGCCGCACCAATCAAACAGTTTCAAGCAGCACACCTACGCCGCCACAAGCAAATTCGCCTCCTTCGAGAAATTTATCTCCAGATGATAGTTTTAATCCGCTTGAAGCCAAACCTGTCGAAAGACAAATCGAGGCGAGACCCGTCGATGATTCCATGGGTTCCATGGTTAGATGCTTGTACTTTGCCAGAACATTTATTGTTAGTGGTAAGTTACTAATTTTTCCCTTTTGGTTCTTGATACTCTTCATCGAATTGGAAGCACTGAAACTTTGTCGACGTTGAACAAATAAAACCTTATCAGAAGTTTTTTTATGTCTACCAACTGAAAGGTCGTTCGGTATTTAAACTTTAATTCTCTTAGGAGTAATCTATTTCTACTAAGATTGGAATCTGTATTTTTTTAAATGGCGACATCATTGAAACATTTGTGTCTCCATTGTTCACTGTTGAAAAATGAACCAATTAAATTCTCGTCATTTATGAGAGATACTTACCGTGAGGTCGCTATTAGTCGAATGTAGTAACAAGTAATTTTCCTTGGCAATGAAAAGTAAATAGATTATCCCAAGCGCAGAAAATTATAGGGAGGTACGGTCGTTATTCCTATGACGAGGGCTAAATGAGTAGAAGGGAATTTCTTCTCGAATACAGTCAAATGCTTGTAGTATCGTCGGTATTGAAAGAACGTGTGGTTTAACGTTTCAAGAACGTCTGTAATGACTCTATACCCTCGAAGCCAGCTAATGATTAGACGTCGAGATATTATGAATTCCACGACGAGGGTCAAATCAAACATTCCCCGCTCCATTATATTTTATGGAACCAACTCGGCATAGTATTTTGTGAATTTTCTAAAGCGAACTAAAACACTCACTGCTTCAAACAAACCGTTAAGCAGTCCTTTAATGAATACTGATCTCACGATACGCAAAAAGAGTTTTAGATCCTATCTACATCAAATTTTTAACCTGAAGTTAAAAATGTTCAGTGACATGACAACAAGGTTTTGGTTGAAATCCGAGATTCAAAAGGGTACTTTACTAAGGCAAAATCTTTAATTAAAATGTACACGTCGGGTTTATCTTTAAAATTATATAAGTTTGATTAAATTGGTTTGCTTTTAGGAGGTGAAAAAATAGTTTTTTGTCTCTGTAATAATGTGGGTTATGAGAAAAAATGTTTACTTAACCTTCGTGCGTCGTTTGGGTCCTTTCCGACCCAGCGGCTATTTTTGTGAACTTTTATTTTTTATTCTAGAAATCTGAGTTTTTAGGACTTTAGTTGCAGTGATAAAATCTTTAAGATTATGTGATTAAAAGAAAAATATGTTTCACTTTTTAGTATCATTAATTTACACACATAAGTTATTCGGGTCACTTTTGTCCTAAACGATTTAGTAGCCGAAATTACATGAAATTCGGATAATTCCATACAAAATCGGGTGAGTAATGGTAACAAGTTAAGACCTGTAGTTACCTCATTCAGAATTTCTTATTCTACAGTGCATATGTATCGTTCAGTAAGTGTTATGTCTTAATTTTGTTTACATTTTGTACGGAGTAAATTACTTTATTTATTATGGCTTCAAGACATGGGCGTTCGACACAAAAATAATTCGAAGAAGAAATTAATAATTTAGATAAAGAAACATCATTTGATTTTGAAGATTCCTCTGATGAATGGGATCTATCTGACCAAGATGAGGGATCTGCATTTGAAGATCACGTTTCGGTTTATTCGGAGGGTGACTCAGAAGACGAACCAGAGTATACAAATGAGAATCTAAAATTATGTTATCAAAAGACAAAAAATTGAATGATCTTCCGAACCTTTTACATATAGAGGAAGAGTTGCTGCACACAACGTTCTTACGACCACACCTGAACTTACTTGGTACACAACATCAAGGGTTGAAGACGAACTATCAGCTTTTATCCTTTTCTTTCCTCCATCAATAGAAAAACTAATTTTAGACAACTCTAATATGGAAGGTTGTCGAGTATACAGGGCAGGTTAGACGTTTATGGAAAACGGGGCATAGAAGTAATCTGAAAATTTGGCTATTGCCATAAATAGACACGATCTATCTTTCTAAAATATTTTTAATTTGGTGGTGTTGCGCTTCTACTCAAAAGTAGTAACAACTTGTTAATTTTAAATGAAACACCCTATATGTTATTCAATTTTTAGAATCACAATTTCTTACTAATAATTTTTTCTGAATAGTTCCTTATACCTACCTATCTACACCGGTTTTCGAGATAATAATTATGTTAGGTTATTTTTTTTTTTCAAAATATGATCCCACCAAAATTTAAATTTAATTGCTGTTTGACGTGACATACAAAAAAGGCCAAAACTTTATTTTTTCAAATGGAACACCCTGTATATTACTTGAAATTCTGATGGACAATTAAAATGCCTTCGAGTTGACATAGCATAACGGTACAGCTAACTCGTCAGTTTTTCAAATAATCGCAATAATGATTAAAATTCACATTGTCTTCACATAATTTGCATTAGTTAGCTATGGAACGCCATGTGATTTGACAATTGCTAAATTATTCTCTGTGTTTAACAGACAAATTACAATAGAGCAAAATAATTACTCGCATGAAGTTTTGATGAATTTATTGATTCTCCATGGACAATGTGACAATTGTGGCAAGAACATATAGGAAATTAAATGAAATGCAGCCAATGAACGAAAGAAAGTTTATGCGAATACAGGAGAACTTTATCAATTATGGTTCTAAGCTTAAATCATAAATAAAATGTGTGTCGTACGACAGCTCGTGTAAAACATTGACACGTATGAATAGTATAAACTAAGAAAAATGCCAACAGTTAATTGTAACGACATGTGTGCGTTTAAAGTGCATAGCGCTATCTAAGCGACAGCTTACGACAGTCGTACGACACACATTTTACTTATGTTCATTGCTCCACGAGAGTTTAAAAGACCAACCGCCGTCTTGTACAGTTGTATACCGCACTTAAGTATACACCTCTGATGAGCTCATAATAAGAGCGAAATGCTGCATCAGGTGTTCTTTCGTTGCGTGTTTCAAGCATTAAAGCTGTCGCTTAGATAGCGCAATGCACTTTAAACGCACACATGTCGTTACAATTAACTGTTGGCATTTTTCTTAGTTAAATCATAAACTTTCTTACGTTTATTGGCTGCAAATCAGAATACATTTCATTGAATTTGCTACATGTTATTGCCACAATTTTGTCACATTGTTCATGAAGAATAAATGGATTCATCAAAACTTCATGTGAGTAATTATTTCGCCTCATTGTAATTTGTTTTTAAATAAGTATTAAGTAGTAAATCACAATCTCAAAACTTCGACGTCTGTCAAACACAGTGAATAACTGAGCAATTGTCAAATCACATGGCGTTCCATGGCTAACTAATGCAAATTACGCGACAATGTGATTTTTAATCATTATTGCTATTATTTCAAAAAGTTGACGAGTTACCACTATGCTATATCAACTTGAAGGCATTTTAATTGTCTACCAGAATTTTAAGTAATATACAGGGAGTTCCATTTGACAAAATAAAGTTTTGTCCTTTTTTTTATGTCACGTCAAAATCATTAATTTTAAACCGCCCTGTATAAGATAAAATAAATTTATTTAGGTAGCTGTTAAATACAAGACTTTTCAAACTGCAAAACCTTATATGGGTTCAAATAGCAGCTAAATTTAAATTTTGGTGGGATCATATATTGAAAAAATAACCTTAAATCATTATTATCTCGAAAACCGGTGTAGATAGGTATAGGAAACTATTCAGAAAAAATTATCAGTAAGAAATTGCGATTCTAAAAATTGAATAATATATAACGTGTTTTATTTAAAATTAACAAGCTGTTACTGCTAAAATGAAAATATTTTAGAAAAATAGATCGTGTCTATTTGTGGCAATAGTGATTTGAATTGCTACATTGGTTTATTAATTTTAGCAGGAGTTTTCAAATCTCACAATGAATCAATAGAAAGTCTTTGGGATGCCGTAAAAGGTAGGGGTACATTCCGTGCAACAATGTCTTCAGAGAATTTTAAACGAATTTCAAGAGTTCTAAGGTTTGACAATAAAGAAACACGAACTGAAAGAAGAACTCGAGATATATTTGCGGCCAGTAGAGAGCTTTGGAACATATGGGTCGAAGTTGTATAATTCAGAGGAAAATGTAACAATTGGTCGGATTTAGAGGAAAGTGCCCTTTTAGGCAGTACATGCCTACTAAACCTGCTGGTAACGAAATTGAATTTTGGGTATTATGCAATAGCAATACAGCGTATGTATGGAACATTCAACCTTACCTCGGAAAACTTCTTGGTGGAGTTAGAAAACAAAATCAGAGTATGCGGGTTGTTTTGGATCTATCTTACGGAATAAGATGCCATAATATTACATGCGATAATTTTTTATGTCTTATGAACTAAGTCAGCTTTTACTGGAGCGGAATATCACTATGATTGGTACAATAAAAAGAAACAAGACTTGCATTCCACCGGAACTGCTACAAACGAAAAATGTCTTCAAAGTTTGCATTTGCTTCTAATTCTTGTTTAGTCTCATACCTTCCCGAAATGTCAAACAAATGTGTTACTTTACTAAGTACGTTACATTCAGAAAAAGCCAAACAAGTCAAAAACCTATAATTATACTAGATTACAATAAAACAAAAGGACCAGTCGACACATTAGATAAAGCTGTTATATGTTATACCACCAAAAGGAAAACAAACCGTTGGCCACTTATTGTTTTTTATAATATAATTGACATTAGTGCTTACAATTCTTATCTTTTATTCGCTAAAGTAACCAACAGTTGGGGTTCTAAAGATGGTCGAAAGCGACGACGTATTGAAAGACGAAAATACCTTTCTCGAACAAAAGCTGCAAAAGATGTTGGTGAAAAAATAAAATCTGCTTTATCAATTGTTCAAAATGAAGCAGCTTCAACGTCAACTCAATCTAAGAAAAATGGCAGATGCCATATGTGTATGAAACAGACAATAAATGTTCTAATTTGTGTGCAAATGTGGGAACTATTGTTGTAAGGAACATTTAGAGCAGTGTTGTAAATAATCGAAATGATTTTTTCATTTTTTTAAACCTAGGCACTTATTGTTGTCAATTATTTTTATTTTATTTATTTACTTAACATTTATTTTTACAGACTTAATGTTTATAATAGGTAAGCATTTATTCTTAGTTATTCATTTTGTTTTTCATTTCCTTTTAAAATAAATGTATTATTGTTACCCTGTACAATATTTACATTAACACGAAGACAAATCAGCAATATTATGATTTTTTTACGTAATGGGTAGTTTTGGACCCGAACACCTTATGTGTGTATACAAAACGAACGACGCACCAAGGTTAAGGAAATACATATATTTTTATTAGGTTTTGATATTTTTGATAGTGTGTTCAGGAAAACACTTTTCAACTGCGTTTTGTTGAATACACTTTATCTTTATTAATTACAAAACTTAACTGAAAACCAATTCTTCACTTGTACACTCAAGGAAGATTTAAACGCAAGTGCCATTTTTGGCGGGAAAGATTTCTACCCCACTACCTAGCAGAGGGTCGGAATTACACAAAATGCCTAAATATTTAACATGGCGAAAATGGAAAATGTTCTTCTTACTTTCCAATCTTAGCGTATATGTATACATACAAAGATATTCCTCAAAGCGACCTGCTTGCTCGGCGACAACTGTTTGGCTATCATCCCGTTGCCAAAATGACTCAGCACTGCACGGTCCTTAGATTAAATAGAAGAGTATAATTAGTAAAATTTAATCTTAGATTAAATTCAATAGTATCCAAGGATTAGGTTTAGCAGATCTATGACCAAATTTAACCAAGGTTCCTGAAACAGGACATGAAGTGGAGAAGTTAGCCATAACTTTCAGCCATAGATTTTGCAACGCCAGAACGATGTATGAGAGAGCGCCGTGTCACCATACCCGCCGCTATACTTTCATTTCGTTCCGGTGTTAAAGTTTGGAAAATCTAGGGCTGAAAGTTATGGCTAACTTCTCCCCGGTCATGAAATGTCTAAAAACTAACAACGTATTATTTTTATGCAGAAAAGAAATAACATTCGACAGATAATATAGACTGTCACGGCCGGTATCCATATTTAATTATGGTTTTTCAGGCTATTGAGTCGTGGTCGATTGGAACATTTTCCTCTTCTTCCATATGTATATCGTTTGCTGCTGCAGCAAAAATCCTCAGTGGCGTGGTCGTAAAAATCGTTTCGAGTGTCTGACTGATGTTTCTTCTAATTCTGTTACACTATTTATAATCCTGGTAGTAACGCTTGTGTAACTCATGGATGAAAACCTTTTTTAATACACAATATTATTGAAAGCTGAGATAACAGTTGATTAATACGTTTGACGTTACATTTTCATCATTATTTATGCATTTAATTATTGATTTTGATACTTAATAACACTTTTCAGTACAAAATACAACGCCCACTCTATGGGCGGGAACGAACAACGGAACAGTATACGTTTTACCATAACTATTCCCAGCTCGGCAAAACGTGACACTGACAACGTCGGATGCCAGCTCGGCAAAGAAATTCAATTAAAACACAGGGCACCCGTCATCGGAATAGCCGTACTAGACGGATCAAGTAAACCGTTACCCGAACCGTTAGAAGTTGAGAAAGGCATTGCCCCTTTGCCTGACACCACACAAGCACACAGAGTAATTATAGCGTCAGAAGAACAATTCAAAATATTTACGTTGCCATCTTTAAAACCCTACTGCAAATTCAAACTGACCGCGCACGAAGGTAATAAACTTTTTCGATATTGCAATAATTCTTAAATGTTTTTATTCTATAGGTGCGAGGGTGAGAAGGATGGCATTTGGTGCCTTCTCGTGTCAAGTTGATCCTAATTTTACAAAACACAGCGAAATTGATTTGCTTTGTTTAACGAATTTAGGAGATTGCGTGGTTTTAAGTATACCCGATCTAAAAAGGCAACTTAACGCGGCAGCTATTCGCAGAGAGGATATAAAGTAAGTATAATTATCTCTTGGTAATATTTTGAATGGTATTTTTTTAGCGGTATATCGTCGTTGGTTTTCACAAGCGACTCTGAAGCCTTGTATTTACATTCATCGTCCGAGCTACAAAGGATATCGTTAGCATTAACACACACCACATCGGCCAGGTGTTATCTTCTATTACCTGATGGAGCAAGAGATGAAGGCAGTTCGGAAATAGACATCGAGGGGCAAATTCAAGCCGACCAACAGGAGGAAAATGAAACTGCCGCCCCTTTAGTTAATGGTACAAGTGAGAGTAAAGAGAGTAGTGTTGCCGATAAGGTGTGTAAAAATCGCTCGGACGTTTTGAAATTTTTTAATTGTGTTGTCCACTGCGTAGAGTGAGGAAGTACGTGAAAACGGGGAAGAGGCTTTACATAACATGACCGTTTCGAGTAGCGTCGGAGATATAACCATAGACAGTGTGAAAGATCATCTCGGATCTGGAGAAGAATTAACAAGTCGTTTAGCTAATTTAACCGTGACAAAAAACACCACTACGATAGTAACCAATCAGGCGGGAGAAGTTACGTCATCAACAACCACCAGCGTCATACAAGAAAACAGTAAGTAAACTAAGTGTTTTTAAATTTTCCATTTGTTTCTTGATTTTCTATTGCTTCTATTTTTTTTGTGTTGCTTTGTAGTTATAGAACGTGACATGACGGAACCAGAACGGCACACAGAGGTTAGCAAAAAAGATTTTTTTCTCAAATAACGAAAGTAACGTGCATGTTGCATGTAATTATTAGCATTTTAAAATACGTGTAACCCTATTCAGTAATCCAAAAGCGTTTATGTTAATATTTCTTTATGAGCTTCGTCTGGTACTCTTCAGTAGACTACGCATCTTAATAAATTTCAACTCAAGGAACAATTCTTAAAATTTTACACATGCCAATAAATTGAAATTTGTTGTAATCAACCTCATCTTCGATTACTTTCAAATAATTATTATTAGTTGATTGAATGCCTCGAAATTTCAGATTAATGCCATTGATCAGGGAATAAAATAAAGTTGATATCATTTCTGTAAATTGATTATTTATAATCATGAAGTGCCACCAATTGTAATACCTAATCCAATAATACTCGTCGAGGGAGTTCAATGGTACGTTTCATTTTTCTTAAATATACCCGTGTGATCTAAAAAGTTCATGAAAGGTCAACCCGTGTTTGACGTTTCATGACTTTTTTTGTGGAGGGTGGGGTGGTGAATGACCTCCCGCAGTCGCTTAAGGCTAGGGAATTTCCTTGTGACGAAGCTTTAAATAAATAGATGGCGCAGCATACACAATTACTATCATTTACGAAATAATGTTCCTCCACATGTTGCCGCAATTATTTGTTGGACGAGGTAACAACACTGCGGTAACACCGAACATTTTTTTACTGTGACGACACAGTAATTTGTGCTAATTTCACTGTTGTGGAGAATAAATACCAGAGAATAAGGCCAAAATGGCGTCTGTGGGGCAAACACTAGCGCAATCTATGCAAAAGTGTTTTAACTGTTTCTGCCAGACATATTTTTTTCAAATGTGGCGGTTACCGTGTTTTTGGCACAAACCTTAATTCTCGTTCATTTAATTTGAGGAATCGAAAAACCTGAATTTTTTTTTAGATACACAATAAATATATTGAATATATGTGATAAAACAAGTAATTAAATTTATGAATTTATGTTGTGTAAATGAGACGTAAAAAGTGTAGACATAGCTTACTACATTGTTTATAAAGGGTTTAAATCGTGATATAAAAATAAGCGCTGTAAGTTTATTACATTTTATAGTAGACGGGGAATTTCAAAAACGCACAAATTCCCTAGCCTTAAGGTCAACTTCTAAAACATTGTTTTTTAACGGTTTTTGATCTGAATGTCTGGTTAAGTTATGCGAAAAAACTCAGAGGGGGCAGTTTTTCAACCTCTGATTAAGGTTAACTTTCGGTTAATTTCCAAGGAGACAATTGTAACAACAATTGTCACCATAACAGCATAGATACATAACAGTACACCCAAACTTAACGTTAACCAATGACTGAAAAACTAGCCGTTAATATAAGTACTATAGACAAGTAACATGCACCTTTGTTTTGAAGTCGCCATGATAGAAAGATGGGTGCAAGGACGGAGCTATCACTGTCATTCACATGAAAAATTGCAAAACCTACTTCAATAGCACGTTTCATTACCAACACGAATCCTCTAAAATACTCTAAATTTTAAATTATCACCAAAAATCACCCCAAGCCAAGCTAACCTTAAAATTTTTAATTATTCGTTTCAGTTTTGTGTTTGGGTTTGTTCTGTGTGGTTTTATCTTCTTTTGATCGTTTTGCTGCTTTTTTACAAACAGTCTTTTTTCAAGACTAAATTGTTTACTATTACCTCTGTCTTCTGTAAGTATTTAAAATTGTTTTATTAAGTACCTGTAATTTATTTTTATTAAGATATCAACATGGCTACAGAAAAGGTTAATAATCTGTGGCTTGGGTTGACTTTGGTGATAATTTAAAATTCAGAGTATTTTTGAAGGTTCGTGTTGGTAAAACTGATAGAAAAAGATAACACTAGGACGGAACTTTTTTCTCTTACATCGCTTTGACTGAAACGTGCTATTCAGCATATTAAAAGGTTAAATTCATGCTCCGGTCTGTCAATGTTAACCTAAAATACATGTCAACTGTCACTATTAACCTATAAAATACATGCCACATTTTGTATGTCTTCCACTTCCACTTACAAATTTTTATTTGTCACGTGATATTTTAGTGTCGTCCTGCTCTCTTTCTAGTATTCCGGCTTCATTTTTCGGTATAAAGCGAATATAGCGTTACTCGTCTAGGTACTTAAATCTGCTCTATGGATTTGTTGAGGATTTCTTTGACAATAAATAGGTTAGGTTAAGTAAGGTTAGTTTATCCGAAACTCCAAAATATGGATTTTTTAAGGTTTTCTTTGAAAATAAATAGGTCTGGTTAGCTACCAATATAATATACACTGTGTCCAAGATAAGAATGAACAGAATGGGAATTTTTAAAACGGTAAAAGATACAAGGTGGCTCAAATTACAAAAAAGTTGGGCAATTTACGTTAATACATATTTTGTTTTCGAGATTTTACAAAAAAAAACAATGTTTTGAATCTTTGTTTTTCGTATATTTTGCGTTTATTTTAAAAAACATCTCTTTTAGAGCTTTAGAAAATAGCGCTTTCTAATTTTTAATCCAACATTTCTATCGGAGAAACCATCAACAACTTATTTTTTTAAATGACCGCATACAAAAAGTCTCCCTGTATTTGACATTTTTTATTAGAAATTCAACGATGTGGGTGATATTTAGTCTTTCTTACTTTTTACCTAGTAGGCGTTGATAAAAATTGACAACTAAACGGCTAAAAGCATATGTTAAATGTTCAAATTAATTGCAATTACAAAACACAAGTAAGCCTTCTTTAATGTTAAATTTAAAACATGTTCTAACATGGCCGGTGTTATTGTACAGGGTTTTTATAAATGATTGTCTCATCAAGTTGGGAATTAAATGAACAAAATTAACGATAAACGACTGACACCAGGGATAATAATTACAACGGAACGATGAAATAACTGACAGATGATAACATTAGCATAAATTAATTCACTATCAATTTAAGCGGCAAATTTGCATTTTTTTAATTATTCCAACGTTCACCTGATAACACTATCATTTATAGAAGCCTTGTATTAACCTGCTGCTATAACTGATGCTAATAATACCGACGTTCAGTTTGCAGCAGATTCAAATAGCGTTCGGAAGATAAATTGTAAAAATGTATTCTATCACCCAACATACCTATCCAAATCGGTGTTGGTGTCTTGCTTCTATTTTTAAATGAAAAATTATTTTTCTTCAAGCGATATTAAAGCGGCACATTATTGAACTACTAAAAGACGGTAAAATGCTTTTTACTATCTAAACATTAAAAGCAAGTTTTTTTGTTTTCACAACTATTTAGGTTGGTATGTCATATTGTTATAAACGTTACAGTACCAACCTGATTCGTCGAGAATAAAACATCACTATAACACTTAAAAATTTGAGAATAACACATGAAAACCAGTAATACACGCTTGAAGAAAAATAGTATATTTCACTTGCAGTTAAAAATATAATTGTTTCCCTTAATTTTAAGCTCGACAATTATATGGCTTAACTTAGGAAAATAATCTACTATTATTGGTGATCATACTTTTGTCAGACCAAATTAATTTAAAAAGAAATTGTACATCTACTTAACATTGGCTGGTGTATCGAATACCATCTAAATATACTCTAAATTGCCCAACTTTTTGTAATTTGAGCCTCAAAAGTATCTTTTACCGTTTTGAAGATCACCAATCTGTTCATCTTTATCTTGATAAAGTGTATAGTAAGTACTGTTTGTTAAACATTTCTAGTTAGAAAGTATTTAAATTTTTTAAGATCTTTACCTTAAAATTTTCTAAACTAAATGTTCAAAATAAAAATCGGTTCACAATAATCAAATAGCTTTTTATTGTTAGTACATCATATCTTGGGTGAAAAATAGAAGAAGCGCTAAAGGACTATATTTTGAAAGGTTTCTAAATTGAAACATTCTTAGTTACATTTTCTTATCACATTATAATGCTACAACAGAACCAGAGATTGCTGGTAGGTTTGACGTGGTGGAAGCAGGGGAGGGACTTATTCAGCTATACCAATGGTGTCAACAACCAAACACACGATTGTACAATTGGGCTTCACCTATCGGATAATAAGGCAACCAAATTGACTATGCTAAATCCTAGCTGTGAAGACATACCCTGGTGCCCACTGTAGATGAGACCATGAACTGCTAGATGTACAAGGTCGACCGACCACCTCCCCTACCCCAAATTTGAAGTGAATAGGACCGACCTATTCCATAGAAGTCCGAACCGTTTTGACTCACTTTCCACGGAAGAACATGAAGAGTCAGACCAGCTATGGAAGAAGATGAAAGGAACCATCCTAGATCTTGCAGGGTAACATGTGTTACGTAAGAAGCCATTACGCTCAACACCATCGATCACAGAGGAGACAATCATGATAGCAGTGAGGAGAAGAAGAGCGAAACTGTCGGGGGAGCTAGATAAAGCTAGGAGACATGAACGCTGAATTTCAAGGAGCCGCCAGGAAAGACAAGGCGAACTGGGATAATTCTACAAGCACGTGAAAAGGATTCAACTACCTTTATGACCAGGGCAGATCAACAGGACAATACCATCTAAAGCCACCTGATTTAGGCCCAGAGTTGTCTGGGTTATGAAACGGCTGACAAACTACAAAACCCCAGGCATTGATGGCATACCTGCAGAATTCCTGGAGCCACTACCACTGCAGCCTTAACATCGCTATGTAGCACTATTTGGAGAACGTGCAAGTGTGAGCGAGCTCATTCCAATCCTGAAAAAATCAGATGCCGTTATTGATCTGATACCTCACACAAACAAAGCCCTTCCATCATCGAGAGGGAGCTGTCACAGGAGCAAGTGGGCTTCCAGAAGGGCAAAGGTATATGTGATCACATAGCAAATCTGCGCTGGATTATTGAAAAGGCCAGAGAGCACCGAAATAAGTTTTACTTCTTACATCTTCATAGATTACTCCAAGGAATTCGACAGCTTGTAGCACGTTGAGCTATGGCAATGTCTGAACAACACAACACATGGCCAACCTTGTCCAGTCACTCTACCAACAACAAGAGGCCACAGTACGTACAGTAAACGAAGACACACATTGGTTTGAGATGAAGAAAGGATGCGTGTAGGGTTACATACTCTTACCACATCTCTTCAATTTCTATGCCATGAGAAATGTGTGGTTGGAGGACACCAATGTTGGATTTAAGAACGGAGGGAGGAACATCAACAGCACTCTGCTAGCGGAAAGCAAGAACGACCTCGAAACACTGCTGCGAAAAATAAAAGAGGAGAGCGAGTGATATGGTCTACATCTTTACATCACGAATGACTACAGCGGACAAGGCAAAAGTCAAATGGAGGGTAGTCGACCGCTTTACATTTCTAGCGATATGGAGATGGCGACTGTACTCCTGAAATCAAACGGGGAATGACAATGGGACGTGTTGCAATGGTTGCCATGGCCAATGATGGGGTACGCGGATGCGATAAAGGATAAGAATAAGGGTAGGCGCATTTGAGCTTCGGTGTTGGAGATGATTGCTAAGGATCCCATGGACAGTGCGGATCACCAAGCAGAAGTTATTAAGAGGCCGCCCAAGAACTAACTGGCACGCAAATAAAGGAAGTTACCTGGGATTGTACCACTTGCAGAGCCATGATTCATGGAATGGCCGAGAGTCGGTATCGACTAAACGAGAGAGAGAGAAAAAGTTAGTCAGTCAAGTTGACCTTTCGTTTGCTTGTTTCAAGTTTTTCGTCCTGAAGAAGTCCCTTACGATAGTGGGCGCAACTTTGGCAATTACCGTGACCATTTCGATACAGACCACACCCGGAAGCCTCATTTCTTATCTAGAGAGACAATTGCATACATATGAACATATAAACAGAGTGGTATGAAAAATTTTAATGTTGCCACTAAGAGGTAAATATTTGGGAAGAATTTACGAAAATGGTAGGTATACGTATATCAGTATTTGACCAATTCGAATGCTGATTGAATTAGTAAATGGTGATTGTTGTGACCAACAACCTTCTCATGAATTTCGTAATTAATGAACACACTTGATTTTTATTCCATACTTTATTGACATCATTTGGCATTTTATAATTTGATTTGAATATAATGTTACTCGATTATTTTTGGGAAAAAAGAATCGGCGAAAACTAAAATTTTATTTTTCTTCTCGTTCGCGGCGTAACCATTTTTTTCAAATGCATGTTTTGAGACATGACTTTGACTGAAGGGCGTATTGGCGCCGCTCAATTGAAATATTGGTAGAATAAGCACTATTTGTAAATGAAATGTATTAATTTGTGCTACTAACTCATACCAACAACTAGGACGTAAAATGTGTAAAACCTGCAAGGTTAAAATCGATGTCCAATGTTTAATACGTATCTACTTAGCTTACATTTGAAAATTGTTTGACAGGTCAAATTCTTTTCGTATTGGTAAATGTAATATATTAAAATATACAAGTGATTAAAAGCCCGTCGATTGACGGGCAAATTTTAATGCATAAACTTATAATGCTAGACCTATGGCGAACGGAGACGCCCCTGAATGTTAATTTCCGTTTTTTTTTCTCGTTGGTTTAAAGGCAAGACCCATAGGCATGCCGAATTTCAAGTCTCTACGACGTCTGGAAGTACCCGTTTTCGGAGACAGACATGCAAAAAATAGGCGGTTTATTATATATATGATTACGTTTTTGAACTTTTTTTGTTTGAGAGCGGAAAAAAGTGTTGTACAAAATTCAAACTATAAACATTTTTTGCGTGATTTATTGCACTCCTGCTTAAACCGTTTACAGCTCTTATTATGTAAAATACTTCTATTAAAAATAAAAAGTATTGTAAGGTATTTTTACTAATAGTTTTATCATATGTTCTACATACAAACTGTATCTAGTTTCTATTTTTTGTAGACAGGTTTTAGTTTTTTCTTTTCATGTATATTGCGACGAATCGTAATTATTTAAATAAGAAAATATTGAGTTGTAATTGAGACTCAAAAATGTGTTTGTAGAATTTTTAAATTTAACCCCAGGCCTCGAGTTCGTTAAATAAAATATTGTGGTTTACAGAATAACAAATTTAATCTCATCTAAAAGCATTTCACAAATAAAATACAAATCTTAATATTAACGACCTTAGTAGGATCCGTGCACAAAAATCAGATTAATTCTAATACATTCTTGTATGTGGGAAATACACATTTTGTTTACAAATTTAACAAACCAACTTTAATGAGCTTGATAATGTCGTCCTTCTTGTAGTTGCTGGTTGATGACGTCGGCAGACATGGATTACTTCTATCGCTGATGACATTTTTTTTGTTTAAACTATTCTCTTCAATTTATTGTTATTGATTACTTTATTTTCACAACGCTAGCAATAACAACAAAGCAATAATCTTAACAAAAAATTTATTTTATTGAGTGCACTTCATGATATTATATTCATAACAATTTTTACTTCACTTGCCGGTATGCAATGCTTTATCTGTGACTCAAAAAAATTCCATATCTATCGCCCATCATCAACCCCCCAACTTCTATCTCTCGACCGTCTCTAACTATTTTAACATTTTGAATCTCAACTACCGACTCCTCCTTCCATCGTTTACTTTTCTTCCCCACTGTACTCAACGTCTCACCTTGTTTTCTTAATACTCAACGTAATGTCTACTTCAATTCAACGGAAGTACATATTAATAGTTTTTTACACATAATGTCAATTTTGCATTTATGAATACTACAAATAACAACTTAATCTCTACTTCAACATTACTTTTAATTAAATGAAAGGATTCATTTACACAAATATATATAAAAATCTTTTCTTAAATAAAATGTAGATCGGTTTTTAGAAATCTTCAACTTTAATTACATATAACAATGTTGACGTATTTATTATTAATTATTTTTACCTTTAATTTTAAATAACAGTTATTTTCACATCTTATTTTCCCTAACTGAATGTTTTAAAAACTTATGAGTTGGAAGACCAACGTGTAATAGAAAAAACCACTTTCGCACGCGGTTGGAAAAATGTATCTTGCTATTATAGTACACTTAAATGAATTACAACCTAACATATCCTTTAATTGTACTTACTTGCATGTTTCGTAGAAAGAAAAATACACACTCGTGTATGTAGGTGAAATATTATCGCATAGTAGTAAACCACTAATGTCTACATTAGTTAACATTTCCAGCAATCTATTTTACATTTTGTTTCAGATTAAAATCAATCAAATCGGTGATGTACATCTACGGGCACCTCTAGCATTAGCCGAAGGTTTGGAATAACAACCCAGTCGGCGTCAAGTTTTTCTTTACTTGCAGTCATTTTGCCATATCTACAAAAATAACAATAATAATAATGGAATATATTTTATTAATATTAGTTTTATCTGTCAAGCCACACGAAATCCTTATTTTTGTTTAATTATTACAGTTAAAATATATATGTGTTAAGTTTTTAACGATCAACAAAAATTTCTGCCGAGGGTATGGAAAAAATTTGTTAAATGTTATTTTGCCGCATTTTATACAAATTCCATTAAGCAATAATTCTTTCATATCCTAGTTCAGTTTTAAAAAATTAATTGTAAATAAATATTAACCTTTAGGAGTAAATTGTTACCTTAAATGTGTTTTTTAACTTTTAAGTCTTTTAGTACTTAATTTTAACTTAACGTATCATCGGAATTTCGGTTACGTTCCGATGTGTGCGAACGTAATCGTGGTTCTACCCAAAGTTTTTTATAAGCTTTCATATGTGCAAGTTATGTATTTTTACCCGCATTTTTCATGTTTTTGTAAACGCATTTAACATAAGGTAGATTTTGATACTACTATGCAATTGATGAAAAATAGCGTATAACAGTATTTGACACTAGCTTTGCTCTTTTTATACACTGCGTTTAGACTAGAGAGTTATTACATAACTGGTGTTTCTATTTATTCTATGTTTCTTTTAAATCATAAGTTTTTCTTACCTTCATTACTGTTTAAAAAATTACTATCCGTATTATTTTATTGAATGTAATTTGATAACTCGTTGAAACCAAACGAGTTTTAGTTAATAATATGCGAGTATTTAATGTGATATGTTATAATGAAAATACATTTTGAACAGTGATAAAGGTAAGATTTTATAGCAGCTTTTTTTATATGGTGGGTGGTGGATAGTAAACAGAAATTTTGAAAGTGATCGATGAATGGTTCCAGTTTGTTTTCAATAACGAGCGGAATACAATAATGGCCTTAAATGCAACTGTATGTATTTTATATTGTATTTTATTTACATATTATTCAGAGTTTTATATCTATATGTATATCAGATGGATTCACATGACATAAGACATCACTAAGTGAACAATAAAAATTTTATTGATTTATTGTACAATTTATTTGTTCATCGAACTTTATGACTGGTTTTACAATGTGTTTGTTATTATCATTGATCTTACCAAAGACCATATCTGTGCTCTTACTTTTAAGACATCTACCAGGGGGCACTTTCGACTAAGTGAACGCTGCCTTCGATTTTCAACAGTAAATAATCATTTTTGAAATACAAAGGATTTACTGAAATGATGCTGATTATTATTTAGGTCGAGACTGCTAAGCCTCCGCTCCTCGACTTTAGTTCTATGGAGTAATCCAATAAATTTCAATATGGCGAAGATGTGACATAGTTTGTTTACATTTAGTTACAAAGGAATGTTCTATAAAGAAAACAAAGGCTGTAAATGGAAAGTGAATAAAATGCCAGCATTTTGTTGCTTTGTGGGTTGTGAAAGTCACCGTGAAAGGGATACCTAATGTAAAGTTTTACTCATTTCTGAAATGCCTAAACTTTAAACATAAAGAAACATTATGTATTTTATTTTTGTATCGGTCAAAAACATTTCTCCTGAAATCGGAAGAGAATGGAGTATTTTTGATTAATAACAATAAGTGTTGCGGCATTTAAGCCGTCGACTCGTGTAACTTTAGTTGGCTATAATTATCGAAGGATCGACTTATGTGATTGATTAACAACATTTATTACAAATATGTAGATACATTGTACATACCTTTAATTTAATTAAAAAATTTAATATTTTACTCTATTTTTGTGCCTCTGCTGCGTACCTCAACTACTGCAAATACGTACTATGCGTTTTCAAATACTAAAACCCCGTAATCTAAGCGGCAACTTTTTCTAAATTAATAACAGATTGTAAAATTCTACTCACAACTACATTTTCTACCAAAATAAAATCAGGGAATTATTTACATTTAATCCTCTTTTAGTACCTACAGTTAATTTTCAATTAGAAAACTGTATGGTTCCTATGTGTGCATAAGCAGTTATAAATAAAAGCTATGTAAATGCAGTAAGTACAAAAGTTTTACATTGTAATGGAACAAACGTAACCCAGGCACTTGTAAAAACAAGGATTGAATAGTCCGCAACTAAACCCGAAGCGAACTTGGCCGATCGAAAAGCTAACTAAAGATATCTACGTTGATAAAATCCCTAACAACCGCTAGAGTGCAGTGATAAACGTAGTAATATCAGCAATGAAATAAAACACAAGCATGGTGATAACGTAAATTATATTGAACGTTAATTCATTTTAAATAAAATTGTCAATTTTGACAAAAATGTGTAAATATTTAAAGCCAAAAGGTACCCCTCTGCCTAGGCTACGTGAGGAAAGAAGGGTAAGAGAAAACCTCAGGTTCCGCCTTAACAATTAAACAAACACAACATAACCAAAGTATGTATCGAAATGATCAACATTCATTGTAGGCAGTTATTATTATAAAGACAATTATAATACATGTATCAGGTTAGAACCGTTCATCAGTTCATATTTAAACCCGAACAACGACCATTATTAGAATGTAGATGCAAAAATATTTCCGAATCAGAATATAGCAATTCAGCTCATTTATACATGCATTTGCATGTTAAAACTGAAGGAGGTTAATTAACAGTGTATAGTGGAAGAAGAGCTAGAAATAGAAAAAATAAGGATACAAGCAGGAATAATTGCAGTAAAGTGTGAAGAAAAAATGGGAAGTAGGAAGGAAAATGAAATACTTTATGAAGTTTGGAAAGAGATCGAGGCACAGAAGGTGAAATATGGGGAAGAAAAAGAAGAAAATACTATAAAGAGTGGGATATGCGAGAGAAAGAGATTAAGAGAGAGAGGGGGAGAAAGATGGAAGAGGAAATAATTGCAAGAGATAAAGATACTCAGAAGCAGGAAAGAAGAGCAAAAATAAAGGAAGGAAAATATAACGGGAAATACATAAAAATAATGACAGACAAGACACCAAGGTACATAACAGAAGGAAAAGGAATGAATGAAATAAGAATGATTGCAAGGTTCAGAATGGGTAATGAAAAAATGAAAATAAATATTGGATGAGTGATGAGGAGAGAGTATGCAGGTTGTGTGGGGATGAATGGGAAAATATAATACATATAAAAGAGGGATGCAGGGAAACAAGACATGAGGAAAAGGAATGGAAGTTACTACTAGGAGAGAAAGGGAAGGAAAACAATGGATGAGGGAAGTGTTGGAGAGGAGGAAAGGGATGGAAGAGAGAAAAGAAAAATACTGAAAGTTTAGAGAAGAGAGGGATGGAAGGTTGAAGAAGGAAACAGAAATTAGTTAAATTATAATTTAATGAAATATTATGTTGTTTTTTATTTATTTTTTGAGATTGTAAAGGGACAAACCGAATCTTTTGTTATAGAAAAAAAATTTTTTAAGACAAAATAAATATTGAATTGAATTGAATTAACAGTGTATAACACCGTGTAACAGGTGAATTTCACCAGTCGCGAAAGCTCATACCTGCCTAATAGTTGGATTTTCGAGATCGCGTCAATTTTGAGATGACCATAATGCAGTCAATATTAAATTTCACAATTATCACATATACACAATAAAATAGGTACACATATTAAAATAAATAGAAATAAATGTGACTACGAGCCACCCCCCTGACCTTCGTCTCTCACGGAACAGAAAATATTAATTGTACAATAAGGCTCTTTTACACACTATGGTATTGCTTCATTCTAAATCATACTTAATCAACAGAGCGCTTTAAAATGTATCTTAAATTCAAAGATCAAAAACAAGCATCTTACATTCTCTTAATTGTGTAGGAATCAAACAAAGAAAAGCGCCAACAAAATAACGGTTCCGCCAATCAGAGACACGTGTTTAAATTATTTACAACGTGAAATCGAGCGCAGTGTACATAGCATAAAACAGATTGAAATACGCCATAACACGAATGTTATGCCAATATTATTTGTACAAAAAATGCAATCCGAATGTTAGGTCACCATCGCGTTTAAAATAAAAATTGAAATCAAAAGCACGAGGCCGCGATAATTACTTTATAAATATAAGCGTGTATCTTTAAATTGTTGAAATTGTGTAATCAAGAAAAGGAATGCTTTCTACCCCAATTGCACAACAAAACACGAGGTTACAATATGCAATAATTACAAAAAAATAAACGCAAATTATTAAATTTGGTAAAAACAAAATTTATGAACATTACGCATTTAGTTGCAAAGCATTTAAAGTAAATTACAGGTACAAATTTTATACAGACCAAAAATAATACGTAGCAAGAAAAATTTTTTTGTTAACACTCTAACAGTCGGGGACCAGATGCCAAAACTTTCCTTCGCATCCCTCGGCAAAAAATGCAGCCTTTTTAACGGGACTTTGTAACGGGCCTATCTGACCGGCGCACATCGACATATTTTAAACCGATTATAAAAAAATTCGGGGTAATATTTGAATTTAAATAGGGATCTTTCAACATGGACAATTACTTTAAATAATAAACGCAATTATGTTTTTCTACACTCAAATATCCAATTAATTTATCTTCTAAAACTCAGTACCTACCATTAAATGTAGTACAAAATGTAAGAAAAAACTATTTTATTTGTGATTACAAATTTTAATGTAAATAAATGTTAACAAACAATTTAAAAATTGAAATTTAAATGTTAGTAAATTTAAATTTAGATGTCCCATCGACTCCATCTTAGGTCACGTGTTCTGGATTACTCTATAGTGGGATAACAGATATAACAGCCTCCACAGAATTCCGGTATCTTTGCCAAGCACCAGCAAAGTACACCCGTGGACTTTAAATAAGCCCATCCTCGAGGAGTTTTAAAAGTAGATATGTAGTTTGGCCATCTTTAAAATGTTTATAAACCTTTAGGTAAATTTTCTATTGTATTAAAAAGCCGACGCAAATCTCTTTAACCAGTTTGCTATTGGAACTAGTTGCAATCCCGCTTACATATAAAGAACGATTTTCAAAATGCGCAATAATCAAAATTATCTTTTCATTATCCAACAATGACAGTATTTAATTTATATTTCATATAAATCCATCCTATTTTACAAAAAGAAAACTACTCCGTGCTTAGAATGTAAACACAAGTAGCCCTTGGGTGTTAAGTATTGCATAAGCTCAAAAATCAAACCATTTTGAAAAATTTTAATATAAACTTTTACAACGGTTCATTTTAAGTTTCATTGTTACCTTACTACTTTTATTTTTTTTATGTCATTACTTGAACAGTATTGAATTTCCTTCTTAATAACATTCCCTTATTCAATTTTGCAGTATTTTGTTAACTAATACCTGTATACAAAGAAATATAATCACTTTAGGTGATTATTCTAATGACCTTCATTGTTTAACTGCATTTGTCTTAATACGTATTCGGACGATAGTTATTTTCATTTTTTAAAATGATTTATACTCTTATAGTTTAAATTACAGTGTCTTTATGGCTGGTTTATAAATTAAATACTGTGTCATTGTTGGATAATAAAAAGATAATTCTTTGTTTACTACAAGTTTTTGATTATTGCGCATTTTGAAAATCGTTGTTTATATGTAAGCGGGATTGCAACTAGGTCCAATACGACACTGGTTAAAGGGTATTGCGTCTGTATTTTAATACAATAGAAAATTTACCTGCAGCATTGTCAACATTTAAAGGATGTCCAAACTTAATGTCAGCTTTGAAAACGCCTCGAAGATGGGCTTCTTTAAAGTCTCCAAGTGTACCAAGACAGAATTTTATTAGAGTTTTTAAATTACACCAGTATTGGTTTTGAGAACGTTAAGTTCAAATAATAATACCATGAATTTTGGAATTTCGGTTCATCTTGCTTATTTAAAATAAAAACTGGTGTTTTTATTTCGTTTTATAATTCTGCAGTAAATTTAAGATAAAATTTGTTTACCGTATGCTATCTAAAATTAACCATTATTGAAATCTTTTAAACATGTTATCTATATACCGAGTTCTCAAGTTTCCGTTATTATAAAAGTGACTAAGCTGAAACTGTAACTAGTAAAGAAGCAGGTCTTGCCAATTAATTCTTGACGTTAACTTAATCGATAACTCTTACAGGGTGTTCTACTCTCAGAAGCCAACATGCCAACTAAAATCATATTTATAAGACCCCAGATGATTTCTGAAGCGTATTTTTTGAAAATCTGTTTGGTATCTACTTTCCTTGTAGTGAAATATTTAGTATTGGTCTAATTATTGTTTTACTGGAATAAATTAAATTAAGTAGGTTGTCATGGCTTGTTTTATTTACATAAATATTGCCAAAAAACAATAGGTATGTAAATAAATAAACTCTTCTACTTAATTTATTGCAGTAAAACAATAATTACAGAAATACTAAATATTCCTAAGACGGTTACTATTAGGTATGGGAATGCCAATACCAAACAGAATTTGTATAAAAAATACATCAGAAAACATATAAAATACAGGATGTTATATAAGTTTATTGTAAACTTAGGCATTGGTACGTTGAGCGTTTAATTTGGTGTTTAAGACTAAACGAGGAGCTTGCATGTCATTTTCCATCTTGAAGAGAATATAAGTTATAGTTTTCCCTGGTGGTTGTTGTGGAGTTATTTGAGCTACTATTTACACTGATGATACTAAATACGGTGAAACGGTAGTGTATATGTAGGTGTTTGGATTTTCTCCACAATAATCATACACACCACACTATAAAAACCCTCGGTTTTAGAGGCGCAACAAAAGTTCCTACCTAGGCTCAGTTATTAGGGGTAAATTTAAAAAAAAATTTGTCTCTCACTTACCTTTGACAGACGTAAAATTCCATCTGAGTCTGTAACTATCGGTTGTTTTTAAGGGCGCCACCCTCTTTCTCAAAATAAAATAAAGCGTCTACAAGAAGGGAGAAAAATAGTAAGCTTTGAGATAAAAAGATAAATTAAATTAAATTCCTCTTAATTAAGTTTTTGTCGCTATTCTCTACAAAATTTGTACATAATTGTAATTGTTCTTAATTCCAGCGTTTTTGAATTATTTTGAACCGCCCTTAACACTGTACTTTTTAAACTTCCTTATATTAAAATTACTTTTACAAAATATGCGTTACAATTAATCATTTTACGCACGATAATACATCAACCTTTATAGTGAACATCTCTCGTAGAGACCGTCGAAAAGACTCTCTTAAGAATCTGCAATCAGAGTAGCCTCCTTCCTAATTTCTTCAACACAGAAATAATGCAATGGATATCACATTTAAAAGAGAACACTTTAAATTAAATTATAAGCTTTATTTATAGAACACAAAAAAAAATACTTTACAGTAAAACTCTTGTAAAATAAGTTTATCCCTAAACGTAGGTAACAACAGTAAAACTTTAATAAAATACATCTATCTCAAAACGAAAGTAACAACTGTAAAGATTTAACAATGTCTAAAATAAACTAAATAAATTATGATTAGTGTAAAATAAACAAAAGTGAAACAAACATGTAAAAACAAGTGAAAAATTATTAAGGTTACCGATACACATCAGATTTAATTGCTTTTGCATTTTGATTCAAATTTTGATGTTTAGTTTGTTAATAATACTAATAGTATTAATTATATTAATTAGTAATTATTATTAATAATATTGACAATTTTCTATAAAAGTTGTTTGTTTTTAAATATTTATCCAAAGATACCCCTCAAATAAATATATGTTTCCAATTGAATATTTGAAGTTAAGTGTTGATGCACCTACTTCCGGTTAATTCCGGAAATTGTAACTACTACCATCAAATGCAACGGGTTAGCTAAAAAACCCTGTATATGACGTGTTTAAATCACGAGTTCAACGTACCGCTTCCTACAGTTTAGTTTATTTCATTAACTATGGGCTATCTAAATACTTATACCAAAGAGCATATTATGCTCTTTGCTTATACTACATAACTTATTTTTATGTAAAACGCATACGCCTTTCTACTATGAACTGATTCGGACTAACCCGATATTTTGAAATTTATTTGGCACGCCTGTGTGCTAGACATATTTTTGTTTAAAAGTTCTGAAGCACAATAAATACATAATTACAACAATAAAAGTTTGGCCAAAATCTTTAAATAAAAGTATATTGAAATCTTAACGAAAAAAACAGGGAATGTCAGGTAGACGCCTAATGCTACCTTTTATCGTCGGTACAAATTTAAAGTTGATGAACTCATCGTGTTGATAATATCGTTAAATTTCATTTTTCCTTGACATTAAAAGTGTACAAAAAAATTATTTTCAAGTTCGTAGATTGACCGCTAGGTAGTGCAATTATGGCTTCAAAACAAAAAACTTGTAATCACTCCAGAAATACCCAAGTAACGTATGCCAATAGATAAAAGTATTTTAATATTTAATGTTTTCAGAACACCAAAGCTTGACACGAAAAGATTCTCAGTTGTCAATTATAGTGGTGAAGGAAACTGAGTCTCCAATTTTGAAAAATGCTCATAACTTTGGTTTGGATTAACCGATTTTACTTATTTTCATTTGATAGAGCTCTTTATGTTTAATTTTTGCACATTAATACAAATTAATACTGGATACTTTTTTCTAACACCAGTAGAGGGCGCTATGTGAACAACTGACAAATTTAAATATAACGGTTTATACTTTTTTTACATATTGGGAAAAAGTGGTACAAACCGCTACTTAATACTGTTTTTTATACCGAAAATGTTTACAAAATTGTATGGAAATTAAGCGCTACAGAAGCGGAGCTGCGGACTCCACGATATGTGTGGACTACTGATATAGTATAGGTGTGAACCCATTGGATCATTAGATTTGAAAATCAAGTAAACCATGAAAATAAAAAAATAATAATGGAAAAATAGTTGTAAACATATGAACAAAATATAGAGATTAGACGCTCTAGCATTCAATGAAGTCGCAATTTTAAACACACTGTTCTAACCATTCTCTAGTCGACAAGACAGCTGACCTTGTCGTAAGTCTCGTCGCAAAAACAATGTGTTTCACTCTGCCCCACAAGTAAAAATCATGATTAAATGGTTAAATTAGGTGATCGCCAATGAAAGTGGAGGAGAACTTTTATTTAAATAAAGTTAAAAAAAATTAAATCTGCTCTTAAACAGTAATCCGCACGCCATGGAAATTGACTATCTCTCCCAATCCATCTATCACAAAATATCCAATCAAGAAATTCACGGACATTTGCAGCGTAGTGGGCAGGGTAACCATCATATTGCAAAAACATTGCTCTCAATTTCTAATGGCACATTTTCTAAAAGAATTGACAATTGATCATCAAAGAAAAAATGTCCTATAATTTCTGTGTCTATAATGACGAATAAACGTTCAAGCTCCACCTAATATGCATCCAGCGGGGGTTACTAGGCTGTACCAGGTGGTAGTGCATATTATGTGTTTTGAGATTCCTTCGTTACTATGAAAGTTGCTTCATCCGCCCACAGAATTCTGGATAAATACTTCCTGTCTTCGGCTATCATATTTCTCAATTAATGACAGTAGCCTCTAAGTAGTCTTCGCCGGTGAAAGCTTGGTGTGTATTTTGATTCCTCCGTTACTATATGGAAAGTTGCTTTGTCGGTCCACATAATTCTGTATAAAAAGTTTTTGTCTTCCGCTATTGTATATTTCTTAACCAATGACAGTAGTCCAATTTTCTGTCAAGTCTTCACCGGTCAAAGGTTATTTGTGATGGATGTAATTTAAGACAATTATTTATAATTTAGTAGACGGCTCGAAACACTGCAGTCTGAGGAATTTCGAAGTCTTTGTCAATTATTTAACTGAGGATTGGACTCTACATACGCCGAAACGTTGATCACATTTTTCTCAGTTCTTCTGTTGCTGCTAAGACGTCAACACTTCGCCCGCTAACGCTACGCCCGCCAACACTACACTCACCATGGACATCGTCGGCATCAACACTAGTGCCTACCAAAGAAAAGCCACCGTCAAGCTCTCTTAGACTTTCGTCACGCACATAGACTTGGACTGATGGACTACACACGAGAGGTTGTTTCATCAACAAATAAATATAGTAGAGTCGTCACCAGAAATACGGTACGGCACCAAGTACAGAGTACAGTAAATCTAACAGCAAACAGTTCATTCACGTAAATATTGTACATATTATAATGTAAGTTCCGTCTACAATAAGTTTCACCTGCCAACCGCCGTGAGCGTACTTCTTTTATCCAAATCCGCAGCCACTAAGGCGCCCGTCAATCAATCACGAGGCTACAGCTCTATTAAATGAAGCTAGCTCACAAAAATCGGTTAATCAAAACCAGAGTTATAAGCAATTTTCAAAATTAAAATCTAAGATTCTACCACCATTTTATTTAACGAAATTGACAAAATTTTCATATCAAGCTTTTTTATTACAAAAAAAAGGATTAAAACAGAGATATTTCTAGTTTTTTGTTTTGAAGTCATAAATGTCCTTCTAGTGGTCAATCTACGAACTTGAAAATAATTTCTAGCAATTTCCCAATGATCACTTTTATTAAAAATATTTTTTCCCTTAAACTGTAGTGTGTAAGTTTTGAAGATACGGCCACAGCTACTTCTCTTAAGGGGCCCGTTTAGATAGATTTAATTTGGGGTGTGTAGCACGGAATCAATACTTATTATTGTGCTCCCCCCTTTCTGAACTTACTCGTAGGTTACTATGAGATCTCAGGACTGACCTTGGATTGAGAGGAGTAATTTCCTCCAGTTCGAAAAACGTTTCTCAAAACATTTCCACCTTCTGAAAAGCGATGGCTTCACATTCAGCAAGTAGGTGGATCGGGATCTCCTTCGACGCGCAACAAAATCTGAATGTCGAGTTAGTTGTCACACAAATCTTGGCAAAATGTCCGCCAAGTCAACAGTGTCCCGTCAGAATGCCCGTAAGAATTCTTAAGCGGTTCCTGCTAGCTGTTAAGTAGTCCCTAAAGTAATCCCTAAAGTAATCCCGGTAAAGTCACCTAGTAGAGTTTTGGACTGCCTCAGCCCTGGTAAATTCACCCAGTAGTGTTCAGAATTTTTCTTTCGTTCCTCATCTCAGAGTACTTCACGTATTGTGTGCTTGCCAATACCACAAAAGGGCTCTGGCCCTACAAACGGCGTGGCCGCCTCTTTTCTGGCATGGGCACCAGCCTGCTCGTTATCAGGAATTTTAGAATGTTTAGGGACCCAAACTAGGGTGACCTTATTGCATGTCCATAGTTTATTCAGTTTCTTTTTGCAAGTTCTTACCATCCTTGAGCAGATGACAGAACTCCTCAGCGCTGAGATGACCACCTGGCTATCGGACATAATATTGATATGTCGTCCGACATATCCCCGATCCAGGTTACACTGCACGCAGCGTTCTATTGCTTGAACTTCCGCTTAAAAAATACTACTGTGCTTGCTCATAGGCTTGTAGTATTTGGTGCGTGGCCCAAATACTCCCGCACCGATACCTTCAGCTGAACCAGCAGATCTGGCTATTTGGTACTGGGAAATAAGTCCCCCCGGCCGCCCAATTTTCTTGTTACCTAGTACTATCCGGAAGTTAGCTTCAAATTGAAAGTCCCTGCTTATATCGTCTATGTGATAGAGAACCACGGGATATCTCATATTGAGTAAGGTCCTGTGCGAATGATTGAGCCATCTTTTTTTAGTCTTTCAAGGTGCAACAGCGCCAGCCTGACCTACCTCTCAATGACAAGATGGAGAGGGGTCAGCCCCAAAAAGTCTTCAATGCTCTATGGCAGGTGCGCATTGTATATATATATATATATATATATATACACTCTCTCGAGTCTCTTCTTAGTTAATCCAAACCAGAGTTATAAGCATTTTTTAAAATTGGAGTCTAAACTTCTTCTACATTTTATTTGACAAAGAACAACATTTTCATATCAAGTTTTTTGTTCAGAAAAAGGATTAAAACAGTGTTATCAATTGACATACGTTACTTGAACATTTCTGGAGATATTTCTAGTTTTTTGTTTTGAAGTCATTATTGTCCTCCTAGCGGTCAATCTACGAACTTGAAAATAATTTCCAGCAATTTCCCATGATCACTCTTATTAAAAATATTTTTTCCCGTAAACTGTACTGTGTAAATTTTGGAGATACGGCCAGTTACCTCTTTTAAGGGGTCTGTTTACCTAGATTTACCTATAATTTCATTTAGCTCGGTCGCCTTAGCCCCCCCCCCCCTCCATATAAAAAAATATTTTTTTGATGTTTGCACACGTAAGGGAACAGCTAGCACAGGCTAGCACAACTTTTCTCAACGCTAGCACTTCTTTAATACCGGGTTATTGAGGGTTAAATGTAAGAAGCCAGCCCCTCTATAAGAAAATTTCTAACTTTTGACGTTTGAACATTAAAGACCTGAGCTAGCACAGGCTAGCACAACTACAAATAATGTTAGCACACCTTTAATAACATGGTTATTGAGTTTGAATCTGGAGGGGCTAAGGCGACCTCAGCTCTCGAACAAAAAAATATCGAATTTTGATGTTTGCATTTTGAACTGTTGACGTTTTAACATTAAAGATCTGCGCTAGCAAAGGCACAATAAAATTTATGCTAGTACATCCTTAATAACGCAGTTATTGAGGGGTGGATTGCTAGATTCACCCTTAATAACAATAACGGTGCGCTACCGTTGAGCATAGTTGTGCTACCTCAGTTCTTTAATGTTCAAACGTCAAAGTTCAAAATTTTCTTGTGGGGGGCTGGTTTATAAATTTAATCTTCAATAACTCCGTTATTAAAAGTTGTGCGTCAGCCTGTGCTAACTATTCTTTTCGTGTGCAAACATCAAAAATTTAATATTTTTTTGTTAGAGGGCTGAGGTCGCCTTAGTCCCTCCAGATTCAAACCCTGCAACCGTGTTATTAAAAGCGTGCTAACATTATTGTTAGTTGTGCTAGCTTGTGCTAGCTCAGCTCTTTAATGTTCAAACGTCAAAAGTTAGAAATTTTTTTGTGGGGGACAGCTTTCTAAATTCAACCCTCAATAACTCCGTTATTAAAAGTGTGCTACCATTGAGCAAAGTTGTGCTAGTCTGTATTAGCTGTTTTTTTTCGTGTGCAAACCCAAAAAACTCGCCTAGCCCCATCAGAATCAAACCTCAATAACCCTGTTATGAAAGTTGTATTAACATTATTTTTAGTTGTGCTAGTCTATGCTAGCTCAGATTTTTAATGTTCAAACGTCCAAAGTTTGAAAGTTTTTGGAAAAAGTCCTTGTATGCATGATCAAAGTTTGATAAAATTCTGCAGATATCCAAATAAATAAAATATAAGTTTATTCTGGGCGACGATATTACCTAATACTTTTATACGAACAATAAGTTATATTCATCTTGAATCAGAGGGTAGCTGAAAAGAAAGTATTGGGTTTAAAGTGTTTGTGCGATTTTGAAAGGAAAAAAATGACAGATTGCTGACATAAAAAATTATTCAAAGGTGGATTTGGAGAAGCATAAGTTTAGAAAATACTCAAAAAGTAGGTAAATGCTATATGTATATTGGACAACGATCTATACCGGTTGGTTTTCGCGGCTTTTTATTTTAAGAAAAGAGTACTATAAACCATATATATTTTATAAATGATGTATTTTGTACTAATAAATCAATTTTGACTTACGTAGCTCATTATTGTTGTTTAACACGCCATTTACAAATTTTTTCCATAAAATAAAAAAATTAAAAACCGCGCGAACAGCAAACTGAATCACTTACCTCAGTATTTACAGCTGAAAAACAATTTTTTTGTAAAAATAATCTAATTAATTACAAAAATGTTCTCAGAAAAAGAAAGTTACATCGTTCCCACCCTGTATATCAAAACCACCTTGTTGAAAACCAAAGGAGTAAAGGTATTTATCTATGCTAATGCTAATTGTTTATTTTAAAATAAAATTAGCATTTTATTTGTTAAAATATTTTTCAATATGAAATTAAAACAGCATACATTGAGAATAATAACAGGATTATGTAAATAAAAAGTAAAAGCAAGTTTGGAAATTCAAACGCAAACGGCGTGCTGCCGGTAAAGTAGTTCGGAAAATTCTTATTGTCTATTGGTTGCTATGGCATTAGTGCACAGTTGCGGAACTACGATTAGATCAACGACAAACGTGCATTTGACGTACCATTTTTGTTGCGCGATCACAGCTCAAATGCGTTTGAAACGTACGTCTATCTTAACATATTTGAATTAACTGGAAATTTCTCATTTGACTACCGTGTGTCAGCTAAAAATTCTAATATTAAAATGTCATTGATATTTATAGATAATTCGAAGAAAAATTGGTTGTTTAAGCATCTGTGATAAAATCAAATTCTAAATCGGTGCGAACTTATACTAGTAAATAATTGTGCGCGTGATAAATAAAAATTCTATTTGTGAAAACTAATATTACGTCAAACTTCCTATAGTAGTTGGCTAGTAATATGGCCGCCTGAAAGCGAGTCTTTATACTTCATGTGTCTTTTTATTGCTTGAACGGAACTTAATTTTAATAGGGATGGAACTTCGGGTCGGTAATAAATATAGGCTTGGACGAAAAATAGGCTCCGGCTCGTTCGGAGATATTTATTTGGGTAAGAAATTTTTTTATGTTTATAACGTCAGGTGTTGGTTTGTAAACAATAGACTTTTATGTCACTTCATACCTGCTTGTCTTTTAAGGTACAAATATTTCTACTGGGGAAGAAGTAGCCATTAAATTAGAATGTATAAAAACAAGACACCCCCAACTTCACATCGAATCAAAATTTTACAAAATGATGCAAGGTGGTGGTATGTATTTGAACTTGAAAAATTTTTGTTGTAATATCAATACCTTTTAACCATCGTAGTGGGAATTCCGCAAGTTAAATGGTGTGGTTCGGAAGGTGATTATAATGTGATGGTGATGGAATTGTTAGGACCTTCGTTAGAAGACTTATTCACTTTTTGTTCGAGGCGATTTTCATTAAAGACAGTGCTGTTATTAGCTGACCAATTAATCACTCGTGTAGATTTCATTCATTCGAGAAATTTTATACATCGGGACATTAAACCCGACAATTTTCTCATGGGATTGGGTAAAAGGGTAATTTAGTGTATATAATTGATTTTGGACTTGCTAAGAGATATCGTGACACTAGAACGCATCAGCATATAGCTTATCGGGAAAACAAAAATTTAACTGGTAAGTTGTTTTCTTATTACTTAATACTAATGCATGTGCTTCCCACACAACTGCAATTTGTAAATGTTTTTGTACTTGAACAAATGTGTGACGTTTTAAATTGCAGAGACATAATGTTAACAAGCCCTATGCTTATCTCAACTGAGTTAGTTTGTTTGGTTAGTACTGTACTTATAGATAAATTAATTACAATTAGGACAACCGAGCTAAATATAAGCTTATGACAATAGTTTTTGTGTTCGGTGTTATTTATGCATCTGTTACAACACCTGTTTGAAGTTTGAATGGAGCAAAATTGTTTTCATTAATGAAATGTAGTACCTTCCTTTTTTTAAGCACAGCCTGGGGGCTTACACTTTGTAATTAGAAAAAAGTGCTATTGTTGTCATACTATTGGTACTGTTAAGAAGACTTGCAAAAAAAAACATCCGTTGGTTGTACATATTTGCAAATCAAACAAAGCGCCGTGATTATTATTATATTTTGTCTTTTTGAGAACTGTATACTTTGTATGATTGTAACTGTAGTTTCCTTTTCGTTTTATCACTTCCACCTACGTAAATGTATTGGTTTTGGCTAACTAACTTTATTTGATCCGAAAGGAAGGTTTCTCTTTATTATTTCTCATTATTTCAACTTCATCTCTTAAATTGTAATTTATTGATTATTTTTAGGGGTCCTCAATTTAATTCAACCTTCAAGCAGGAGTGAGTGTATGAATTTAGAAGTTCATTAACCTAGTTCTTTATTTCCCCGACGTTTCATTCTTTTTAGATGTCTTGCAAAGGCTACACAGGGTAGGCGAAACGTCAGCGGAATAAAGAACTAGGTTTTAATGAACTTCTAAATTGCTACACTCACTCTTGCTAGAAGGCTCAATTTAATTGAGGACTCCTAAAAATATCCATCCCTTCAGTTTGTTGAATGCGAACTGGCGTTTGAATGAACATCGGATTTTACGTAATGCGGGCCAATGAGAATATAGTATTTTTGCCTTTTTAACGAAAATAGATAGAAGTTATACGCAGTAACACTGAATTTCATGTCAAATTTGACAGTAGTTTGAGGTTATTTTCAGTTTCTACTTTTTTCGTTGTCAGTTTCATTTGTCAAATCTGACGTGCTACCTTCAAACCAAAAATATCCCCACAAAGTAACAAAAAAACCCACATATCACACATTCAGTTCAGTAGGATCATAACTGCAAATTGAGTTATTTTACAGAAATGCAGATATTATTGAGGACAACATATCGAAGTAGAGCACAACTTCGATAATCCGGACAGATATAGTTTTTTGCGTGTCCGAATCAGTGAAATTGTCCGGATTACTGAAGTGTAGTTTTTTAACCACTAATAACAATCTGTTATAATAGAAACACAATTTTTATTGATATTATGTACATGAGGTGTGTGAGAAAAATAATGAGACTGATTTCATACTAAAGAAAGTTTTTATTATTTTCAAATAACAATGTTATCCCCTTCAAAGTAGTGTTCTTGGGCAGCTATACATCGGTGGAGTCGTCGTTCCCACTCTTGGTAGCAGCGCTGGAAGTCTTCAATTGGTATTGCTTTTAACTGGTCGGTCACAGTCTTTTGAATGTTCTCCAGAGTTCCAAAATGACGTCCTTTTAGGACATGTTTCAATTTCGGGACAAGGACTCAAATCAAGTGAATAGGGGGGTTGAGGAACAACAGTAATGCGTTTTGAGGTCAAAAATTCCCGGATGGACATGGCCGTGTGACACGGAGCATTGTCATGATGAAGCATCCACTTGTGTGCAATGTCTGCACGGTAAAAGTGTTTAAATTTAACTGTTCACTGATCATCCTTACTGTTAAACGACAGTCTAATCTCACAAGAGCCCTCACACGATCAATGTTTTCGTCAGTTTTTGAAGTCGAAGGTCTCCCTGAGCGACATTCATCTTCAACACGTTCTCGGCCTTCCAAAAATGATTTGTGCCAGCGGAAAACTTGTGCTCTCGATAAGCACTGTTCTCCATAGGCCTGTTTCAACTTTTCAAAAGTCACACTCGCGGATTCACCAAGTTTAACAGAAAACTTTATTGCACAACGTTGCTCTAAATTCTGATGCTCCATTTCTGTAACGCACAATAAGAACACAACTTTACTAATGGTCTTGTCAAAACTAATGAGTTGTAACTCGGACTGAGGAAGTGGAAGGGATAAACAAACCGATTTAGCATAGGCCAGTAGACACAACGTTCGTTGCCAGATCTCCCGCAGTGTTGCCAGTCTCGTTACTTTTCTCACACACCTCGTACATACATACATAAACATGTACTTTTAAAAAAAATTTTAATTTTTTTTGTGCAATCTTCTTAACATAGCGCTCTGTGGCTTCGCTCTGGATTCGTTTTCATAATAATATATCTTGGTAAGGAATATTATTCTCTTTTACCCACTGAACACAACATGAAAAACATTTTTCTGCTTCTGAATGTTTAATTCTATGTGATAAATCGTTAATTACATCTTCTGGATTATTTTCTTCTTCATTTTCCCCTCTAGCGTCTGCAATTAATTCTTCGTCCTGAAACTATCGGTCGGCCACAACATCGTTTTATCCTACTGCCCAATTAGTAATTTCATCTTCAGTTAAAACATTATTGGGATCGATAATACGTAGTACCTCTGTTATTATTACTACATCATCGTGATTTGGTGAAGATTGAAGCTGCTTTTGCAGAGGAGTATTATCATCTTCATCAGCATCTGCTTGTTTTTGTGGTCATAATTTGGACCAGCTCTTAATAATGTTGTTTTTTGTTATCGATTTCCAAGCAAATTCAAGATTTATTAGAACTTCATTCAAACTGAATTGTTTCAATAGCTTTATAATATCACCGTCTTCTTGTGATACAATGTAAGTCAAAAGTTTTTTTCTGTAAGTGACTTTTACGTTCTGTATTACATTTTGATCTATAGGCTGTATAATAGCGGTACAGTTTGGTGGTACAAACATAACTTTGAAATTTGGATCATTAGAAATGTCTTCTTCTACTGGATGTGATGGAGCGTTATCTATAAGTAACAATGCTTTCTGTGGATTTTGAACTGAATTAAGGACTCTTTTCACTTCAGGTACAAAACTTGTGTTGAACCACTCATGAAATATGGTTCTAGTCATCCATCCTTTTTTGGTCGCTTTGTACACTATAGGCAATCTTAAAGGCTTTTGGATTCAAAGATTTACCAATAAGTAGAAGAGGTAACTTGTGGGTTCCAGTGGTATTAGAGCATTTCATAAAAGTGACTCGGTCTTTAGACACTTTTCATCCGGGTGCCGATTTTCTATCCTGATTGATCCATGTTGTGTTAGGTGAAACTTTCCAAAAATAGCTGACTAGTCAGCATTATACACCTACTCTGGAGTTAACTGCATTTCGTCAATAATTTTGAGAAATTTTTCTTGGAATGGTTTTATTGCTTCAGTACTGCTAGATACTTTTTCTCCGCACACTTTCAAAAATCGAATGCCGTGTCTTAATTTAAATTTTTCCATCCATCCTGAACTAGCCAAAAAGTCAGTTTTTTCAGAGATCTGTTTATAAAAATCTTTTGCCTTTGTGCGTAAAATGTCACCAAATACAGGAACATGGTTTTGACGTTGTTGTAGAAACCAGCTATACAAAGCTTTCTCTACTTCTGGATTCTCAGCTTTTTTTAATACTTTCTTCTTGCCTGGAAAAACATCACGGAAGTTGGTCGGTTGGTGCCGGTAAAGAAAGCTGGCTTACCTACCTCATTGAAAGATGATGAAACGTAACTTCTAATTTTGTCTTTTTCCTTTTTTATGTCTGCCACAGTTGATTTTGGTACTTTCAAGATTTCTGCTACCCTACGAACACTAAATCCACTATCTAAACTGTCTAATAATTTGGTTTTGTCTTTCAGTGTTAACGTACAATGCTTGCGCTTTGTTGATAAGCCATCATACAATACAATACGTATAAAATGCAACATAAAAACGCTTGCACAAACACGTTCTGTGCTTACCAAATAATAAAAGTAGATCACGTGATATGAAGTAACATAAAAGGGCAAGTGCGCAGTAAATTGTTATTTGTTTGCTATACTACATAGTTAATGTCCGGATTGTAGAGGTAAAAAATACAAAGTGTCCGGGCCTCAAGAGGTGTCCGAATTACTGGAGTGTCCGTACTGGGGTCAACTCGACAAAGGTCTTCCATATAACCATCTCAGAAAATTACCCAATTTGATACAGTTGTAGATAGGTATTACGTAGATACATCCCCAAAATTGGAACCCTTAAAGTGATTAGTTTTTGAAATAAAAATGTTTATTGTTTTTATCAAAATTTAGGTTTTACATGCATTTTTTTGACATTTCCGTAAATAACTTTTAAAGTTTTAGAGATAATCAAACTAAATTTGTTATTGAAACTAAGTTTTGTACTGGGAATTAAAAAATTCCAACCCCAAGTTTCTATCACCAATACTTCCTGAGATATGACATACATACAGGGCTTCATAGGGGACCAAAAATACCCATGTGGACATTCAGATAAATTCACGGAATTTTTATCAAAAATCGAAGAAAGTATGGAGAATCCTACCATGACATTTTCAAATTGGAGTCAGACCTAGTTTCCACAAAAAAAAATTAATTTGGTTGTTTTTTGAGTAAATTGTGTGCCACGCCATTGCAGGGTAAAATGACATTAAATCTTTCGATCATATTTTATTGAACTAAAAAATGAATATTAGTAGTATGCATGAGCAATATTTATACTAAACTATGAAACGCCTACACGTAACCGTAAAATTGTATTAGAAGAAATTGTAGGCAATGTGTCACACTACAATATTGCACGAAGAAATTGATTGCACAGAAGTTCTTTAATGTAATTTTTTGTTCTCTTGCAAAGTTTGTTAAAAACATGTTTCATTTTCTCGCTGTAGAAATTACTGAATTTTCTTAAAAAAAGTCGTTCAGTTTAGAAAAAACTTTAAAAATAATAATAAAAACGACGACACTTTCACCATTCATTATTATATTCACTTTAAAAATAAAAAAGTCGGCGAACTTTAAAAAAACTTAAAAACCTTTTTAAACATTTTTACTATTAAAATCACTTAAAAGAACAAATTATCAGGTCACTTCTTGGAAGTTATGAATTCCGCATTTTAAATTTTGAGCAATGGCTGTAATTGTCGTATCATGGAGTTTGTAAGCCCAGCCGGTAGAGGATGGGCTTGGTGTTTCCACTACATGTAGAATACGCTGTGGGGAACAAAGCACTCGTCCTTTCTTTCAGGCCAATGAAATGATTTGAAGCAACGTATGTATTCGCCAGGTTTACATAAACAGTTGCTATAAAATCCGAAGTTCGTAGGCCATTTGACAGTCGGCTAACTATAAGCTGATAGGTGTTTACAGGAGAGAAGCAGTGATTCTCTCTTGTTCCTTGGACTATTTTAGCACCTCCTAGTCGTGCTTGCAAACTTTGAACGTGCTGTGACACTTCTGCTTCAGAAATATATTCAAATTCAATGTTTGCAATGTTAGACACCGCCAAATAGGACAAATCTTTTGCAGTAAAAAAAAATGTGCACGGCGCACAAGTTACTAAAAAACCTGGCAAATTAAAAAAAAAAGTTTAGTGACTAGGTCTAACACCAATTTGAAAATATCATGGTAAGATTCCCCATACTTTCTTCTAGTTTTGATCAAATGTCCGTTAATTTATTCCACATGGGTATTTTTGGCCCCCCATAAAGCTCTGCACGTATGTGATATCTCAGGAAGTATTGGTGCTAGAAACTTAGTTTAAATGACAAATTTGGTTTGTTTATCTCTAAAACTTTAAAAGTTATTCACGGAAATGTCAAAAAAGTGCATGTGCAGCCTAAATTTCGATAAAAGCTATAAAAATGTTTATTTCAAAAACTAATCACTTTTATGAGTTCCAATTTTGGGAAAGTATCTTCTTTGTACCTATCTATAACTGTATCAAATTGGATAAATTTCTGAGATGGTCATATGGAAACCGAAAAAATATTTGTCGATTTGACATGGAATCACTCACTAAAGAGTGTAGGGATTATCGAAGTTATACTGTAATAGATATGTAGATGGCTACTGTCTCAATTGGTAAATATTTTTCAAATACGTTCACAATGGTATTGACACAAAAATAAGTATTGACATTTTCAAAAATAATTAATTAAATTTAATAATTTGTTGGATTTGTCGTTATTGTATTAACAATACATTTTAATCGCACGATAGAGATGGTGATATAGCAGAGAACCGAACATTTTACCTAGGTTCAAATGTATTATGAAAATACTTTAAGATATTGACATTACATAAACAAAGTTATTTGTATCAATGCCTTGGTCTGCAAACCATCCTCGCACAATCAAAAGGTCAGTTTCTGGCCACGTGATACACACGATTTTTTGGGCCGATAAATGCTCAAATTTGTTGAAACTTAAATTTTCAAATACTACTCTATGTCAAAACATTTTCGGTTGGTAATGCCATTTGGCAGCTAGTGTCATTTTGGCATATATTAAAATACGTTGTTGCGGCTTAATAAATTCTATTTTCAAGTTGTACTGGGATATACTTGCAAACTGCTTACTGCGAACATTAATCTTTTCAAATTCAAGTGCATCAAAATCTGTCTTGTAATAAAATGAACTTGGTGTCGTTTTATCAACCTTTAATATTTGGATGCCATTCCATTTAACTTTTTGGTTTTTTGTCGATATTTTGATTAAAATCTTTCAGATCATAAAATTCTGCTGTTGCTGCATCTTTAAATATGTATGGTTTTTCTTATTTCTTTGCAATTGCTATAATCGTTGCTCATCGTGAAGGTACATGAGGTCCACGTTTCAGTACTTTTCGTTTTTTCCGCTGAATCGTAGCATGCATCGTTTTGCGTATAGTATATTTATTAATAGCATAAATGTACATGGAAACAATAAATTGATTTTTATTTTGTCTTACGTCTTATTACTATCATAGGTTTTTTGCGCCTGATACATCCTTTGTCTTTCACTTCTTTGTTTACGTTTGTTATGTTGGCTGTAATTATCCTCAAGATCTAATTTTTTTCTGATGTCGAATTCTTGAAAGATTTACGTATTGCACATTGATCTTTTTTTGGTTGGAAAAAGATATATTAAAGCAGGTATTAAATATATTTTCGTAAGTACATTTTTAGCAAACGGCAAGTTGCCGATTTACTGAGTCAGTAGTTTCGTCATGCCCGCGAAATGCTATTTCTTGTTTGCCGAGCAAGAATGTTGCATTAATCACTCTTTCCATTATTAACCTAAATCGAACATTTTCATTAAATTGTTTCTTTAAAAAATCTGGCGTCTGCTATATTCATCGTATTTTTTTCATCAATTCGCATTTTAGATGTTGACCGGAATCGGCATGTCTATGGAAAGATCTTGTGACATTTAATAAATTGGCAAATCCGTCTTTATTCCAAACCGAATGTTTGTGGCAAAAAGTAAACAAGGCCAGCAAAACGTTTTCTGCAAATACTCGCTGCTACATAGCCACTTATATTAAAAAAACCAAGAATTTTTAAAAGGAATATTGTAGGACTTGCTTGATTTTTTAACGATCTTTTTAGCGGCTAAGTCAAGATCACTTGTTGGTCGGCCGGTAACTAAAAGATCTTTTTTATTCTCCTCTTTCCAACGGGAAAATGGAGTTTCTAATAAACAACAAACTATGTCTCTAACTAGCCCAAATGAATCCATTTTGCCTATGATTTATTGATAAAAAAAATTATTGATCCGCTAGATAAACGTTTTTTTAACAGGTGCACACACCGATCAAAATTTCTATTTTACGCGGCAAACTCGGAAAAACTCAATAAACACTTGCTACAAGCAACTCATCAAAACTGGATAATTGTAACGCGTCGGAAGAGTCAAGTGCCGGCTCGTCAAAATTTCCCACTCACGCATGTACGACGTCATTGTTGTCATGGCAACCAGCCCGAATCAGCCATGTTAATTTCAGCCGCTTGGAAGATTTTTAACGCGGGCACGCCAGCTCTTCCGCTATAGGTCGACAGCCGCGAAAATGTCCTGTCAGCCGCGCATAGCCGTTTAGGTTTGGATGCAAAACATTTTTTATTGTGTTTGCCTCTCAACGCAACGGCAAGGTGGACAGTTAAGATTTGTAATGAATAATTTTCAGTAATAATTATGTCATTAAATATGAAAAGTAGGTATATTAAATTGGGTGTATTTTTAAAGTTTTATCATTAACAAATCGTAAACTATTGTTTTTGATTTTTTTCTTGGGGAAGTGGCTCTTCCCCTACATCCCCTGAATAACCGCCACTGACGGCAACCCTGCTGCTTCTTGTTCTGACATCCGTCAATAAATTTACGCGTGGTCTGAGCCCTAAGATAATGGGTTTCTATTTTTTGGAAATAATTATTATGATCTACAATTTTGTTTTTTACTTTAGGAACAAATTGTCTCTTTTGTTGTAATTTCCCATTCTGCTCTTCTCAACACAATCTTTGTCTTCACTTTTTCCAGGTTGCCTTTATAAACTTGTGTCCAATATCTAATTCGTCTTTTTCCCTTCAGTGTGGAGTAGTACGCTAAATTTTCTCCACGGGCACTTTCTTCCACATTCTTCTATATTTTGTTATTGATTTTCCACATGAGCACCGTTGCAGAGTATTCCAATACTTCGAATGGATATCTTGCCTTTCCATATTTGTGAAAATTGTTCTACATTTATACCTACATTTCTCGTTACAACTAGGATTTGAACGTCTAGCAGGTCTCGGATTATTTTTCTCCGTTCTGTATGCTAATCCAAAGTCAACTGTGTTTCGTTTATAGGTATTTGTTTTCTATGTTCCTGGTTTTCTATTATTTTTTGGTCTCTTCTGCATAACCTCTCACGGAGTAGTTGTTGAAGTGTCTCCTAGTTTTTGTTCCTTTTGCATTCAGCATTAAAATGTATCCTATTAACTAGCTCACAAGAATTACTTGAAGAAGCATCAGTATCATCTGGTAGATAATTTTCATCATTCATAGAAACATCAGAGTCACAATACAATGACTCAGAATACAAAAAAATGACATGCAAATAAAGTTGAGTAATGTAATGAAAATAAAAAACCCATATAATTAATAATTAACTTAAACAACAAAGTTACCTCTAATATTTTCGGAACCAGCTATTTTCACAACAACGGGTTCTTCAAAATTTAGTGGTACATTGTTAACAACAATTTTGTATTGTACCAACAGAAAGTAACTGAGTTAAAAAAAAAAACATAAAAAATCGTAGTTTTGGAACCTCGTGAAAATAATAATTTCTATAAAATTAATGGATAACTAGCCTCCGCATATTCGTGAAATGTATTTTCTTCTTTCGAACAACGGCCCCTACCGGCTGAACCATCGTCAAATGTATTCGCGTATGTATATAAAGGTTATCTCCTATCTCTCAAATAGATTATCTTTAATGGATATCTTCGACAACTAGATAGTGCCATCTAAAATGAGTGGAGGCTTCCCTAGCCCCTCGGTTATTCGTCGACACCAGCAGCTCAAAGAAATGGAACAACACCCATTCTTGTAAACTAAGGTGACATGTAGGGGCCCGTAAACCTAAAAGTCAACCACACTTGGGGCATATGGGCCTAGGAGCACTTACGTTTCATGACTTACAGATACACAATCAGAATATATATTACCAATATCAATGATATAAAAGTATCAAACGTACTATCTAATCCATACTAAATTTACTCTACATCGTAGTAGATCAAGCAATCACATGCACTACTCAGGCCGATACTACAAAAAAATTGACTCCGTACTCGACTGGTATCTTCGACAAAACAAAATCCCACCGACCATCTTATTAAAAATTAACATAACACGACACAGTTTTATAATTTTTTTTATTTATACAAAGATGAAGAAATCGATACAATATTTCACATGTCTTACACTCTGTTGTCTATAATATGCAAGTAAAAGAAATGTCAATTTAAACTTATGAATCAGAAGAAAAAGTGATATAATCGAAATCACAATTCATTCGAATTATGATTTTGTCACAAACGTTGTCCATTATGTTCGTTATTTATGTAGTTCTCTTCGACAAACTTTTTTCTCATTGCCACCTTCTTTACGAATATGGGGTGAAGCATGCATGTAGGTAAAGTCCGTTTATGTTAAGAATAGGATGGCGTCAAACTTAGTACTTTATTGCAGTCAATATAACATTGACAATTTTATATTACATAACGTAAATTAAAGTTAAGTACTTCACTTATGTTAAGTTGGCAAAACTTCACCACTTTGCAATATACTTTTTCCATTTCGAATCAGTTGTTGTTTACATAGTTTTATGGTTATTTTTTTACCCGAATGAACATAATTATGCTTATAATTGATTATTGTACAAATTTTGGGTTTTATAAGAACAAAGGTTATGATTTTTAATGTAATTAGAAGTGCAGGTGGTGGAAAAGGAAAGTTCTATGCTAACATGACAACGTTGTAACAAACTGATGCGTGACGTCATCCTATTGCTATCGTGAACGAACTTTTCATACTTTTAATCTAGAATTTACATAACATTATGGAGTACAATATAAAGTTTATAATCTTGAGAATCAAACTATATTATTTAATTGCGATAGTGATTTTTAATAATTAGTAATCGAACACCTATTTACGAACAATATAAAATACATATTTCATGTCGTTCCATTATTATCTTAAGATCAGACGTTTTCTTTCCCGAAATATCAAATAGTTTTCTTGCCTTTAGCGGCTGAGATTGAGAAGATTTTGGTGTTGGAGGTTGCATTTCTACAATCAGTGACAATGTGTTTCCTATAAGAATACAATTAAATATTTAAATCTATTACCTGAATTCGTACTTTTAAAGAAGTTGTAATTGTTTTACACAATCTTGCAAGACGTTAGCAATAAATGTTACCAACTTAACTTTGTTTTAATTAGCATTTATTATTTTCATAATTTAATAATTTATTTTTACAAACAGAAAGTGAGTGCCTACAAAATTTTGTGTGACTGTAATAGTTATTTACATTAGAGTGTGGAAAGTAGGATTTTACGGTGCGACAGGTTTGTTTGATCCATTAGCTGGAGCTGGAGCCACGTAAAATCACTTTACACGAAATTTGTCAAATATTTTTTGGCCGTCGATCATCAAAAATTAAAAAAAGTACAAAATTATTTCTACTGGTTTTAAGTAGACCTGGCTATATAAACATTTTGACGTACACCACCTAATATGTGACAGTTCATTTGTTTAACTGACAAATAGATGGCGCCATCAATATCATCATCAATAAAAAAATTAAATGCGCCCTTATTCTGTACATTGATTGTCGTGTCAAGAATGGTGTAAAGGTACTTTACAGTCTTGATACACAAATAACTATTTTATCACTCACGTGTTTTATTTAAAACACATTCGTCATGACGAATCAAGTTTTAGTACATTGATACATAAATAACTATTATTCACAAAACCAAATAATCTAACCTCAAAACTTTCTATCTCACTACTTTCGTTATTTATTTGCATTTTCAAAGCAAGAACTTTCTTGAGCGGTCATTGTAAACAACCACATACGAATTAAAAATAATTTAAATTAACACTTTATTTGGATTTCCACACTAGTTTAATCATTAAACTTTCAATGCAAAACATAATCGCACGCCCTTACAATATGCAGGTGAGTAGTGTCTGACAATATGCCCGTTAGTGCAATATAGGCGTAACTGCAAGTGGCGGTGTGAACGTACCCATTCTTAAGATCAACTCATTTTTTTTTAACTAAGTGGACATTAATTTGAATTGGCATTTGTCTGAAACAAACAGTGGGTTTCCTGCGTTATCTTTTTAGTCCAATCTGTAGAGACGTAAAAACCTTTGCTCTACAAAAGGTGTGGAGTAAAAGTGTTTTCGATATTATATTGCTGGCGGCATGATAAAAATCTAAATTTTTTACTTTGGGAGAAGGAGGCGTGACCTGCCATCTTAAATTGAATATGCCAAAATTCGTATTTTTAATAACTCCTCAATAGTTGAGTGTGTGACAAAAAAGTCTATGAGAAGTATAAAAGAAGACAAAATTTCTTACATTCTAAGTTAACCCATGACTGAAATACTGATGGTTAGAAATAAAAAGTTAGAAGCGGTGACAGAAACCAAAAAAAATTCGAAAATCATTAATTTAGTTACATTTTGCTTAAAACTTGTAGAAAAATAATTTTTTAATTCGTTTTGATGGCCTGGGTAGGTTCATGCCTCATTCTCCGCGGTCGATTCTTCTATCGGTATTTTTACTGCATTTTCGCATGACTGACCACCACAAAATCCACACACAACAACAGAGCATTTTAGTTCAGCGTTTCTGCAGCTATATGCTTTGCTGCATTTTTTGCAGTGGTAAGAAATTATATTTAAAAGTGCCTGGGTGCTACTATCTTTGTAGTATTGGAGTTAGCTCATTGGTATCATATCTCCAGCCCAGTTTTCTGGTTTTTATTAATGCCATACTATTTTTGAACTTGGTTATTTATTTAATTTATTTAATCGTATGGTACATTTTAAATATTGTATTGTGATGTAAGTGTTATGTATGGTGCCCCCAGAAGATCAGTATAAACCTGTACAGTGTGGTGACGAAACCGTGTGCAATTGTGGATTGGTTCGTCTTGGCAAAGCATTTACTTCAAGGTTTAGGAAAACCACTAAAACTTAAACATGCCAACCCTTACCCACCCTAGTGATGTGAACTTGGTGATGTGTCCTAAACCCATGAAATCTTGCAGCGCCCTTTGTCGGTGGCAACGAATTTTGTGAAACGAATTTCTTCTAAAGAGTCTTTTTCCATGTCGCTTCCATACAAAGAACTAGAAAGCGTGCTCCAGCGTTTTCAATTTCTTCATGTTTTATAGCTTCATGTTTGAAGACGTCAATTATTGCATTGAGTTGTTAATTTTTCACAACAAGGGAATAAAATTTAATTTTTTCTTGGTTGAAGAAAGATGATGTGGTATCGGAACCACGAAACGCATGGGGAAAAGGAATTTTGTTAGCAGCTTCTTTGTATTTAAAACTATTAACGCAATATAGTCTGAGCTATTTTTCCACTACCATGTTTTTGCAGGTTGTGAACGAAAGAAAGTTTATGCTTTAAGCTTAGAACCATAATTGATAAAGTTCTCCTGTATTTGCAATCAACTTTCTTTCTTTCATTGGCTGCAAATCAGAATACATTTTATTGAATTTCCTACATGTTCTTGCCACAATTTTTGTCAGATTCTCCATGAAGAATAAATAGATTCATCAAAACTTCATGCGAGTAATTATTTCGCTCTATTGTAATTTGTTTTTGAATACGTATTAAGTAGTAAATCACAATCTCAAAACTTCGACGTTGGTCAAACACAGTGAATAATTGAGCAATTGTCAGATCACATGGCGTTCCATGGCTAACTAATGCAAATTATTTAAAGACAATGTGATTTTTAATAATTATTGCGATTATTTCGAAAGTTGACGAGTTAGCTATACCACTATGATATATCAACTTGAAGGCATTTTAATTGTCTATCAGAATTTCAAGTAATATACAGGGTGTTCCATTTGAAAAAATAAAGGTTTGACCTTTTTTGTATATCACGTCAAAATCTGTAATTTTAAACCGCCCTGTATAAAATAATATAAATTTATTTATGTAGCTATTAAATACAAGGCTTTTGCAAACTACATCTAAAATTTTAGCTTTATATGGGTTCAAATAGCAGCTAAATTTAAATTTTGGTGGGATAATATTTTGAAAAAAAAATAACCTAAAATAATTATTATCTCGAAAACCGGTGTAGATAGATATAGGGAACTACTCAGAAAAAATTATCAATAAGAAATTGCGATTCTAAAAATTGAATAATATATAAGGTGTTTCATTTAAAATTAACAATTGTTACTACTTTTGAGTAGAAGCGGCAACACCACCAAAATGAAAATATTTTAGAAAGATAGATTGTGTCTATTTATGGCAATAGCCAAATTTTCAGATTACTCCTATGCCCCGTTTTCCATAAACGTCTAACCTACCATCGACCATCATTGACCCTGTATACGTGTAGAAGTTTACCAGGCAGTTACAGTCTTGCTGGTTTGCCGAATATTCGATGTTCCCACTGGGAATCGAATTCCTCAAACATACTCAACCACTAATCTTCCAATTTTGATCAAAGAGCCAACATAAGTACTGTAACGAATCTTATTGTTGTTTTTCTTCCTCATTCACAACCGCGAGATTAATAAACAGCTAGGATCGAATTACACACTTCAATCGTGTGAAGACATTATTTATTTAACACGTACAGTTACTTTAATTCGTATAAAAATACATCAATTATTGACACGTTATAATTCATATTCACTTGCATTAAATGTTAACTTCGAACTGAACTGCATAAACACATGACTCGCTTTTACACTTCTCGAATAAATTCTAAAAATAATCAAACGTTCAGGAGACGTAGTTCTAGAATACCACGATTATTATCCTAGTAACTCCTGCGACGTAACCATACAATTTTAAATAAATGGATAAACTGAGAATAATTACTTTTTGTCTTGACAAAATTCATATACAATTTTCACTGATCTGAACGAAGGATGAAAGAAAACTAAGAACTGCTTTATTCTTAAATTAAACTCATTCATCCTGCGTGTATCGCAATGATACTTGAGTCGTTTGTTTTTGATTACCACGGTGATGAGTAGGTATGTGGGATATTACGAGGGAGATGAAGCAGTTTTTTCGGGTTATTTGGAGTCAATGGTTCTTCTGAATTCCTATTGTTTTATGAGATTTGTTTGGAAGACGTTTGTTTCGATAGAAAGTTGGAAAAACCGGCCGGCAGTAGCTATGTTAAAGGCATAGTATTGATCTCGCCTAAACTATTGTATCTAAATGGATCTAAAGTTTATCTCACATGTGAAGAAATAGTATTTGGGCAGTAGCTGTTTTGAACACTAAATTTATCTCGTCTAAACGAAGTATCGATGTTGGCTCAACTATTGATTGCCAAAAAATTAGAACAGTGATATCTTCAATGTTACCACGGTTTGAGAAAATTTGTTTAAAATTAATATTGAAATCTATTAAATAAATTGCGATATAAGGGGAGTTTTTATGAAATTGAGCTTTTCGGACAATTACAGGGCTATCTCAATTTTTTTTGTGAAAAAGGGGACGCATGTTCAAAAATTTGGGAAATCATTATACAGGGTGGTCAATTAGTGCGAGGAAGGTGGGTATCTCGGAAAATATTGGGGTTAGAAAAAAACTTTTGCAATGAATGTTGTTCAAATCAATGAGCTGCACATGTTAAATTTATTTTCGTTTATACCGGGTGTTCCATATAAGTGCGACATACCAAGGTTATGTTTTTTTAAATGGAACCACTCAGTTTTTATTACAAATTTGGATTCCTTGGGAAATTCTAATGTAACTTTCTGCATTATACATAGTGTCTAAAACGGAGGATTTTCAAATTATTGCACTTTTTTCGGAAAAATTGACGTTTCGAAAAAATTAAATAACTCAGTTATCCTGGAATTTATCCAACTGCGATTTCGTAGCTTTAATTATTATGCATTACATGTGCTAACTAAAGCTAGTTGTTCACCTTTCTAACCTTGCTAAGTTTTGAGTAATTGATTATTAGAGTTGAACTTTCTAAATTCATCGATAACTTGATTTTTCCAAATGCACCACCTAATTTTTATGTGCCGTTGAACTTGGAATTTCATAAGCATTCTAATGATAAGGTTGTAGGTATCTAACTCTTACGGATTTTTACGGAGTTGGATAAATTCCAAGATAACTGAGTTATTTAATTTTTTCGAAAAGTCAATTTTTCCGGAAAAAGTGAAATAATGGGAAAACCCACCATTTTAGACACTATGTATAATGCATAAAGTCACATTAGAATTTCCCAAGGAATCCAAATTTGTAATAAAATATGGGTAGTTCTATTTAAATAACATAACTTTGGTATGTCGCACTTTTATGGAACACTCTGTATAAACGAAAATATTTTTAAAATTTGCACCTCATTGATTTGCACAACTTTCATTGCAAAAGTTTTTTTCTAACCACAATATTTTCCGAGATATCCACCTCTCTCGCACTAATTGACCATCCTGTATAATCGGACCGAGACTTATGGATAAGCAATGAGATTCTATACTGCGCAAATTGTCACTTGGGAAACTCGAGTTCGATCCCCGTAAGAGCAGCCGGATCTACCAAATTTTTTTCAGGCGCTTTCTAATATAAGGGTACCCTTATAAATATATGAATGCTGGGCTAGTAACTTTTTCTGATCCTGGTCTATATGAACATGTACAAATTGGTGTATACATTTGCTATACGTGCATCCCGTTTCGACTGAAGAAAGCAAGGGTGTCTCACTTATTTGACATTGGACAACTATCTTTTAAACTACACGGTTTTTGATAACATGTTTATTATTTAAATACTTTACTCTTTCGTAAAATTTGATTTGCTTCGGCCCGGTACTGTATATTACTTGCTGCAAATGGCAGTATAGTAGTTGTCAAAAAATTATAAAAGACAAAGCTGCCAATTGTATTTGCCGCAATACCCTAGCGAAGGTGCACATACGACTTTCTATTACTTTTACCTGTAGATGTGTAAAACGCCAATTTCTTTTAGAACGCTGTCTGAATTTCTATAAGTTTAGGCCAACATTTTGAAGGTCACCGGCCAACTTTTTGTTTCTTCAAATTTCCAATTTCACGCTCCCATTTGCATGCACAAATCTAAAATACAGTAAATTTACACAAGCTAATTGGAGCGTGAACAAGGAAATGGCATAGTTTGTAGAATACTTTTCTTTTTCACTTGTAAATTTGAATGCGCTTATTGCTTCAATCCTTGTGCATGCAAATTAAAGTGCCAAAACGCATTATTACTTTGTTTTTAGTTATTTGTGTTGAGTAGTAATATACAGGGTGATTTTTAAGGCGGTCATTAGCAAATTTTCTATTTGTGATTGTAGAAAAAATTAATGCCGACGTTATCGACATTCCGAATCTAAGTAAAATATTTTCAATATGGCGACACTTCCGCAATAAAAAAAAATTGAAAATGTAGGGTGGCCATTTAAATTAACAAAGTTGACATCGATTTTCAGAATTTCCGAAAGTGCCGCCATATTGAAAATATTTTACTTAGATTCGGAATCGTCGATAACGTCGGCATTAATTTTTTCCAATTTTTTCTACAATCGCAAATGGAAAATATTCTAATGACCGCTTTAAAAAAATCACTCTGTATATGGTCGAAGTAGGAAACGTGTACGTATGCGAACATTACACGAACTGAAGGGAATCATTTCGTTTCTTGAATTTGTTGGTTTCGGGGTTTTTTGTGATTTACGTCCATAGCATTACGTATTTTTATGCGACAGTTTCCAAACCGAAAATTTTAACACCCATTTTTTTCATAGTACGTTATAATGGAGTAAAAAATTCTGTCTGGAAAACAATCCCTTTGAAAACCACTGCTCCAATTTTCATAATACCGAATGTTTCATGAGATTTTGGTTATAACCTTAATAGCAAAAGAACGCTTAACCTATAGTATTTTTTGTGTATGTAGAATATTTTCCAAATACCACTTGATAGATATGTTTTTTTTAATAAAAGTTGTTGCTAATATAATTACACACAACTTTGTTTAAACTATATTATTTATAGACGCATGTCAATGCCAAACGTGAATGTCAGAATAAGTGTGTGGATTTTAAGAGTAAAACTGTCAATTTATAAACATAAGCAAAGATGATTAGATATACGTCAGTATGACAAATCCTTTCTGCAGTTTTATGGTCTAAACTCCTTCGCCCTCGTCCATAATTATGTGGCTCGTCCATAAAAATGTAGATTATGGACTTGTTACATTAACAGCTATTCTGGTCCGATGCTTAATTGCATATAATGGCATTTATTTAACTTTATGTTTAAGGACAATAATTACACACGAAAAGTTATGTGAGAAGAGTTGTTGGTAATTTTATTATCTATACATTTTTTCTGAACTTCTTTTTAAAATACAAATTTCTTTTTTTCGGCCATAGGTAATTTTTTAAGTGAATTTCAGTCTTAAAACGTTTTCAAGGGAGCGAGCGCATGAGTTGTTCTTGAACGCGAATATTCTTATGCTTCATAACGAACCCGTTTAGATTTATGTTTACTGTGAATCTGTTAAGTTTTTCAGAGAGTTTACTTGACTCCACTATCCAATCTTTTAAGTTCTGATGTTCTATTATGAAATATTGAAATTTATAATTTGTGTATAAATAAATAAATATTAATTAGACACATTGGTACGAGAAAGGACGAACAATATTAGCTTTTTATTCTTTATGTTATATGTGACTCTTACTTCCTAACTTTAGGACGCGTTGATAAAGCTCGCATAGGATTGAGGTAGAGCGAAACGTGGGCAAATTGAAATCCGTGATTAGCGCAAAATCTACTACACTTGGGTAAGGGTCTAGGACCATATGAAAGAGAATTTAATTTGGTCTCATAAGTCCCTTCTTTGTGGAGATGGAGCGGACAAAACAACTCAGTGGTTGAAATTACCGAAGTTTCGTTCTTTATTTGAGGGTATGAGTAAAAAATCGTTGACTTTCAACTGAATCTGTTAAAACGTTGATAAAGCCTTCACATGGAGGGGGAAACGTCGGCAATTCTAACATATTGAGTTGTTTTGTTTACTCTACTCCATATAGGACTAAATTAAATTATCAAAAACATTTTGGAGGAAACCTTACTTAGACGTATTACATGTAAAGTGTTATAAGGGGTAGCTCAAAAGTGTGGAAACAGTCGTTTTTTTTTCGCGAAACTATGAGAAATATTCAAAAAGAAATTGGCAGATCTTTAATGGTTAAAAAAGATGCCTATAATTTTTTTCGATTTCTTAATAATTTCAGAATGGGGGGTACCAACTAATTTTTTTTCCAATGACCAAAATTTTTATAGAATGAAATTAATAATTCACCTTTGCGAAATGGAATTTCCCATAAGCTGCCAAATGTATCCGACGTAGAATTCTACGGGGAGTCCAACGAGACCAGTTTAAACCTCCGACAACGACACGTTCAAAATTTATGAATTTTTGAAATTGTATCGACAACACATTACAAATATGCTTTCACCTAACCTAACGTAAACCAAGTATGGAATGAAATAAGCAATTGAATTGTAATTTTTTTAAAGAAAAAAATTGTAATAATTGTAACTTACCAACCAACACCGTTCATCCTCGGTCACATGAAATGACCCCGGATCACATGAATATAACTAAAATTGATTAAAATGAATCTTACTTAAAAAAATTGTTTGTTTTTGAATTATGTTTTTCAAGAAATAGATTTTTTTGTAATAGTTTCTCCAAAAAACGACTGTCTCTAGACTTTCGGGCTACGCCGTATATTTTCATAAATCGAAAGAAACTGAGAACATTTATATTTTTTCGTGCCAAAAAGATACTATCTTCCTTAATCAACTGTACTTATTGTTGTCTAATGTACATTTTGAAATATTCTACGAAAAATTCTCTCAAAAGCTTGTAAGTTTTGTTGGAAACTTTTTGCGGCCATAGTTCCTTACGTGGGATTCTCGATCCAGAATTGAGACCAATATTTCTGAATAGCTCAGGTCAAGATGATCCAAAAGTTTGCTGGCCGCAATTGCCGCTGACCAACCGTTCAAAAAGTTATTCGGGTTGAAAGTTTAACTCTCCCTCATGCTAAGTCTATGGGAGAGAGAGGATAACATTAAGCCTATTAATTAATTAGATAAGGGTGGATAGGTTAGGTTAGGTTGTGTTAGGTTACATTAGATAATGTTGTATTTTATATTAGATATTTTCTCCAGTGGTGTTAAGTTAATGTTAAATATTACATTTTATTGAATGTTTAATATGCATAACGTTATCCTCTTTCCCATAGACTTAACATGGGGGAAGGTTAAACTTTAAACTCGAATAACTTTTCAACGGTTGGTCAGCGGCAATTGCGGCCATTAAACTTTTGTTTTCTGTTGGCCTGAGCTATTTAAAAATATTGGTCTCAACTATGGATCTAGAATCCCATGCACGGCACTTGCACCCTTTTTGCATATTATTTTCGTTCGTGATAGATCCGATAGAGGGATTTCCATATTTTTTGCTAATCCCAGGTTTCTCAATGTATATTGTGGCTTTGTCACATTATTTCTCAGTTTTATTTGATAATTGAGGGGGGATCTTAATTGATTTTGTTATGTTCGAGTAAATATTAGGAGCTATACTTCATTTTGTTTAATGAGTAACAGTGGCCACTTATTATTGTTTTATGGTTTAAGGGCCAAATTCAGAGATATTACTTACTCTAAATGTACACTTAAACTCGACTAAAATCGTCACTCAATCTCAAAGTATGATTATAGACAAAACTGGTCTATTTGGTCACTATAATTTAAGTAGAGAATTGAGGACCGACCCTACATTGTAAACAACATAATCTGACAAATTCCTCAGATAGGTTACTAAATTTATGTAGTTTTTGAATATCAAAGTTGTAACTGCAATCCACTCACCATTCAACTGAGACTCGAATTAAGTGCCAAGTGAGTTTAGTAGTAGTAGCGTTTCTAATTTGGCCCTTAGATTCGATCACTTGTTTCTTGCTTTTATGTGATTCGGACAAAATTCAATAAACTGCTCTGTACTATAATCTGAAAAAAAAGTATGGAATCGCATCGTTTTATTTTCCATCGACGTCATTAATTATCTTTGAGTTGCAATGCATCGAGTAATATAATAACTAATTATATTAGATAAATCCAGTAGCACTGACCTTATTGGCTAGTAAAACGCAAACACAATTGTTGTTGTTAATCATCATTGAATGTTAGAATGAGAAAATCAATACTCATTGTTTTGTTTACTTATTTTCGTGGTTATTCAATATGTGCTTGTTTTTGTTGTATTTCACACTTGATATATTTATTACTTGTGGTTTCATTTTAGATTTTGTTAATTACACCTTGAAAGTTTGGCAACTTTTGCTCATTATCGCCTGTGGGTAGTGTGGTAGTGTTGTCATTTACATACTAAGTATTGCGATGATAAAAATGTCACGATTATCGCTACTATATGTCATATCTTCAGTTTAATTTTCTTTTACAATCAATAAATATGTGTTTAATAACCGACCATTTTCTATATCTTGTGTACTGGGTACTGTACCGTAATATATTTTAAATAACGTCTTCATTTGACGAATAACATTCGTTATATATAATATCTAATTTATATTCGTTTTATGAGGAATTTCAATTTTCTACCAACATTTTCGTGAAAGAATGTGACACATTTCCTGTTGCTGCTGTATTTGCCATAGCTGCGATTGTTATGCCAATGACCTTATCAAAAGTATATGTACAACCACGGCTTCTGAATTGATTTTTTTAACGAAAACTATACAAAGCACTTTAATAAGCAATTCCGAAAAAAAATAAATTAGTCGTTAACTTAACCTGTTGGAATAATAAATAAAAAACGTCGAGAGCGAAAGTATAGTTCGCATAATTGTTTATAAGGTCGCCGTATTAATACCTGATTTTGTTTATAAATACGTCAAGGTTTTCAGAAAATGCATGCGAAACAATTGAAATTGGAATTAGTTTTAATTAGTACCTAGTAGTTAAATGTAAGTTTCTCAAATTCAACATTTTGTTTAGGTACAGCACGATACGCAAGTATAAACACGCATTTAGGAATAGAGCAGTCAAGAAGGGACGATTTAGAATCCCTTGGTTACGTTTTAATGTATTTTAATAGAGGATCACTGCCGTGGCAAGGTCTCAAAGCTGCTACTAAACGTCAAAAATATGAACGCATTTCTGAAAAGAAAATGTCAACGCCAATTGACGATCTTTGTCAAGTGAGTGGGCGAATTCGATTAACAAATTGATGTGCTTATGTCTGTTTCCGTAGGGATATCCAGTCGAATTCCCTACGTATTTAAATTATTGTCGACAGTTGCGTTTTGGCGAACGACCAGATTATAGTTATTTAAGACAATTGTTTCGAACTTTATTTCATCGGCAAGGTTTTACGTATGATTATGTATTTGATTGGAATATGTTAAAATTCGGTAAGTTTTCTCAATCGTGTGTAATTGTTCTACCGAAGATTCTGTTTTAGGCGGATCTCGAGGCGGTCACGCCGAAGATAGTGGTCGTTCTGCACAACGCTACGGATCTCATGCTGTAACGCCCGGAGATTCAACTCCATCAGCACCACAAACTAGAACTAGACGGCCTCACGATCGTATGGAAATTGTAGCTAATAATACAGCAGCCGCAAATCCGGTCGAAGACGTTATTACAAGTAGTAAGATCTTTTTTTATTGCGATTTTCTTTCGGCGTTATAAATGAATTTTATTGTTTCACTTTCTTTTGAAAACGAAATTTAATTAATTTATTATTTAAAAAAAGAAGAAAGACAGACTCTGAGGTTTCATAAGTAGTAACCTTTCTATTCGCCGCATTGTTGAAACATAATATCTTTGTTCTACATACATTTTTTTTACAAAATACATGATTTTCTACATTAAATGTACTCTATTTGAATGCGCATGTGGATGCTAACCAGAGGATCATGCCGCTACTTCCAAGTTATGTATTTTTCAATCCAAACAAAGTTTTGATCAACATAAACAATTCTATTTACGTGACGTCACGTCGAAATATTTAACGTAACTTCACATACATATAAAATTTTGACATGTTTGTAAAAAATGTACAGCTGAGAAAACAAAAATGGGACACCTTGGTTCTTTAAGTTAAATAGTTAAATAAGCCACTTTAATGTTTAGGATGTAGTACTTTATTTAGAATTAAACAAAGCATAGTGTTGAAGAATTACAGTTCAGGAGATATTCATACAATGCATCGAAATAATGGTATTCATGTATTTAATCCTACTCGGAGGTTACTACTTGACATTTTATGTTAATATTTTGACTATATATTTTGTTTTTTATTTTTGGATTTTTAACCTCCGTTAATACGAATACGTATTTTATACAATAACTCTTCATTTTAAAGAATCTTAGAAATTGTCTCTTTTCATTAAAATGATTGCAAATGAAAACAGCTACCCTCGTATTATGTATGTAAGAAATACAAAAAAATTTTTAAAACCGAAACCCTCCCTAGTATTGCAATTAATGGTTTAATTGTGCCAGATGGTAAAACTTCTGTGCCATTTTTAATGGAAGAGTAGAAATAACTTGTCAGCCAAAGATTGAGACAAGTTTTGTAGATATTTGTAATTGATCATCAACAATACACAATAATTAAATAATTCTTCTTTTTTCTTCTTCGTTAGTCCTTTGTTGTCCATCTTTGGACGTAGGCCTCTTCCTATTCATGCCAGTGTTCTCGGTTTTGAGCTGTTCTCATCCATCCAAAACCAGCTGTCTTTTCAGGTCATCGACCCATCTCATCTGAGGTCTTCCTCTGTTCCTTCTACCCATATATGGTCTCCATCGTTGTATTGCAGCGTTCCATCTTTGGTCTTTCTGCCTAGCATTGTGGCCTGCAAAGCTCCACTTCAGTTTTGCTACGTGTTCAGCTACATCCTTTACTTTGGTTCTCTGTCGGATCCAGATGTTAGTTTTCCTGTCCTTTAAACTAATGTTCAGCATAGATCTTTCCATTGAACTTTGTGACTTAATGAGCTTGTCAATATTTGCTTTAGTGAAGGTTCATGTCTGGCAGCCGTAAGTTAATACTGGCAGCACGCAGTGATCAAAAACTCGAGTTTTTGAATACTGTGGCAGTTTATTACTTTTGAGGATATATTTTAGTTTTCCGAAGCTTGCCCATGCGAGTCTTGTTCTTCTTTTAATTTCGGCCGTTTGGTTTTCTCTATTTAGTTTTATCACTTGTCCCAAATATATATATTTTGGCACAATTTCCATGATCTGATCTTTTACCCTGATGTTTCTTGGATCGTCGGTATTTGTCATCATTTTCGTTTTTGTAATGTTCATTTTTAATCCAACCTTCTCAAAGGCTTCTGCTAGTTGTGTTATCATGGTTTGCAGGTCCTCAAAGTTGTCAGTCATAAGGATGATGTCGTCGGCAAATCGTAGATTGTTTAGCCGTTTACCGTTAATTTCTATTCCTTTTTGTTCCCAGGGCAGAGTCTTAAAGATATCTTCTAGTGCCATTGTAAAAAGTTTTGGCGAAATTACGTCTCCCTGTCTTACACCTCGGTGGATTGGTATAAGTCCCGTAGTTACTTCTAGTTTAATTGTCATATATGCTTCCTTGTAGATATTATATATTAGGTCCCTGTAACGGGAGTCAATTCTACTGTTTAATGCACATTCTATCGCCCACAATTCCACGGTGTCAAAGGCCTTTTCGTAGTCGACTAGGACCAGGTATAATGGTAAGTGATACTCATTCGTTTTTTCTATAAGAGTTTTTATAGTTAGTAGGTGGTCAGAAGTGCTATAACTCTTTCGGAAGCCCGCTTGTTCTATTGGTTGGTAGCCGTCCATTTTATCACTTAAACTACGAAAAACCGAACACTTACAACACGCAAATAATCAATATTCATTCATATTGAATTATTTCATTAAAAAGGGCTCATACGTTTTACCATCTGGCACAATTAAACCATTAATACATCTTGGAAGATCCAACAACTGAAATTGCAATTAATCTAGTTAATTAAGTAGATTTTTATTACACAGCATACTTAAAATAGTGAGAATGAGATTGAGACTCGATGTAAAGAAATTCTTGAAAAATCATAAATTCATTGAATATTAAAAATAGAATGTGACGAACGTTAAGTAGTAACCTACGGGCAGGATTGTGTACAAGAAAACAATTTATCGATACGTGAAAGTTCATTATATTTTCGTTAAATCGTAATTGATGTAGGAATGCCAGGGTTAATCTTTAAAGTGTATATGCTTATACAGGCTGTTTCATTAAGTTTGGTACGCGGCCATATTTCGAAAACTATTGGGTGTAGAAATTCGGGAAAACTTTTTTTTTTTTTTACTAAAACGGCTATGAGAAAATACTGGACATTATTTTCAAGTTCTGAATTTCACCACAAGAGGGCGCAATTGACACAGCGAGGCATAAAATTCAAGATTTCTCTGAAAATTTTCATATGAAGCTGTGACTTCAATAACATCATTAGAAATCCTGAATAATTCCGCATAAGTTGTGTCTGAGACTCCTTGGCGTACCGACCTTAATAAGACAAGGATAAGCTCCTGAATGTTTAATCATTTAAATGAACATATTTTCTAAATGACTTATCTGATTATAGCAAACTCAGGCTTATTTGTAAGAAAAATGTCAGTGTTTTCAAATACCGTATCCATCGGCACTCGACAAGTTCAAACAAAATTGCTAGAGGGCGCAGTTCGCAATAATAACAGTTATTTCAATTTTGCCACGAAAATTCAAATCATACAGTATAATTATGATGTCATAATCGGAAAATCGATTAAATTTGCTAGAAAACGGAAAACCGCAGTTCGATATCATCGCCCGTTTCAGATTTATTGTCAAAAGACTACATTTTTCACACTTTAATTTAATAAAATGGTTATTTTCCTAATTCCAGGGAATTTTTGGTTTAATTTTATGGTTGTGTAGGTTTGTCACTCTAATAAGACATAGATGCAGATACCGTTTTAAAAAGTAAATTAAAATAAGTAGTCATGAAACAAAATCTGTAGGTTTTCATGGAGATTAACAAATTGGAATAGGTAACTGTCAACTACATCCCTACTATATGGTTTTGCACCAGGCTCTGTCAGAAGCTGATTATGACAGGCGGCTCCAGTATTGCTATTGGTTAAGAGAGATGTGCAACGAAAATCCTCAATTCCTTGGTCCTTGATTTTATGGACTGATTAGGTCACTTTTTCTAGTTGTGGTAAGGTAAATTTGCACAACATGTATTATTGGTCGCAAACCAATCCGCATTGGACGCGCGAAGTGGATCACCAAAACAGGTGGAGTGTAAACGTTTGGTGTAGTATTTTAAGGAAAAGAATTATTGGACCGTTTATTTTTGACGATCATCTTAATGGTGAATCATATTTGAACTTTTTAGAAAATGACTTGCCTATCTGTGATTTTATAAATGTTAATTACCCGGATCGCTGGGTTGGAAGGGGTAGTTTGTTTTCTTGACCACCCAGATCCTCATATTTAACTGCGTTAGATTTTTATTTGTGAAACTGAATAAACATGGTGCCGCCAAATATGATACTTGCGTCATTATTTTCTGATGTACGAAATAACGTACCGATCATTGTATGAATAAGACATAGATATGTGTAAAATAAAGAGGGAAGATGTACTATATGCGTTATGAATAAAGTTACTCAATAGCACGTTTCAGTCAAAGCGATGTAAGAGAAAAAGTTCCGTCCTAGTGTTATCTTTTCTATCAGTTTTACCAACACGAACCTTCAAAAATACTCTGAATTTTAAATTATCACCAAAAGTCAACCCAAGCCACAGATTATTAACCTGTTCTGTAGCCATGTTGATATCTTAATAAAAATAAATTACAGGTACTTAATAAAACAATTTTAAATACTTACAGAAGACAGGGGTAATAGTAAACAATTTAGTCTTGAAAAAGACTGTAAAAGCAACAAAACGATCAAAGAAGATAAAAACCACGCAGAACAAACCCAAACACAAAACGAATAATTAAAAATTTTAAGGTTAGCTTGGCTTGGGTTGATTTTTGGTGATAATTTAAAATTTAGAGTATTTTAGAGGATTCATGTTGGTAAAACTGACAGAAAAAGATAGCACTAGGGCGGAACTTTTTTCTCTTACATCGCTTTGACTGAAACGTGCTATTGGCTTCAATTTCATTTAAGTTGACGTTCTGTCAAATATCGGTCGCTGTCATTCTTGCTTCATTCTGTATTTTAGGTTATTAATTACTGTCACTTATTACTTTTTAAGGTTAGTATTTCAACTGACAACTACATATATCGCCAACACTGTTTTAGTTTCTAATTTTAACCAGTAACTAAATAGTAAATGCTCAAATTGACTCAGAAGTTTTTAATATTGATTCATATGCACATACTTCTGACGCAGGTATCTTCTTTCGTGGCAAGAAGTTTAAAAGGCTTTGTTTACAAAACGCGACCAACCACACGGGACGACATGTTTGGGCGAGTTGAAGACGCTATTAATTCGATTTCACGAGCTGAAATTGAAACAGCTGTTAACAAATGTAGGACAATTGTTGATAATTGTATTTTGCAAAATGGAGGTCATTTTGAACATTTATAAAAGCCTTTCCATTAATCCCTTAAAAACTTTTGTTGTTTTGTTATGGCCCGTTGTCATTTAAACACGCTCCAAATGTAGTCTTTTACATAATTTGGACTAGTCCTAAGCCTAGATAAAGTATGAAAGCAGGCATGAAATCTACACACATATCGTGGCCCGGTTTGTCTGTCTGTATGTTCGTCTTCTCCTCCGAAACGGCTGACCCGATTTCGAAGATCGATACGTGAAATTGTTCAGGAGGTCCAGGCGCTGATCTTAGGCGGGGTCACAAGTTGGCCTGACTTTTGACCTCTGACCTGGAGCGGTGACCTTATATTAAATCCAGGGAAACATAGGCATGTTATATATCAAAGTGTTCAGGATGTCAAGGGGAATGTTTTAAGATTGGTCCCAAGTTGGCCTGACCTCTGACCTGGAGCAGTGACCTCGTCTTTAATTTCAGGTTTGCCTAAATTAGGCCTATTTTCAAATGGGTTTGGTTACTAGTATAACATAATATCAAATCTAATTGTTACTAATCCTAGATACAAAGCTACAAAACCAGAAAAATAACCATTTTTTCAAATTAAAGTGTGAAAAATGTAATCTTTTGACAATACCTCTGAAACGGGCGAAGATATCGAACTGCGATTTTTGCGTTTTTTCTAGCAAATTGAATCAACTTTCCGATTATGACATCAAAATTATACTGTATGATTTGAATCTTCGTGGCAAAATTGAAATAACTGTTATTATTGCGAACTGCACTGAAATAAGTGACAAACCTACACAACCATAAAATTTAACCAAAAATTCCCTGGAATTAGAAAATAACCATTTTATTAAATTAAAGTGTGAAAAATGTAGCCTTTTGACAATAACTCTGAAACGGGCGATGATATCAAACTGCGATTTTCGCGTTTTCTCTAGCAAATTTAATCGATTTTCCGATTATGACATCATAATTACACTGTATGATTTGAATTTTCGTGACAAAATTGAAATAACTGTTATTATTGCGAACTGCACCCTCTAGCAATTTTATTTGAAGCTGTCGAGCGCCGATGGATACGGTATTTGAAAACACTGACATTTCTCTTACAAACAAACCTGAGTTTGCTGTAATCAGATAAGTCATTCAGAAAATACAGTCATTTAAATTATTAGACATTGTGGGGCTTCTTCTTGTCTTATTAAGGCCGGTACGCCAATGACCCTCAAACAAAACTTATGCTTTCTAATGATGTTATTAAAGTCATATCTTCATATGAAAATTTTCGGAGAAATCTTAAATTTTATTCCTCGCCCTGTCAATCGCACCCCCTTGCGGTGAAATTCGGAACTTGAAAATAATTTCCAGTATTTTTCCCGAATTTCTATACCCAATAGTTTCGAGATATGGCCTAACATAACTTATAGAATCACACTGTCGGTTTGTCTGAACATAGTGTCTCACGTAATAGTCTAAGATCCGGTATAAGAAGTATTTTCCCTCATCTGTTATGTATTAGTAATAACGTATAAATGATAGATAATACACAGACAGAGAGCTGGAGCCGAAATTTTTCTTTGATCTGGGGCGAGTACAAATAATTCGGTATTACGTTGTGATATCAACGACCAACACATTGCTGCAGAGGCTGCCGTGCTAGCAATTCCCAAAGGACGTCTGTCTAAGCCAAGCCCAAAGTGGTGGCGTTCAAGACTAAAATCACAAAAATTGTAGGCGAAGCTCGTCATCGATGGCAAGGACGCCATTTGTAGCAGTTATTTGTTTATACCAGCCAAGTTGTGGCTTTGGGCCTTAAAACGGGGTAAAATTGTATGATTACTCATGTAATTGATTAAAAATTGAAAAAATACAATGTGAGAAAAGCTAGAATAATTATCAACTTTTTAATTATCTAAATTACTATTTTATTACAAATAGTTACAAATAAAATTACTTTTTAATTCCTTTGACATGTTGTCGCTGTAAAAGTTGTAACTTTTGCCGAAGTCAAAGTGACAATTGCACTGCAGCATGTGCGTTTTATACATCAATTAAATTGTCATGAATAACGTATTTTACCCTTGACGCCACCCTTTGGCCTCGGTTTAGACAGACGCTCATCGAGAATTGAATTGAGCGTATAGCGCACTTGCATTCGGAAAATTTTCAAGCATGTCCTCGATCACGAGGATTCAAAAAATCTACGCTACTTTCATCCTCTATTACTACCCTAAGCCACGGGTAGCACGGTAGCCTCTGCAGCAATGTCTTGCTCGTTGATATCACAACGTAATACCGTATTATTTGTCCTTGCTCCCGATCAAGAGCAAATTCCGTCTCCAGCTCTCTGTATAGTAGGTCTCAACGGCAAATGCACGCTCTTCACTGTTTTAAAGCATGAACGCGTCGCGATTGGACAAAACTTTATAGTCGCGCCTTTCGAATGAGACCACTAGTGCTCCGCTACATCAACCGACTGCATGGTCCGCATTTTAAAAAAGTAAGTTAAGCTGCCGAACCCTGTACAGTGCGTTTCAAGGAACGTGATCACATTTCAAATCAAGATAACTCTGGAAGTTTAGAAGAAAGGATAGGACAAAAATGACAAGTTTTTTTTTACACATTGAAAAACAAAAGCGAATCATCTGTCCAACTTATTAATATAACTTGTATATTTTTAAATGGAGCACCCTGTATATTTTTGGGTTTTTTAATTCTCCATTCCATTCTCAATTCAACGATATAGCACACTTGATACTTTACCTCAGGCTTTGATTAGTTTTTGCACAATTATAATCAATTACATCTCTCATAAATGCTAGAACACTGAAAGTATGGAATATATATAACATATAAAAATAAACACGTGGAACAGTTCATATGATTACAGGATGAGTACTAATGATAAATAAAGTCTTTTGTTGAATATTCTTACTTGTCGAATTCTTTTTCAAACACATTTGATTGATTGATAATTGTGCACAAAACTAATCAACGCCTGAGTTTATCAAGTGTGCTATATCGTTGAACACAGAATGGAATGGTGCATTCAGAAATAAAAAAATATACAGAGTGTTCCATTTAAAAATATACAAGTTATATTAATAAGTTTGACAGATGATTCGCTTTATTTTTCAATATGTGTAAAAAAAACTTGGACACGCACCCTAGATGTTAGTTTTTGTCCCATTCTTCTATCTTTTAAACTTCCCGAGTTATCTTGATTTGAAATGTGGTCACGTTCTTTGAAACGCACTGTACATGCTAAGTTTGAATTAAAACTCCACAATTAACTACAACTTATTTAAAAATCAACGAAATTGGAAAGAACTTAATTTGTTTTAAAATAGTTAAATGTGGTTCAGCATTCCGACATTGTTTAACGGCGCCGTTGTAACTAAAGACATAAAAAAGTGGTAAATAAAAAAGTTCTTTATGGTCAAGTTTTGCTTAAAATAAAATTATTTTGAAAAATACAGGGTGTTTTCCAAATAGGATATATGATCAAGTTTTGCATAAAATAAAATTGTTTTGAAAAATACAGGGTGTTCTCATTTAAGACCTTAGCTTTTAAAAAAATGTCCATGTCTTAAAAACCAGAAGAGTTAAATATAGGAAACTCTATAGCAGTTTGATAGGATATTTATTTCTGCATATCCTGCAATAAAACATACAGAATGTTCTATTTAAAAAATAAAAGTTATTGTCAATTGAACATTGCCGAATTGGTACATTGACAAAGATTTGAGATCGATACACAACTTTCAACTTAATTTCCATCAACTAAGGGTTTTTTCAGCTTCACCATCTCAATCTGATTTAATTTCAAAGACATGCAACCATCATTTTCTTATAAAACCTAAGATAATTCAAGGATGTTCCATTTAAAATAATCGAGTAAGTGCTTATTTGGGAACACTCTGTATTTTTCAAAATAGTTTTATTTTATGCGAAACTTGATTATAAACAAACTTTATTTATCACTTTTTTATCTTTAGTTACAATGGCGCTATTAAAGAATCTCGGAGTTGTGAACCATCCTGTATACTGGGTGCGCCAATAGTGCCGCGACGGTTCATAGCTCCCTTAATATCAAAAATACAAACATTTGTTTTATACAAAAGTTACTTTAAATGACCTTGGCCATAACTTCAAAATATTTTCCTCTAAGTGGGTGTCACTATAAGCTAGTTACTCTGTTATATAAAATCTTGATTCTAAAAGAGTATTTTTTGCATTCTCCTAACACGAAAATCTGTCGGATCATTTTAGAAAGACATCATTCTTTAAATAAATCAATAAAATATTCAATAATGTTAAAATAATAGTTCTATAGATTTCGCTTACTCAGTCTACTTGATTTTATGTATTTTTGTTTGTTTTTTCAGAGCATAAAATACAGTCTTACATAAACAAACAAAATACAGAAATATTCAATTTAGGTATAGGGAGTATTATATATTTTTAAAAGAGAATTAAATTTACAATTATTTGATCTAAAAAAATTATAACCTATTTGAAAATTCAAGTTTTCGGCGTTCGCGAAAATTCGCAGATTCGGTATATGAAAAAAATTCAAACACTAAGTTTGACAGTCTGGTCGATGTTCAAACTATCTTGAAAATTTTCTTTACTGATTCCCTTCCATTTTATTAAAGTTTTCTAGAACACTGCAGATGACAAAATATTTAAATATTTTAAAAAAATTTTAATTTTTAGAGAAACAAAACAAAACATATCCCAAACTTAATTCAGAATTTAAATGTAAAATAATATACAGGGTGTTTCATTTAAAATAATCGAGTACGGTCCTGTATCTAGCTTATAGTGACGCCCACTTACAGCAAAATCTTTTTAAGTTATGGCCAAGATCATTTAAAGCATCTTTTGTATAAAACAAATTGTTGTATTTTTGATAATAAGGGAGCTATGAACCGACGTGGCGCACCCTATATAAAGTCAGATCTATTATTTTTCCACCAAAATGTGCCCACATAGATCAGCGATTTGGCTATTTAATTCCATTCGAGTAAATTTACCTTTATAGGAGAATTTTTTGATTTCAAAAATTATCGATTTTTAATGATTTTTAAAAATTGATTTCTTGGAGTGTTTATTTGATTCAAAATTTAAAGATTAACCCAAAATTTTATTATTAATAAAACTAGAACAATTAAATAGAGCACGTTATTTTATTTTCATATTGTAATGGAATTACCTTACATTAGCAATTCCTGTTCTATTATAAAATTAATGTTTTTATTTATTATTTCGGTTGTGGTACGAAAACGATTCGCATGGTTATTAAGACACTCTCAATGTCGTCGTTCGCATCTTCATAGCAACTTTACATGCGCATTGCATAATAGACCATTAATACGCACATCTAGAAAAAATTACTAATTAACTTCTCTGATCTATTTTAGATTCGCTTAGAATTCATGATAGTCAAGAAAGAAGGGTATCTATGAGATTAAGAGCTGGGCTAGCGGCCCCCAACGCCTCGACTTCAGATCTTAGTAATTCTAAACAAGCCAAGTGAGTATTAAATAAAACTTGTCTTTTAATAATCGTTACCATTTCATGTTATTGTGTTTAGTTGATTTAATATAATTGAAAGTAATTGCATGAGTTTGAGAACTTGATGTCTACTTCAAGCACGGATACAATTCGGTTTATTTTTGATTCCCACTAATTACGTAGTGTGAGTAAGTGATTGATATCTCCTGCGAATTTACAGCAGGCGATTTGAGATTGTTTTTTTAAGCAAACGCTTAATTGGCAACAGTAATCGAAGAATCGGCTTTTGTAACTGCTTACATATCTGTCGGTAAACGTGCTTAAGTGCAGATTACTATTTGGATGTGTTACGATAGCACGATGTCACAACCAACTTCTGCTCGAAAAACACTTTTTTGTGCCACATTCGCATTGTGTATGACTAATCAGTTCAATTTGATGAAGTAAAATTTGTGACACGACAATTTTTATTTATTGCAGTAAGTATTTTTTAAGAATTGAGGTTTCCATGGCCGGAGACATTGATACAAAAACTAGGGCTTTGTTAGTGCAAGAAACTTGAAATAAAGAAACTAAAGTTAAAGGTTGTAATATGACTTCTACACCACGTTTTCCCCAATCTGAGAAGTTTTTCTCCTAGCATCCTTTATAAATAAAATTTAAATGAATAGTTAAACGGTTTCTATTTTTCAACTTAAGACGAACAACGAAATCATAACAATTATAACATAAACAGTACAAAATCGCTAACATTACAAAATATCTTAAAGGGTAACAAAAAAAAACAAATTTATCCCACCACTTGTAAAACCTAACCAATTTTTGATATGCATTTTGACAGCTGTTTAACAGAAGTATAGTATGTTGAAATGCCAGTTCTAAGTATCATACGTCTTTAATCTCACTTTGTATTAATTTGTTAGTGTATGTAATTAAAGTTCTACATTCGCTAACATTATCTTGTTCTTTGCTTCTTTCTGAACTGGTTAGAAAGGAACGCGTGTTTTTTATCGTTTCCCCACCAGTTTGGTAGTCCAAGATACGTTGCTGTATGTTTATTATGCTGTGGTATAGTTACAAAGTTATAGTTAATAAGCTTTTGCTACTAAATCGACTACTGGCGGTCATAATAGCTGCAAACTTTTTAACAAGTCAAATTCAATACCACCACAACTTAAACTATCATTATCCAAAATTCCCGAGCTGTTAGAGTATCATTTATTTCAGGATTGAAGTTGTATTTTATTTAGGGCTAAAGTTTAAATTATTGTATTTGGGAGTTTTAAAATCATTAAGAAAAGGAAAAAAGAACGAAGACATACATATCAAAGGCAAACATGGTAATATATTAACCAAAGAAACAGAAATAATGAATAGATGGAGAGAATATTTTGAAGAGCTATTAAAGGATAAAAACGTAATATCAAAAGATAAAGAGATAGACAAAGAAACCGAAAACAACGATAAACAATTAGAAGAAGAAAACGAAAGCAAAATATTAGGGAATGAAAGCGGAGAAATAACAACTCAAGAACTTGAAGATACAATAAAACAAATGAAAAATGGAAAAGCATCTGAACACGACTACATTACAATGGATATGTTAAAGCATATAAGAGAAAAGGAATGCAAATGTTACTAGAAATTTATAACAGAGTATGGCAAGAAGAAAGAATACCATCGGATTGGGAAGTAGCGGTAATAATACCAATTTACAAAGGTGACAGTAGGATGTGTAATAATTACAGGGGAATTAATCTTTTAAGCGTGCCCATGAAATTATATGAAAAAATAATAGATACTAGACTGAGAAAAGAAGCTGAGAGCACCTTAAACCAAGCACAGAGTGGTTTTAGAAAAGGGAAAAGTGCACAGAATCACATCTTCACCGTCAAACAAGTAATTAGTAAGAAATTAGCACAAAACAAATCAGCCGCATTTGCATTTATCGATTTAGAAAAAGCATTCGACAGGGTACCTAGAGAGTATGGGACATTCTACAAAAAAGAAGTAAATAGATAACTGGTAAGGACTATCAAAAGTATATACAAAAGATATATCAACTACGTAGTACATAGGAACATGCAATCGGAGATATTCGAAACTAAAAATGGATTAAGACAAGGAGGTGGATTAAGCCCGACATTATTTATTATAAGCAAAATGTGTCTTACGACATCTCGTGTAAAAGCATTGACACGTGTGATTAGTATAAACTAAGAAAATGCCAACAGTTAATTGTAACGACATGTGTGCGTTTAACGTGCATAGCGCTATCTAAGCAACAGCTTTAATGCTATTTATTATATTTATGGATGATATAATCAGTAAGTGCTCAATGAGAAGCAAATGTTAGGTACAGTAAACTACAAAGAATACTGGTATCAGAAGGAGCATTTGCTGATGATATAATAATAATGGCAGAAAATGAAGAAGATCTACAACAAAATCTAGAGATATGTAATTCAACTTTATCAGAGTACGGAATGAAAATAAACAAAGACAAAACAATAGTTATGAGAATAGCAAAAGAAGGAACCATGGAAATACAGATAGAAAACATGAAAATACAACAAGTGGACTCATTTCAATATCTCGGAGTAGAAATAGAAAAAACGGGAAATCAAGAATTAGATATTAACAACAGAATAGCAAAGACATTAAAATTATACTATGCAATAAATACCAGATTTATAAATAAGAAAGAAATATCAAAAAGAACTAAGATGAACATATACAAAACAATATTTAGACCAGTTTTAACGTGTGTAGGCGAAACGTGGGTTGTAACAACAAGACAAGCAAGTAAACTACAAGCGGTGGAAATGAAATACCTTAGAAGAGTTAGAGGAATTACAAAGAAACATAAAATAAGAAATAACCAAATAAGAAAAGATTTAGAAATTGAATCACTAATGGAATATGTGGGAAAAAGGCAATTAGGTTGGTGAGGACACTTGACACGGATGGAACCAACACGACGTGTTAAACAAGTATGGGAAAGCAGAGTGCAGAAAAAGAAAAAAGGAAGACCAAGAAAACATGGGACAACGTGATTGAAGAAATACATCAGAGAAGAAAATGCACAAAAAGCGAATTAAAAGTGCGAGCGCAAAATAAAAAGGAATGGACAAAATTTGTGTATAATCTGTAAAGTAAAATGATGTAATGGAAAATATTGTAAACTAGTAACCAAACCCATTTGAAAATGGGACTAATCTAGACAAACCGGAAAGACGTTAGTCACCGCTTCAGATCAGAGGTCAAGGTCAGATCAACTTGTGACCCCGCCTAAGATCAGCGCGTGGACCTCCTGAACAATTTGACGTATCGATCTCCGAAATCGGTTCAGCCGTTTCGGAGGAGATGACGAACATACAGACAGACAAACCGGGCCACGATTTTATGTGTATAGATTAAGTATATAAGTTTGTAAACCACACACCATTAAATGGTAAAAGTGGGAACTGATTCAAATTCTGCACTTGTATAATGGTAGCGATATTCAACTTTTTTTTTCAAATAGCACAATATACTTTTTTTTAATATTTTGGATAGTACCTTTTATTCTTTACAACCATATAAAAAAATATGGGTCCTACATAAGAATTTTTGTTAGAAAAATACGATCAATAGTTGAAGGTAGGTTTGCCATAGAAACAACTGATTTTTGTCATTTTTATCCAGGAGCATATAAAAACAATGCCTAAAGTTAGTTGTCAAACTGATTTTCCTAATTTTTTTAGTGTTCCGTTTATCATAATATACAGAGTGTCCCAGAGATCATTCCCAGACTTGTATTTTCGTTATTTTTATTTTTTTTATTATTTTTTTAAATTTTCGTAAATGAAATTAAATTCTCTATAAGATAAGTAAATGCAATTTCTATTATAACATAATCACAAAAATAATAATCACATTAGCATCATGTCGCACATTTCGGAATTGGTATAATTCATATTTATTATGATAAACGAAACTCTAAAAAATTAGGGAAATCAATTTGACAACTAACTTTACTTAAGCATCGTTTTTATAGGCTCCTAGATAAAAATGCCAAAATCAGTTATTTCCATGGCAAACTCAGCCTCAAGTATTAATCGTATATTTCTAAAAAAAATTCTTATGTAACACCCATATTTTTTTATATGGTTGTAAAGAGAATAAAAGGTACTATACGAAATATTAAATAAAAATATATTATTCTATTTGAAAAATAAAGTTGAATATCGCTACCATTATACAAGTGCAGAATTTGAAAATTGTATGTACTTATCTTATAGAGAATTTAGTCTCATTTACGAAAATTAAGAGTGATCTCTGGGACACCCTGTATATATAATAGTAGGTAGTTTTGGATATCGTAAATACGGAAAACGTTATCATAATGTTTAATTCCGTATGTGCATGTGCAGAAGGGTTCACGCGATTTTAGCGTTTACCGTATTTGTTTGGTTATATAACCCTAAAGAGAGCTTCGAAAAACAAAAATTAATTTTTCTCCGATATTTACAAATTGACAAATTTTGAAATTAGTATTTGGTTCAAAGTATTAGGTGCAACGGTGGTTCTTATATCTTTCATACCTCAGAGGTGAATCGTAGGATCACCAACTGCAGTACAATAGAAAAGCTCTGAATATTCGGAGATAAAGAATCATATTAATCGGAGCACCAAGTCAACTGTCACAATACAGAACTACAACACTTCAGCGTACCGGGAACATTAATGCATGACCAATAAATCACAATTCGTCAAATATCTTTGATTATAAGTGACAATCGGCATGTTGCAACATCACGTGATTATGATCGTAATCCGTGATCGCACACAAATTGAATTACATAAAAGTAAAGTGTAATAAGATTCAAAAATCAAAATAGCTATCGTGTTTTGATCCTTCAAATACTGTCTTTTAATCCTTCAAATACTGTCGGTCAATAGCGAAGCAACCGTGAATAGTGCACGTTATTGTAGAACTCGGTAGGTTGGTGACTGTATATAATATATAATCTCGGCAAGCTGTGAAAGTGAATTGTTGTCTTTAGCCACATCCACAGAGTGAGATGTATAAAATATTTGTCATTTGACATTTTTATTGTAAATAAAGTATATAACCGCAAATTGAAACTCTCCATTTATTTTTACACATTCAATAACTTTCGTATTTGGTTTAGTCGTAACTTAAAATGTTTCTATGTATCGCTGTAACTTTTGCTGTTAATTTTGCTTGGCATATATTCACTTCAGGAGGTGTATAGAACTTGATTCATTTTACTACTTTCAAAATTTTTATAGAATAACATATCGTTCTCGAATTTGCAATTTGAGGTAGTTTAAATAAATCATGCTGGGAATTAAGAGCAAACAATATTCTGTGCCTTTCATATTTGTGGTTTTGGTTCTGGAATACGGAGTTTGGTGGTCAATCAAGGGTCGCGGGTTCGTATCTGGGCCAATTGTAAAATATTAAAAAGTACTAAAAAGTTTTAATTTCAAAGCATTCTACTTTTGTCAATTACGCGTGTGAAGTTAGCCCCCCATCGTTCATTTTTTAAAAAATTGGTAGAGTTCTCAATGCCCCCTGCATAGTTCTAGAGTTCTCTAACGATTTTAGAAATAGTTCCCGTGTAGTTCTATCAAAAATTATTAGTACTTGTAACAGTACGACGTAAAACAAAAAGTTCTCGCTGTTCAAAGTTGCCGGATTGAAAAATTGTTTAAGTTCCATAAGGGTAAATTTTTTTCTCTATAACTAATTTCTGTAATTCCTCTATAATTAAAAATATTTTGAAACTATAGCTTGTCAAAAATTATAATAGAAACTTTGTTCTATGGATTTTGTTGGGAGTGCCCGTTACCAAATGGCTACTTTAGAGGACGCATTTTCAGTTGTTTAGAATATATTTTTAAAAATGTATTTTAAACAATTTTTTGTTGCAAATAAAAGTTGTCTCGAATTTAATTTGTTATACCCGACAATCTTTAAAATCGATTGAAAAACTACAATTATAGAGTTTTTGTTGTTGAATTTATAAATGAATATCAAATTTATACAGGGTTTTCAAATTTAAGTCGGCACTATTGCTAACTTCGTTATTATTAGAGCTACAAGGTCGGTTTAATAGGCAAACTTGTAGCATTTGTTTCTCTCACCACTATGGTGAAAACAGAATAAAAATAGAACATCGCGTTCGCGAGTTATGTCAATTAAATTGACATAACTCTCGAACGCGATGTCCGATTTTATTTTGTTTTCACCATAGTGATGAGAGAAAGAAATGCTACTAGTTTGCCTATTCAACCGACCCTGTTGCTTTAATAATAACGAATTTAGCAATAGTGCCGACTTAAGTTGACCACCCTATCAAGGGAGTAAAGTGTATAATTTCCTTCCGCACGCAAATATTGATTAACAACTATACCGCTAAAACTCATAGCAAAGAAGTTATACCACCTTAATTGCACAAACATGAAGTCCCCCCTCCCTCCCCTGTAACTTCAAGTGTTATTTTGAATGCTTTAAACGACAGAACTGTACTAATTTTTTAAAAATTTAAAGATGGGGAGCTAACTTCACAGACACATCCACGTGCAAATAAGCAATAACCGAGGCTATATTCAAGCGGGCGTTCAGAAATTGCTGTCTTGTATTCTTTTTGTCGTTTTCAGAAGTACAGATGCTGTTTAAAGTTAAACTATTTTTTCGAATTATTTAGAAAAAATATATACATTGGTCAAGATTCGAACCCGCGTACCCGTTGTGACACCATCAAAATTTATCATAGAGCCAAGCCCACAAATGTGAAAAAGATAGATAAGTTATCTGGACTGTTTGTACTTAATTCGCAGTAAACTTTATTTTTATATTTTTCAATAGTTTCACCATAATTATTCGGATATTTGTATGACTTCCATGAAAATGTTCTTTTTATTGATACTAATATTTGCCAAAAATAATAAGTAACCGAATGTGACACTAAAATTAGTAATTAAAGATACCCTGTATATTAGAAAATCAGGAGCCCTGAATAACATTCGACAAATACGTTAAGCATCATTGTATGATTGTATGACATTTTTGCTCAAACTAAGACCAATTCTCATACTATTGGAGATACAACGTTTTTAAGATTGGGCTTTCAAAACGTTTTTGTTTTTACCTTTATTTATTATAAACTTATTTGACGGTTCTACAATGCAATTACTTTCAATACAAAAATAACTTGAACATTATTTAAAATTTGTCGTTATTTTTTTTCTCACGCCCATCCATTCCATCACATTTCATCATTCGTGCTGCGGCTGGCAAACTATGTGTGATTTTTATTTGTATTGGAAGCGCCTCCGGAGTGGCAACGGTGCCTCCAACTCAGGCAACATGGCAGGATGTACCACCTAGAAGAGGTAGCGGTTCTAAAGATCCTCCCGCTAGACTTAAGAAGTAAGTCTTATCACAATTCATCCCGTCTTCTTATTTTATTCCTTCGGATTTTAAATTAAAAGCATTGTGATGTGTATTATTTGGTAATAAAGAAAATTACGTTTGAATTTATTATCTCGTCTCTGGATAAAATGTACATTATGTTAGTTTTTAATAGAATAAATTTATTTTTTAAATTAAAACTTTTTTTAGCAAATACTTGTGGACCGGATTCTACATTCGTCCACAGAATTTCAACAATTTCGGTGCAATTTGGGTGTTGTGCATTAAATTTTTACATAATAGCGTTGATGGTGCTCAATTGCAAACGAGTTAGTGTTTACAGCTGAAGAGGGGGAATTTCGGTTAGATGCTTTCATTGCTCGAATGTTATGAAAAAACAACGAATTATTTTTTTATCGATGTTAAAACGAAATTTGTTGAAAATCTGTTGTCGAATGTATCGCATTAATTTTGATTAGTGTTTAATAATTTTTTTATTGAAAATAAATGTAAATTATGACTATACCTTTTATGAGGTTTGTAAAAGTAGGAGCATCCATCAAGACTCGTAGAAGTTACACCACGATTAGTTACAAAACATCGTGTAATTGAGATTAGTTAGTGTTAAAGATAAGAATTCTTATGTAGAAATTTCTTTGTATATACTGAGACTGATTTGTTTGTAATTATTGTATTAGTGTATATTTACACTTCTGTATAGGCACATAATTACTCTGAATAGTCAATTACATTTTAAAAAAGTACCGTTTGTATCCGAGAGGTCTAGTGATTTAAAACATCAGGAAACAAGTCTAATATAACAAAAAAGGAATAACTTCCATTTTAAATCACTAATTTGGGTTATGTAGATGTAGATTATCATTATTATGTAATATGAACGTATTTAAATTATTTTTAATGTGACTCGGATGTTTCCGATTATTAATAATTTAAATATGTTTTATTGTTATTCAAATAATTATATTCTGAAATGATTGTACATTAATTTTAAGAATGTATTTCGATTATTTACATTTACCACCATATTAATGATTTTGTATGAACTTGTGGGGAGAAACGTTTGCACAAAACTTTGGAACTTAGTTAAAAATTGATAATGTTCTTGTTGTTTGCTTCTATGCGATTAACGTAATTCTAAATCGGAAGTGTAAGTTAGTTAATTTAATGAGTTAATTGGTGAGCAACTAAGTTTGTATGTTTGCCGTATTGTTTGTGCTTAGCACCATCTCTTTTAAGTTTGTTTTTCTTGTAAAAGTTTTGAAGCACATTTATCAATTTCGGTTACGTATTTATTTATTATTTTTTTTAGTAAAGAGCCGGAACTCCCAATGTACAAAGAAAGATATCGAGACAAACCTCTACCATAACATACACCACCAATTTATACACATGTACTATCCATCTATTCGTTTAAATGTGTATTGTACCATTAACTACGTAAATTTCTACCATATAAACTAATTTTTTAAAACTTACTATTGTTATATTAACTCCTTTTTACTAAACGTTTTATGGTACAAATTCAAAAATCAAGATGTATTTGACATTACAGTCAAAACCAATTTTGTAATGTTTGGTAAAAAAATTGAAGCTACAAAAAAATTTCACTTTTCGTAACTATTATACCGGGTCGATTTTTTGCAAACTATCAGTGAGCAAACACCATTGCGCTTTCAATGAGTTCCTTTTCATAAGAGTTCCTGTTACCGCAGAACTATGTTTTCTTTCATATATGTTTATCTCGATATATTCATTTTAGAAAGGTTTCGTTATTTAGCACTAAATAATGCAAGTATTGTTAATTTGAGTACTATTCACTTTAAGAAAATATTTTACATACAATATTTTTTGTGTGTACATTATATTAGATATTAAACAATGAATGTTAACTTTTTCTAATACTGGAGATTTTATTTTATATCCAAACCTACTATATTTAAAATATTTGGTTTTTTTTCTAACATTTCTTCTTACTTTTGGTGAAAGCCTCTGATATCGAAATGGGTAAGTATCAAAAAGGGTTGTATGACTGAAAAGGAATTGGCAGAAAAATTACAATAGGTGATAGTGAGTGAAAAAATAATGATTGAAACACTAAATCTTGTAGATGTTGTCATAAACGTATTAAAACCTTCAGTCTTGAATCTTATCATTCATAATCAGGGAAAGGGAATACAGGAGAATGCAAAGAGTCCAAATTATTTCCTACATCACAGTCATATTAGAGCTCATGAAGTTAGTAGAAACGCATTTAATTTTAATCACTAATACATTCTCCAATACGTTGTGAAATCATGACAATTAACTCACACGTGTGAATTCAGTTGCCCATCAAATAACTGTAGCATATCTATTGCAAACGTATTTCTTAAACCTTATTTCTTTAAATATCGTTTGAGAAAAATAATTATAAATTAAAGTCGAACGTTTGATAATTCTGTTGAGTTTGAATCTTCAAGAATAGGCAATATTAGAGTAATCACTGTATATCCGTCAATCAATTTCAATGGTCCTCGTTCAAAGGGAAACAAAGCATTCCAAAAATGGCAGCATTAAATTTTCTGCACTGTAACGGCAGATACCGATTCTGTGGAACGTTGCCAAGAAATAAGAGTGCAAGTGCGCCGTTACTAGAAAATATAGTTATTAGAAAGTCGAAGAATAATTGAAAAACTTGGTTAATCCGAATAGGGTTCTCCTCTTGTTTGTATATGAAATTTGTTGGAAATTTAGTGTCGATTACAAACCAATTCTAGAATATCTCGCTACCCAGTATCGTTCATTATTGATGATATATTGAGGAAGTCGTCTATTAACTGTCTAACAATTAGTATATTATTATATTATATTCTTCTTTAGCAACTTTTTTAGAATTGTTTAGTGCTCTTGATTTTGTTATTGACAACCAAAATTATTATTTTAGATGATTTTAACATACCTCTCTTTAGCAATCAATCTTCAGATAATTCATCTACAGGTCCTTAAAAGCTATTGTACTTTTTTAGACCTTAATCAATATAATAATGAAGTCAATACGACGAATAGAACTTTAGACTTAGTTTTTTCTAATGTTGATTGTCAAGTTGCTAGAAACTCTTTTGCAATGATTACTGAGGATATATACCATCCAGCGCTTTGTATCACTATTGATATACCAAAATCTCCCTCAAGATTTACCTTCACTTAGGAACACAAAAAACGTATAATTTTAAAAAGAACCGATTATACTACTCTATATGCCGCTTTACTTAGCATAGAGAATTATTTAGACGTGGATTATGCTTGTTCACAATTTTATGATAAGTTCTACGAAGAACTTGATGCACACGTTCCACTATTACGTTCAAACAAATGTAGACAGCACTTTCTTCCATGGTATACTAAGCACATAATTCAATTAATAAATAAAAAAAACAAGATTCATGCCAAATACAAAAAATGTGACTCCAACTTTTATTATACACAATTAAAAGAACTACGAGCTGTTATTAAGCACAAAATATCAACCGCTTTTCAAGTATATATTACCAATATTCAAAATCAAAATCTGAGCCTAAGAATTTTTGGTCATTGGAAAACGACAATCTAGGATTCCTGGTTCTATGTATACATCGGATAATAAGTAACTTTTTAATACCGATAGCATAGTACATGCATTTAAGGATTACTTTGCCAGTGTTTATCTGTCAACTGATTTGGTTAGACCTTCTCATTCATCAACTTATAACAACTACCAATTATAAATTGTAACAATCACTGAAAGTGAAATTACGGCTGCTATTAAAAAATTTAAAAAAAACAAAAGTACTGCCTGGAGGCGACCTAATTCTCACTTTTTTAATTCGAGACTGTTTGCCTATCTTTATAAAATTAACGTACCGCGATATAATATTCGAAATTCTTTGTTCTTTTATACAACTCCTTCAAGAACAAACGTTTTTAATGAGCAGCCCCATTAACATCATATGTAGTAATTTTAACGTGCTATGTGCGAATTGTGACATTACGACAGATAATTTACCATTCATTTTAGATACTGTAAAAACTATTGTAGAATTCATAATTCCTATTAACTTTGTCTTATGTTCTCTCTTAATATGTGTATATATTATTGTACTTATTTTTTCTAGTTTGGGTACAACTCATTTGAAATAAATGTCTTATTATTATTATAGGGCATATTAGCATCGAAGTCATTAGCATATTGAATGGAGTGAAACTTATTACGCTTATGAAACCACAGAAACAAACCCTCAAAATTCACGGCAACGATTGAAGTTGCTTTGTCAGCTTGGCTGCAGTCCTAGTGGCTAGTCTTAAAGAAATGTCTCTTCACTTATTTTGTATTCAAGAGTATAAATATGCCAGCCGTGTGGCATTGCTGAGTCTATATAATAATAATATAATAAATAAATAATTACTTTGTTAATTCTATCCCAAATGTTAATTGCAATCAAGAGTTACTATTTTATTATAATAACAACAAAGCTAACACTGTTATAAGTGAACTAAGTTTTGAATCTGTAATTGAAGCTGAGATTGCCAAAATTATGAATTGCATAAAAACTAATAAAGCGTAGATGACCTAAATATAGTTATAATTAAATATTGTCTACCGTATCTTTTACATGCAATTACACATTTAATAAGTTTTGTCTTAATAATTCCGTTTTTCCAGCTAGCTGGAAAAATGCGTTAGTTACACCTTTACCAAAAATTGCGACACCACAAGCATACAAAGATTTACGTCCAATTAGTGTATTGCCAGTACTATCTAAAGTTTTAGAAAAAGTAATAGATTCTTCGGTGTTACTTACACTTTTAAACCAAATTTTACCTGATTCACAATCCGGCTTTAGATCTGGACACAGTTTGTAGTACTGTGCGTTGCTTAAAATAACTGATGATATATTGTCAGCAATTGATACAGGCTTGTTAACTATTTTGGTGTAGTTAGGTTTTTCAAAAGCATTTGATACAATAGTTCATAATATATGTTACTAGCAGTAGCAATATAGGCCGGTTCTGATCCGCAACTTCGTCGGAAATTTGAATTTCAAAGGTCAACCCAAGGTCAAGCATTGGCGCCGGGTCAAGGTCGACCCAAGGCCGCCCAAGGTCAAGGCCATTTCAGTTCATGTCAAGGTCGCCCCGAGGTCAATGACTTCTCAAACAGCGTTCAAGGTCGTTCAGAATGGATCGGAATCGTTCAAGGTTGCTCGCAAGGTTAATGTCCTGCAATGAGCGGGGGTTAGGGAAACGTTCGGACTCGTTCGAATGGATCGGGATCGTTCAAGTTTGCTTGAAAGGTTAACAACTTCTGGGGAAGTGTCACGTTCCAGGTTTCCGCTCTGGAAAATCGGATGTTGGGATGCTGTGAGATTGAGAGCTGCTAACACTATCCAAATAAAATATTCTAATCAAATTATTCCTTTGAAAGAATCAGTCAAAAGTTTAGGGCTGTTAATTGAAGTTTAGAAGTTATATTTCCAAGTGCTTGTGTTATGGATATGCTGCTCTTAGACTTATTGAATCTTCTTTATAGAAGTACTGGTAGTACTGTGCAGATTAGAGTTATTGTGATGTAGTTTACTACTCCTGCATAGACAGTCATGATACAAATAGATTCAAATATTACAAAACGCTTGCATGAGGTGTAAGAGCAGACAGTTCCTTGGAACTGTACTGAACTTCACCCCCAATGCAAATTTTGTTTTTTTACATATTATATTTCTTTTCTGCTCAATGAAGTCCATACTATTATTATTATTTTATTAACATAAATAAGATGAATAATATCGATGTCAACAATGATTACAGATTTAAAATACTAAACAAATCTAAGATTAAATTTCAATTTCAAAATGTGGTGTCTGTGTACTTTTTCAATAAAATTTATTTCAAAACATTACACATTCAACGAATCAACTTATCGATAACTTAAAACTAACGTCTAGCGCATACACTTATTACGTCGCCGGATTCGATAATACAAATGTAGTAGGTACTACTAAATTTCAAGTCACCAAACCACAATGTGTGTTTGGGTCTTATCTTTATCAAAACTAAACTCTGGTGGAGAATTAGGTAAAAATGAACAACAAAATTATATAATAAAAACGTGGACAACAAAACCATTGAATTTTTGCAGGCGTGGTGCGCTTAATTCGAACATTTCCAACGAAAAACAACTAACAAGGAAATTGCCGACAATTTGTTTATGGAAACGGGAAATAGTTATTTACACTACGTAGAGGGAAGGTGATGAGGTTTACGTTCACGCGAATTGGGACGATGTATTCAAGTGAACGAAAATGACCTTACTCTAATAACTGGTGTATTTAATTTTGTTCGATACTCCAGAGGCCTTGGTTTTGCAATTTTTGTTTATAATTATTTTACTAAAATAATAAATAAATCGATTGATTGTCTAAAATTGTCAATTAAAAATCTAAATTAGCGTGAGCGAAAGTAAAATGAACAAAAGTGGAACCGCATGAACTAGTAACCTTGAAATAACAACCACTTTTCTAAGCGGGTATCGAGCAAACAAATTTAAACCGGGACAACCATAGACGGACAACTTACTACTGAATTTACAAGATAAGCTATTATGAATCAAAACGGATGCAAAAATACTAATTCCCAGTAACCCAGATCAAACAGAAGGAACTACAACGCAAAGGAAATAGAAATCTTAGGAAAGTATATATGAAATTGGAGAAAAGATATTTGGGAAAGTGGCTGTTTGAAGACTTAATTAAAAATTATGAAAAGCTATTATGAATCAAAACAGATGCAAAAATACTCATTCCCAGTAACCCTTGAAGATAGATTTCAAAAAAGAAGCTATAACGCAAAGATAGAATATTAGGACAAGTATATGGGAATTTGAGAAAAGATATTTGGGAAACAGTTAAGAGATTACTGTTTAAAGACTTACTTAAAAATTGTGAAAGAATGGGGAAGAACTGAGGATACAACAAAAATACTTGAGTTGGACGTTGTTATCGCGTCCTATGGAAGAAGTTCTTATTTTCTTTATCGTATTTATATGCATGATTTAAATTTAATTTCAAATTACATAAAATAAGGTGTGGGATTAAACAGACACAGGGATTCGGTTGGAGAAAAAGAAAGACGGAAGAAGAGTTATTTAATGCATTCAGAAGAAGTAAAAGATGGGTAGATCGCCAGAGAAAGAGATTAGAATGAAGAGAAAAGTAAAAAAGAAGTACATGGGAGGCAAGAAGAAGATGAAATACGAGATGTATGTATTGAGATGCTAAGAGAAATTAAGTTAATAAAAATAAACCAAGAAAGAACGAAAGTGGAAATAAAGGAATTTAGAGCGGAATGAAGACAATGAATAAGAAATGGGAAAATAAGTGCAAGAAATTAGAGGAAAAGGTGGAAAACTTAGAAAGAAAAGTGGAAAACATGGAGAAAGAAAAGAGGAGAAAAAATTTTGGAATTAAACCAGAAACTAACAAGAAATAAAGATTCAGGTTCAAGATATGTTAAGGAATAACATGGGTTGAAAGAAAAAGTGGAAGAAGCTAGAGAAATAAAGAAGGGAATAGTATTAATAAAGGTGTAATATTATGTTGTCAAGGGGATACTTATACATAAACCACTGGTTGTGGGTCGCTTTATTAACATCAACATTACATAGGTTCGTGTCCTTTAGCGTAGTTACTTAACTATCTCATGACGTGGCAACGTTGATGCGACCTTACGGCAAGAGTCGTACGTGAGATAGTTAAGTAGAACCACGCCAAGATTACAAGTATGTACATGGTTGATGTTAATAAATGACCTACCAACCAGTGGTTTGTAAGATACTCCCCGACAATACATAATATTACAAACCATTACAAAAGGTGGGAAGTTTAGAAGAAAATTAGAAATATTACGAAATCAAGAAGAAGTTACGAGAATCTATATTGACAAGGACATGACGAAAAAGGAAAGAGATATACAAACAAAGATAAGGTTAGAGGCAAAAATATGGAAAGGGAGGGAAAAAAAGTAAAAATAGGATTGTTAAAATGTGAAGGACGAAGATGGATAGAGAAGGAAGGAAAAGTGAGAAATTGGACAGCAAAAAACTAGAAAATGGGAGGGAAAAGAAGGGGGAAATGAAAAAAATGGGGAGAAAGTAAAACGGCCAAGGAAAGAACAGGATATTATTTTAAATGTGGCAGGAATAAAAAACAGAGGAAGGGAATTTTGGAATTATATTAGGATTTTAAATGGTGGGGATGGTGGAAAACCTGGATAGTAGAGAAAGATTGGGAAGAGTGGAAAGACAAAGATGCCTGAAGAATTTATATGTGATATACAGTTCGCAGAAAAACAGGGAAGATGGGAAGAGCAAAGGGAAGTAATAATAATAATAGGGACGAGAGAAGAATGGAAAAAGAGAAAGAGGGGGAGAGAGGAAATGATAATGGGAGTGATGAAAACGAATATAGAAACAGAAGAAGGAGAAAGGTATGAAGTAATAACAATTTATGGAAAAGAACTAGAAACGACTAAGGAAAAATAGATAAAGTAATGAAAAAGAGAGATAAGAAAAACTAATATTAGGAGGTAATTTCAATGCAAGGATATGAGAGGAAGGAGGTATGATGGTAAATGGACGGGTAAAGAAAAAGAGTATCAATAGATAAAATAATAAATAGGCAAGAAAAAAATTGGTAGAATTTTGTAAGGAAAAGGATGGACAATATTAAACGGAAACATGGAGGAAATGGGAATACACGTTTATTGGAGGAAGAGGAGAGTCGGTAATAGACTATGTAATTACAAATGAAAGAAGTATATAAGACATAGCAAAGTTCAAAATTGGTGAAAGTGAAGATTCTGATCATCAAACGTTAGAACTGACCTTGGTGGGAGAAGAAAATGATACAGAAGAAAAAAAGAGATAAGTGGAGAGAAATGAAGGTATGGACGGAAGAAAATATAGAAAGATACAAGGAAAAGATGGAGAAAGGACAAAATTCAGAAGGAGGAATAGAGGAGATAAACAAGATAATAAAAGAAATGGAGGAAGCAACAGAAAAGAGAAAGTATAGAGTGAGAACAGGAAATTTGGGAAGACAAATGAATGGTGGAATGCAGAGTGCCAGAAAAAACAAGGTGCAGAACAAGTAGGGGAAAAGCTGGGAAGAGAGTTTGGGATAGAGAAAGGGTTGAAACAGGGATGTCGACTGAGCCCTGGTTTATTTTCTTTGTATGTAAGAGACTTACAGGAAGAAATTAAAGGACAGCAGGTAGGAGGTATAGTGGTGGGAAGAAGAAAAGTAGTGTAGTTCTAGCCTACGCAGATGATATGGTGGCCTTGGTAAAAACAGAGGAGGAAATGAAAGGAATGACAAAAGTAATACATAGATATTTGAAAAAAAAGAAATTAGAATGAAATGTAGAAAAACAAAAATTATGGATTTATTAAAGTTGCAGAAATATTTCAGCCAAATTTTTGAAGATAATTTATTAATTACTATAAACGTTTCGCTTTTTTTAAATAAAAGCTTCAGCAGTGTATATAATAAAATATAAATACATTCAACAGTTACGCAGAAACATAATTATTAGAATTTTACAATACATTTTATATATTAAACATACATATTTGAAGTACACAAAAAACAATAGAAATAATAGCACTACTTTTACGTATAAATAAAAATTATGGAGTTTAAGAAGAAAAAGATTTAGAATAAAAGAGGGAAATGGAAGTTGGGAGAGGAAAAAATAGAGATGGTAGACAAGTATAAATGCCTAGGGTATATGGTGAGGTATGACAACAAGGACGAAGACCAGATTAAGGAACAGAGAGAAAAAGGAAATAAAATAATAAAGGGAGGTATTATAGGTTATAGAATATTTGTAAAAGATTTGGAGAAAAGAAAATGGATATTTGAGAGAATAGTAAAAGGTGTGTGTGTGTGTTGATGTACGGAGCAGAGGTGTGGGGATGAAGAGAATGGGAGAAACTGAAGAAGATACATGAAAGGTATTGGAAGTGGACACTTTGTTTTGGAGAAGGAAACACCAGGTTATACAGGGTGTTTCATTAATCAGTACAGAAAATGAAACTGGAGATTCCTTGCAAAATTTAAAGGGGGTTTAACATAAAAAAAATTTCCTTAAAGCCTCCCCTGAAGAGTTACAGCCCTTAAAGATATGTAAAAATTCACATTAATCAATTTTTTTCTGAAATGACTTGAAATAAAAAAAGAAATCTAAACATTCAAATACTACTACCAAGAAGCCTCCATAATTTTATTCACCCTTGTTCTCTGCAAGGGGTGAGTCTTACTACCCCTTAGAGTTTTTACCAGAACTTTTTAACTAATTTTTTTTCAATTTTAAAATTCAGATTTTGGAGGGCCAATTCAATTAAAAACTTTTTGTCTCTTAAAATTTCACGTAAACTCAATACTTTTTCACCAAAAAATAAATTAAGCGAACTTGCAGAATTTTTAATTAATAAGTTGCGTATGCAAGTTTGACATAAATAACAATATTATTATTAACTATCATTTTTAATTTAAATTAACAATATTATTTCAGAGAGTGTTCAAAATGGGCACCATTTTCTTGAATACAGGCTCTTATTCTTTTGAACAAATTTCCGTTAACGCTACCTAGCATTGCTACAGATTGTCTAACTCTTCAGGGGAGGCTTTAAGGAAATTTTTTTTTTATGTTAAACCCCTTTAAATTTTGCAAGGAATCTCAGTTTCATTTTCTGTACTGATTAATGAAACACCCTGTATAGTCGAGGAAGAATGTAAACTGGAAAAAAAGGATCCAGATAGGAAAAAGGACAATACGGTATACATTTAATTTTAAGGTCCGATTTTGGATATTCTTGGCCTTTAGTTTATTTATGCTAAGTAATTCGCTTTAACTTTTTTACGGCTTAACTGTTAACTGTATTCTCGATTTTGGTGAAGGCATTATCTACAATCCTACTGCTAATATCAGAATCACATGAATCATTTTGTTGTGATGCTCTAAATTTATGCGGTGCAGGAATAATCTGTATCTAATAAAGGTAAGAGTACGGTTTTGTTGTAGAACCGTATGTGTGTACTTCATGGACCATGCAATAAATCTAGGCGGAATTGAAATTCTGAGATTCAAAAATTTATGTCAATTCATGATAAAAGTGAATTTAATTTTTAAATATTCTTTTTAAAAATTTTAATTCTCATTAATTACACACAACTTTTAGTACATAGTAATCAAACAACGAATAAGTTGTTAATGGCTATTAAATTTGTTTTGTATTTTTGTTTTTGCACTAAAACTTACAGTTGGATAAATTAAAAATCAGAAATTATATATAGATCAATTTTCAAACAGAATAAAGTTAATAAAACGCGATGAATGTATGTGAATCACTTCAAAAGAGTACATAATTATTTATAAATGTTTGTAGAGAACGTTGTTGTGTTGTTATACTATATTTTTGGTGAAATTAAACAATGAAATAAGAACAGTTATAATTTTTAAGCTACAGTAGAAAAAATTTTTTCTTTGCAGCCATGTCGTAATACATATTATTTTAAAATTTAACGTTTCGCAATTATATTCATTGCTTTTTCAAAAGATACTGATATTTTTACATTTCCATCCTAAAATATAAAGGTTAGAAATAGGTGTGGTGAAAGGATTAAATTTCTACGCACCTGCATTATACATGATTTCTTAATATAAGGAAATTCCATAAAGTAAGTGGATAACTTGTATGGTTTATAAAGCATTCTTTTAGTAGTAAATAACATTAAATTAATTTTAAGTTGTAAACATTTTTTCATGAAAGCAGCTTGTTCAATTTTTTTTTAATTTATGTAGTACCAACTTACAAAGTTATGTGTTATAATTTTTCTCTTTAGATATAATTTTATGTGTAAATTTTCAAGATTAATTTTGAAATGTTAAGTAATGATAATCTTGTGTAATTAGAAATTGCTTTTGTTTTTAAATTAAAAATTTTATTAGTGATAAAGTGAAGTTTTATTTTAATTGTTTTAATTATTTAATATTAAGTTGTGGTAAGTGAAATTTAATTTTTCAACATCACTTTTATAGTTAACGGTACTAAGATGATTTTTTTAATGTATTTTAATAATAATCGTTTCTTTAAGTTTTTTCTTTTTCTAAAATTTTTTGGGTTATTGAAATCAAAATGATGAAAATTTAGTACTGAGTGATCTGATAAAGCGGTGTTGGGAATAGTGGTTATAATTTTTTTTAATTGAATTTTGATGTTGTTTTATTATTTTATTTAAGTATTGTTTAGTTTGTCCTATATAACATTTACTGCAGTTTAGACATTCTAATTTGTATATAATTTTGATTGGTCAGTAATTTTGTTTTATCTTTAATTTGATTGTATAAATTTTTTTTTAAGGTGTTATTATTAGTGAAAGCTGTTTTAATACTATGTTTTTAAGTTCTATTTCAATTTTTTAAAAGTATGGGAATGTATAGTAATGTTAAAAAGTAATTTTGTTTATCTTTTTCATCTTGTATGTAACCATTGTTAAGATCTTGTCCTAAAAGTTTGGTTGTAAAATAATTTCATTTTCTATTGTTGTTTGTGATTTAATTCTATAAGTCTAATTTTAATCTGTTTTTGTATAAATTTAAGAGGTTGTTAATTAGTATTGTTTCTATTAGTTTTAGATTATTTTATGATATTTAGATTCAGAAAGTATTAGAGATCTATCAACTAATGCATTTACTACACTTTTTTTATATTTTATTGAAAGTAAAAGAATTGAAATTGATAATTCTATCGGTTTTTATATTTTTACGGTACCAATTTGTTTCTATTGTATTATTTTTATTTATTATAAGTGTCAAATCTAAGTGTATTTTTTCTTATTTCCATTTTTGTTAAAACTAATTAAAACTATCTATAGTACTGGTTACAAATATATTTTTTTTTTTTTTTTTTTTTTTTTTTTTTTTTTTTTTATAATGTGTCCCATGGCAACACCAAAAGTTTGATTTGTAATTTTTTGTTCAAAAGTAAAATAGCTAGAATTAAGAATAAATTCAATAATATGGATGAAATCTAATTTAGGTATATAAATTAGTTGGTATATAATGAAACTATATCTAAGGAGAAAATTTTGTAATTTGGTAAGATTTTTAATTTATTGATGGAATTTTTAAAGACCAAGAATCTTTAATAATGTTTTTGTTTTTTAATGTAATATTACTCAGTATGTTTGATAAAATTTTGAGAATTTATAAGTAGGACTTAAAAATGAAGCGACAATAGGTTGTAATGGTATATTAGGTTTGTGTAATTTTGGTAAACCATAAATTTTTGGTGTAACTCCGTTTTGAGAGATTAATTTATTATAAACATTCTTATCTATTATTTGGTTTTCATGTAATTTTTTAATAAGCTATTATTTTTATTTTGAATAGTAATAGTGAGATCTTTTTAATTATTTTGTAAGTGTTATTATCTTTAAGGAAATTATGCATTTTATTTGTATAGTCATGTCTATCCATTATAATAATTTTATTTGTTTTATCTGCTTCCAAAATTAACAAGTTTTTGTTTTCTTGTAAAAATTTTTTGGTTTTTTGATTTTATTAAGAAGATTTTTATTATAGTATAATTGAACATTAAGTGGTAAAATGGTGTTTTTATTAGTATTTTTATAATTAGTAATAATATTGCAAATGTTATTTCTTATTTTCTTTTGTTCGTTTTCTTCTATGTTAATTATATAACTTTCAATATTAACAATTATATTATTTATTGGTAATGGTTTTGTGTGTCATAAATATTATATTTACAACCTAATTGTAAAATTTCTTTAATTTTAAGAGGAATATTTTGTTACTTAAGTGTTTGATATTATTTTCATTGTAAGTGGTAAAATTATTATATTTTTATATGCATCAATTAAGTTATTAATTTTTTTGATGTGAGTATTTTTTATTTTGTTTTTCAATTTATTAATACTAAATATATTTTTGTGAAAAAGATATCATAATTTGGTAGCGAATTTTGTTTTCTAATTTATTTTTAATTTTTAATTTGTTTCAAAAATTTTGTAATATGAAATAATCATCAATTAATAATTTTAATATTGTATTTGTTTAAAGAGTTTTGTATTTTGTTTTGTTGTGATCGTAATTAAAGTTTTGTTTTCTTTGTTTGCTTTTTAGAAATTTAGAGTTAGATTTAGTTTTTTGCATGTGCGTGAAAGTTAATCCTTTCACTAACCTTACAAGTTAGAAGCTAATGTTCTTCAGTAGTCTTAGTTCTTCATAGTTAAAAGTTCGATGAGTAAAAAATAGGGTTGGGTTGTTGCTTCTTTCCATAATTTGTATTGTTGTGTCCGGGAGAGTTGAAAAAAATTTTTGTTTCAATAATTTTGCAAATTAGTCACCAAAATCTGATTTTATCTTTAAAATGTTTGTAAGAACGTTGTTGTGTTGTAATTTATAATATTTTTTGGTGAAAATTAAACAACGAATTAAGAACTTTATAAATTTTTAATTATAATTAAACTAAATAAAAATTAAATAGCTTTGATTTTATCGCGATTGAAAGTAATCTGATTGTACATTCAAATATAATCATCCTTCTCAATACTGTCGATTTAAACCTAATTTTGATACACTAACGTTTGTACATAGTCTCAAAATGTTTTTACTGCGCTTAACTTGGTCAATAGAAACAAGTTTTAAAACTGTTAAAACTGATAAAGAATAAACAGGACTCAAAATTAAAATTCACAAGTCGATTCGAGGACTCCATATTGTAGGACTAGGGTGGATTTGAAACCTCCATCGAAAGTTACATACACAAATTTTAACGTGTGGTCCTTACCTAGTAGCTCATCATTGCACAATATATCGATATCTCTATACTTTTCCATCCTGTTCAAAACTTTTTTAGCAACAAACTTTTCAAATGTAGAATAGTTGCTTGTGCTGAACTGTGAATGAATCGTCTTTTAAGCCGTTTTGAGGTTCGAACTAATGCATTCTACACAAACGTTGACTTGTTCATCTTGTCTGTGGTAATCAGATTCTGCATGTACATCAAGCTAGCGGTTTGTCTGCTTCTGCATCTCCAGGATTTGGCGGATATCTTTGGGGCAGGGTAAAACCACGAAGTCTATAAAATTCTCTTCCGATTTATTTCGTTCTTCTGAAGATCTCGACTAACTTGTAAACTATATCTTGCATGGTACGGTCGAAACTGATATATTACTAACGGATGTGATTGGTGTGATAATAATGCATGTTGGACAAGTATTATTCTCTTCCAAATGTTTTACTAGGCAACTTTGCCAAAGGTATGTAAACATTCAGTGACTGTAGTTGCATCTATTAAATACCGACAAATTTTACATGTAATGTGAGTATTTAACGTTCTTAGTTTGATTCTTCTTTCCATTGTCATAATTTAATACGATAATGTATTATTTCAGAGTAATATTCTAATTCTAACCACATCACTGTCGCTACACACTTTTATAACACCACACATTCCCAACACTGCTTTATCAGATCACTCTGTACAAAATTTTCATCATTTTGATTTCAATAACCCAAAAATTTTAGAAAAGAAAATAACTTAAAGAAACGATTATTATTAGAAATGATACACAATAAAAAAAAAATCATCTTAGTACTCTTAACTATAAAAGTAATGTTGAAAAAATTAAATTTCACTTACCACAACTTAATATTAACTAATTAAAACAATTAAAATATAAACTGAACTTTATCACTAATAAAATTTTTAGTTTAAAATCAAAACCAATTACTAATTTAACTAATACAATTCACAATAAAGCTTTAAAATTTACACATAATAATTATATCTAACGAGAAAAAGTATAACACATAACTTCTTAAGTTGGTACTACATAAATTTAAAAAGAAAATTTTTATAACTAGTTTGACAACTTAAAATTTAATTTATAGTTATTTGTATCAACAAGTAGAGGAAAGCGATTCTTTTCACAATTACGCTTTCGTGAGGCATTAGAGTGTGTGAGTGGAAAAGGGCTTTTCCTCATGTGTTAAAGGGACTTTACACGATAAAATGTAGTGGTTGCAATGCAAGAAATCTTGCAGGTGCAAGAAAAAATTTCGCTCTTTTACACGATGAAAGATTTCAAAGGAAACCTTTCGCTAGACAGTGTCGCCAACCACATAAAAAATACATTTATCACATCAGCTGAATTGTTCGTTTATTTAATAGGAGCACAAACTAGGAGTTTTGTAAAGTGGTATTAGGCAAATTTTAAAGTAATTATTAACTTATGCTTAGAGTATTGCATAAGTATTTTTTTTAATTTAAACTTATCTTTCTTCAATTGGTTTAAAAACACCAATCAACACATATACTTAATTAGTTCGTTTAATTTAAGTTTCCTATATTACCAGCATTTTGTTGCAATCAACGCTTTACCCATCAGAATTTTTTTCTTTTCTATTTCAAATCTATTATTATTTTTGCACTTACAAGAATTAAAGCTAGCTCTTGCTGCTTTTTTGCAGAGTTCATTTTCAAGCAAACAGAATTTTTAAGTTGGTTAAGTTGGCAACATCAAATATAACTAAAAAGTTACTAAAATTGCAAGTGCAATGCAAGAAAATTACATCACGTTCTAATTCATTTGATGCAAGAAAACTTGCAAGTGCAATACAAAAACTTGCACGCGAGTATGCGCGTAACAAAAATTGCACGAAAAAGTTGCACTGACTTTCACCGTGTAAAAGCGGCTTTAAGACACAACATTTTTTTCACGCCATTCCTCAAAAACAACCTAATGAAAGAAGTGTATTGTAAACGTAACTTATTGTTACAGAATTTCGTCACATTTTCGTACGTAAAAGCAAAAGTTGATAGTAGGTGGGTCCCAATAGTCTCGCTACAGTATTCTGTAGTATCGGTGTGGTCTCAATCTGTCATAACGCAGCCGCGTAATTCTAACCAATAAATGTAGGCTAGCAATTTTTAAGAGTCGAAATATAAGATATTAAATTAATCAAACCGGATTGAATACTAAATTAAATTGTTTAACTAAGTACTAGGCGCATATAGTTCCTAATAACACATATGTATTAAGACAATGGCTGCAAAGAAAAAAAAATTTTCTACTGTAGCTTAAATAACTGTTCTTATTTCGTTGTTTAATTTTCACCAAAAAATATAGTATAATTATTTATCTTATCAATTTGAAATTAAAAAAAAAAAACTATAGAAAGATAAGTTATACACAAAACTATTTCAGTAGGTAAATATAAATAATATTAATTTGCTTTGTAAGGTACATATCTTCTTTCTCGAATTTTACCGGCACTGCATTTTTTATGTAATTGTTTTCTTTTATTGTTTATAATTATGTCCGACCTTAAAAATGTTCTTCACAAATTAACTTATTTATAAATCGTCAATATTTACAAGGGCAATAACAATGTTCCTAATAGTTTTTTTAGCCACTGCTGGCGCGGTGTACATACATCTTTTATTGGGAATTTAAAAAAAACGTTTGTTGTTCTTCGTATTGTTTTTTGCAGTTCACATACTCGCACTTTAGGCATTGTCACAACAAATCGGTGAAATTGTCGGTTACATTTTCCCCATATGCGTTGCTCATCTTCTAAAACTAAGAAAAGATAAAGGATTCAAACGAGAAAAGTGAATTTTTTTGAGACTGGAAGAAAGAATTATTGTTGTAAGTAGGAAAGAGAAGAAAAAGATGATATCCAGCTTTACAATAGGCAATGAAGGAAATGTGAATAGGTAAGTATTTGAGAACGGACGAAGAAAGAATGCAGAATTAAATTAAAACAGGTTTTACACTAAACTGAAAACTAAACCCGCCTGGGACTTTAAAACCGCTAAAAAATAAAGCCCTAAGTTAAACGCCACTTTCATATATAAGGCTGTTCGAGCATTTTAATGAAATGATTACTTTTCCGTAGGTATTATAAAGAAAATATACATAATTTTGATAATGCCGTTTGGGTTGCCTACCTGAAAATGAAGGAATAGAAATAGTTTATCCTTTTAGGAGAATTAGACAAATAAAAACTAACAAAAAATGGAAAACGAGCAGCAGAAGAGGCAAAAAAGAAAGCTGAGAGGAATATGACCAAGGAAGTAAAAAGTTAACACCGTAAAATTTTGAATATGGTTAATAAAAAAATTAAGACAACAAAAAGAAATTAAAGAGTTTTATCGTTGATTGAAATATTGGTAAAGATAGTCAACCGCTTGTATTTGCTTGTATCACGGATGCAATTTACATATGCATGTTGGGTTGCGTTTTTTGTTTACTTTTTCACCTGTACTGAAGCGCTAAGTTATAATGTGTACGATTCTTGAAATAGAATAGTTCAATTTATTCCACCGTTGTAAAAATGGCGCAACATACAATCCGTAAAATTTACTTTTGTCAATACAATGTTGCAACGTTTTCAAATATTTAGTAAACGTATTAACTAGTAATTAAAAGTGACGAATTTTTTCATTTATGAATAATACCATTGATGATACATATCTTGGATTTTAATGACAATGTTTTTTTAATAATTTACTAAAATACATGCGAAGCGTTATTTGTTAAAACAGTTTGGTTTGGTCGGTGTTAGATAAATAAGAAACAATTATTTTACAAATTATGCTTGCACTTTATTTTTTAACTTGCAAATAATAATGTTGACATTTGTTTGTCATTTAATAACTTCGTTAGGAATAAAGTAGAACATACTGGGAGAAATACCACTAGAGTTCAGAAACGCAAAATTATTGGTTTTTGTATCTACTTGTTTTACGTGTTCAGTTGAAAAGGATTTTAAATAAAAATTGGTTTTCAAATTTTTCAATTCAAAAGGCAACAAGTTACCGTGTTTTTTAGGAAAGTGGGTTCCACTAGACCTTCAAATTTAAATTCACTTGGTAATAAAACCTATTCCTATTACTTCTAAAAATAAAAGTACTAGATTTTAGCTTGAGGTGTGTTGTCTCCCGACGCGGTGCGGATAATACGTGTATAATACACTATTCTTTTCTGTGACGAAATAAATGACGATTTAATATTGAAAAATCATATTACAATAGAATTAGAAAATTATTGAGGGAAATTTGGTGTTAAAAATAGTACTCACTTTTTCCCGAGGGAAAAAATAATTTACGAAAAGTGACACTTTGTTATCTGTTAGTAGAGATAAAAGTTAGGATTTTACTCTTTGAAACTGTATCAAAATATCATGGTTTCGAATTAAAATAGTTTAATTAAAGTAAAATAGCTCATTAATTATAAACATTGTTTCAAAATTACAATTCCAACTGATCTAAAATAATAGTAATAATTTACAAACAATTTACACATAAATAATAACGTACCTAATACAATGCTATACATAAAACATATCCAAACATTTACACTTATTTATGCAGATAATATTCTTATTTTACGGTGTGGTTTTGTGACATCACTGTAATTATAGCTATTAGAAATATGTTTATTAGCCTCCCACTTTAAGGTTCGATATAGTTTTATTTTAACCAACTGATCGATAATTAACAGTTTATGAGTGTCGCATTCTCTGAACCATGAATTCACACTGCTGTTGAGACAATTTTTTTATACGGAGTTTAATTTTTTCCAATAAACCATAATCTGTTTTAAAAGATGAAATTCTTCAGTAAAAAGTTTCAATAAAAAAACACAAATTTTGAGAATTCGGGTGATGGTCTGTGTAAGTATTTAATTCCATCAGATTTGCTGTAATCTTTATATAGAATTAATGATTCGTTCACATTGAAAACACTTGAGTCGTTAACTGTTAGCATTTCCTTACACGTATTACAATGTACTTTTTATATATGTAGTGACTTAAATAACCCGCAACATACGACACTGAACAAGATTCTAAAGAACTATTAATTACGACATTGTCTTCATTGATTTTGTTCTCCAGACAGGTTCTAGACGATCTCTTTGTTTCATTATTTTCTACACTTTCATTTGTCCCAATTTTGTTATCCTCTTCCTCATAGTTAGTGTTAAATTGTTCATCTATACCATATAGTATCTCGTCGTTATCTTTTCACAATTCCCTTGTTCTATTGGTATTTGCAAGCGAATGTGCATGTTATGTTGTAATGCAAGCCTAAATTCGCGGGCAGACGGTTGGGCATTATAACCTCCTCTAGCACGAATCATTGAAAAGCATTTTCTAGAGGATCTTGATTTATTCGTGACGTTAAAAAGTACAAAGTTCCTTCTCCCTTTAAGTCCTCCCACAGACTTAAAATTGAATTTATAGTCCATTGGAAACCTGCGATACAGTATATATTTTTTCTTTCTACACCGTTCTCATAAAACTTGATGGAATTGAAGTATTGTACAGAACGTTTCAACGTTTCGCATGGCATGTCTTTAAAACTGAAAGACCACGCTTGTAGGGATTCGGATCATTTACTGAAAAACTATTTAAACAGTCAAAAATGTTGTTAATTGTTTTAAAAAAGATGCAGTATCTAACGCCGTATTACTTGTTAATTGACCCGTCATCACAGCACTGCTAATTGCTGCAGATACAGAATTGCTAAATACCTGAGCGGCGTATTTAACACGCATCTTTTGAAAATTTGATGGGTTAATATGTTTGTCCGTAATTTTAACATGGATCTTGCTACACTGCTACACTGATCAATATAAAAGTGTTGACAAAATCAGTCCACTGAATTTTTATTGTTGACGACTATTTCCAGTTTGCTGTTCATGACATTGTTCCTTAAGCTTTTAGTAAATGAGGAGGATCATACGCTACATATATTTTGTTATTGTCGATTTGAATTGTTGGATTTTCTTTTGTGGCGCCTAGACAAGATAGAGCACTTCTGTTATTAGATCCTTGGTCGCAAACTAACGCTCGAGGTTTCAATCAATTTGAAACAACTTATGCATCACTTGCTTTATAAGAGTACATAATATTTCGCTTTTAACTGAACCACTACTGAGAAAATAACAAAATGGAATTTTCCAATTATACAATATTCCTCTCAAATAAAAACCAATCCATGGTTACTTAAAAACGGTTTACGTCCTAATTCCCCTAAATCTTGATATCCTTCGACGTAGTCCCAATCATTGGTTATAATTTAAATTTCGTTTTAAAGTAATTTCGTCACACATTACCACGCACTCCTTTTCTTTGTCTGTCTTCCGGATTATCGTTTATGAGTCACATTCCTTATCGGCTTAGTCAGAAATTCTACAATTGCATACTTTTAGCAACACCTTTAGTAAATGGTAGGCTTGTTATAATATTGTTTAGATGCAAACAGTTGAGTACGTTAGATTGTAATATAAGAAAATTCAACATTCGTTCCAACATAAAAAGGGATAGCGTTTCTATGTTAAAAATTTTAATTTCAATGACCAAAATTTAGAAATTTACTTGCGTAAGCCTAATAGATTTTAAAACATTTTCAACGGATAAACGATGTTAATGTAATAAATATATGAGTATGGAATTTTCAAAAGTATTTAAAGAAATTGTTTTTTTTGGAGAACGTTTTTCAACGATTTCTTTACGAAATTAATACTTTTAAATCTGCAGGTTTTTTTCATAATAATAAACTTTATTCACATGTGTATGTATACAATCTTTGTACATATATGTGTTTGTCATGATGGTATAACCATTGTTATAACCTTACGTAAGAAAGATACAAATAAATATTATTACATTGAACAATTAACAGACAATAGAAAAAAAATATATAACAAAGGACACACATTTAATTAGTACGTCGACAAAAATCAATAAATTCTTGTATATTGTAGAACGCATGTTTTTGTTTGTTTGTCAACATTGACTCAATGCACCAATATTTCAATCAACGGCATGATGCATTGGCAACAATGTCGTGCCTTAGCATAAACTATCAGCAAAATTACAGTTTTCTATTTCACATTTATCGGCAATACTGTTCTGTAAATTCTACAATACAATTGACGTATTTTCTTAGCACAAAGCGATACTACCGACCTCTGATGTTTAGAACAAATTTCGGGGTCGCATAATCCCGTAAGGTTTACTATCTTTACCAATATTTCAATCAACGGTTTTATACAAAAAAATTAAATTAATATATTAAATCCGTCATAATCCTGGTGCTTTAAGACTTTTGGAAGAAGTGATACATTATTGCAATTCTTTTAAATATTGCTGTCTAAATACGGGTGACGACAGTCTAAAAATCTAGGCATAGAGGATGTTGTACAATTGTAAAATTTCTGATAAAATCAATGACTTCTATAAAATGGGAACATTACCTTCAAAACATGTTTAATACAATCTTGAACAAATAAAAATCCCCAACATCATGGTCAGAACTTCAACTTTTTTCATATAGGTATACAAAGAAAGGAAATAAACAAAACCCCATTAACTATAGAAGCATTGCACTTATAAATTCCATCTGCAAATTGTTTACGCAAATTATATTCAACAGTAGAGTACAATCATGATGCGAAGATAAACAATATACTGAAAGGAAAACCAAATGGTATTTAGAAAAATCGAGGCACTCAAGTTAGCATATATTTTTACTGACTGCAAATCTTTACAAATTACATAACAAAAAAAGAAAAATTTACGCCATTTTTATAGATTTCTCCAGAGCGTTTGATAACATAAATCACACAAAACTTTGGAACAAACTATATCAATCAGGTATATCATCTAAGGTAGTTAAAATTCTACAAAGTTTGTATAGAAATCGATATTAAAATCAAAATTAATTTTGAAAAATCAAAATTCATTAAGAAAACAAAAGGAGTTCTTTAAGGGTATGTACTAAGCCCACTTCTATTTTCTCTTTATATTAACGACTTTGATGATCATCTCCGATAACATATAATATCTGTCGACTAAACATAGATGGAAGAAAGAAGTATTGACTGTATGTTCGCAGATGACATTGTATTATTGTGTGAATCACCAATTGATGTCAACAAAAACTCAACCTGTTAGAGACATACTGCGACGAAAATTTACTCACGATAAACTGTGATAAAACCAAGAACTTAATTCTGCATAAAGGGCGTAGACCAAATTTAAACTTTAAATATAAAAACAAGGAACTAGAAATTGTCAATAGCTTTTGCTATCTTGGAGTAGTATTTTCTTCATCGGGTAAATTCAAACTAGCCGCACAAATAGTAAGAACAATATATTACAAAAAAATAAATCAAATGGTTGGGATGAAAAAAATTTGCTTATTGAAATCGATAGTAAATGCTACAGCTCTATATGCCTCCGAAATCTGGGCAACGCGACAAGTAGAGAGGGCCAACTCCAATTCTTAAAAAGCATGCTCTTATGTTCAAGAACCACCCCAAATCACATAGTTCGATTAGAGACACGCACTAAACCATATAGCTACAGAAATATGGAAAAGGGTTTTAAATTGGTGGCTAAAAATGGAAAATCCGCGCCTTCCTAAACAGTTATACACTAGGCTAATAACATTAGACACAACGCCAAATAACAATATCGAGTTTAATTGAGGCAACCTAAATCAAAACTTTTCTGGAAGAGGTAAGATTTTATAATGTATGGAGATATCAAACATTGAATATACATTTACGGCAAAACAATTTATCGATCAATTTACGACGTTACATGCAAGTTAAAGATCTAAATAATAGTAAATCATCTAAATACAACTTTATTTTATAAAGAATAAAAACTAGTTTTATCACAGAGTACTATTTAAAAACAAAACTAAATCTAAACAAAAAACGCCCGAAGAAAATTGTTCGTATGTCCAATCTACGAACCTCTCCAGAAATCACTACTTGAAGAAGTACAGCATAGCCATTCCCTACATTGTTCTGCTGAGAATCTAAGCACTGAAAAAATTAATGATCTATATATATTTTAATTTTCTAAATCTTTTAAAAATGCGTAGTTTTCAATTTAGGAACGATTAGTTTTCTTTCTCCTTCTTTCTTAAAATTTAAGTTTTAGTTTGTTATTTGTAATTAGTAATACAGTAATTAAGTACCTATGTATAAAAAGAAAAACTCAACTTCTTGGAAAGGATAACCATCTGTATACAATAAATTACTATTATTATAACTATTGTTTAAGATGAATACCTCATTAAACAATATGTTTTCTTACGTTGTTCGAGATTCTGTTTGCAGTCTTCATCTGATGTAACACCATATGATTTCGAGCTTCGTTGCATTTTGTAGTCCCACTTACTGAATGTCTGTACACTGGTGATTCTGACCGATGAAGAGCTTTGCTAAATCTCAATTTGCCAACCATTTTAAGGTGATCACTGCTGAGATACTTCAAGACTATAAGCTACGTTTATTTTTCTGTGGCTTTATCGTGATTGAGAAAAAGTAACAATTAATTTACCAAGATAATTCTAATCCACTATTATTTTGATGAATTATCAGAAGTGTGCAATAAAAAAAATATCTACACTATGTGTAGTTGACACAATTCACAAGACTCTACTAATCATAAATAATTATTATTTATTTACCCACTTCAAAAAAAATTAAACTATCATACACAAATTAACAAATACTTATAACTGCAAAAGGAATGTATACTATTGCAGACTGTGCACAAATTAAGTACTGCAATTCTGTACCTAAATCGTAAAATCGGAGGCCGTATCTTATGATCTCATCATAGCGGAATATTTTACAGATCGGTATTATTTGCAATTCTGTAGCTAACAAAATTGAGAAACTATAAACACTACGAGAATCTGTAGCTTACACACAAAATTGCAATTCTTTATACTACGATTTTACGATCACTACGATTTGTACACGGAATTGCAGGCTAAGATAAACAAGGTCACTATGAAACAGTCTGCAATTCTTTATAAATCTGCAATTCCGGAGGGTATAGGTATTTTATTGGTAACAACAAATTTCTTTAATGCTTCAAGCGATTTTTCAATATGTTAACTTCTTTTTCATTTCTTGCAAATCGTCATGCATTGCTTCGATATCTTTCCATTCTTGACTTTTCTCGGTTTCCAATTCGTCTTTCTGTTCGATCCGTTTTATCGACAAGAAGCTGCGTAATCACGATTTTTAATGTTCATCGACGTTGTTTCACATACGAACAATTTCATCTCTCGACAGTCCTCTCAATTTCAATTGTCTGTTTCAAAGTCTCGTACAGAAATCGATACGAGTTCGTCATCGGATATATCTAAGACGGGGCCTGGTGACAAGGTGGCTAAAATTGTGTAAATATTCGAATATGTTCTTTAAACTCATAACCTAGAAATATCTTACTAATACTTTTCGCTCTTTGCGATGATCGTGTGGCATTTTATTTCGGGTTTACTTATTATGACCAAATTATTACTGTACACATCCACATTTTATTATGTTTGCTGCAAAAAAAGCTTAGTCATGATCATTTTATTCCGCTATTAACTAAAATGAAAACATCCATTTTTCAAAAACGTTGATCCGGATTCAGACTTGAACTGAAAACAGTGGCGGTTCTTAAAGCAGTAACAGTTAACAGTAACTTAAAAATGGTATATAAATGTCTAACCATACGTATAATGTTATTATTTGAAGGTAATTAGGCGCGGGATTCTTCTCGTACGGCCTTATTTCAAAGTTTCTAGAATAGCAGATTCTGTAACAAGGTTTGAATGAAAATTTGATGCGTGAGAAACCACAAGCCACCAGCCCGTTACTAAAATTCGTTGTTGTCAAGTTCATAAATATCGTGACTAAACTTTGTGACTAACGTGTATATTCTATTAGGCCAGTAAATAGAGCTAGAAAAGTACCTTGTTAGTAGCCAAAAATACTAATAGGAAAAGAGATTTGTGCCATCATATCCAAAGACAATGAGTCGATTAGGACATAAAGTCAACACGCGATTATCATTAATTAATGTGTGATTAACAAATTAGTGCAAAACGTTTTTTTTTAGTTTTTCGTTCCTGACTAAATACCGACGAACTAAAAACCGAAAAAACGAGCAATTTTTTTTTTAAATTAAGCCGCCATTTTTGAGCTACAGTAAACAGTCTTTATTACAAAACTGGAATATACATATTGTAGTGTGTAACTCAAATTTTCAAAATCTTTTGAAAATTGAAATCGGCCGATCTCCCAAGTATTCAGGCTTCGGCAAAAATAATGCAAAAAGAAATTCAAATTGCAATCGTAAAAAACTAATTATCCGACAGCTCCAGGTTTTTGCACAAATGAAGTACTTATCAAAACCTATTATGTCCCGGAAGTTGTTCACTGTAGCTCAAAAAATGGCGGCTTAATTAATTTTTAAAAATCTTGTAAAATAAAAATCATGTCTGTGCTCATTTTGTTCGTATTTTAATTCTCTACAACGTTTCTTTTTACTCCATTAACATTGGTTTATTAGTATTTAATATTAAGTATTTTGCACTAACTTGTTACTCACAAATTAATTAATGACAATCGCGTGTTGGCTCTATATCCAAATTAATCCTACCATTGTCCTTGATATGATGGCACATGTCTCTTCCTATTAGTATGTTTTGTCACGAAAAAAACCTCTATTGATTGGCCTATAGGTATAAATGTTCGTTCATGAACTATTCGTTGGATACCGATTATCGTTATCGTGTTGATGCTAACGATAATCTGAACGATTGTCGGTAAATTCCTATTTTGAAACGTCTGTCGTTATTTTAAACAAACAAGCTTCAAGTTTAGGATGGATAGTACATATTTTCGTATTATACTGTCTCCTATAACCCAAGTTTGCGATTTGACAGACATATTAGTTATTAAAAATTTTGTTTGTCATTAGAAATACGCACCGGGTTAACCATAACCTAATTACTATGAAATACTATTAAATTAATTATAAATAACAAACTAATGAACTAAACGAATAAATAAGTTAATAAAGAAACAAGTGTGACGCCAGGAACAACAAAGAAAAACCCACAATTACAAAGTATAAAGTTAACCTGGTGCGTATTTCTAAAATTACTGTTTCCCGCCAGCTGATTTTCTGCGCATGTATTTGTAGTGTAAAAAGTTAATTTTAATTTATAATAAAAATATGCTATTGAAATGTAATATTGATACTAGATGAAAGATAAAGGTTCAGAATTGCTGAATATGACAACAATTTCTCTTATTTATTCGTTGTATATTGGAAAACCAACAGCCTTTTATTGATATACTTTAATATAACCTTAAGTCCTTGTACTTAAGGTTCACTTTTGTCTACAATTTTACAAAGTACCGAATTTTTGAATTACGCGGTTGGTTTATGACGTCACTACTAAACGGGTCCATAGCTCTATACAAAAGCGGTGTTCCAGATACCGCTAGGGCTAAATTATTACCATTTTTAAGAAAATCCCGACTCAGTTAATAACCATTTGTTTAATTATAATATACTAGATAAAAAAAAATTTCAAAATAGAGCTGTAGAATTTTTTAAATTTTATTTGTCAATGTATTCAAAATGACGATGATAAATGTTTGAAAGCAATCAAAATCTAACTCATCTTTAAGGTCAAAATTGCATTAACATCTAGATACTGTGTACTTACCTGAACTGTTAGAAGTGACGTGGGTGCTATGTTCAAAACCTTGTTTGAATAGAATTAGCTGTAGTACCTATCTTGAACGCATTTTAATAAAAAAAACGCGCATTACGGGAATATCTAGGTAAATATGCAAAAAAAAATCATAATCTTTGATATTTCTTTATTTACCCTTTAGATAATGACGATACCCCCTTCTATCACGCTAAATCCGTTGGATCACTACTTACGAGACACCCTGTTTATCGAAATAGATCTTCCACTTGCATTTATTCTTATTTTATCCTCGAGTTTTACGGACTATTTTCAAAAAGTTAAATTATTAATTACACATCAGTAGGAATCAAAAGATACATAAACAACACTTCGATGATTTAGTTTTTTGAAACGTAATTTCTAAAGTGTTGTCAGATAATTATGTTGCGCATGTACAAAAATACACTATTTGATAATGTTGATACTACTTGAAAGAAAAGTTTCATCATTAGTGAATTGGCAAGAATTTTGCTTGTTTATGAGCACATGCTGAGAAAAGATAACTAAACTTAACTTATTTTATTGTGGTCTTTAGGTATTCCGACTAAGGTTTATTTTTTCCAACCTCAGTTTAGCTAAGTTACAAATTTCGAATTTATCGGTGGTTTTGTGACATAACACCCAAACGGTTGTATAAATAATACTTTCGTTTAGTTGCAATTAAAATTTTAATGGAGCGGATGTTGATTTTTGATAAGCCATTAAAGTGTCTTGAACTGACAGAGACGCAAGATTGCAAAATTAAATAAAGTGCAGCTTAGTTTGGCGTCTAACATACGTTGAAATTATCACTGCAGGTGTTAACTGCAAATAAACCAAAAGTTCAAGGATAAAAACATTAATTCAAGTGCAGAAAAGTCCTAAATAAGATCCGAACGATTCAACATCAATTAAAAGGTCTCAAGTTATTAGTCGAAGAATCAAAATGTAAATAATTATAAAGTTTGCAAATAAATACCGACTGGTCATCATCATTAAAATAAAACAATATGGAATAAATCAGCGATCAGAAATTAAAAATATGATGTAACGAAAAACGAAAGATGGTTTAAAATAGTGAAACAATTCCGAATAATCGCTACGAATAAATGTTGAATTAACGTGACCAAAATAAATTTCGAGAATTGAAAAGTATGGGGACGAAGTAAATTAAGCATCGAAATTTAAGGAAGATTTCATCATGTCGCCCGGAATTGAAAGGTTTTAGTTATCTAAGTTTATAAATAAAATCATAATCAATGTAAAACGGAATATTTTAGTAATTAAATTTTTTCTTTTCCTTTAACGTGCACGTATAAAAAAGTTTTATTAAATATTTTTTTGTTGTTGTTTTTGTTCTGCATTTAATAATAAAATTGTTCCCAATAGCGCACTTCAGTTAAAAATTTAAAAGGACAAAATAGTCTACCCTAATGCTCTCTATCTTTACCAGTAAGGAAACATGGTTTTCGAAAACATTGAAAATACCCTAAATTTAGTACAAAAAATCCCTGCAGTTTGCTGCGAGTGTTACCAATTACAAATGTTTGATTGCTGGTTGATTGTTGATGTTTGGTTGGATCGTTTTTATTCCGTGTTATTTATTCATTATTGTTTGCTATTCTCGTTATTTATCCGTTTACTAAAACAGTATTTTAATCATTGTGTTGAAAATTTTACTAAATACCCATAAGTATGTTGGCTGCCTTGACGAAAAGGAAAGGACTAGGGTAGACTCTTTTGTCCTTTTAAAATTTTAACTGAAGTGCGCTATTGACTATAATACATTTGTTATTCTATAAACCAATGTTTCTATTTAAACGAACTCAAAACCCTGAGGTTAAAATTCAATAAATAGTTTTTGAGTCTCAAATTTCAATTAAATATATTTTTTAAATTAAATAATTACGATCCATATGATTTATATTACATGCGTTTGCGAATGTTTATCTAGAACGAGTTCATCGTTTTGCATTTTTGCAAAGCCTGTTTACGTGATCTAGCTGTAATTGCGTTTTACAATGTTAATAAACTTACGCTGTTTAGAACGTTGTTTAAATTTATGTTGTAATATTTCGCCACCGGCACTCCCCGGCCAGTGGTGAAAAATTCAAGACGATACACTCACCTGTGGGGTTGTAGTTATCCGAATCTAAACAGAATGATGCATTTTGTATAATCTAGTTAAATTTAAAAGAAGTGAAGGCGATTATCTTGTCTTTGATGTTTTTGATGACGTAGGTCATTTGGAAAACGAATAGATAATATTTATATCGTAAGCGCGCGTCAAAATGTTTGTGATGTGTAGGCGAGCGTATTGCTCCAACACAGTTGCACCTCGAGGAATTGGGTCATTGGCGTGTGCGCCAATTCGATCGTTGACGACTAAGACCTCTGAAATAGCAATGTTGTCTTTCATCGTAGCAGAGATCGTTTATTGGACGATAGAGTTAATTAAACAATTTTGATGCGTTAGCCATCTGCCCAAAGAATGATTTTGGTTCGTAAAAGCTCTTTTGAATTGGAATAGACTATAGTTTTAAAGTATTTCATTTACGTCGCAATGCACGTGTGTTTTCCTGTTCATGTTTGCTGGAATATTGTTTTTGTCATTTGATATTTTTTTTGTTGTTTAAATCAGATGGTGTAGAGAATCGCGTTTTTGTCACGTTCACGCAATTAGAGTTTTTAGGAAATGCTTATTTCAATAGTTTTCACACTCGATTTCTTCGAATTTAATCAACATATATCGCAGTTTGTTTTGCTATTTCAAAGGTTTCTTTGTTTATTCCCAGAGAAACAGCTTGGTGGTTGTCGCCTTTATCAATTAAATTAAAGACTTGTTTAGACTAAGTGAATAAAACACACGGATCGTACCCACGATCTAATTTCTAAAAAGTCAATTTTGTTTATTATTTTTGAGAAAATGTTAGCGCGTTAATTTTTGTAATGTTCTTTGTGTAGGAAACTTTAAGAGGAGACTCCTTACCTGATAATTGTCAATAGTTTTTAAGTTGGTCTTTAAACAGATTCACTAAGAGTAACATGTAGTTATTTGACATGTATCGCATTGCGCGGATTAATGTTGTTAAGTTTAAACAACCAAGTATCGCAAGTGCCGAAAAGTGTACGTTTATGTATAACTATCAAGGCGCGAGTGCAATAAAGAAATTAAGTGAACCATAAATAAAGGAACTTCCATTTCGCCACTATTAAGAGAGTATCGTTCGATTTAGTTAAAATAATCAAAATAACCGCATAGCGGATGAATTGTCGTCCTCTTGGTCAGGTTATTATAAATAATGTAATGCCGTCATGAAGCATTAGACCAAGATCTTCGGATTAGCAAAATTGTTCCGAGTGGATTATTCATCAACAAATGGTTCCTAGTGGATTCTTCTTCGAATAATGGATTGAAGAAAACCCCAACTGTAAGTACTCTACTTGATTACTTCAGAAACTTCCGTGCTTTTGGGTGTGAGTTCGCGTTTGGTGAAATAAATTAAACAGCGTTTAGGGTATCTTTATTTTTTATATTTTGTTTTATTTTAAATTACGTGTTAGCGTTAAAATCATGTTCAATGGTAAAAAAAAATGATCAAACCGAGTCTAGGGCATATTACGTTCGAGTTGATGTTACAGTAAAAATTACGTATTTGACTAAGCCACAGACTCGTTTTGTTGATTTACCCACATAATGTAATAGTTTAGGAACGCAGTTAAAATCTGTTTCTTCGCCCGGTACCGGGGTGGCTTATCGTTTGCATGTTTGTCTGTTGTTTGTTTTTTGTTATTAAGCGACGAAATACGTCATAGAATTAGGACACCGTGTTAAAGCCGTGTACATTTTAACACTTAATAGAGAACCGTTAGTTTATTTAATCGAATGGTACATTTTAAATATTGTGATGTAAGTTGTTATGTATGGTGTCCCAGAAGATCAGTATCAAACCTGTACAGTGTGGTGACGAAACCGTGTGCAATTGTGGATTGGTTCGTCTTGGCAAAGCATTTGTTTCAAGGTTTAGGAAAACTACTTAAACCTAAACATGCCAAAGACAACCGTTAGTAATGATTTATCTCTTTTATTGCCTCAAGTGTTTGCATTTCTCCCTTTTCTTTAGTGAACATTTGTCTCAACAATTAAAAGATTAGGGTGGCGCCTGACAACACCGACTGTGACCTAATGTAAGGACCTTTAGTCTTCGATAAAGGTGTAACAATCGGTATTGTTAAATATAATTCACGCCAATTTTGGTGATCTTTGAATCATTGATGAAATTGCGGTTTAGCGAAAAGAAATCGATTGTTGCATTAGTACATTAGTGGCATTAAATTTATCGCATGTTTAAATTTGTTGAAAGTAGTACTATAAGAGTTGGCAATTTGTTAACGCAAGTATTTCTGTTGGGAACTGCAAATTAATTATTTAATTAAAGAAGAGTTCGAACAGAGAATCTCACAATTGGAGGTAGACGTAAATATCCGGAGCTATGATTAAAAACAAAAGTTGATTTATACTCCGATCGGGGACCTTCCATGAATGGAATCTTTGTTTGTACACATTACAGATGCGCGATCTTATAAAAGGGTACCGGTAACGACATCTAGAATGTTGAGGTGCTAACATGTGACACGATAATTTGCAGTTTTCCATAAGAAAATTTGCGGTAGTTCTTGAGGAAAGGCGCTAAGCTTTAGAGTGGGAAATACGGAATATATAAATGTTTTACGCGGGATAAAAAAAAAGAGTGACGGGCGGAGTTCTCCTTAAGTTTACGTGCGGAACTTAAGTTCCTTCGGGAATTAAAGTGTGTTATTTCTTCTGATATTTCCTTTTCGAAAGCGGGAAAAATAGTTTTAGTTTTAATAGTTGCGCTTAACAGAAGACGCCGAAAATCTTTGAACGAGATTTGGGAATAATTAGTTTGCGTGCGGGTACAATTGTACGTATGATTTGTTGTGTTGTGACAATTTAATTTTGCAAACGCGGATAAATAATTACGGGCGGAACGTCTTTGTTTTCTTTTAACTTCTACACGGGCGCGTAGATCTCGCGTGGATTATTCAGATTGGTCTTTTTATATTTTATTGTGAGGGTGACATATTAGGATTATTATTATACAATACGATAAGGTAAGAGTAATTTCTTTAATCGCGTCAAAGTCCATAAGCTACGCAATCGTAGTTTTCGGCAATTAACATTGATTTGTATGGTTGTGAGCTGATAGAGAGGAAAATCCAAAAATAAATTAGGTTTAGTTTTCCCCTTGTTTTTTTTTCGCAAAGAACTTACACGCATCGGAGTTTCTACTCCATCTTTAAGCCGTGCGAATCACGTTTTCCAAGAAAAGAGACTCGGGGTGAAAGCCAGTTAGCCGCCGCAAAGGTAGGTGGGAAAAACAGCCCTAAGGCTTGGAATGGTGGCAGCGTACAAATGAAAAAAAAAAATATAAAATTTTCCAAGTTCTCGGGGACAGGCAATTTTTTTTGCTTCCTAATTTAAAGGATAAAATTAGAAAAGCCGGTTTTCCATTCTACCTAATAAAAACGCCGATTTTTCTTTTCATTTCTTTTCAACTCGCGCGCGGCAGTTACATTGGTGGCAGCGGTGGGATTTTCTTTGACAGAGATTTCACCTTAGGGATTATTCGATTTGATTATTTTATTTTAATTGCACTTATTGCATTCGGTGTGATTTTCTTTTGTCACATTTGGGATTTCCTTATAATTGTTCTTACGGGATTATTTTAAGGGACTTATTTTTTTAGCGGATTTAATTTAGTTCGCAGATTGCATATTTAATCTGGGATTTATTATTACAGTTGGTGGTCACAGGTGGTCACATATACAGTTGCAGTGGTCACACTTATCATTACAATTGATGAGTTTTTCACATTTGTTGTCGGGATTGATTTTAGTGATAGATTTCGATCAATACTTTTAGAGGTTCGTTTTAGATGACTGCTCTTTAGGGGATTCTTTTAGGGATGGATTGTTTGAGTGAATGTATCTAAATGATTGTTTTAGATGATCAATTTTAGTGATTTCTAGTTTTGATTGACACTAATTCTGTCAATTTCTGAGGATTCTAATGTCCTAATTTTTGATATTGACAGTTCTGAATTTCGATTGAAATTTTCGATTATTGGAGAGTTAGTCTTTCGATGACATTTACTGAATGATTTAATTGTTTAGTGGGAGATTTAGATTGATTGGCAGTCGATCGTTTTAGTTGTTAGATTGCAGTTAAAGATTGGGCTGATTGGAGAATTATTTTCTTGTTAGGAAGAAGAAATAGATTTGATTGGATGCAATAATTAAGTCGAATTGCATCAATAAATTGATTGGTGCGACGATTAATTTGTGTTTGTTAATTGGGATTATCTCTATCAGACTAATAACCGTGGAGACTAATTAAGGGGTGAAAAATTTTCTAAGAAAGAAATTAGATTATTAATTTTATTCGGAAGAAAGTTAATTGTGCCGAGATTGTTTTTTTAGGATATAATTAAAAAAATTATCATCTCAATTTATTTTGTTTATGTTGTTTAGAAAATTTTTCTAAGAAGCGCAAGTGATTTTTAATTTTGCATTTTGTTTTTAATGTTTTGTCTAGCTAAATGTGATTGTACATTTCTTTTAGAAAAAAAATAGTTTTTTGTTTGTGCATACCTTGTGTTGTAGGTGTATGCAATTATTTTTGTGGTTATTAAGCAAGAGTATTTGCGACGTTAAATTGTTTTGAGTGAAAGCAAAACAATTTTTTCTTCAACATGGCAGAACCTTCTGCAGAAGGGGCGACGTTGTTTAGAGAGGGTGGAGGTACCACTAACCCTTCTGGACTAGCAACAGGAGCTACAGTTGGAGGAACCATGTCGGCAGCAGTTCCTTTTTATAGTTTGGGAATGGTGGCGGCTTCCTTAGAGAATTTTTCTGGGAAAAATCCTATTAGATACTTTGATAAGATTGAACAACGTAGTAGGTTAGACGGCTGGACAGAGACGGACACCTTGAGGGTCGTGAAGTATAAACTTGTCGGAGAAGCCTACGAGTTTTTCAAGTCAGAGGAAGCTTTGGATACTCTTCCATATTTTGAATTTAAACAAAAGTTTATAGCTAAGTTTTCTCTCCGTAAACGACCGGGTGAGGATCAATTGAACTTGAATAGGTGTTACCAGAAACCCGGAGAATCGATCAGGGATTACTGTACCAGGATAAGGACACTTGGAGCTAAGGTACTTAAGGAAGATTTAAAAATGCAAATCCAGGTGAAGAGGCAGGACTCAAGAGAAAAATCAAGAGTTAATGTTGGGGCAGTTGAAGTTAGGACTTAGAAAGGACTTGTTTAGGACAGTTGGGGCTTCCTTGCTTGGGGACGACAAACTGACTCTTGAGAAAGCTGAATCGTTAGTGGAACAGCATGAGATAGTGCAGGACATTCTACAAGGAAGAAGATCCGACCAGGATGTAGTCCACGTTCGCGAAGTCACGTGTTACAGGTGTCAGAAAACTGGACACACAGCTCGAGATTGCTCAATTGAGGATAGCCGAGGTACTTGTTTTCGTGTAACAAATCGGGACATTGGGCAAACAGATGTCCAGAAATACCAAAGGAGGTAATAACCAAAGGTTTGGTGTGAGTCCGGGCAACCAAGAGACACAGGCGCTGTGAGACGCGATAATCGTGCCCAACAAGGACGACACAGCTTCGATAAGGGAGTTATTTCAAGGACGTCTTTAAACGAGATAGGTCACCCACCTCGCCCCGAGTGGAAGACCGTTCAATTTCAAAGAGGGGTCAAACAATAGATTTATTGCCAGTTATAAGAGTCGTACGATCAAGGATCGTCCCGCATATCGCCAATCTACGGATCAACGGTGTTTGTTGCAAATGTCTTATTGACACCGGAGCCGCCGCCACCTTAATAGCGAAACCGCTAGTGAGTTGGAATAGCATCGATTGTAATGGTGCGAAAGGGATCGTACTAGTGGGCGTTACTGGCCACGAATTGAAGGTTTACGGAACTACGAGTATCTATAGCGGCTGTAAACCCGAAAGATGATTTGCATGGATCGGCTCATCATACAATGGTCGTTTGCGACGAAGAGCTGTTAAAAGAAGCTCAGGTTCTTATAGGTCGAGATTTTTCTGTATGCACACGGAGCCGTTATCGAATATACAGGAGGACCGACAATGGTCTTGTGGGGACAACGCATCCCGCTCTATACAAATGAGGCGTGTGAAACGGATGATGGAGTGTGTCAAATAGGTGAACGTGATCGGTTACGAATAAAGGAACGCACGCAAGAGACTTTTCCAAAACGTAAAGAGGAAAGGAATCGTCATAAGGCCAGTGTAACCCGCAATAACGAGGCTGGATGGAAAGAGTGGCTGGAAGTCGTGAAAAACTTCTATCACCAAACTGAGAAAGTGAGAGATCTTCACGACAAGGTGAGGATTCTAGGTAGAAAAAGCCGTTACAGTGACCCGAAGATTTTAATTTCGGAACACGGAAGCTTAAGTGACGAAGAAGAAGAGGTGATGGTTCGAAAGGAATGTAACGATCACAATAAAAGAAGTTATGTAGTTCCAGATGTAAATAGAGTTGAAGAATTGAAAGTTGAAGCACAACGATGGTTAGAAAGGAAAGCAAGTGACGAAAGAATTACAAACGTAAGTTCGATGGATCAGGACGCTACAGGAGAAGAAAAGTCGAGTAGTAGTAAAAGTTATTGCTGAGGAGGAAATTTCTATTCCACCTCGGAGTGAATGCTACTGCAGGGCAAAGTTAAAGAATGCCTTGGAAGGAAAAATTGCCGTCATTGAACCAATAGAAGTAGGCATAAATTTTGTTCATGTGGCTAGGGCAGTTGTTGAAATAAGGGAATATGTACCACTGAGAGTTATTAATCTCACACGGCAGAAGGTCACTATTCCAAAAGGGAAGGAAGTTGCCAGAGCAGTGCAAGGTGAGGTAATAGAAGGAGATAAACCGGATGTGCTGGAAATAAATAGAATCGATACATCCGATAAGCAATGGATCGACAAAGAGTTTGATTTGGAACATTTGGAACGAACAACCAAAGAAGAGCTAAGGCGAGTACTTGGACGATTTGGCCACTTATTCAAGGAAGAGGGAGATGAATTAACCTCAACCACAAAAGTGAAACATTCGTTAGTGTTAGAACCTGGCTCAAAGCCTATTTGTAAAGCGCCATATAGGATACCATATAAGCAAAGAGATTTTGCAGAATGAAATCGACAGACTTCTGAGTTCAAAGGTAATACGCCCCTCTTGCAGTCCGTGGTCGGCTCCAGTTGTTTTGGTGACTAAGACGTTACCAAATGGAAAGGAGAAAGTACGCATGTGTATCGACTACAGGGGACTCAATGAAGTGACCAGAAAAGAGTATTACCCCTTGCCTAACATATCAGACTTGTTACAAGGTTATGAATCTGGAAGTAAAGTGTATTTCTCGGTAATAGATGTGGCTGAAGCTTATCATCAGATAGATATGGAGCCGGAGTCAATTCCGATGACAGGATTTAGTACGTTTCAGGGACATTACGAATACCTTAAGATGCCATTCGGCTTGTGTAATGCTCCTTGTACCTTCCAGAGGTTTATGAATATGACGCTGTCTGGTCTAACAGGAGAAATCTGTATGGTATATTTGGACGATATTATAGTTTACAGCTCAAAAGGAGCACAGGAGCATATAGAAAGACTAGAGTTAGTGTTGAAAAGATTGGATGAGGCAAATATTAAGTTGAAACCAGGAAAATGTAACCTCATGAAGAATCAAGTCCGATACTTGGGACATGTCATTTCGCGAGACGGCGTGAGACCAGATCCAGAAAAAGTTCGAGCAATTCGAGAATTTCCCATTCCAAAGGACGTGAAGGGAGTACGATCATTTTTAGGGTTAGTTAATTGGTATAGAAAGTTTATACCTAATATAGCGGAGAAAACAGCCTCTCTCACCAAACTGACGAGAAAAGAGGCAAAGTTTGAGATTTCGGAAGAAGTAATAGTAGCTATTGATGCATTAAAGCAAGAGCTTACCTCGGATACCGTGTTGATTTATCCGGATTTTTCGAAGGAATTTATTCTTGCGACAGACGCCAGCGGACTTGGTACGGGCGCGGTGTTAAGCCAGATAAGAGATGGATACGAACGTCCTATAGCTTATGCAAGCCGAAAGTTCAATAAGGCGGAATTAAACTATTCCACCACGGAAAAAATTATTAGGGGTCGTCTATGGGATCAAACAATTCCGTTGTTACTTGTATGGGAGAAAATTTACAGTAATCACGGACCATCGACCTTTAAAGTGGATGTTAAATATGAAAGATCCCAGTTCTAGAATTACCAGGTGGGCATTGTATCTGATGGAGTACGAGTATGAAGTAGTACATCGTCAAGGCAGATTACATGGCAATGCAGATGCGTTAAGCAGAGTGTATGAGAAGGAGGAACAGTTGGACTGCAGTTTTGAAAGTTTCCAGGAGTACATTAAGAAGAATGGAGTTCGGATAATGAACGTTACTTGCTGAAAGAGGGAGATGTGTTTTCCAGTCCAGAAAACCATGCGCTAGCTCATTGCGTGTCTCAAGATTTACATATGAAAAAGGAATTGCGAAAGACTTCGTCGAGAGGTTTGGTATGGTCGATGTGCTAAAACGACAAGAAAAGTTGTGGGAGATGTGGCTGAGCTCCAGATTTCCAATAGAAATTTGTACTACTTAATCACTAAAAGAAGGTATTATGATAAACCCACATATGAAGTATTGTGGGCTGCCTTAGTCAAGCTAAAGCAGTGCCTGACAAAAAATGGTGATACAAACTTGGCCATTCCAAAGATTGCTTGTGGAATGGATGGGTTAGATTGGGTCAAAGTAGAAACTATGATTAAGTTCGTTTTCCTTGATGCGTTCATACACGTGACAATCTATCAACAATCGAAGGCGAAACAGAGTATAAGGGTGATAAACGAAGGGGAACCTGACATCATACCCGAGTGGGATATGCATGTTTTGTTGCGAGCACAGAAGAAGGATACCTTTTGTCAAAAGATTGAGGATCAATTAGGTAAGGAAGATGGAATAACGACACCGTACGTCAGGGACAAGAACAAAATAATATATAGGTTTGAGGAAGATTCGGGGACTACAGACTAGTAATACCCAAAGAATTTGTGATGAGGGTGCTAAGAGACTTTCACGACTCATCTATGATGGGACATACTGGTCAGCGAAAGACGTTGCAACGCATCAAACAGAAATTTTTGGAACAGTATGAAGGCGGACGTTGCAGACTACTGCGCTAAATGTGATTTGTGTAACAGGAGAAAAACCTCGCCACATTTGAAAAAGGCACCATTGCAACACTTTTCCGTTGCACGGGAACCTTGGGAGCTGACGTCAATGGATATAGTAGGTCCGTTAGTAAGGACGTCTAGCGGAAATAAGTACCTGTTAACCTTCCAGGATTATTTTACGAAGTACGCGGAAGCTATTCCTATCCCGGATCAAAAGCAGAAACAGTAGCAAGGGCCTTTGTAGAACAAATTATAGTTCGGCATGGAGCGCCAAAGCGCCTTTAACGGATCAAGGGACCAATTTTACCTCCCAACTTTTAAAGAGGTATGTGCGATATTGAACATCACAAAAACACACACTTCGAGTTATGCTCCCACGTCGAATGGACAGATTGAACGAATGCATCGGGTCCTAAAGGATATGTTGTCACATTATCTGGCAGATGACCAGACGGATTGGGATAAGTGGGTACCGTTAGTTATGATGGCATATCGGGGTAGCGTTCATAGTTCAACTGGGTATAGTCCGTACTTTCTGCTGCATGGTAGAGAACAAACCTTACCGATAGATGAGTTTATCAGGTTTGGCAGGGTCAAATACGACGTTGCGGAAAATTATGTATCGGAACTTCAAGCAAGATTACAAGAGGTGTATGCAAGAGTCTTCGAAAATACAGAGTTAGCTAAAGAGCGAAGGGCGGTACAGTTCAATAAGAGAGCCCAGTATCGAAGATTTGAAGAAGGTGATCTAGTATATTTGAGAGACATGGCATCCACACTTGGTGTATCAAAAAAATTGAGCAAGCCATGGATTGGTCCATTTGAAGTGCTAGAAGTTATAGGTCCGGTGACGTACAGGGTGCGTATGAGAGGATCAAGCAAAGCACAGGTAGTTCACGTGAATAGGCTGAAACCGTACTTAGGACGTAATAGTCGTGAAACTAAAACCATTGTGTCTCAATCGGAGACGGAAGACTCCTTGGACTCTGCTGAGGAAAGCTCAAACGAGGATGACTACGAGAAAGAAGATGGTGTACGCAGAAATCCGGCACGTATACTTCCCCCGTTATGGAAAACGGTATCTTGGGCCCCAAACGAATCAGGTGAGATCTTAAGTTCTAGCGACGAAGAGTCGAGTCCAACTCCCGTGACGCCGCCTCCAAGACGATCATCGAGTACGCAAACCACCGGACAGATTGAACATATAAGGAAGAACAACAAAGGTAAGTACCACAATAGCGGATGACTGAGCGAACCCTTGCGGTAACATTAGGTATTATGTTTTGCGAAGTAAGCGGTTGGTACTTATGTAGTTGATATGTTGTATAAAGAATTTTTTTTTTGTGTTGTTGGGGTTAAATTGTAATTAGGTATAAAAATATTGTTTGAACTTTGTCTTTGTAACAATTGTGTTTGTTGTTAATTTTCAAGAATAAGTGAAAAGAAGAAGAATCAGTGCTCGAGTCCGACAAAAGACTATTGAGAAGTTCGTGAACTTATAAAGTGTGGTTGGGAAACTTTCGAAATGAATAGTAAAGACAAACAAACTATGAGTGCATTTATGTGGTCGCGTGTAGCATGGGCAATACTGGTACTTTCTGTGTGTGTGCGGCAGGCAGCGGGACTAATAGCATACGATTGCGAAGATCGAGGCAGCGATATTTCCGCGGTGTCCGTTCGTGACGTGACATCTTGTCCCGAAACTGAGTCCGAGTATTCGAGTAGCGAAGTAAATGTGCGTGTGATACAGAAAAATGATATTAAGTATCAAAAGTGTTTACGTGTTTAATCGAAATCACGCGAATTATGAGTCACTGTGGCATGCATAGCCATAGTTCTCTTGTGGCCGGAGGACTGTCTAGTTTTGTGCACAAAGTGGGTTCCGAAGAGTGCATCGGAGTGCACAGGTATAAAACGTTAAAGCTATATCAACAGTACATAGGCCAGATTGTGATGAATGGAAGTGCTTCAACGTCCATAACGTTGATTGGTCATGTAGATAGCGAAGGCGCATGTAAAGGAGAGACCTACCATGAAGGAGGGCAAACTTGGACGAATGTTTATGTCATCGCCAATGTAAAAATCAGCACTCGGGATTATCTGGCCAGAGTGAAAATGGAGGAAAATGAAATCAGTTTATTGGGTGGAGTAACGTGTCCTTATTCCCCAGGATACTGTTTCGATACGACGATGGGAGACACGGTGTGGGAGAATGATGGGAAAAGTCAGTGTGACGATCAACTTAGTGTTTTATACCAAGGGCCAGCGACCCAAGTGATACAGAAACGCACTAAGGAAAAATTTATTATAGTGGAAAATAATTCCAAGATATTCGCATTGACCATAATTAAGAAGAATTTTCTATGTCATATAGAGGTGTGGCAGACGGAACACCCAAGATTAGTTGTCTTAGAAGGCGCCGTCACGGCATATCTTCAGCCAAAGATGATGTTAGATCCCTATAACACGGATCTAATGAGCTACGTAAATAGCAAGTTTTTTATACGTAGAGCAGTCGTATAAAGAGGTATCGACAAGATGTATGTTGACACTGTGGATAGACGATGTCAAGTGCAACGTGAAATTTTGAGAAATCGATTAATGATGGCTCCATTTGCACCACATTCCATAAGCCAGACACTACAATTGGAAAAAGGTGTTATAGGAAGAGTATTGGGCGAGGTGTTGTACATTATGAAGTGTGTACCAAAACTCGTCAAGATTCGTCGAACAGACCGTTGTTTCCATGAATTGCCTGTAGAAGTAGACAACAAGTCGTGGTATATGGCTCCGGTAACACGGATCCTCCAGCATCACGCCGAAGAGGTGGAGTGTAACGCATTAACACCTCCACTGTATCAAATTGATGGAGAATGGATCGGATTGACCCCTTATCCGACAACGAAAAAGGAACCCAAAATGTTATCCGTGGAGGCGTCTCCAAAATTGGAATTCAGCCCTATACAACCTATAGGACAATATGGGTTATATACTCAGGAGGAGGTTAGTAAAGTACAGAGAGTACTGGCGTTCGGTGTTGAACGAAAAGCGGTCGAAAATATTATAGCTAGAAGGATGGCAGGCCTCGATGCACAAAGTCAAGGTTACTCAACGTTGAAGATGTTCGCTCCTAATGAAATGGAGGAATTAGCGCATTCGACGATGCGACAGATATGGGGATGGTTCTCTGACATAGGCATATTCTTTAGTGGTATTTTGGGATTCTATGTAGTGTTTAAAACAATTAAGTACTGCTTGGGAGTGATAATCAATGGGTTACATTTATATGAGACAGTAGGTTGTGGACTTATGTTAATAGCCAGTTTATGGAACACTCTAACAATGGTTTTGGTTCAGCGACATAAGCGTGGTGATAATAGTAGTGTCGCGTCACAAGCAACTCCAACGCCCGACGGTGGCGATACCCATGGTCAACTGCCGACGCAACACAGTGAATTGTATCCAGCGTTGCCGCAACATTGGACGGAGCAAGAAACCTCTACAGGTACCTTGGAACATTTATAAACCGAAAGTGTAAGTGGGTGTGGGTGAACCGAACCCGCGAGTGACTGATCGGTATGGTAAATAGTGATGGACTCTAGCTTTAAGGATTTCTAATGTAAGATGGGAAAAGAATGTGGCTCAGAGTAAGCGCACATCTTTTTCGAAGGGAGGGTAATGTAACAATCGGTATTGTTAAATATAATTCACGCCAATTTTGGTGATCTTTGAATCATTGATGAAATTGCGGTTTAGCGAAAAGAAATCGATTGTTGCATTAGTACATTAGTGGCATTAAATTTATCGCATGTTTAAATTTGTTGAAAGTAGTACTATAAGAGTTGGCAATTTGTTAACGCAAGTATTTCTGTTGGGAACTGCAAATTAATTATTTAATTAAAGAAGAGTTCGAACAGAGAATCTCACAATTGAGGTAGACGTAAATATCCGGAGCTATGATTAAAAACAAAAGTTGATTTATACTCCGATCGGGGACCTTCCATGAATGGAATCTTTGTTTGTACACATTACAGATGCGCGATCTTATAAAAGGGTACCGGTAACGACATCTAGAATGTTGAGGTGCTAACATGTGACACGATAATTTGCAGTTTTCCATAAGAAAATTTGCGGTAGTTCTTGAGGAAAGGCGCTAAGCTTTAGAGTGGGAAATACGGAATATATAAATGTTTTACGCGGGATAAAAAATAAAATTACGGGCGGAGTTCTCCTTAAGTTTACGTGCGGAACTTAAGTTCCTTCGGGAATTAAAGTGTGTTATTTCTTCTGATATTTCCTTTTCGAAAGCGGGAAAAATAGTTTTAGTTTTAATAGTTGCGCTTAACAGAAGACGCCGAAAATCTTTGAACGAGATTTGGGAATAATTAGTTTGCGTGCGGGTACAATTGTACGTATGATTTGTTGTGTTGTGACAATTTAATTTTGCAAACGCGGATAAATAATTACGGGCGGAACGTCTTTGTTTTTCTTTTAACTTCTACACGGGCGCGTAGATCTCGCGTGGATTATTCAGATTGGTCTTTTATATTTTATTGTGAGGGTGACATATTAGGATTATTATTATACAATACGATAAGGTAAGAGTAATTTCTTTAATCGCGTCAAAGTCCATAAGCTACGCAATCGTAGTTTCGGCAATTAACATTGATTTGTATGGTTGTGAGCTGATAGAGAGGAAAATCCAAAAAATAAATTAGGTTTAGTTTTCCCCTTGTTTTTTTTTTATCGCAAAGAACTTACACGCATCGGAGTTTCTACCCATCTTTAAGCCGTGCGAATCACGTTTTCCAAGAAAAGAGACTCCGGGTGAAAGCCAGTTAGCCGCCGCAAAGGTAGGTGGGAAAAACAGCCCTAAGGCTTGGAATGGTGGCAGCGTACAAATGAAAAAAAAATATAAAATTTTCCAAGTTTCTCGGGGACAGGCAATTTTTTTTTAGCTTCCTAATTTAAAGGATAAAATTAGAAAAGCCGGTTTTCCATTCTACCTAATAAAAACGCCGATTTTTCTTTTCATTTCTTTTCAACTCGCGCGCGCGGCCGTTACAAAGGTAAGTGAAAGACAAATCCTAACTCACCCCTCGCCGTTTTGCTAGTGGTGTAACAACAATACCTTTAATCAGATGTCGCTCATTTTATTTAATTTCTTGTATTTATTTATATGAATTATGTAACTGCTTTTACATACCTGTCGACAAAGTTGCTTAATGCAAACCATTTGCGCACGTGATCGCAAACGCGAGTCGACACTAGGTGTCACAAAATTTGAATATGAATTATGTAGTTATTAAGCGTAGATACGTATGGAATATTAAAATAAGAATAAAAAAAACGTCAAAATGGAAATTGTCAAAATATTAATTAAGTGTCGACAAACGATTACACCTCAAACTTAAGTTACTTGATTTTGTTTTTTTCTAGTACATATGAATAAAGAGAAGCAAAACATTTTGTAACAAATTTATTATAAGGTACATATACGAAAGCTTAAATAAAGGTAAGTAAAAGTGCTCTCTAGCAGTGAGCAAAATTTATAAGCTCATTGAAATTTGAGTTGTTTTACAAAGTACTTTAATTTTGCCTCTAAGGGCGAAGTAGATATTTTTCTAATAAGTGCGGAGATATTAGACTCAGACTCAAAACAGAAGATAAAAACGTAAATGAAATATGTATAATAAACTTATGTTTGTGATCCGAGGCAGCATTTTGAAAGTATCCCTTTTCGTTGTCCCTGTAATATTAGGAAGGGTGTTACTTAAACTGTTCGTTCTTTATTCCAAATTTCTTTTTAAAATGTCAAATATACCTGATTACTTTGATAGAATGATAGTGCGCCGGCGCCGTCTTGTTACTAGACGTACCTATCTAAGGAGATACAATTAACTTTGCGCTATTATCAAAAGGTTGAATAGTCTTATTTTTTACTTTTTGCAATAGATAACGGTTGCGATACGACCCTCTTTCTTCAACGGCCATTAAAAAATATGTTTTTCTACATAGAATGAGGCACAGCACAGCTTACATTTTAACCGCGGTAGAAAAGAAAGATAAGTACTGTTCAAGTATGTGGAACCAAATGAATAAAGAAAAAATATATGAAAGAAAGCCAGAATTTGTGACAAACTAGATCGTAAATCAGAAGTAGGTAATATTTTCAACCTAATAATAGTTAATTACGAACCAAGGTCGAGAAGAAGTTTTTCCTACATGAGTATTTTAATAACGCCAAAGCTAGAATAATCTTCTCGTAAGAGGTTTTACAATATTTTTTATAACAGGTTAATACTCCTTTAATAACAGAAGTAGCCATTTTACATTAACGTCAAATTTTGATATAGTTACCTCTACAGCATAATAAACATAACAGCAGCGTATCTTGGTCTATTAAACAGAACCCGAAAATGGTTGTCGCGGTTTAATACTGATGAGGAAACGATACAAACGAACCTGCCCAGCAGAAATGTGTAACCCTTCACAAACACAATCGATTTTAAGGTTTATACATATATCCACCTAGCAAATTTTAGAACTTCCTTTCAAGGGTACAATTTAAAGTTATACAAAACGATTCTTACTTACTCTTCACATAAGATATAATGTGGTTATGCAGAATGCTCGTTTGTAGGATGTAATTATTTTCGGGACTATGACTACTTACCATGTACGTTCGGTAAATCAATCTAACATCCTCAGCACAAAAAGCATTACTTAAGTCTCTTATAAAATAATATACTATTATATCTCCCGCTTGTCAGCGGCATAAGTATAAGCACCTCTGACCAGAGTCAGAGTCTCTGTCAAAACCATAGTAACTCATCTACTGTTGTAGAGCAGATTGATTTTTTTCATATTTAAAAATGCCTTAGGTTCTATTTAGCTGTTTTTCTTTGTGTTTCGTTTGAAGAAAGAATACCCCTATTTTATGTGGAGCTTTAAGTCGCTTTTCGTGATTCGGATGTTTGGCCTGTTCCGACAGTCCAACATCTTCACCACAAAACCATCACTTAGGCTCCGTGTAAAATAATATACTATTGTCGCGTTTATGTGCTCGTACTACAACTGTGAATTTAACAACATACTTTTGCGCTGTGTTAAAGAATCTTTGTGAACTTGAAAGATCTTTCGATGTATTGTTAAATCGTGTTGCGCTTTGAAACTATTTAGATAATCGGCCATGTCCGGTACCTCACGTAATTAACATATAATTGCCCGCAAATTGATGGGTCGCTTTCAAGGAAACGATCGGTTGCTACGACTGTCAAAATTTTATATTACACTACGACAGCTAATTTATTCGGGTGCTTGCACCGAAAGTATTATAATTTTTAACTCGCTCTCCTGAATTATTATTATTTTACAACTGAATATTCTGCATTTCTCTAAACCGTATTATATTTTTTGTATCTATGTATTTCTATTTTCCTTGTGAATTAAGTCCTAGTCGATTTCATTATAAGTATATTTCTACCAACCTACGGTTTGTTTCTTGTGTCTACGAGTTCCTAGTCGCTCTAGAAGATCTCTTATATGCTACTAGGTGGCGCCGTATAAATTCTTCGTGAAGTGTAGAAGCCTTCGTTCTAACGATTCTAAATAAGCCCACGACCACTCCCGACTCCTGGAGCTGCCGGCAAAGTTTTCTAACACTGTTTAGTTGTTTTAATTTGTTTACAAATAAACCGTAACAAACAACGATTATAAATAATGTATGTAATTGGAATAGAAGAAGTACGTATATTTGACACGGTTTTATATTGTTGAGTCTTAATCCCGTTCAGCGAATCAAAAACTTAGGTTTGGCGTTAAATGCGCTGTGTTGAACCAAGCATTTTCGGATTTCACTTAACGAGTACGTGTACTTCGAAACATTTAGATTCGTTTAAAGAATATTTTGAGAATATTTTTGTCAACTTATTTTGGGAAACGCGCTGAAATTATCGAAAGACGTTTCATCTTGTCTAGTAACGACCTGAATTTTAAAACCTTTTCGAAACAAACCCCAAGACCAAATGATGTACCGATTTTGATGAGTTATTTTTATGGAGGATAACACATTTTGGAGAAGGAAAGTTGAGATCAAAGTTATATCAGAAGATTGAAGATAAGTTTATTGACGTTCACCTTGCGTTCAACGTTTGTTTATATAGAGTTTTAATTAATGGTTCTTATCTAAAACAGTTACCTTGTTGTCAATTTTGAGTACCTACCTCAATATGATTTTAAGTATATGATGCAATTTTGCACGTGTTTTTCGTTGCCATTTTATATCTTATGCGTTTATTTTTAATATTGACTGCACGGTGTGTAGAAAAAAAACGACACACCTTATAATGAAAACTCATCTAATAATCAATAAGTTATCAAAAGTACAATTTTGTATCTTTAAAAGCTCAAATAAATTGATAAATAATAATAATTAACGTTTATTATTGCAAAACACCTTATTAAACCGTATAAAATTCATCATTATAGATCGTTATCTTCTACTAATTATGATGCAGAAATGATCTCTTATTATAAGTCAACCACACCAAGACACAAGTTTCAAATCGATTTTTATCCCTACCCTTATAAAGTTCACTCACTTAAAAATACGTTAACGCACAATCAAGGCACATATAGATCAAGACTGTCTGTCAAGATCGTCTTGACGTTGCTGACGTAAAAAATATACAATATACAATGGCCGACGAGGAAGAGGTAAACTTTTAAACTAACTTTAGTAATTTTCTCGAAAATTTTGTCAATAGACGTTATAATGTTTAGAAAGTTTGATCAATACATACTATATAATTTTATTCAAACGTAGGAACTACCTATTTCTACCGAAGCACTAACACAAGAACCCAGCGCATCAGGTAAATTAAACCCCATTAAATCTACATATCTACAAACTTCTTACAGAAAAGACAGCTCCAACTGCAACAGAAAAAGTAGAACAAGAAAAGACAGAAGAATTTTCAAAGAATATCGAAGAAAAAAAAGTTCAACTCCTGCACTAACTGAGATAGTAGAACAAGAAAAAACAGGAGGAATTCAAGAGGGTTTTAAAGAAAAAAAAAGCCGAGGAGGAAGAAGACTATGAGTATTTAAAATCGAAGAAGAAGAAGATTTGTTTGAACGACCTTATCCACAAAAATTGAAGGTACGAGTGCGTTTCTATTGCGTAGAGAAGAATATTACATCTCTTTTAATAGACATCAACAAATCATCTGACGAATCAATTTCGGTGGAAACTGACGAAGAATTATTTGGTTTGTTGAAATAAATTAAATATAAATAAATTATTATTTGTTATTTCTAGGAGAAGACGAGGGCGCTGATTTTGTAAGATATAGAAAACGCAAGAAAAAAGCAGTCGAACAATATCCTCCTTCATCAGATGATCAAATAAAACCTATTGGAGATTTTGCTCTTATTCGAGGATGCTTTTGGGGCAACCGTATCTCCACCATCAATTATATCTAGTTCAGTTCACGAAGAACTCCAAGTAGTTGAAGAAGAAGAGGAAGAAGAAAAAAAGAGGAAGAAGAAGAAGTAGAAGAAATTGTTGCAGTAGATAGAGAACACTACTATACGTTGTACAGAAAATTACTTCCTGAACGTAACTCAAAACGAATAAGAAATAACTTTTTGCAGCGGAAAATAGCGGAGTATTTTAAAAAAGAAATGTTAATCTTTTTCTAATATTGTTGTTAGGCAGAATCTGTAATCTATTATTAACTTTCAGATGGATTACGCTTTAAAAGAATCGGAAGAAGAAACCGATTCTCAAGATAAGTACGAAAAAAATTGGACGAATTATTCGAACTTACAGAAATAGAAACCCGAGAAAAAAAACAGTATTAAGGCAGATTTAGATGATATGCGGGCTCAAAGAGATGAACATCAAGAACTATTCAATACTAACTTTTCTTATATGCAACAAAGAGAAAAAGAAGTCGGCAGCGGACTGATAAATACGAAAAACTGGAAAACCGGTGTCAGATAAGGTAGGGAAGAATGATTGGGGCATGTAACAGATCATTTTGTTTTATAGGTCGTCGATCGTTTAATAAGAAGACAGAAAGAAAAGATGCTGGAAATTTCTAAAAAGATTTTTTATATAAAAATTGAGAAATGCAGTGACAGGGAAGAAGATGGCTATCCACAAACTGGACACTATAGGTGACGACCTTCATTTAATCGATTACGAGCAGTTGAAAATGGAAAATATCAGTCACACTGACAAAATCGAAGAACGCGACGGGGAAAATGGCGAGATTAAGAGCCAAATGTTCTGGAACGATGCAGTGCTTGGCACATGTTAGAGAAAATGTACCGCACTTCAAACCGACTTTGTTACGTTAAGCAAACAATTCGAAGAAGTTAAAGAAGAATTGACAGAAGTACGTTTTTCGTAAAGTCTATTCACTTTTTGTTTACATCCAGAGTTGCTTGGGTTTTCATATTTTTATATTGGCATGAGTATAATACTCATAATCTTGGTATTGCCAAGACATTCTATAAATACATTTCAATATGTTGAAACATTTTTTTAATGCAATTCGTCACAATTAGTAATTATTTTGCGTTATTATTGCAAACGTAACCAAAATTTCAATAATAACAAACGTGTCATACCGATGCAAATGAAAAGTGAACGAACTATAATCAATTTTAACTTTTAGGGAAGGGAGCGACTGAACTATGTAAAACAACAACGAGATAATTACCGTATAAACATTACAAACATTATAGACGAATCTGGGCTATTGACAAAACCGCGCACTGTTGTGTGATATGGAAGAATCTTTAAACGAAATTAATGTTTAGAAAACCAAATAGAAAATACAAAAAACTGTTTGAGAAAACACTGACAATCTTTGAATGCTTTAAAAATTAATGTCAAAATTTTACGCCGACGAAGAAGAGTTCCAAAAGGTTAAAGGTAAATTAGGCAAGCAGAAAAGTCACCTTACTGTCGATCGCACCCCATTTTCTCTATTGACTAATTAATTGTGTATTTTATAATTTATAAAGTATAAAATAAACAACCGTAAATATAGTCGATAATATACTTTGCCCGGTGGGTGTTCATAAGATTTTGTAATTTTTTAACTCAGCTGATACAAAGTTTAGGTTGGTCGTAATATTTACATTACGTTTTTGATACAGAGTTCCACACCACCATGCGTGATTTTCTGTACTTTTGTGTACACTGTAAATATAATGGAATCAATTCAATTCCACGGCCAGCTCAGCCCAGTTTCTTATTTGAACACTTTCCGGCTGAAAATGAACATTGTAGGTTTATGAATATCCCCTGTTTCTCTCTCACAGAGACGATATAAACAGGAACTTCCTATTTGAAGCCAACTTCCGGATGGTACTAGGAAAAACTGGGCGGCCGGGGATGCCAAATGGTCAGATCTGCTGGTTTACAGACGGATCAAGGACGGCTGAAGGTGCCGGTGGGGGTATTTGGGCCATGCACTAAATACTACGAGCCCATGAGCAAGTATAGCAGTACTTTTCAGGCGGAAGTTCACGCAATAGAACGCTGCGTGCAGTTTTACTTGGATCGAGATATGTCGGCAAACATATCAATATTATGTCAAATAGCTAGCCACGGCCATCTCAGCGCTGAGCAGTTGTATCATCAGCTCAAAGATGGTAGAACTTGCAAAGGAAACTAAATAAACTAGGGGCATGCAATAAGATCACTAGCTTGGGTCCCCAGGACATTCTGGGATTCCTGGTAATGAGCAAGCGTATGCCTTTGCCAAGAAAGAAGCGGCCACGCCATTTGTAGGACCAGAGCCCTTCTGTGGTATTGGCAAGCACACATTACGTGGTACTCCGGGCTGACGAACGGAAGAAAAATTCAGAACACTGCGTCAATTTATCAGGGCTGAGACAATCAAAGCTCTACTAGGTGACTTAACCGGTAAAGAGCGCAAGGATTACTGCAGGAATCACTTAAGAATTCTCACTGGTTTTCCGACTTGGCGGACATCTTGCTAAGATTGGTGTAACAACTAACTCGACATGCAGATTCTGCTGCGCATCAAAAGACCCCTGATCCAGCTACTTACGGAATGTAAAACCACGCTTTCCAGAAGGTGGGACTGTTTTGGAAAACGTTTCCTCGAACTGGAGGAAATTACTCCTCTCAATCCAAGGTCTGTAGTGAGATTGCTCAGAGAACTTAACCTACTGGGGAGCTATAGGGTACAGTGGGGGGAATGGCGGCACCTTAAGCCTTTCTGTTAATTGTGAGGTCGTTTAATAAGTAAAAAGAAGTTAAGTATAACAAACAAAGAGTAATAGTAGGAGAATGAAATCCTAGCATCTATTACATAGAAAAGAACAACAGAAATTTTTCGAATTTTTTTGTTTTGCAGTACATGGCCGGCATTACCCTGCACATATGGGGTAATCCCGGCCGTGGCTCTCATTACCCATAGACCCCATAGAATTATTGGCAAAATCACAAATAAATCCATCCCGTTCGTCATTCGTGCAGGGCCTTATGAGCCCACCCCCACAATATTACATTGTAGCCACAGTTCCCTGTTTTTACCGAATTCGCCACAAAAACCAAATTTCTTCATTTATTGGAGTTTCGTTTTCGGATGCACTCTCACTTATGTCTTCTTCGTTTTGAAGTTCATATCGGACACTCTTTTTCATTCTTTGAGACGTCTCGCGCAAAGGGATTTTCTTTTCATATCTGGTGGCTCAACAACTTTCCAACTTATCAAACCATCTCCTGCCAAAACCTTTCTTTTGGCTGTTTTATCCTTGATTCTTTTACTTCTTGTCTCTTGGTCTTTTGCTTTTGTTTTTCTTCCAAGATTTTTTTCATAGGAGTTGAGGTAAATAATTCTGAGTGCTGCTCTACTTGATCGACTGTTTTCTATGTTGGATTTGGAGCATCCGGGAATGGGCAATATTTCACAGAATGATATTGTATTATTTTCATCCGTTTGTGCATTTTCTTTTGTGGGCTCTGGGGTTGTTTCACTAACTGCACTTAGATTTTCAGCAGGTCTAAAATCATCTTCAGAAAAGACGTCTGGATTTATGGGAAGATTCCGTTACCTGGAATCCTTTTTATAGCTTTTCTGGATTTGCAACCCGGCCAAAAACTCTGTTGAAAAGTTTAGCTACTTCATTTGGGGTTATTTTCTGTCCACCGCTCTTCTCAAATATTTGTCGCACTCAGAATTGTAAGCCGCCTTTAATGATGCATAAAAGTTACATCTAAGGGTTGGATTCGATGGGAAGTATGAGGAGGTATTGTAAGTAAAATTATGCCTTCTCTATGAACACATTTTCATTGATCCAGACGTTGTCCGAACAAGTGTAGGCTGCTCCTGGCGGGCCATTTCTTTTCAACTGAGGGCTCATCATTTTTCAAGCATAGATGAAGAGAGGCGGTACATAGATTCCAGATGCACTAAAAGCGCACATGACTGTTGTTGTTTTCTCTCGTTCCCAACTAGTTACATATCCCACCTTTTTTGTCCTTTTTGTGCATAAATTTTATTAGGGCGTTGGAAGGTTGTGATGCCGGTTTCATCGGCATTGAATATTCTTGCTGGTAGAAGTATTTCTCCATAAGTGTGTTCAAATTTTCGTAGAATATGGTGACTTCATTTTTATTGAAAGCGGTTATGCATTGAGACTGGTAGCCTCGGGTTTTCTTAAGGTGATTTGAGGATTCCTCTTGAGAAATCCTTCCAACCAGCTGCCCCCTTGCCAGGTGTAAAAGGATTCTTCAAATTATTTTTAGTTGCATATGAGAAAGCGGACTGTTTTATAATAGAGGGTGTTATTCCATAAAATAGATTTGACAATTTTATGGCCTGTAAAGCTAACTCTTCTTCTTGTTCTTGTGCAAAAACTGGTTTGCGTCCTAGTCGTGGAGATGCATTAGACCCGGTTTTACGTCGATCTTGTAGGGTGCTTCTTGGTATGTTGAAGCGCCTGGAAACGTCCATTGTACTTTGTCCGTCTGCAATTGCATTAAGAGCAGCTTGCAACTAATCAGAAGACCAAGAGGCCTTCAACGTGGTCCTTGTGTACTTTCGTGGCATCTGAAATATTAAGTAGGTACAATAAGTTTAATCCTATTTCGAAAAACGCATAGTTATATCAGGATGGAGGTAATGACGGCCAGGCCGCAATTGCCCGCGGCTGCGTGGCCGCCATTACCCTCAAATGCATCATATGTTTGGACATCTCACTGCACAAATAAGCAACGACTTCATAGCTTTTGGGGCCTATATTTGATCAGGGCGGTTCATAAAGAGATGACCATTAATGTTGTGATAATTTCCTAAATAACTTGCTATATGATACATACCTTCTAAGAAGTACACTCGCTATAGCCACATAGACGATTTTAAAAACAACGTTATAACTTCACTGAACGTCAACACAGGCCGCCACCATTCGGTTTACTGGTTATGCAGCCTACTACCAACCGAATCTACCCGCAAGCGACCTTGTCAGATTGTTCTGAAAAAAACTAAGTCGAGGCCGGTATTACCTCCCTGGCCGGTATTACCCCACTCTACCCTAAGTTTAGAAAGAGGGAGCATAATAATCAGTAGGTACTGATTCCGTGCTACACACCCCAGATTACATCTATCTATGAATAAAAACCCTAATAATCAAGAGTGAAAGATAATATACTTGGCGCAGTTAAAAAAATTTTGAAAAATATATAAGTGTTGGTGATTTTGTTTGTTATTTTTTACTATTTCTTGCTGTTATGTATTAATTTGTGTTGTTATTTTGTTAATTGTTGTCTTTTTATTTATTGAAAATGGATAACATTTAAGTGATGGGACTAACTTTAAACTCAGAAAATAATTAAATGAATAGAAGAAGAAGCATTTGGTCAAGACTTGTTTAGCTGCTAGAAATGAACGTCATGGCGATGATGTTTTTACTATTATGTAAATGTCATGCTTTCCCCTCCCCCATTTTAAGTGGCAAGTGAAGATTCTTTTTCTGATCACCATAGATAATCGCGCGATTAATTAGAAAGAACAAGGGTTGTTTTTAGGAAACGTCTATATGACTACCGTAAATAAGTTTCAGACACATACTTTTCATGTCCATGTTTTTTTGAGAATAGTTTTTGAATTTTAATTTACCCTTGGTTTCTCATTTACCTTCAAGTTTCCATTTACCGTTCGGTTCCTAATTTGGACTGTCAAATTTACGTTTTTGAACAATTACATCATCTTTTTGGTGTGAACTGGATTGACTTGGTATTTGGTTGAGCTAAGTTTTTCTTTAACTTCATTCATGAAGGTTACATTCGGTACTTAATTATCATATTTCAACCTATTGAAAATGAATCTTATACGTTTACCTGTTTTCGTAGCCTCGTTTGTGTTAGTTAATTGAATGCTAGACAATGCTGTAAAAAAATAATTACAAATAGAATAAACAATTACACTATTAGTGTAATTAAACGAGCATAAAGTTTAGGAATTAAACATTTTCTTTCGATTATTTTTTAGAATTACGAACCTTCTGAATTGTTAGTAATAATTTTATGCGACTGTGTGATATGATAACTAATGCGTTTGTATAGTTTATGTTTGAGTTAAAGTCACATTTCTAGTTGAATTGATTATTATACCTATACCTGGTATTTGTATGATTCGAGTTTCTTCGGAATTTCTTAATTTTTTTTGAACTTTATAAATTTACCTTTCATATAAAATTAAGTACGCCTTAATAATAATTTTACCTGTAAAATTGATCTACCACTATCATCTATTGAACTATGAGCCTCTTTCAAATAATTGTGCTACCGGGTGTAGATTAAATTAAAACAATTAAGTTTTTTAAGTGTAAGAACTGGTAAATTAATATAACATAATATAATGACAAACATTATGCTTTTTTTATCTTTTTTAACTTTGCCTATTTTTATTCATAAAAATTGATCATTATAGAATAGGACGAACAAGTATAAGTTGCTTAAAAAAACTTTGCGTGAAATGCTTGCTTTAAAATAGTAACAGTTCTAAGTAAGAAATATGATCAAGAGGTATACAGTTTTGCAAGAGTTTCCTATTTAAATTAGCTCGTACTTTGGCTGACCTTGTGACAAAACCACCTGCCGAATTTTCGTGATGTAATATTTTCAGATCTTGACCGACACTTTCTCAATAAATTCCAGGAGCAACAAATGGCATTTAACTCCTCTTTAGAATCTGTACATGACCACGGTGTAGGAACTTAGGCTCTACTTTCCTTAAATAGTATTTTAGTTTTGTGTTAAATAAGTTGCATACCTTTAAAATGTTTTATTAGTCACTCGTTTTATGATTATTACCTGTAGGTAAGTAGACATACCTAATAGGGTAAAAAGACTCTTTCCCGCCAAGAGGATTACGGATCTATTGTTGTATTGTTCAACGAATGTATTTTACAAATTTCACCAACAAAAATGTTTACGAACGAAAGATTTTTTTTTCGGTTGAATGATACCAAGTATCGCTGTTCGGGTCGTGCTGTACAATATTTTAATAGTCATATTTGGCATTGTATGAAATATTACAATTTAATTTTATTCATCAATTCGAATTTTTATTCCTAAGTTCGCAGAAATGGGAATTCATTCAAAAAAAACTTTATCCTGTTCGGTTCGTAGACCACGAAAACAGTTATTGAAGTTTGTTAGAAACTCCAAAAAATAGTGGAAAAGATAATAATTTAATATTTTTTTTATTAGGCATAAGCTTATAGAGGCACTGCTGGTTTGAGTGGAATGAAGCGGGATATTTAAATTTATATGTTATGTACCCGAAACGGAAATGTAAGTTAGTTGCTTGAAGATTACCTAGGTTTATTTTCTGACATTCAAGAATTAATATAATTAGTACTTATAGTGTACGATGAAGCTACTACAAAAGTTGTTGCCATCAATCACTTAATTGATAGATCAAAAGCACAATATCTTCGAGTGGGTGGTCAAACGTATCAAAGGTATTTTAAATGGACAAAACGTCAATTCTTTGTTTATACTCAAAATCGAAATGGAGTCATAAGTTAATAAGAATTAGCCTTATTATTTTACGATGCAAGGGTCAAGTAGTATGACTCATTTCTAAGTAGAATCCAGTTTGATTATCGTGACGTCAACACATTGTGTCAATTTTGTAACGTAGAACCGTCAAGATGAAGTACCGTAAAATAGTGAAGATTTTGTCACTTATATACGTGACACTTACGAAACTCGAATTCTTGACGACAACTTCACGTATCCCTGTGTCGAGTTTATGACGATTTTTAAGAAGGATTTGTAAGTAATTTCAATTACTCCAGCACGAAAAAATTGTCGGAAGTTAGATAAACTGTTACCATTAATTATAAACTTGGGAAAGATGAGCATATCCTATATGGACGAAATACGATACAAAAGTAGGACGAAACGTAGATGGCTCTACCGTCGAATAGCGACGAGATTTATCAATTTCCCCTCTTTTATTTTTATGTAAGTTCCAGAGTACCTGTCTCGATTTCTTGAATAGGAATATGAAAGTGGTTTGAGGTTCGAAATAACTGCATTGATTATAAAATTAGTTACCGTAATTTTTGTGACATTGAGTAAATATGAATAGGTCAGTTGCACAAATAAGAATATTCAAAATTAAATACAATTGACTCAACATATCTTTTATCAGTGAATGTATGTTATTTTTTTTCTTCTTAGAATCAACCACATTTTTTCATTTAACTACTGGTGTTTTTTTAACAGTTTCAAATTTGAACAGATGTTACAAACACGAGGAAAAATAATCGATATTTTCAAAATTTTAAAAATAATACCGAAATTTATAATCTATGATAATACATGTGATTTGTTATTTTAAAAAAATAGATTTATTTATGGTGTAGTTTACGTATAATATTTTTACGTGCGAACGATGTATTTCAATTTGCAAATAGCGCGTTTTCCAAGTTCATTTAGCATGCATTACAAACAAAGTATAAAGCAACATATGCATTTTGCTATATTTTTAAAGTTCACATTTAATTAAATGAGTGCTTTTACAACATGAGGTCTTACATCCGGTTTTACAGAGCGTAACCTTAAACGATCCCGATCCAGTCCAATCCATTCCGAACATAATTATCAGCCATGTTGTTGTCTGCCATTTTGTAGACCAGAACCCGCCCACGTGATTATCCGCCATGTTGTGGTCCAAAACCTGCCCCCTCCATCTCAAATTTTCTGCAATTTTGTGGTCCTGAACTTGCCCCGAAGTTACCGCCACCTTATGGTCCAGAAGTTTTCCCACCACAAAGTATCCGTCGTGGCCCCTCGGTGACGATATAAGCGTTAAGAGTTACACGTTAACAATTACTTTTATCATTCAGGTTTACCAACCCGGTGGCGTATTCGTATATACAGCGTACAAAAGCAAAAATCGGACCCGGAAAATATGCCAACTAAATTTAAAATTTGATAGTGGGAATGCAATCCACCAATCACAATACAATTTGCCGTAACGGTATACTCGCCGGCGAAAGTTTGTTTGTTGTTGTTTTTGCTGCTCACGAGCTTGTTATTTCGTTCATTTTCTTCTTATTTGTTTCTCTGAGTGTACTAACTTAGAGCACAGCAACATTGTACCAACCCACCAGGTCACATTTTTGCTTCTGTCAACTGTACTTGTATCGTAAAGAATCTAGTTATAAATATTCATTAGTTAGGGGAATTTTGTGGAACACTCTGCATGTTGGTATTACGACGCAGGTTTACCAACCCGGTGGCGTATTGGTATATACTTGTATTGTAAAGAATCTAGTTATAAATCTAGTTAGAAATCTTATAAACGAATGATGGATCCATTAAAATGTATTGGTATGTATTATATAATTATAAAAATAATTGTCATCCAATACTTGTATTTAATATAAATTGTGGCCGGTTTCGACTTTAAAATAAAATAAAGTCATCTTCGGACAAATTCTATTAAAAATTAATACTTTTATAAAATTTTATTTTAAAGTTAAAAATATTCATTAGTTAAGAGATTTTTTGGAATACCCTGTATTTAAAATTAACAATACGTTCGGATCACCCTGTATATTAGTATTATGTCGTAGAGACAATGAGGAAGGTATACAGGGTGTCCCACCGGGAACGCCATCGATAGATTATAGAAAAACTGTACATGGGAAAAATTTGAAAATTTGGTAGTATACTAACATCGACAGGGGCAGATCCGCTAAAATATTTCAAGATGGTGACACTTCCGGTTATACCGGAAGTAGGTATCAACTTGCTTATTTTAAATGGAACACCCTATATATTATTCTATTTTGAATTTTGCACAAAATTCTATACACATTTTGTGTATAATGTATTATACCTAAGTCTAACTGTTTTGGACTTATTTTAAATTTTATGTCAAAATGACGTTTTCAGGCCTAAACAAAATTATAAAATTTTCCTATACTAATGCTTTTATTATTTAATTGGAATAGGTTTTCTTGTAGCAGGGGACCTATTTTAGTGGGCTATGTCGATATTTTGATAATAAATTAATACAGGGCGATCAAAAAAAGGATTAAAATTAAATTCAAAAAACACGTCAAAAGTCATTTTTTTTAAATGCAAGCACCATGTTTTTATAACTGTATTTTATTTAGCATCAAAAATAAGGTTGACTTTGTACAAGGTTGTCTATTCAAAAAATTCATGGTTTTCAAAATATTGGTAATTTAACTTTTTTTTTTGTTGCACAAATGCTATTGTATTTCTTTTAATATGAATGGTTATTCCTAGTTGGTCATGATGGCGTTAGAAAACAATCATCTGTCAAGGATATGTCAAACTGTTAAAAATTTTCAATAATCATGCTGGAACGCTTAAATTATACAAACGAAGATTACTTAAATTTATTTATTATTTATGGAAAATGTGATAAAGTTATATTAAGAATATGTGTTACAGTTAACTGTACCGACTGTGAGTGTTAAAGTGCATATCGTTACCAAAGCGATAACTGTAAATGCTTGAAACACGTGTCTCGATAAAGACAGGTGTTCTTTCGTTGCGTGTGTAATACTGTACAAGTAATTATTTGGCTTTATCGACACGCGTGTGTTTCAAGCATAATAAGTTATCGCTTTGATAACGATATGCACTTTAACACTCACAGTACAGTTAACTGTTGGCATTTCTTGGCATTGGCATTGTTTTCTAACGCCATCATGGCCAACTAGGAATAACCATTCATATTAAAAGAAATCAATGCATTTGTGCAACAAAAAAAGTTAAAGCCAATAATATTTCGAAAATCATGAATTTTTGAATAGACAACCTTGTACAAAGTCAAAAGTTATTTTTCAAATGCTAAATAAAATAAAACTATAAAAACATGGTGCTTGCATTTAAAAAAATGACTTTTGACGTGTTTTTGAATTTAATTTAATCCTTTTTGATCGCCCTGTATTAATTTATCACAAAATATCGATTTAGCCCACTAAAATAGGTCCCCTGCTACAAGAAACCTATTCCAATTAAATAATAAAGGCATTAGTATAGGAAAATTTTATAATTTTGTTTAGGCCTAAAAACGTCATTTTTACATAAAATTGTAAAATAAGTCCAAAACAGTTAGACAGGTATAGGACATTATACACAAAATGTGTCTATTAATTTTGGCAAAATCCAAAAATAGAGATAATATATAGGATGTTCCATTTAAAATAAGCAACTTACACCTACTTCGGTATAACCGGAAGTGTCACCATCTTGAAAATATTTTAACGGAACTGCCCCGTCGATGTTAGTATACTACCAAATTTTCAAATTTTTCCAACATGTACAGTTTTTCTATAATCTATCGATGGCGTTCCCGGTAGGACACCCTGTATACACACAAAACAATGGGTTAAATAAAGATATACATGTGCGTGTGACGTCCTGAACCTACTATGGGTATGTTCCACTTAACGATCAAAACACTAACAAACCGTTCCACTTATACTTTAAAAAGTGAGTTACCAATCTCAATTGGAACGGATTCACGATACGTATACGACCACTCCGACCCACTAGTAAATCTGAGGCGTTGTGAGCTGAAAGGTTTCGCATTGTGACATAATCAATGACGTACTCAAGGTAATCGTTTGCCTAGCGGTCTTTATGTGGAACCATGTTACGGGCGTTATGATTTGTTGTGGACCTTTAAGTGGAACTTACCCTATCTATCTCTTACTTGTAGCCATTTTAAAATAGTATATTATGATACGAATTTTATAAGAAGCATTTTGGCGCATGCACGGGTAAGTGACGACAAAATGCCTTATAAACAAGATACCATACAAAATTTATTATATTTTGCCCCTTTAATTTTAGTTTTCAATTTAAAATTTAATGTACTCTGGTATTTGAGCAGTTGTGAACACTGTAGATAAGATTTAAAATTTGAATTGATCAAATGCGGTATAGCCATTGTTTTAAACTAATTTAAAATATGTGGCGAATTATCTTCTACTCCGCCAGAAAATGTAGAATACAATGCAGAATTTACAATCTTGTAAAGTATTCGTCAAAGGAAAAACACTAACTGCAGCAACTAATAGCGACCAACAGAAAAATGCAAAAACTGTACCGAGACTTGCTCAGGACACGTGTATCAACGGCTACAGTTGTTATCATCAGCGATAAAGTAATCGGGGCGCTAATGATAACAGCTTAGCTGTTGAAAACGTGTCCGAGTCAAATTTTCGGTGCAGTCTTGATGTTTTTCTGTTGGTTAAAAGTATTCGTGTGTATAATTGGTTGTTCAAAACATGAAAAAGCAGAGATTAAATTTCATGTAATTCCATCATTTTATTACAATCCATGCAATTTCTACTTCTAAGAAATATTAACACAAAATAAAAAATTTTAAAAAAATAAATGATTAAATTTGCCTGAAACACAAGAGTAATTAAATGTCTAAAATGATTGTTCATTATATTTAAAAATGTCGTTATGAATGGAGTAGATTTGATTTTACATTTAAGGCTGTTTTATCACTGGGACAATTTCCAGATTTCTAGTAGCCGGTTCCCTAATTATTTTTATTTCTTTGTAACATAAATAGCTATTTGTTGTTTTTTCTGTTTCTAAAACTTTTAATTTGCACATCATTTACGAAAAAATTGACATCAACAATATATTATTTATCTATTAATCATTAATCGGCTTCAAGTCTGGCCTATTGCGCTTAGAAAAATTCGCCCACGAGTACACTCATGAAATTTAAAACTTGGACACCACAATTTCTGTAAACAAAAGTTTGCACATTGTGAAGCGGGCTTAAGGGTATCATTTACAATTCTAACAGCGGTAGTCTCAGCAGGGGTTATCTTATAGAAGGACTGTAGAATGAATCATTACACTAAGCACGTTTTAGAAAATAGGTAATTTACGTTGCTTACTTAATTTTTTCTTTAAAGAATATATTTGAAGGTATCGCTAATTAAACACCATAGCTCGATTAATTATCGAATCAAAATTTTGTTTAGGAAATGTTTACAAAATAAAATTAGAAATAATTTTGATTTAAAAAACGTCTACAAGCAATAACTTTTAAATTAAATCAAAAAACTAAACATGGTTATTTGGGTTGACTGATTATTACTTATTTTTAAATAAATCTAACCTACTAATTATTGTAAGTTATTAAAAAAATCATTAAACTCTCTATTCATAATATTTAGTCCTTACAAAATGTATATTTTATGACGTTTCATTTTTTTTGTAGTTAATATAAAAATTGAAAATAAAAACTAAGGCAATTCTTATTGTCAACGTATATATATTAGTTTTTGACAAGAATTTATTACATAATTATAATTAAGATATCAAGTTATAGTTTAAAATTAAATGAAAACTTTTTTTTTAAATAAAGGTATTACTATATAAATACTTAAGCCCTCATTAACAATGTGCAAATTTTTGTTTACAGAAATTGTGGTGTCCAAGTTTTAAATTTCATAAGCGTACATTCATTCCACAATTCTCCAAGAGTTTTCAGTATCTATCGTTTACTTAATGTCTAATTTTTCTCATTGGTTTTTGGAAAAAAAAAAAAGTAGGGTTGTCAGAAAATTATTATCTATGTCACGCAGGAGTCGAAAGTTGGACTTAAAGGAAAATCCCATTTTTCTATTATTTATACGTTTTAATTAAATTAAATACAACGAAGACGAAATATAAAAATAGCTCCTGCATGACATAAATAGTAATGTTAGCTGGTATGTTTGTTCAAAATCAGGAAAACATTTCTAATAAAGCAGAATAAATTTACATAAACTTTATAGCTCCCTGAGAGAACATGTTTAAATCGATTCATTTGACATACCATTGTTACTAACTTTAGTAGATAAACTTTGGTTGCTATAATGAACACGCTCCGATTTATTACATGCACCAGTTTGATGCTGAAATAATTTGAATTATAGTGGCAAACTATAAAAATATTTTAGTTAGACTTGAAGTAGTCGAGCATGGCCATGTAACAAATTTCAAGTTAATGGAATTTCAGAGTTAATAACTTTCTGACCGACGGGTTATATGAACCACCCTCTATATAAAATCGCCCTTTAAAATGCCAAATTAGTTAACAGATTTTCCCCAATTTTATGTTATTGCAATTAGTCGGAACTAGAACTTCTTCCATCTGAAATAACTGGATGTAGTAAATAAATCAGAACATATTAGTAAATGGTGTAGAATTATTGATGTTTTATTTAGTTTGAACACATAGACCCTTAAACAGAATAATAAATTTAAATAACTTCAAAATTAATTGTCCACGATTACAATAAAATATCATTAAATAAAAATCTTTGAAATAATTGTAAATATTTACAAGAACATGTCAAATACATAAAGCACATGCACAAAACTCTTTAATTATAATAAACGTTTTGCAATATTTTAATTAAAAATTAAGTTTCTGCATAAAATAATTAACGTATTATATATAAATAGAAATTTACATTAGTTTTAGCTCACGGGATTGCAGATGGCGCGGTTCATGGAGCAATCGATAATCTCCATGAGGCACGACCAAATTCTTCTATAATTTGTCGTTTTGTTAATTCTTCATCCTGATCGGCTTCCGCGCTGTCGGATATCGTCAATAAGCACTGACTGGTGGCTTCTATGACGTCGTCAGTTATAAAACTAAAAGCATGCCTAAAACAATTTTATATAGATAATCATTTTTAAATTTTATTGTTGTACTTGTTGTTTGAATGTCTTCTCGGTCTGAATTGCAATATGTTTCCTTTGAAGCGTTTGCTAATTTTGACATCAAAGGCGGACTAACAGGTACGGGTATGTTTAGGTTGACTTGCGTCGTCCCCTTTTATCCAAAGAATCTTCTAGGTTTCGACAACCCATGCACTTACAATTACTTGAGCACACCAATTTTGGCCTGAAAAACAGAACGGTTTTCAACGGTTCGCTGACAGATTAAAAAAACAATTACAAGTATTTTCTATTTCGAAATTAAGGAATATGACAATTAAATTTGAGCGCTTTAATTTGAATAATATAAAAGATTTAAAGAACGCTTAAAAAATTTAGACTTAATTTGGTCTTTTAATTAATTTTCGATGGGTTGCTATTTTGCCACGTTTAACGTATAATGATAAAATACCGAATATAACGTTCATGAATAAAGTAAAAGAAAACTTAGCTTTCTGAATAATTGCCTCTTTCTCTTTTCGCCAGCCTTATCCGCAACGTGGAAGGTTATCATCCCAAGTTATTGACCTCTTGACCAATTATTCGAACAGAACGTTATAAGTAAACTTGACACTTCAAATTCAAACACGTTAATTAAGCGAAGAAATAATAAAATGTTCATCACGGATCGCTAAGATACGGCGGCGATGAATCTAGCGGTACATTAAGAACAGAACAGTGAATTAGAACCAAAACATGAATTATTAACACAAAGGTGAATTTTAAACCAAACAGTAAATTAAAATCCAAAGGTAAATCTGAAATTGTAGAACTGGAAAACACGTGTATGTGTCTCAAAAATTTACTTACGATCGTAAATTGTACACTGTTTAACAAAACCCTAGTTCTTTTCTAAACCAAACCCAGTATCACACGTTTATCTGTAGCGTACAGAACAAAGCCTTCTTTAGATAAATTATAATGTACACAAAAATTTAACGTACATGGGAACAAAGGGTAGTTGTTTCATTTACGACCATTCATTAAAGAATGAAATGAAAGAATCGGCACAAATATTAAAAATAATCCATAAAACTGCTTCCACTCGACATATATGAAGAAACTAGGCGGAATTCTTCAATTACACCAACGGAAATTAATGTAAGGAATCGGTTCATAATGCTTAATCGTTTACCTAATTGTTTACTTTGTAGACTTCCTCCTTGCTGTGAATAAAATCGGTTGCTTAAACGAAATGAAATTTCGACATTGACGGGACGTTTCTCGAAAGTTTGACAGTTGGCTACTTTATTGAAAACGTAATAAAATATGCAACTTAGAACAATTACAATAAATGTTCTACAAAATTGTTTCTTTGGAGCTGGTTATGACAATTTTTGATTTTTTACAGCCGGTATAATTTTTCAATTCCAACGGATCGGACTAATCAGTAAAAGGTATAAGCACATAAATTTAACAATTTTTCAAACTGAAATAATATTAAGTATCGTTAAAGATTTTACAATAAAAAAATTCAATATAACTTTGGATGAATTTTTGGATTTCAATTACGTTATCCAAAAATTGACTGTACTTGAGAAAATACATCCTAATGTTCAAAGAATAAATCGATAAAACACTCACCTCATAGCATTCACAATAATTTTTAGTTGCAACCCGACCGTTTGCAGTTACACCCTTTAGTGTGTTTCCGAACTGCGGTGTCGCCAGTGTCTTTGGCTTTTCCGATTTTGGACGAAACGCGTTCGGATTCGCTCCAAGCAACTTTTAATAGCCCGTTGCCGATGCTCTTCGTTATCTAAATTATTGAAACAGTTCATACAATTGCATAAGTAGCAAAAATTCGCCAAAGTTGGCAAAACAATCGCAGTATAACTTCAAACATTGTGATTTCTGTACAATTGCACGGTTTTCTTGGTCTCATCCCATTTGATTCAAGATTGATGTCGCTAATCGTACTACCAGTTTCGGAGACGGTAACAGTCACGGTTTTTGGAACCGAAGGCCTCGCAGCGAATTGCCACTTTTGCTGTGGCAATCCTTGTTGTTGTAGGTACGTTGCAGGTAACATAACCAATTGACCCGAAGTAGACAAAACGTTGGTTGTCCGAGTAATGTTGGCTGTTTTTATTGGTTTTGGCGCAATATTGGCTGTGCCGCTTGACTAAAAATCAAAAAAGTAGTGAAGAAACGATATGTTTATATAAATTACATACATCGGTAAAGTACGATGTTAGATTTTGTAGGTCCCGTCGTAGTTACCGCATTCAAAATCGGCACTTTCCCTTCGGATGTTTGTATAACTTGTTTTGCATTTGATTCCGTGGTTGTGGTTCCACTATCCTGATTTGATGTTGGTGTTACTATTTTGATGTATTGTATCTAGGAATGAAACGTAAAAACATTCGTTGCGTTTTACCAATGGAAACTTACTCCCTTTCCCGGTATGTTTATTTGATGTAGTTGACCCGTTAGTAAGTGGCTGACTTCCGTTACTTGAATTATTTGACCTGGTGTCATTATCGATGAATTGGAATTAGCTTGTTTTAAAATAATTCGTTGCCCCATTTTTGTTGTTGCCGTGGCTTGAGGTGCAGGTAAAATTCTTGTGTGTGCCTTTCCCTGAAACCGAAAGTCTTATAAATTCAGCCAAAGAAATTATTCTTATATTTTTTTGCCTCCTGAACTGAAAAAGCACATTTTCAGTTGTTCATACTTGTCTTGAAACTTGATGTTTACACACAATGTGGTAAAGTACGGCTACTATGCGGTAAAGTAGTGGCTGATTTATCTGCTAATTGTGAACGTTTTAAAATAAACTGATGACGCCATCTAAACGTCAGTTAAATAAATCAACTGACAAATATTAGGTAGTGTATGTCAAAACGGTTAAACAGCCAGGCTACTTAAAATCAGTAGAAATAATTTGGTTCTTTTTTACTTTTTGATGCGTCGGCCAAAAATATTATACAAATTTCGTGTGCAGTGTGATTTTACGCGCTCCAGCTAATGAGAAACTCCTCCTTAGGGCTCGTTCCTCAAACAAAACTGTGGTGCCGCAAAATCCCACTTTCTTTCCATACACTAATGTAAATAACTATTTTGGCCTCTTGACGTGTAAACGTCAAATTAACATTGAAACTACAAATCCTGAAACGTCATGATTGCAAACAGTGCACGCGCAAATCGTCTGCCCTTAAGGTACATTTTTAATTTTTATAGAACAAAAATATGTTTACTAAATCAACAATTACACAACTCTTTACTGTTAAATGGTAAAAAATAAATTGATTTGGAATACTTTTAGTTTCATGTAAATGATTAGCGCCATCTTATGTATTGTGAATTACAGTTTACTTCACGACCGATATTGACAATTGACAGAAAAATATTTGTTAATTTTACCATTTAAAATTGTCGGCCAAAAGATTTAATACAAATCTTGTGCGTTAAATTATTTTACAGCGCTGTAAAATTTAATTTTCCGCACGCGAATGTAAGTAACTCATTACCTGTGGTAGTATCTTAATAGCTTTTGCTTGTGACTTATTTACTACGATCGCTTGTTTTGTAGTAACTTCAGGCACCAGTTTAGCGCCAAAGTTAACAGTCCAATTTGCTGTGCTTGCGCTTAAAGTTATAGTTTTGCTGGGCTTTGTAAAACTGTATTCTGACTAGACTTCACTTGTGTTTCCAGTTTGTCAGTGATCACAATGTTTTTATTGTCTCCTGCAAAACATTATTTTTATGTTAAGCTACTCTTTTCGTGAATATTAAGCATACTAACCAACTTTCTGAGGTTGAACAAATTTTTTTCATCATAAACCTGTTTCGGTTGCAGTACAGAAACACTGCCTGCTGGAATTGTTTTTCCAGTTGGCCGTAGTGTAATATTTTTTGCTAGCGACAGATTAGCCATATTTAAACTTTGGCCTTGTGAAGACACGATTTTCAAAGGTTGCCCCGCCGATCCACCTGGAAAATGCTTATCATATGGAGTTATAAGACAAGAAAAATGTTACCTTGCAGAAGTAGTAATTGTTGACCACCGGATTTTAAAGCTATCGGTACTTTGGTAGGTTTTGGTGCTATTGTAAGTGGTCGTAATGGTGGTACTGTTTTTATTTTCATATCTGGGTAATATTTCTTCGGGCGATTGACAACGTTCTGTTTCGATTTCTACCTCTTGCGCGCCTATTTCAGGTTCAACAACTTCAGTTTCTACTTCTTCTTGAATCTCTAGTAGCTGTTCTTCGCCATCTGCAATTATTTGAGAAATAATATAAACGCAAATTTTATATAGTAATGATTTAATGGGAATAAAATCCCTAATATAACGTGTACAGGTACACAACTAAAAGAGACATCGAATACTATTTAGCAATTTAATAAAATAGTAACTTAATCTGCAACATAACACACAATGTTAGTGCATCACCCAGTTGTTCCTTCTCTACATTATTCTTGATAAAGAATGAGTGGCGTTAAGTAAGGGATTATTTGTGACACTGACCTTGAACGTTGATATGGCTCGATTTGAATTTAAATTTTACGCGGTAGTTTCTTTTGTTTTATGTATTTTACTTTTGCACCATTCTGTATATGCTATTAGCGCACGGTTTAGAGGGAAGCACTAGAATGGGAAGGGATGGTTAGGAGTTGAACGCCGCATCTTGTTACCGTTTTAGAGACGCTAACAACGTTTTTTTGTGACGAATTCGTAGATCTGTATTAAAGCATTTTTTAAACAAAGTTATTAAATTGTGGGAGTGATCTCTTACTAATGTAATATTAGTCATAAGTTTTTTTACTTTGCTTCCTATTTTTGTGTAATAAATCATACACAGATTATGATGCATGTAAGCATAGTTTGATCACATGTTTAGGATAACTGTTTTTGTGTTTGTGTAAGTAGTAAGGATCCCGGTAGCGGTGTAAATAACTTGCAATAATTGCAGAATAAGATCGTACACGAATGTAAACGTTAATCACTCTTTTTTTATCTTTTGGAGTGTTTTATTGGAGTTGGGAATATGAGAATCCAGATGTGAGAGTCGGTTGAATTACTAATATATAATAACCTATAAGAGATGAAGATCGGAGAGAGGATACAACAGCCATTGCCCCTTACCGTTACTCATTTGATTTTGTGTATGTGAAACTTAATCATAATAAGTAGAATTACAATGGCTGAAATTTGTACTTCTCATTTTGATGCTTCCCAAGTTCTTAAGAACATTCGCAGTGCGAACCCGGAAAAATAGGGCCACTGGACCCACCTTGCAAACCATCAGGTTTGACACTATAACGTTCTTCAGTTTTAATCGCATTGTGTGTGAAAATGGGCTGGATTACATTATTCCTGATTAACAACACCCCTATGTTTTTGGTTTTATATTTGTGTACGAGGACCTCTAATTTGTCAAATCGGTCGATCAATGATCTCGAACCCGATGGACCCTTACTGGTATGATTTTTGTTTGTTTGTGTTATGTCGGACTTAACCCGAGGTTTTCTACCTCTCTTTCCTCGGGTTGTCTAGGCAGAGAGGAATCCCCCTTTTGTTTTATTTTGCTTCGTCTTACATATTCATTCCAAATTTATTTTTGATACCATTCTAATAAATTCATTAACCCCCACATTTGCGTTTTATTTAATTTGTGTGTCTACTACAACGTTACAACATGATCATTGGATAAACTACCGGGAAGTGTTATGTTCTAAATTAAATGTCTGTAGGAACTTTTCACTTGCGACCGGCCAAGCGCGCTTTGTGTTCTGGCGGGCTACTTAAATCTTGCTTTAGCAAGTACCTGGGTTACATTACAATGTGTACTACTATATTTATGTGATTTAGTCCGAACAAATTACTGCCAGTTCATTTCACCATGATACCTCTTAATAATTGATAAGAAATTGGGCAACTCATTGCCAGCTTTTAGTAAAATGGACTAAACCAGTAATAAAAATAAATTATTTTGTTTTAATTCATAATCCCTAGACAAAGAATGTTTGTATTTATTAATGAACCCCTTCAGAAAAACTACAGATAGTTTAATAAAATAAAGAAACGACAGCCTCTCTGCTTTTTCTCTAATTTTCGAAACCTGGATAAAATTATGTCCTCGCGAATCAGTTTTATAGCATGTTTGTGGAATATGCAGTCTGAACATTATCATGCAATAAGACAGGATTTACCTCCTGCTTACTAATCTACTATGTTTTTGTTTAGGTTTTATATCATTTCGCCATCAGATTCGTGTGATGAATATTATGCTTTAGTCTGTGGTTGTGTATTATGGTACATCCTTTTGATCAACCAATGTTACAATTCATTAAAATAAATATATAAATAAAAAACTATGATAACAGTAAAGTATCATCCAGTCCTGTTTCAAAACGAAACACGTCTACTGTGCAACGCCGCTTAGTTGTCGGTACCTTGGTTATGTTCGGCACATGTTCCGTAAAATGTCCAATATGTCGCCGTAATATCTGTATGATTAACTGTAGGCGTATTTAAACGTCGGTATGATAAATCTCTTATTACATAAGTTATGATTTGTGCGTGCGCAACACCTACTCTCGATTCATTTTACGAATTGCATTCATATTGTTCTGTCAATTTATGGAGCTAATTCATTTGGTGACTTAATGCATGCGCAGCATCCTGGAGTTGCTCTAGTTTGTTAATAAATGTTGTTGTGTTTATATGTCTATGATTAAGTGTATCTAGGTATTAAGTCCGAACTTCTAAATCGCAAAGGAAAATGAATGGGACGAGGCTGTAGTTAATTACGATACCTACAATAATACAGTGCTAAAGAAATTTTAGATAAGGTTATCAAAGAAAGAGAGGAAAAAAATTCATTATTGGAGGGGATTTCAATGCCAGAATTGGAGAAGAAGGGAGGATAATAAATGGGGAACAAAAAGAGAAGTAAAATGTGTGTCTTGCGACACCTCGTGTAAACATGGAAAGGTATGAATATTATAAACTAAGAAAAATGCAAACAGTTAACTGTAAGGAAAAATTCAAAGGACAAAAATAAACGGGTAAGGCAGAAAACTTTTAGAAATGTGTGAAGAGAGAAGATAGACAATATTTATTGGAAACATGGAGAAAGACGAAAAAGGATTAACAATACAGATAGGGGGAAGGGGAGGTTCAATAATGGATAATGTAATTGTAAATGATACTAGTAAAGAAGATATACAATATAAAAGAATAGGAGATGAAGTGGACTCGGATCACCAACCGATAGAAGTAATTTTGGGCAAGGAGAGGAAGAACTAAAGAGGGAAGAAAATGCAGAATGGGGAGAAAGAAAAAATATAAACTGAAGAAAGTAAGGGAAAGATATAAGAAAAACACTGTATATGCTGCAGGTATCACTGAATAATAAAGTGATATTACTAAAGAAATTTTAGATAAGGTAATCAAAGAAAGAGAGGAAAAAAATCATTATTGGAGGATTTCAATGCCAGAATGGAGAAGAAGGGGAAATGATAATAAATGGGAAACAAAAAAAGTAGAAGTAAAAATGTCTTATGACACCTCGTGAAAACATTGACAAGTATGAATAGAATAAAAACTAAAAATGCAAACAGTTTAACTGTAAGAGAAATTCAAAGGACAAAAAAAATAAGGGCAAGGCAGAAAACTTTTAGAAATGTGTGAAGAGAGAAGATGGACAATATTAAATGGAAACATGGAGAGAAAGACGAAAAAGGAGAATTAAGCATACATAGGGGAAAGGAGGTTCAGTAATAGATTATGTAATTGTAAATGATACTAGTAAAGAAGATATACAATATACAAGAATAGGAGATGAAGTGGACTCGGATCACCAACCGATAGAAGTAATTTTAATAGGAGAGGAAGAACTAAAGAGGGAAGAAAATGCAGAATGGGGAGAAAGAAAAATATGGACTGAAGAAAGTAAGGAAATATATAAGAAAAAAGTGGAAGAAGAACAAGAATCATCAGAAGAGGTAGAGGAGAGATAAAGAATATAATAGATGTAATGGAAAAAGCAACGGAGAAGAATAAAGTTCAAGAAAGGAAAAAAATGGGAATAAAGACAGAATGGTGGAACGGGGAATGTGAGAGGACAAAAAGAAATGAGAAAAAGAAGAAGAAAATACAGAAAAGAGAAAATAAGTGTAGAAGAATATAAAACATAAGAGCAGAGTTCAAAAAGTATGTGAGAAGAGAAAAGTGGAATATAGAAAGGTGATAGAACAGAAGATCAGCAAATCAGGTATGAAGGGCAGGCATGGGAAATTAGTAAAATGGAGAAAACAAAGTGGAAAAAGGAGAGAGGTAACATTAGATGAAGAAACATGGGAAAAACACATAAAAGTATACTACAAGGAAAGGGAAGAGATGTACATAGTAGAAAGCAGAAAAATGGAGGTACTGATGGAACACAAGGGAAAGAGTGGAAATATACAGAAGAAAAAATGAGAGAAAGAATAAGGAAAGTATTAGAAAAGATATGGCAAGGTGAAGGGTTTCCAGAAAGATGGAGAGAGCTATTATATGCCCAATTTATAAAGGAGGGATACACAAGAAGCTAAAAACTACAGAGGAGTGAGCTTAACGAACGTAGGGTACAAAATATACGGAGAGATATTAAGAACAAGATTGGAAAAAGAGGTAGAAGAAAAAAATAATACCAGATTGGCAAACAGGTTTTAGAAAAGGAAGTGGGACAATAGACAACATCTACATACTAAAACAAGTTATAAATAAAGAAATAGGGAAGAAAGGAGGAAAAGTTTTTGCGGTGTTTATAGACATAAAAGCTGCATTTGACAGAGTGGAACGAAGAATACTATGGGAAGTGATGAGAGGAAATGGGATAAGTAAAGACATAATAGAAGCAATAGAAAAGATATATATGGAAACAAGATGCAGAGTAAGAGTAAAAGAAAAACTAGGGAAAGTATTTTGGACGGAGAAGGGGCTAAAACAAGGTTGTCCACTAAGCCCAATGTTATTTAATCTGTATATAAAAGATTTGGAGGAGGAACTACAGAAATGTCAAGTTGGAGGAATAACTGTGGGAAGAAAAAGTCTAATAATCTTAGCATATGCAGACGATATAGTACTCTTTACAAGGAATGAAAAAGAGATGAGGAAGGCAATAAATATAACCAAGAGATATTTAGAGAAAAAGAACTGGAGGTAAACGTAAAAAAAAAACAAAATGACAAATGGTGGTGGGGAAGTGAAGAAATAGAAAAAAAGTAGATAGATATAAATACCTGGGATACGTCTTAAGACATGACAATAAAGACAATGACCAGATAAAAGATTTAAGACAGAAAGGAAACAAAATAATAGGGCAAATATGGGGATAGGAGAAAAGTATTTGGGCATGATATAGAAAGGAGAAAATGGTTATTTGAGAGACTGGTTAAAAGCGTAATGATGTATGGGGCAGAAATTTGGGGTGGAAAGAATGGGAAGAGTTAGAAAAATACAGGAAAGATATTGGAGATGGACACTAGATCTGGAAAGAGAAACACCGGGATACTTAATAGAAGAAGAAATGAAATTAGAGAAGATAAGAATAGAAACAGGAAGGAGAGCGTTAAGGTTTGAGGAGAGGATGGAGGAAAGAAAAGAAAATGAAATATTATATGAATGTTGGAAGGAGATGGAATTTCAAAAAATAAAACATAGAGAAGAAGAAAGAAAAGTATATTATAGAAGAGGAGGTTACGCGAGGGAAGAAGTAAGAAGATTAAGAAGAGAAGGAAGAAAGTTGGAAGATGAAATAACACAAAGAGACAAAGATAATCAGCTACAAGAACGAAGAATGAAGATAAGAGAAGGAAGATACAATATGAATTACAAGGATATAATGGGGGAAAGGATAACAAGAGGATTGACGATACAAGAAAAAGGACAATAGCTAGATTTAGATTAGGAAATGAGGAAAAGAAAATCAGTATTGGAAGAAAGATGAAGGAGATTGTGCAGAATGTGGGAATGACTGGGAAAACATAACATACCTTACAGAAGACTGTGTGGAATTGAGAGAGGAAGAAAGGAGAAATAAAATTTTACTTGGGAAAAAGGAGAAGGTTTAAACTGGATGAAAGAGGTAGTAAAAGAAGGAAATGGTTGGAAGAAAGAAAAGGGAAAATAATGAAAATAGAATAAGAGTTAAATTTAATATAGAAGAATAAGTTAAAGGACAAAGAAAATTTTAGTTTTTTATGTTTGTTCAAATTTAACTACTGTAAATACATTGAATATTTGTAAACCATAGTCCATAAGTTATGGTAGAGATAAAAGCCGAATTCATTTGTTAATTTTTAAAGGACAAATAAATTGATTGATTGATAATAAAGTGATATTTTTCTCACTTTTCACTACAATAGTAAGTATATTGAAGAACATAGTGTCACACCCAGAGTTTTGGGTTATTCTTTCTATTTCGTTAGTATTTAATCTAAATTGTTTAATAAATAAGCATACAAAATTTTTGTAATACAATTGATACTAAATATTCTGCGCATGCGCGTGATGCTGAAGTATTGTTTGTTTTACTAACCTAAAATGTTAATGTGTCAAATAAAATAGTACTTGTCATCCGTTATCCAGTAACTCTACGGACAAACTTCGCGTACTGATTCTAGACTCAAAAATAAGAAAAATAGTTCATATAAACCTAGGTTCGGAAACGCTTCGTTACAAATTTTTTATTTTCCTCGGTTTTTTGGGATATTTTGCAAACAAATTTGAATGTGATCCTGAATTTTGGGACACGGGAGTTTTGTAACATTTATTTATTTAGTTTTATTATTTATTTCTCCATTTTAGTTCTTAAATTCAAAGTTAAAGTAAAAATGATAACATACGTTACTTTGATTTTTAATTCAAATTAGCTAAGAATTATAGGGATTAAATTAAACTGTTCATCAACCAATACCTCGAAAATGGTTGATCTGAAGGGCATCAACCAAGTATACATTTTTTGCTCAGAACTGAAAAGGGAACAAACTAATTGAAATGTAACGTCAATATACCGGGTAGTAAAAAAAAGTTATGACCAATTAACTTTTAGCATAACATTTTTTTAACACTATATAGGTCGTTAACGATGCGTTTCCGAACTTGGGTATATGTGAACTTTTTTTCTTATTTTTGGGTCTAGAATCACTACGCGAAATTTGTCCGTAAAAAGTTTTATTTTAAATAAAAAAATTTTGAGAAACGAAAATTATTAATACAAATTTATAGTAAGTGTTTATTCAAATCAATCATTGATAACATAAAATTAAGATACGAATTTCTAGAACCAATCTAATTTCAATTAAGAAAAAGAATTATGTTCATTTTTGTAGACAAGCCTTTTCATTTAATTAAATTAAGTAGTGAATAGAATTTGTTTGTTAGTTATAAACAAAATAAAATTATCTGCCAGTTCAAATAAAAAGAACTGTTTATGTGAAACGTACGGTTGGAATTGAACAAAATATCACGTATTGGGTGTATTATTAGCGACATTCAGGCACCGCGAAGTACGATAACAGCGATACCGGGAAAACAAACTCAGTGATTTCGTGTGTGAACATTTTTGAAAGACAAAATGAAACAGAAAGACATAGGGGAGAGTTATTATTGAAACGAAGAGACATTCGGTGTTAAAAGATGGAAGCGTGAAGAGTAAAAAGCGTGAGAATTGAATATTAAAATGTTGAACTGTTAGAAGAAATAAAGTGAACATGTAATAATGAAAATAGGCCGAGTGAAGTTTGAAATCCATTAATTAAAGACGTTATGCGATTTCTGAACGAAAGTGTAAAAAATAACTTAAAAGTAAATAAATTTGATTGTGAATAAACAATTAAAATAGCAGCGTTGTTTGCAGCTCGCGTTGTTTTTTTGCTTGCATTGTGAGAAAATTGTTATAAACAATTAAGGAACTGGTAAAGAAAATGGATAGAAAGAGTGGAGAAAATGCTGTTAATACCGAGGGAAGAAAAGCAGTTCATCGAATCCGACGTAAACAATTTGCTGAACTAAATAGAATTTCGAATAAAATGCTATAGGTTAAGTTCTGGTCTGCTTCAGTAAGAGAGAATGTAACAGTTTGAAGAAATGAGCAAAATTGAATTTTTTCAAATATATAGTAGCTCGTTGATGTTTTAAAATTCTAAACGCGTCAACTTGGTCGGCTACTTATTCTGTGATCAACCTCCATTCGACCATCTTTCTATCTTCTACAACTGTAGTATCTTAGAATCCGTCACATCCATATCTACGTTCATGCTCCACCAAGTTTTGGGCCATTGGCTAAACTTGTGACAAGAAGATTGAAGTACTGTAATTGGTTGAGAAACTGGTAGTCGAAGACAGAAACTTTTATCCATAATTAAGTGGTTGGATGGAGTAAGTTTACTTAGTAATTGCGCTACTATTAGTCAGCCAATAACCCCGCTTTGGATGCGGTGGAGGTATCATATATAGCGATGATGAAACGTGAACGTTTGATCTGAAATTATAGGGCCTTTTTCTCTTGATGCACATCGTTAGCAAACTTTTAAGCTCAACAATTACAGGTGTTTAATTAAAATTAAATAATCTACTATTATACAGTGATGTCCAAAATTCGATGCTCACCATTGGTATTTTGGAAACGGTAAGAGTTACAGGGTCGGTTAAATGGAACAATATGGAGGTATTTATCTTACCTCTTCAGATACTCTTGTTTTTCCAAAGAAATGCGTTGCCTACTAGATATTGCAAAAAAAAGTGAAAATCGGCATTTTCTTTAAACTTATGTAGAATCCACACTATTTATCCTATCAAAAATATGTAAATATAAAAGTTGTAGACATTTAGATATTGAATAATATGCGTCATTAAAATATTTTTGCTTGCATCAGTAGCGAAATATGACCCAAAGTTGCATTTTTTAAATGGAAATGATAATTATTTATACAGATTGAATTACTTGATTTTTTTCCATTTCAACGATATAAGGTTCGAGCTATTTCATCTTGTGTACTTTAGAAGATATAAAGAAAAATCATTTTTGAGGCAGATTTATAATGTTACCAAGTTGTAGTAATAATAACAAAAAAGCTTATAACGGTTGAGATAACATCGTAAAACGAATGAGTTTTCCTATAAAAGATTCTCTCAATAGTGCGGCCATTGACTTCTAAACATTTTGTATAGCGTTTTCAATGTTATTCGGCAATTCATTAATTGACGGACGCTAACTGAATTAAAGGCCTGCATGACGCTCTGTTGCAAATCATTAACGTTCTCATAATTGACAACGTATACTAAATTTTTATGTGTCCCCACAGGAAAAATCTAGTATGGACAAATCTGGTGATCGCGCAGGCCAACGTATGGGACCGTTTGATTGCAATCCACCGGTTTCAAATCTTGCTGATAAATATTCAGTGACGATCCTGGAATTATGGGCCGGGCGCCGTCTTGCTGAAACAAAATATTCCTTTCTTCTGTGAATAGGTAGCTCGTCCAATGCATCTTCGACTTCGAAGCTTGCAGTAGTTGAAGATATCTAGTCGAATTAAGCGTTTGATTATAAATAAATGGATTTATCAAACGATTTTCAAAATACCGCACCACACGTTAAATCCGAATCGTTCTTGGAAACGCGATTCTCGAACTATTTTCGGATTTTCATTATTCCAATAATGATAATTATGCCGATTGTAAATGCTGTTGTTTGTGAATCTACTTTCATCGTCCAAAGAATTTTTTAGAAAAGAATTATCGTTTGTAACTTCATCCAGGTACCATCTACAAAATGTAACTCTTCGAGCATAATCATTCTCTTTGATATGATGGCATATCATTGGCTTATAAGGATGAAATTTCTTCTTTTAAAACATAATGTACTGAACTTCTCCATCCACTGTCATTCAAATTTTTCTTCTGAAACGGAAGGCTCAACATTAACAGCAGTAGAACAGCTATTTCAGCATCCTCATTGTCTTTTTGATAGGTTGTAGGACGAATGGCGGTGAAGGATCCACCTTGTCGAAGATTTTGCTCGAGTCGGGAAAACAAAGTTCTGTGAGGTTGCCTTCTTTCGGGGTATAAGTTGTGATATTCATTTGCTGCCGCAGTTGAATTACGATGGCATCTTATGTAGACAACAAACATGTCCGTTTTTTATGGTTTGAAAACTGCATCATCAATTTTGAATATGAATAGCTTACTACAACAACTACAAGTTCTGACACGATACTACTGTAACAATATTATTGACAGATTTGATGTGCAGTTGTTTGTTTCTTAAAAATTTGCAATCATGGATAGTGTGATGTGCTTTAAAATACATCTACAGATCTCAAAAACGATTTTTCTTTATATCTTCTAAAGTACACAAGATAAATAGCTCGAACCTTATATCGTTGAAAAGGAAAAAATCAAGTAATTCAACTGTATAAAAATAAATTATCATTTCCATTTAAAAAAATGCAACTTTGGGTCATATTTCGCTACTGATGCAAGCAAAAAATATTTTAATGACGCATATTATTCAATATCTAAATGTCTACAACTTTTATATTTACATATTTTTGATAGGATAAATAGTGTGGATTCTACGCAAGTTTAAAGAAAATGCCGATTTTCACTTTTTTTGCAATATCTAGTAGGCAACGCATTTCTTTGGAAAAACAAGAGAAGGTCTGAAGAGGTAAGATAAATACCTCCATATTGTTCCATTTAACCGACCCTGTAACTCTTACCGTTTCCAAAATACCAATGGTGAGCATCGAATTTTGGACACACTGTATAATATATTATTATGTATTCCATACGAATAAATAAGGCACTAAAGAGTTGATTTTTCATGACGAATGTGTTTTAGTTGCAGAGGCGATCGCCGAGGAAATCAAACACGTGAGTCGTGAAAAAGAACTCTAGATGCAGAAGGTACATATTATATTTTCCGAAATTTGAACAAAATTGAACAATTTTTAACGTTCTTTAAGGAGTGATGTAATCAAATTCGCTGGTTTTCATTCTATGACAATGTTTGCACCGCGCGTGCGCAGTTCTAAAATCTACATGCACTTTCATACATCTCTACCGGTAAAATGATGAACTTTACTGCCAACTTTTGCTACTTTAGTAATAATTTCGGAAAAAAATTATTATTAGTTTCTGAGATATGGCTGGTTACTGTTATTTTACCATAAGGCATAACGTTAGTTAAAATTGCGTATAACGTAATGGTTTACCTTCAAATTTATGCCAAGTATAAATCAATTTTTTATTAACATGACTCTTAATAATTAAGCGCATAAAAGTTTGGAATTTGTTGAAAAAATAAACAAATAGTCGGCGTACTGAGTGACAAATTTCTTATTGTAATTAAGACAAAACCAGTGACTCTATTTGTTGGTGCTTGTAACATGTTTGAAATATTGTTATCCAGGTGACGTAAGTCTTTTGAGAAGATTGTAAAAGTAAAATGCAACTGTTATTAATGAACGTTTATTATTGCCCATAAGAGTAATGTAAATTATAGTAAAACATGTTGTCAACAGATAGCACTTGCGTCTGTAATTTTTGGGTGATTTTCACCGAACACCAAAACTACGTTCCGTTTTACCGCGTGAAATCATTGGATGAAACTATAATATTTTTTCTCTGTTTTAAATTGACACTTTATTAAAAACTTTTTTGATTTTTAATTGATATGCTTGTATTTAGGTACATGTATTATCTCTATATTATTTTTATTACCGGTTTTGTGTTTGTTGATTTTTCTTCAATCCAATTAATAATAATTAATAACTGAGTGCTTGTAATAAAACAGTGTTTTGTTTAATGGTGAAAGTAATTAATTTGTGTGGAAATTTAGTTAATAAATAGTGGAAGAACAGATCTAAATTCTCACGAAGATCTCGTTTGGCCAGGAAACGCATTATGCGGTATGTTGAACAAAACAAAAAGTGCTAATTCTACATTAATGAGTAATGTATAAAACTAGCATTGTTTATAGAAATATTGCAAATGAAGTGACAAATAAAAATGAATCGTCTCAACCTTTGGGTTTGGAAGACGATGTTGTTGTAAGTGAACAGGGTACTCTACTACGATCTACAAGTAAAATACCATCTTCATCAAATTCAAATGTCATAGAAAGAAGTACTTCACCAAAATTACACGAAGTAGCAGAAACACTTGATGAAACAATTTTGTACCCACCGGGTCTTGATAATAACAAATATATAAAATATGAGAAGGCCAACGAAAGACTTGCCATTGCTAAATTTGAGCAGCACTTAGGACTTAATGAAGGATCAACCAATCTGCAGGATTACATATACACTTCACGTATGGTTTCCTAAGTGCTAGTCCAGATGGTAAGCAAAATATTGTATACTTCATTATGAACAGCTCTTAAATTTGACGTATACTGTATTATAAGATTGCTAAACGACAATACGCTTGTGGAGGTTAAGGGCGATGACACACATAGCGGTTTGTGTCGACTCGGCTCGACTGCCGTGTCGGCGCATTCGCAGGTATTTTCAAACGACGCAAAACACGCACGATGATACTACCTCCACGCCGGGCGCATGGAAAGCCGTCTCGACACGCCGTCTATTGGAAGAAACGCGCGCGGTTTTATGACTGACGAGGCGCGTATTTCCAAATTTTTTTCATGAGCACTGACACTGACCTAATAAGATTTTCATTAAAATTAAAGACTTAAAATGAGTAAGCGGCAGCCGTGTCGACACAAAAACGCTGTGTGTGTCATCGCCCTTAATGTGTGCCGTCTGTAGCGGAAAGGACTTTACATATAATTTTATTTTTAAAATCCATCGAAAGCCAAAAATTTAAAAAAAAACTAGCGAAGTTCTTTCAAGTTTCTGATTTATCTGAAAGTTAAAAAACTTTTAATGCACGCTCTACGCGGATCCCTGTTTCTAAGAAAATTGAAAAGTCCTTTAACAACTTTTTTGTTATTTGTTATTGAACATTAAAACTTGCCATTATAAGCTAAACTAAAAGTTTTTGTGTAATTAATTTTGAAAAGAATATTCAAAATTAAATACAATTGACTCAGCATATCTTTTATCAGTGAATTTATGTTATTTTTTTTCTTCTTAGAATCTACTTGCGCATCTAACAAATTACAACCGAGGACATCCTTCTCGATTCAAAAAAAAACTCAGCAGATGCATCTTTTCCAACTGGGTCCGAAGCGAATAAATCGTTTATGTAAATAATAACCACAATTATATGGAAATACATAAAAATGATTTTTTTATCATAACTTGTGTTGATGCAAATAAATTTTATTTCTTACAAATTAAATTGTTGTTTTATTGAAGTTTGAAACAAAATTAAAAATAATTCGCAAATCCAACTATTAGGACGCAGCGGGTTAAATTGAGTTGAGTGCACATTATTATTTTTTATTATGGACGTGCTAACTGTAACAAAGGGAAAACACCAAAATCTGCGTTTTTTGTGGTTTTCCCTTTGTTACAGATAGACGCTTTGGTTATCTAGCATTTAAGCAGTTTAAAAGATATGAATGTGAGATATGTAGAGAAAAAACAATTAAGTGCGAGTAAGATTTATTTTCTGAAATGAAGTTTATTTAATATGTAAATATTAGGAAGCCGAGAGATTCAGTTTTTAAAAAAAGACCATCAGATTCTTTTGTACATTTTGTATCTCACTTATTAAAAGTATTTAATTCGTCATTCGCTATTCATAAATGTACAAAAATATCGTTAAAAATATTTTTACATGTTTAATAACAGAAAGCAAACAATTTTCTCAAGTTTGTATTGAACATAAGACATTTACTATCAATTTGTTAATTAAATTAAAAATATACGCTACTCTTAAAAGTGAATCGGAAAACTGGAATTAATGCTAAACTTAGAAAAGAACACCGGAAATTAAAAATTTTATCCTAATTTAGTTTTCAATCCAAGTAAATTTGGCTTTAGAAGAATTTTTTTAAATTCAAAAAATTAGCGATTTTTAACAATTTTAAAAAAATTTAATTAGTGTATTTAACCGATTGACCTTAACTTGGTCGCGTTTTACTTGTTAAAATTCCTACTTTCAAAAAAATATATACAAAAGTTTAGATCGTTCAGGAGAAGATTGTAACTAGTTTTCGGGTAATTTCATAGAATTTAACCTATTTTCAATGTGCTGCAGATTAAACAAATTTTGAAATAAATTTTTGCCTTATAAATTTTTTTGTTTAGTTTGATTCAAGCTTTTAAGAATAATATAAAATTTTTATTGTTTTATAATGACACTTCGACATATGATCCCTCAGTTTCAGTTGATTTGACTCCGGCCGTGGAAGCCTTAATTTTACATTTTTGAAAATATTCCAAGATTTCGAAAATCTATGTAGGTTAACGGCCCTTTTCATCGAACCTATACGGAAAATTGCTAACAAAAGTGTAAGTATTTCAAGAACCACTTTTTGTGTCGGTGATATTCGTAATAAAGGACATATTTATTTATTGTTCTATTATCCTTAAATATATTGATACATTGATATTAAAATTGTTACTTATAATATTACATCGAATAAAATTTTTTTCTGAACTTCGTTTTCCAATCATCTGACATTGTCATAGCCCTAAATCGCAAATTGTTTTAGTCGAATTGCAAATTCTAGATGCTGACAATATGGAAATTCACTTCACCAATGAACAATAAACTACATTCGCTAGTTGAATCGCCATACCTCAAATAAATTAAATTTCTAGTAACCTATTTTAAAACAAATTTAGTACTAGGTAATTTCGGCGACGTACGTTCATCTATACGGTGTCAGTTTTAACAATAACAGTATTGTTCATGCTGCTACAGTTTCATCTAACTAAATTCTTCTGATAAAGAATCGAGATTTATTTTATTTCATGTTTTTTTGATAATCCCGTGGTAGTTTTTACTATCAAAACAATTTTTATTTCGTCCTTCAACTAGAATACAAACAAAACGTTGTATCTTTTCTCGAATAAGTGGCTTCCTTTATTTGAATGAACGTCCACGTTACCAAAATTGGTTTCCTCTAGTGCACCACCTCATTTAAGCGGCAATTTTTTGCATGTATGTGCTGCATCTTTGCAATCAGGATCAATTGACGCAAGTGGCATCTGTTGATAGTGAATTAAAGTAAATTAATTCGCTTCCCCCTTAATGGAACACCCGGTACAAAGTAAATTAAAATTGTCAATAAGTTAGATGTATGAAAAGTTGCATAAATGATGATAAATGAAAGAACTTTTTTAGTTTGATTTGGTTTACAATTTTAAAATGAGGCTTTTCTGGGATAGTTGTGATGGTAAAAGCAGGTAATTGATGAATTATATTCATAGTAATAAATTTAGTAAACAATTGTTTTTAAAACCAGACATTTCAATATTCGAATAAATAAATATTGAAGCATACTTCTTAAGATTGTATTTTTATGGTTCCGCAAAATTATTTTCTACTTGCAATGGTTCCTAACCACCAGTATAAGCTTAAACTTAAGTGTTTGCGTATTTATAGGTCATCCCATTGTCGGGTGAAAATACCCAAACGGCGTACTGTTAGAATAACCACATGCGTTTGTACACAGTCTACACTTTATTTAACCTTTTGGAATACATATATTCATTAGGTACGTGTAAATAAAATAAAAAATTCGCCACATAATAAATAAATAAAGACTAGTTGAAACTTAATTCATTGTGCATAAAAATAATAATAGATATTTTTGTATGCATTCCACCATCAGGACTCATTTGCAGATGATGAGAGAGAATTGGGCAAACTGTTCCAATCATTTGTGGTCAATGCCGTATAAATTTAGCTTCACTTAAACTGCTTGGCGTTTCAACTGTTTAAACCATCCACTAATGTTTCAAGACTGAATTGCTTCCTGCAAAAAATTTACCTTTTAAAAAATATTCAAAAACATGATACTTAATAACAATGACCTACCACATAAAAATAATTAAAAAAATACTAGTTTGAATTTTTAAATTTAAATTTAACCTAAACTCAAATTTTTAAATAATTACATAACCTAATATTTTTTAAAAATATGCATGCTTAAGTGACTCCCCAAAACTGCTGGGTATTTAATACATAAGCAGCATATACATTAAATGTAGCAGTTTCAGAAGTATTCATCACATTAACAACTCGGTTACTTTCTAAATATCGTTACCAAATAGGTACATGTAAAAAATCTTGTTCGATTACATTTATTCACCAGTTATTAATGTTTCAGAATTATTTGAATTCTCAACTTAAAAACATTTAAGAAGATAATAAATACAAAAAATTAGATTTTCTTCTGTAGGCACCCTTTTAAATACAATGTATGGTGAAAATTGAGGCTAAATTTAAAAAACAGAAACAAATTTGAAATGGTGTCAAAACAAATGAACATCTAAATTCTATAGCCAATCAAATGCTAATTTTAAAGAAGTTGAACAGTAGAAATCTAGATTTTTGATTAAGTTTTCAATGACCATTTGCATAGAAAAATCGTTTATTAATGGTTTTGGATGCTTGCACTTTTATATGTGTTATTTATCAAAACGGAATACACATAAAATTAAAACGTGAAACACATTTTTAAATTTACTAACCATCGATAAGTTAACGACATTTTAAAACATAAAACCAATTTTTATTTTACGACGTAATTCAAACAACACACAACCAAATTCACAGTTGATAGACGTTAACGTGGTACCAACTTGCGCAACTACAAGGGCGGATTTGTGCTTTCAAACTGCACTTTTAAACGTAGGCTTTAAATTGTTAACGTCAAGACTATATGAAAGCAATTAGGTAATTGATTTTTAATTACTTTTATTAGTTACTAATCGCAATTATATGTTTGAATTAAATTGAGGATTTTTGTTTTTAAATTCACAACGTTTGTTAAAATGTGCTTTATTGAAAATCAATTCATTTGAAAAATAAATTTGAGAATTACGCAGAAATTGATTAAATAAGATAAACTGATTGTAGTAATTAGTTATAAAAAATTAAGTGGTGTTATTGTAAGTTAGTAGCTGATACCGAGGAAATCAAAATTTTTAAAACACGAATGCGACGTTAAGCCATCGATGCGTATGCATTTCTTTATTGGTCATGAATTTAATATTTTTACCTTTCTTATCTATATATTTAATAAAAGAAACATAAAGAAAAAGTGAAATTAGAAAATAACTAGTTGACTTGAAACTCATGAATAGCGTTTTCCTATAGAACCTGATTGGATAAAATCACAGTTGAATCAATTGTTGTTGTTAACCTTTGCAAATATACAGGTGTCCATAATATGTGTTCCAGGCTTAAAGAGTTTATTAATAATTTTATAAGTGAAATATGTTCTAACAACATCTCGTGTAACCAGGGACACGTATGAATAAAATGAACATTGAAGTCGAAAAAATAAAAAATTAATGTCGTTAAATATTATGAAATTATTAATAAACTAAGCAATGCCAACAGATAACTGTAACGACGGATGAATGTTTTAAATGAAAATCATTCTTTCGTGCGTGTACGCTACTGTACAAAAATACTTAGCTTTATCGACTCGAGTGTTAATTGCATTAAAGTTAATGCTTAGATAACGATTTTGCATTTAAAACATTCATCCGTCTTTACAGTTATCTGTTGGCATTGCTTAGTTTATTAATAATTTCATAATATTTGAACGACATTAATTTTTTATTTTTTTCGACTTCAATGTTCTATAAAATTTTTTATGTATATGTAATTAAAAATCATGTTATGTTTAAGATTTTAAGTACACGTTGTAAATTTTCATCAAAATTGGTTAAACATTTATATCTCGACATTCCACATTTTTTTTAATTTTCTACAAAATCAACTATGTCATTTTTTTTTTTATTTTTAAACCGATAAAACAAAATTTTCGTTTAAATCAAATATTATCGAGTACTTGAAAATTGAATCCGCCATTTTGAATTTTGGTAGATCAAAAATTTTATCAAATTTGAATCGGGCACGGTTAAAAACATACCATAACATACTTTTTATAACAGTGTAATCTTTTGAGAACCGTGGAAAGGCCATTAATTTTTTTAATTTTTGTCTTTCAGGCGCTATTTTGGCGTAACTATTTGTCCATCGTAACAATTACCAACAAAATCACTATTATGAGAACATCTTATGAGACAGAAACGATTATGGAGTGAAACAAGCATTTTATCAAACATGTAAACCAATACCAATATGTAGGAAACAAAAATAACAGTTTAAAAAAACTGAAAACAAATACATTTGTCAACTGAACATTAAATTTAAGTAAATTTAAGAGTAACAACAAAAACACAACATCAAAATCTTTGCGTTTTAGGCGAGAAGAGTAGCTCTAATGTACTGCATAGGACACAATAATAAGAAAATGTATTTGACATTAATTCTTATGATTTCTGCTGGAGCTAGGCACCTTTAAAATTACTTTCAGTATACAGTGTGCACAAGTATGCTCAACATAACCTCACTTTTAATGTGAATTATCGTATAAAATAAACTTTTATAAAAAGTTTTCCTTTATTTTAATACTTTTGGGGTTATTGTCAAAAGTGGCACACACAGAAACGGCCCTTTTGGTACTCTTATAGGTTACAAACACGTTACAAATTAGTTTTTTTTTAATTTAGGGGATTTAATAACATTTTAAAACTGTATAAATACCAAATTATACACCAATTGTGAAAGCATAGAAGAAGCAAACTCGACAGCTTGTAGAGAAAAATTGGTAAAAAATGTAATATACAACAATATACCCGTAGTGTATTGTAAAATATTTATAGATATGTTGGCATTCCATTTTTGACTGTAGTTGGTATCCAATTCATAATCTATAAATCAGTTCAGTGTGGTAACCTTGGTTACCTTACAAATTAATTTATATCTTGTACATCTTGTTACTGTTTTTGTTGCTGTTGTGTAGTGTGAGTTCTAAAAGTAGGATTATAGAATTTTATAAAGGAAGGTTAAATAGGTCAAATACAAACAAAATGGAGTCAACATTACTGTACAATTAACGCGGATCATAATAGCGATTTGCGCGATTTTTGAAAAGTGACAGATTGATGAGATTAGTACTATAAATGTGTTACCAACATAAAGTTAGTTTTATGATTATTTGACGAAATGCATGAAATTTTAGACTAAAGGTTTAGATTTATTGGTGTTGTTAACCTGTAGTACTTTCAAATTCCCGCTAAAAACTCGTTATTCTAAATTAAAAATATACAAAAACGTCAATAACTGAAATCTTAGGTTAGTTTTATTTTGATTTTATTTTCGAATACAATTGACTATGCAAGTGTTGTCGTCATGGTCGCCATTTTGTTAGGGTAGTTAAAGAGCTTGGTTCCAAATACACTTATGTTTACATATTTATGTCTTTACTTTATTAGTTTAATTTTTGTGTAACAAATATTATAATTGGCTGTTCTATTTTGTGAAGGTTGGACCTGTGTAAAACTAAGCATTTTAATAATAAATTGCCGTAGAATAACTGAAATTGCTTAAAAAACAATCCTAAACATAACCTCACTTTGTTTCAAAAATATTTTTACTTGTATAAAAGTAATTATCTCACCAATTTATTTTTTTAAAACTGTTAAATTATGTCTTATTTTGTTAATTACTTTATTCACCTGATAAAAATTGATGAAATATGAACTTACTAAACTACTTTAATAAATCGGTTATGGAAATTATTATAAACAGCTGATTTTATTTGGAACCAAGCCCTTGACGTGCCTGTAACAAAAATGGCGAATTGACGTCACACTTGCCTAGTGAATTACGAGTTCTTAGAGGGAATTTAAAAGTACTACAGGTTAACCACACCAACAAATCTAAACGTTAAATCCAAAAAATTTCAGATTATGTAAATATTTATTATTTTAACAATTTAAAGTAAAAAAATTGTGCTTTGTAGCTGTGTAAAAATTTTTTCGGTTTTTAATGCAGAACCTCCGAAAGAAACCTTAATTTTCTGCCTTGATACACAAATTAATAACTGTTGTTGGTTTGGCAAAATTATAGCTTAGAGTGAAATGTTCAAATATTGTTTTTTGAACTGACTACCTCGAAAACAAAGTCTGACTCAGTGTGTAGTCAAATCAGGTAACGCGTGTTTCTAAACGGTTTAGTCGACCGGGAAACACACTGGTGATGACCGACTTGTCAAAGTGTAAAAGTTTCATGTTTACCGCGATTATTTCATAATGTTATAATTCATTCTGTTTATTGTATTAGCTAACATAGCGTATCGTTTTTATATGTTTCTTATTAAGTAACTGAAAGGATAACATCAACAACAAATTTCGTTTTATTGTACGATTGCACAATTCTTGCAACCAACTTAACTTAAATGTCAAATGTAGTATTCCCTTATTATAGTTCATCTCGTGAAGGAAAATTAGTCCTGATAATTTGACGTTGGAAATTGTGATCGGTGCACTGTAAAGTGGTACTCAGTATAATTGTGTGGATTTTGTGTGATCCATGTCCAATAGTCGCATGAGCAAAAATATAAACTTCAATAACAAAATCGAGCCAGAGAGAAGGAGACTGTCTGTTCCGTTCAAAACAGATTAAACACATTGGCCTGTCGACACTCATTATAAAATGAGTTTTATGTACTCCTGCATAATCATAAAGTAACACTTTTTTAAAATGTAATACTTTTCGTCCGCAAACACTTTTCGTCCGCAAACATCTGTCAATGTCAATTATAATTTTATGTCAAATTAAATAAAGCCGAAGTAACCAGTATGAAAACCCATTTTTAAGAAAGGATGAATTTAGTGACTACATGAGATATTACAGTACTTTAGGGTACATACTGAAACATTTTAGATACTGCAGAATATTGTTTGTTTACTCCATTTATAACCTCAATTTCTCAATCCCACACAACTTTAAACAAAAACAATTTGTTGTTCAAATTACAAGTAAATGATTTTAAGTGCTTTGAAATGATATTAATAAATTGTTTATAGTTTCTACAATGTGCGAAACATATAGAAGACCTGGTTGTAATCTCACAATACTCGATACATTGTTTTCAATATGTAACACTTTAACTTCTTTAAAGTTATTCATTTATAAGGTAAGACAGAATTCATACGACTTGAGATTGCTTTGAACAATTTTATTAGGTAACATTGTGATACAGAAGCGGAGTTCCGATACAAAAAATTTTCACGATCATAAAATACAAAAACTTACAGTAGAATTAATAGGGTACCTTTCTATTACTGTATTTGATTGATGTAAATAAGTAATAATGCTAATGGAAAACACAAGAACAGTAATTACTTGTGAAAAATCATCATTTGAATATTGATTCTGTCGCGGAAAAACAAAAGTAGAATCATATAAGCCATCAACATTACTGGGTTCAAGATTTATTCGTACACAAAAACAAGGTGATTTCACAGTTTTCAATAAGCTGAAAGAAGATTATTTACATTTTTTTAAACATTTTCTCGGAGTGAATCAAAAACTACGTTTGCATACTTTCTTACGGTCAGGCAATATTTTTTTATTGAATATAAAATGATTATAAGTCTGACCACGGTACAAACTCAGTCTTATAACTATTATATGTCCAATTAGTAAAGAATCGACTTTAATGTGTTTAATAGGAGAAACTTCATTACATCTTTGATCATAAACAATTAAAGAAATGCATTAATTTTGAGGGTAGGCTTCCAACTATAACTACATTTTTAAATATACTTCAAAATAACACTACCTAAATGTAATTTTTATTATTTTAATAAATTATAAAAAGTACATGTTTTACCTATTACCTATCATAATCAAGTGCTCTTTTAAAAATTATGTGATTGTTGTAAAACAAATGCTTTATCGGTACAATATTCGAACGCTGAAAGCTTTTATTTCCTTTAATAAATTTTTGACACAAATGTTACAATACTGAACAGGTGAAGTGAACATTAGGTACAGTAAAATCAGAACAAACATAAAATTTTGTTTAAAATTACTAAACATTTTGTTTTCAGTAAATGGTAATCAACAGAAAATTAATTAATTTAAGGTCAACGGAAAAATGAATATGTGGACCACGGAAAAAGTGCTTTTTAATAACCTCGCTTCTGTGGCACTCGGCTAACGCCTCGGCCAGCAAATTCAGTCTCGTACACAAAGTGCACTTTTTGTCCCTTGTTACATAAATAACTATTATTATTTGACTTTAAATAAAGTAAGTGACATTTAGAATTAAATTAATGTATAAAGTATCTTAAACAAACAACTTAAGTTAGTGTTAACTGATTATTATATATGGATGTGCACAGTTGGTGCAATTCGAAATTGTTATTCCACAAGTTCCTGGAGGGTGAGAATCAGATAAATGACTGTGCCACATTTACAGTATGAATTATAGAGGGTGGTCTGGATGCTTTTGGCTCCAATTAAACGACGATCGGGCAATACTAATTTTATTTTTGAATGGAAGTCATCAAGCGTAACTTTCAGCCACGGTTTGAAGATTTCCATCCTCCAAATTTTTAAGTGTGCGCAGATCTCGCACAATTTATCAGCCAACAGAGTTGCTGCACTTCTTCGAAAACAGTGGCCAGTGTAGTCTTTTGGATTCTCTAACTGAAGGAATTCGCTACTTGGTTAGGTATTCTACCAATTGTATTAATGTCCCTACTGGTGAATTAATACATTTGCCGTTTCTGTAAGTGCAAAAAAACCTTTGTTTGCCTCTGGTCTTACATTTCTATATTTTAGCAGCAAGTTAATCCATTCGGGTTTAGTTACTGCAAAACGTCGAGAAAACATTTGTTTTTGTTTCTGGTACATTGATGAGAATAACTTCAGATTTTAACTCGATATCATTAATTGACATTTTGCACAACTCTTCACGACGACATGCACCGAAATACCCATTATTACTACTAACTATAAAATGAATTATTAGATACTTAGTTTATATGTATTTCGTTATCGTTTAAAACTTTGGATTTTTTTCATTTTAAATTGTACGTTTCCTTCTTGTAAAAAAAGGCTACAAGTTTTGTAAATTTTGAAATGTCAACATTATTGTGTATTATCAAACAGGACTTTAACATAGAATAATGCGACCAAAGAGACTTTTACTGGAAAACGTTTGAAAATATCCCAGTAAACAATTTTCATTGTATTTACTAATTTTATGTAATTTGCACCAGTCCAGAAACTTTGAATACACTAATTCATACCGTTTTTTTGACTTATCCGGCAATAAGTTTTCGATCGCCTTTTGGCCGTTTCTCTTATTTCTGGTGGTGTAAATTCAATTTCCGAATCAGAAGACATAATTAATATTTTTAATTGTAAAATAATTGTAAACAATAAATAAACAACTGTCAAAATTCGCCAATTGTTTACCTACTGTTGCTTTGATCATTTTTTTTAAATAAAACTTCAATGAAAGTTGGAAATTTATTTGAGAATTATTGTTTTATGTTCGTTTTAAAATATTTGTATAACATTCATGCGTGAAGCAATTTTCTCGCGCTCACGCAGATGAAAAACTCGCTCCCTTCGGTCGCTCGTTTTTCAAAGTGCGTTCACGCGGGAACATTGTGTTCCCGCACTTATATCGTAAATAACTATTTAATGCTTTTCATGATCTAATATTAAGAAAGCTGCGGAATTTTATGGAACAATGACGGCAACCATAAAAACACATTTACCGCTTAGACAACTTGACCTAACAACCTAAGCGTAATTGGAACTTAATGCAGCAATAAGTTTTGCTCTTTTGGCATAAGTATTAGCGCTGATTTTGATGATGGAAAGACGACGCTTGATAAATTATTATTTACGCACTGTTGTTGATTATATCGATTGTAACCCACAACTTTATTATTTATAGTATTAATACTTTTATTTACAGTCTTCCAAATGCTTATCTACAGCGCAAGTTCATCGGTTCATGGTGCTTAATATGCAAAGTTAATAAACTTAAAGCCACTTCGATATTGCTTAAGTCTATGTTGTAATGTATGTGAAGAAATAATAATGTAGGCACTTGTGGGGTTGCAGTAGAAATGCGTAAATTACTGTAATTGGCTTCGATGTTTTTCGATGACTTTTGGTCATCCGGATTCCGAAAAACGAATCGCGGATGCTGCGCTGATTGTATGTTGCTGCGTATAGTGTGGTAGTTGCTGCTGCTATGGATGTTGTTGTGTCGGGGGTTTACTTGTCGTTGCTGTAGATGCCGTAATGTTTTGTGAGGGTCTACTGCCGTTAATGATATGGATGCTTCGGTGTTGCTGGGGTTACTATAGATGCTGCCGTGTTAATGCCGTTACTGTAAATGCTGCCGTGTGGTTGGTGCTGGCTTTACTGTGGGTTCTGCTGCGTTGCTGTTTGCAAGTGTTACTGTGGATGCTGTCTGTGTTGCTGTTGATGTAATTTAGAGGAGAATTGCGTGTAGTGCATTTGGCAGCGTTAAGACGTCGAAACTGGGCATGAGAGGTTTGTAGGGTGTCTTCGACACGTTTTTGGAAATTGTATGTAACAGGCGGTACTCGAAGATTTAGGGCGGTGCAGTTTCGGATGAATCAGTGCGCGAGTTTGTTACTTTAGCGCGTCTTGGGAAGCTTTGGGAAATGTAGGCAAACGCATATTATTTCAGCACAATTGAATGTCGAAGATTCAGAGTACCGTGACTTGTGTACAAATTGATCGTGGGCGATTATGTCGTAACGAGACGTAGGTGCATCTTGATGAGTTGGTTTCCTGAAGTAGGTAGTTGTGAAGGGGAAATATTAGAAAAATTAAAATTGTGGATAATCTGTAGGTAGATAGTAAAACTGTTGTACAATTAATATTCTTGATGTTATTGTTAAATAAAAAAACACAGTGACAGTTATTTATTTGAAGAGACAATCTTCTTGAAAACTTTATTAAGAAATAAAAACCCTTTTTTCCATGTTGAACACAAGTTGAGCACATTTTGCGCTCTCGGTGGGAAGGGCAGTTTTAATTTTTGCGCCTAACATGTTGGGCTCATGTTGCAGGACAGTAGGCACTATTTCTATTTGCAACTTCACACCAGTGTTGTTTCACTCATCATGGACAAACACCGACCGCACCAGTGCCGCGTTTATGGTGATGTTGGGTGCTGTATTGATCAAAAACAAGAAAAAACGTAAATCACCACGATGGTGGGTTCCTAGTTTTTTGGCTCCACTCTTCTTAATTTTTACAATTTTGGCCTTTTCCCTAAGAAATTGAGACTATAATGTATGCCGTTTTTTCTCAACTTCAAGGTCTTTTCTGTTTAGAGTCACAGTAATGTTGTGGATTGCATCCAATCTAGAATTAGAGTTCTTGTGGCTGCTTACATCCCACAAAATAGTTTCCTGTTCAAACATTTTGATGAGCTTTAGTATATCACTTTTCAGTCAGTTATCACTCATGTTCAAAGTACACACACACACAAACAATCACACAATATCACTATTTCAAAAGCACTAAGCGAGCGTATTGTCGTAGTCGACAGACAGCCACGCATTAAGTAAACACTAACCGTCTGGGCGACAGGAGTTTGCAACCCTATGTGCCTAAGCAGGACTATGCGCCACAACATATTTACTTCCAACAATTTCTGCGCCCAGCATGCGCCCAACAAACAGCTCGTCAGTTTCTATTTCAACTTGTCCCGCAACAAATCCCATATCAACATGCTTAGCGCATGTTGGGCGCAATTTTGTTGAAGTGGAAATCTAGCTTTTTAGTAACACAATAAGGAAATGGGCATGGAATTCCTGAACAAGATCTGGCATCGTTCAAGCAAGTTTAGCAGATACAAACTAGCTGTGTTGGTAGATATTCTTCGAATTTCATGTCAGGGTGTCATATCAATTAGAGTTTGATATTTAAATTAGATCTCAATTTTTGTAAGTCAGAAAAAAACTTATGATTTCACAGAAAAACTTGCTCCCTTTCTCCCACTAAACTCCCATACAGGAGTTTTTGTAAGTGGTATTCGCTGTGCTTGCATAAGAATTATTTTTGTCTATTAATTTATTCATGACCAAATAAATACAACTGGCTCTAGAGAGTAGCTCAATTGTACTTAATCATCTTTTGATGATTTCTTTTCTTTTCTCATAAGCAAAGTTTGTGGAATTATTTTATTTAGTTCAAGCAGTTGCCATATTTGCTTAATCTGTTAGGGTGTTTACTGTTACTTTACGTGTCTTTGTTCATGGAAAATTATCACGTTTGAATTTTCCCCCAAACGTTCGTCTCCGTTGTTAAACTTTAAATCTACGCTTTTTCTTGCAAATGATTTGTCAAGATTGCATTATTTTTGTTTTAAAAGTTGAGAAGGGGCAAACACTTTTGAATTGTAAATTAATTAAGTCAGTCCGCAGATTGTTGTATAAAGTTGAGTTGTGTAAAAGGTTCGCATTATGAGACGTTTGATGCAGCATACATTTGTATGGTGTTAATGTTCAATGCGTTATGCTCTTATTTTGAGGAGCATTGTTCTGTCTGACTTTGGGATGAACTTTATCACAGATTTGTCTATTTTCTGCGAGAGTATTATCACCACTCCACTGGAAGATTGATTTCCATGGCTGAGGAAGTTGAATGTGCTGTATTCTAACACTATTAGGCGAGTTGATCACTCTATATTGATTTTTCTTTGCATTTTAGAACATTATCGAATTTGCCAGACTGGTATAGGTTAGTCACATATCCATTCAGATTTTTGCCTAAACATTTTTTTTGTTTGTTGATCATTTTCGGGTGTTCTGGATTGCGCCTGTGAGTTTGTTATTTGATACCGTTCATGTAATCATTAGATATGCTATCAGACACTAATACAAATCTGTTGCCATTTATTCGTCTCTACTATTTGATTATTCTTCATATCCGAAGACCACACGGGATCGTCCATTTGACGAAATTGTTTTATCTCATAGCTCGGGTCGTCTGCGGCTTCCACGGAAAAACGCGGGCGCCGGGAAAAACTTCCCATTCCTACAATTTTTTCATCTATCTTCTTTTTACCCCTGAGCGTTCTCCCTAGGTTCGAGGTTCCCATACTTTTTTCTCATAGACCACTTTAAACATTTTGCTGGATCTGGTGGACCCCCTGCAGCTATTACATTTACTAACTTACTTCCAAAACCCGAAAAAGTATATGTCTATGTAAATCTGTGTTGTGGCTATTTTTCAATCAACTATGAGTTGAAAGTTTTCGAAAAAAGGTGAGAATTTATATTGCTTTGATTATGCTGTGAGTATTGTCATTCAAGCTAAGTTTCAAAGCCAGTCTAAAAAGCGTCTTCATCCAACAGTTGGATTCCTACTTTACTTTTTGTATTCTAAGATTGACTCACAGTACAAGAAACCAATAATCTCCCACTTCGGAGTGGTAAAAGTAAAAATAAATATTTTCTTGTTTTGTAGCTATTTATTCAAACAAAAATTACTACACTTTTAATTATGTTGTTATAACAGTCTTAGTAGAATCAAAATTTAACATCAAAACTAATAATGATTATTATTTTAAAAACAGTCGCAATATAATCAAAACTTTGATTATATTGCGACTGTTTTTAAATAATAATCATTAATCAGTTTGATATTCTTTTATCTCAGATTACCATTGTAATCTGAGATAAAAGTTATAATTTTAATGGGTGGGATGTACTTGGTGAATTGACAGCAAATTATCAATATTTGGCTTGAGTTTAGTTAAGTATAACCGTAAATCTCCTCGCTCTGTAATATTTAATCTGCTCCGTTTTTTTGTCAACAAGTTTGTTACGGCACTAAAACTGCGTTCGACAAGATATGACGAAGGAAACGCTATGAGAAATTTTGCACAATTCCCCACAGTCCTGGATATTTTTCAGGTATTTGTGCCTGCAGCCAAAATGATTGATACCCTCTTTTTGAATGCTACTTTGAGCTCCTCATTAGTGCTAAGCTCGAGTAGCTCTTCTTGCAGTACCACATTTTCCACTTCAGTTTCATCATATGGATTTATTATCCATGGTGGTATATCCATCGACAGAATGTCTTCAAATCTGATTTTAAAATCATCATACAGGGCAATCAAATGTTGAACATACGTCTGAATATCTTCGTCGAGGCATTCTACCTGCGATAAATTTGGAAACTGGGAAAATTCACGTCGACCAATATTTTGCTTCATAAGTTTCAGTTTACCAAGAAAAGCTGAAATTTCACTCTTTGTTTTTATCAAATTGAGGCTGTCCCCTTGTAACTGTAGGTTGAGGTCATTGAATTTTTGAACAAATCTGTCAAATACGCAATGTCTGCTTTGAAATTCATGAGGTTTTCTTTTAAAACAGGATCTTTAGTGTTCAGAAACTCTAAAACAGAGTCGAAAAGCAAATAGAATCTTGATAGACATGCACCTTTCGACAACCAGCGTACTTCGGTATGTAGCAGCAATCGTTGGAAGTCCTCATCATTTTCTTCGCACAACTGTGCAAATAAGCGCGTATTTAATGCATTGCTTCTTATTTTGTTAACTGCATTAATCACAAATTGAAGCGCTTGGTGCAATCTATCACTCAATTTTTTCGCTACTAGATGTTGTCGGTGGATGACACAGTGAATTGCAATTACCTCTGGTATAATCCTTTTAAGATGACTTATAAACCCACGATATCGCCCGACCATGGCAGGAGCTCCATCTGTTGCCACCGAAATAATGTTTGTGAATGCAATTGATTTTTCCGTAAAAAATCATTCAGAACATTAAAAATTGATTCACCTTTTTAGTGTCAGTCTTCAAAGTTTTCGCGAATAGTAACTCTTCAAACATTTGTTCGCCTTTGATAAATCGAACATATGCCAATAATAATGCTTCATTGCCAGGTAAAGTTGACTCGTCCAGTTGAATAGAAAAATGAGTTGTTTGCAGATAATTACACAAGAAACTTTCAACATCAGAGCTCATTTCATCAATACGTCTTTGTACAGTGTTGTTACTCAAAGGAATTCTTTTAAGTATGTCAAATGAAGATTTGTGCAGGACAGTTTTTTAAGACCTCTTCAACAGCAGGCAAAATTAACTCCTCTCCAATGGTATGCGGTTTCCCAGATTTTGCTATAAGTAATGAGATATTGTAAGATGCCCGCAAGCCATCGTCGTTGCTTTCAGACGTTGAAGCGAACATACTATGCACGGTGGGTCTCTTTTCATACTTTTCCTTCAATGTTTGGAAATATTTCAAATCCTTACCTATTTTGTCAGGATGACACCTTCTTAGATGATCTTCGAGCTTCGATGGTTTCATAGAGTCATTGCTCAAGACTTTGTTGCATAAAAGACACATGGGCAATCGCTTGTCTGTATTTGATGGAAGAAAACCAAATTTCAAATATTCAACACTGTACTGTCGACACTTCTTCTTAGATTCAGCCATGTTTCGTATCAATTACTTACCTGTAAATATGAAAAAATGTTTGTTAAGTAATCTTAAAATGATTTAACAAACATAATAGAAGTGGCTTTTAAGATACAAGTTGCTAACAAATAGATAGGTAGGTACTTACTTTTCCAACACTGGCAAACAATAATATCAATTCACTTTAATTTTCAAAAGTCTGAAAACTACTTCCGTCACTGGTGAACACTTATATAGGTACACTTTCTTTTTGAAATTCCGGAAACAACTGAGTAATGTTTATCATTCGCATTCGTATTTATATTAAAGAAAAATCCAACAAGTTCATGCAAGTTCAGACACGACTTTAACTAGGCGGGCGGGCGGCGCGGCATCGGCGAGTCTTGACACGCTCTTTCTGAATATGGAATATGCAAGTTCTTACAAAAACAATTGCTGAGCTTCTTATAATATTGTCTTCCTATATTCATAGGAGAAGTCAAGCTTCTTATAATATTGTCTGCCTATATATATTATTGTCTCCCTTATTCATAGGAGAAGTCAAGTCGGGTCACCTAATACATTTTTATAGACCCCCGTTAACGAGTTGTGGACCCCCATTTTTTTTCCACGCAAGCGTAGACCCCTATCGGGCTCCCGTGGACCCCTGGGGGTCCACCTGGACCACTTTGGGAATCTAGGTCCTAGGTGAATCATAACATTTTTTATGGTAGTTGAATTTGTTCGCCTTATTTTTGACGCCTTCACATTGGCACTTACATTCTGACGCGAGATCATACCTGAATTCAAACAAAAATTTAGAATTTAGAGTTTTAGATAAAACGTCATCAGTTTTTGAACAATATGAAATGCATTTCGTTGATGTGCAGGTTATAGCCATAAAGTAGATAGACAAGAAAGTGAGGTAATCGGAATAATGATCTCACAGTAGTATTAGGAAAACCTTGCTGCAGATTGTTTGCTTGTTCAGATTTGAAATATTTTGTTAGATTTGATGTAATTTCAAAATACATAATTCAAAAGTGCAATATTAAAAGTTATACAATAATGTATTGGTTGAACAAATTAATGAAGACCATCATCGTTAGTAAACAATTCAATAAACAGAAAAACGATCCGCGTTTTTTGGCTGTCAAAAAGTAATAACAATTGCATATTAATGACAGTGGCAGAAATTTACAGATTTTTTTAAAGCATTTCTCTGCATATTTTTTGCAACATCAATGGTTGACGAAATTAAATGTCGCAAATGTGGTACAAACGCCGATAAAGATCCAGAACATGCGTGCGGACCACCTAAAAAAAATTTCAATTGCCTTCAATATGTTGCAAAAGAAGAGCCCGACGCTGATCGAATTGTAAGTATTTGATTATATTAATAAGCCATCGCTTAGTAGTACCATAAACATTGTATTGAACTGAAAAACAGTTTAGTAATAAGGTGGTTCCGTTGTTACCTTTCTGGTACATAACGAGTAGAATAAGACCGTGTCATAGTATTTGATTGATTATATGTACAAATTTGAGCGTAAATTAATGTTCAATTAATCCAGCGTTCTGGTATGTTATAAACAAGTATTCAATCGTTTGTATTTTAAATCAGAATATTCATTTTACATGAACTCGACTGTTACTCCTGGTTTTGTATTGTCAGAGAATTTCAAGCAAACAAATGTTTAAGTTTGCCCCAGTTGCATAAAGTGAAGTTACACTACAAAATCAACAATGGCAAGCGCAAGGAGAAAGGGCAATGTTTGATTATTTAAAGCTTGAGGAAATGTGGATTGTAATGGTCAAATGGGATGTTTCAGTAGTAGGAAGATTGAAATTGTGATAAGTTCAATGGATATGATTCTAGGATAATTGGTTCTGCTGTTAAATAATTTCTTTGCGGACCATTTTGTTCTTCAGAGTAACCTCGTCGTTACATTTGCATTGAAAATAACAACAAAACTTCTAGAATTTTATAACTAATCTTAATTTTCAAATTAAGTTTTAAATGCTCAGCGCAAACACGTAAGTTTTCTTTTGCTAAAAGCAGGGTCCTGGCTATGAATTGACTTACTTGATGGTCCAGGAGCTGGCGACACAATAAGCATCGTATTCGCGAGATCAACATTTTTGTAGGTAAATAAATCGATAGTAACAATAAGTTGACAAGCCAAGAAATGTTTAACACAATTAATAAAAAAATTGGTTTTGCCATAACTTTACTATCAATTTTAAGAATCACGCCTATAAATTGTCAGTGACAGGCATCACTCTGTATATACATTTCTCTCGCTGTCTTCTTATCTTCTTTCTTTATTTAAAAATTCCTTACCTTTCCTTAATTTCTCAAATCTTTACTTCCTTATTGTATTTCTCTTTTCTTTTATCACACTCTTTTCTAAATCATTAGTATGATTGTCTTGGTTTTGAAGATATGCACTATAGCGAAGAGCATTTTTAATATATTTAATAGTAGAATTAAATAGTATTCTATAGGCTCTCACTTAAACGATACAGTATATATTTCAAAAAATAACTACTATTGAAAAATTGTAGATAAATGTATTAAATTTTTTCTGTAGTAACTTTCAGTAAACAAAAAATATCTGGTAAACTTGGTATTAACTAAGTAAATGTAACATACCGTCTCTTCCAAGAAAATGCTATAGCGAAAATAGGCAAAGGTAACGATTGTTCTTAGGGACGATCTACAGAACCCAAGCGCTCACGGTTGTCTTATTTGTTGCTTCAGAGAATTAATAATTAATTATATGGGTATGTCAGATATCAAATGATCAACAAGTAGGGGGATTTATTCAAATATAGAAAGAAATAGTGGAAGATCAGATATAGATGAAAAACAAATGGACAGAATATGGTACGGAAATGCTAGAAAGAAAATCAAAACGACAAATTAAAAAAATGTGTAAAAAAATAAGATACGGAAAGTATATAAAGAAGAAGTAGAAAAGCAATAAAAGAAAAGTTAAAAAAGAAAAACGGAAAGCACAGATAGAATTCGACAAGAACATGAGAAGTATACTGGAGAGATAATGAGAAAAAGATTTAGAAGTATAATAAAATACAGAAAGGTGAAGGTTTTCCAGAACAATGTAATGAGACGATAACAGTCTATTATACATCGTGGTGCTTTTGAAAACGGGTCATAGAGATTTAGCATTGTGAACTGGTTTTTTCGAGTTCCTGCTTGTCCTTTCAAGTGACAAAATGGTTTTGGTATCAAAACGCAGCCAAAATTATTGCGCATAGTGCTTGCAATCAGAAATCAGCTGAATTACACGGTCTTTTTGAAAATTCATCAATAAAAATTAGTAATTTTTGATGTTCAAGGTGAATCAGTAATGCGTTGCCTAAGCAATTATGACATTCCTATGTTTTGACAATCATTAATAAAATTCAGGTTTCATTTGAAAATGGTTTATTTGAACGAAGAGAGAGTTTTTATGGTAAAAACCTAATACACTGTACTTCATTTTGATACCAAAATCATTAACCTATGACCCGTTTTCAAAAGCACCACTCTGTATAAAAATAGAAAAAATAAAGTAATTAGAAACTATTGAGTTATGAATATAAAAAATGCAGGATATAAAATATATGCAGAAATTTTGAGAAAACCTCTGTAGATGGAGGAAGAAGAGGTAACTACTATATGATTGGCAATAAGGTTTAGAAGTTTAAAGAAAGCAGTTGATAACATTTATACATTGAAACAAATAGAAACAATAACATAAAAGAAGAAGAAATGTACGATATGTTTATCGACATAAAAGGAGCGTTAAAGATAATGAAAGAAAAAGATGCACTTTTAGATTAGATGGAAGCAATTAGAGAAATATCAAAAAAATAGAACTAAAGTAAAGGAAAATGTGAGGCATTCTGGACAATGAAGGACTTAGGCAGGGATGTGCGTTAAGCCAAAGCATATGCTGATGATAGTAGTGGTTTTAGCTAAGAATGAAAATGAAATGTTAGGTGTAATTAAAGTGATGAAGAGATATTTACTTGTAGCAAATGTAAATAAAACAAAAATATTGGTTTTACAAAAGAAAGAAAAAAAAGAAAGTTGGGGGGTGAGGAAAGATGAGATCCAGGATGATGTAGATGAGTGTAGATATTTGGGATACAGAATAAGGTATGATAATAAACATGAATGGTATATATAAGGGAATTAGTCAGAGGAGAAACACTATACAAATTTACACTGATCTTCTAGGGCACCAAACATAACACTTACATCACAATACAATATTTAAAATGTACCATACAAATAAATAAATAAAATAAATAAATAGGATTGTTGGGGGAGTATGGGGGTTAAGAGAGAAGAGAAGCTGGTGATAAAGAATGGAGTGGAGTTATAGAGATGGAAGGAATGGGATGAACTAGAGAGAGGTTCAGGGATATGTACTGGAAAGGACTCTGGGACTAGGAAAAAATGCTAAGGTATATAGTAGAAGAAGAATGTAAATTAGAAGAAACAGGAATACAGGCAAAGAAGAGGACAATCAAATACGAAGAAGAGATAGAAATAAGAAAAGAAAATGCATTTTTGTATGGAGTGCTAGAAAGAGGTAACGAAGAACAGAATAAAACTGTGCCAAAAAAGACCAGAAGTTATATTATGAAAGAGGAGGGTATGCATCAAGTGAGGAGTAAACAGGTTAAGAAAAGAAGGAGGACATAGTTAGGAGGGAAGGATATAATCCGATGCAAGAAAGAATTAAGATCAAAGATAACGGAAGGCAAATACAATGAATTATACAGGGTGTTTCTAAAAGGTGTGTACATGGCTTTACCAAAGGTTCTCTGGCTCAAAATAGACCGTTTTGACACAAAATTTACCTATAACCAAAAAGTGCACTATAAGAGTGCCATAGGGCGTCAAACTTTCTAACAAATTATTGTACATTAGAATAATTGGGAGAACGGTTCTACGGATTTTGTTCCGCTCTCGTATTCTGTTGTTCTGCTTCTGTGTAATGTGGACAAATATTTCTGTGGCCAGCACAAGTCGCGTTCATACGGGCACTGTCAAATAAATGATAATGTTTTAACAACCGTCAACGATACGAAACCAAAATAATTCTGACAAATAAAACGAACAATTTCAAAACTTTTTTCTTTCTTGTTAAATTGCGCTAATGTTGTTAGTTCGATCAGAAAAAAATTAAAATCATATCCCTGCAAGGCGCATCCATACGCTTACAAATTGAAGTAGACTGCTAGTAGGCTATGCGTCGTTCAAATTTATTTCATTGGTGTCTGTGTTTTGTTCTTCTATCTGAGGGTACATATTCGGATCCAGAACTGGCGAATGGCTCTTCTTTAGTTATTTCATCTGAAGAGAGATGTGAAGAGCGTGATATATTATCTTCTTGACTGATGGGTGACAGTGCTGCTTCTTGTTCCCTGATTTTCTGATTTTCGGTTGATTTTTGAAGCGATTGAATCTCTTGTACAGCGTCTAATTTCACAAGGGGTGTTTCTTCGGTCATGTCAAAATCTCTATTTATTGTATGAGATTTGTTTATCAGATTGTCTGCTTGATATTCTAATATATTTGACATAAACTGCACATGTTAAATAATGATCAGTTGCACCAAAACCTCCACGGGGATGACATACGACTAACTGAAGTATCCAATTGACTAATGTTGTGACATTGACTATATTTGATAGACACGCCTTCCTAACTTTGTATTGGTTGTTCACATAGAAGAACCGCTTTTTGTGATTACTTTGGCACTATAACCCCAATGTGGTATTTTTTTCATATACGACCTAGTGCAGTATCAACGACAATATCAGCCTGTTCGGCAAATGTGTAGCTTATTTTTCAAGTAAGTATAGTTAATCGCAAAATAGAAGAATATCCGGAAGATGCATGTCACTAATGTTAGATTTGATTGACATGTTCGCATAGAGTACTAAGCAGTCTACTTGAATTTCTAAGCGTATGGATGCGCTTTGCAGAGATATAATTTTAATTTTTTTCTGATAGAACTAATAATATTAGCGCAATTTAAATTGTTCATATTTTGGTTTCGTATCGTTGACGGTTGTTAAAATATCATCATTTATTTGACAGTGTCAAACCCGACTTTTCCTGGCATCAGAAATTTGTCCACATTACACAGAAAAACGTCTTCGGAAGCAGATAATCAGCATACGAAAGCGGAACAAAATCTGTCGAACCGTTCTCGAGTTATTCAACATGTATACAATATTTTCTTGCAAAGTTTGAGGCTCTCTAGCGCCCTTATGGTGCACTTTTGGTTATAGGTAAATTAGTGTCGAATGGTCTTTACCTCTGGTAAAGCTCATGTACACCTTTCAGAAACATTCTGTAACTCAAGAAATACTAAAAGATGAAAGAAAGTTCAGAAGTGTAAAATGAAGAAAATGAAAACAAGTACTGGTGGGAAGATGAAAAAGAAAATGCAAACATATGGGAATGGGCCGGGAAATCTCAAATAATGAATTGAAAATGGAAGAAAAGGAAAATGAGAATGTTATTGGAAGAAAGAGGAGACGTCAAATAAATGGTATTGTTAGTTTGGTAATTAGAAAATATATTGTTTTAATTTTTGTATTTTATAGCAGGAAACCGAATTATTTTTTGTTACATGCACATAAAACAAAATAAATAAAGTTTCATTCATTATTAATATTTTTTATTATTGAGACACCCTCGTATATAATCTTCAATATTCTTGTTGAAACGCCCTTTGCTGCGTATTTATTATGTTTTTCGTTTTAGTAAGTTAATCGTGTAATCAATCATTCAAAAATATAAACTTTTCAAACGAAAGACCTTAAAAATAATTTAAAATAAGTACACGAACCGCCACTGAGTGGCGTTGCCATTCCATTCGGTATCAAGCGTGCGTGAACCGTGAACGAAACTCCCCTACTTCAATATATCTTACGTTACTTTGCCACATTTTGCAGTCGCTTCGCCGGTGCAATAACCGTATTTGAATTGTTCTTGGAACGAATTTAATTCATTTCTGTGTAGTTGTGCATTAATTACAACACATCTATAAGTAAGTACGTTCAATTAATTTCCAGACATTACAAAAAAATTGCGGTGCTCTAGTCGAAAATTGATAACATAATTAGTTTTTCGATTTAGATCGTTTTTCCAACAATCTACACTAATCTGCACACCGCATGACTTTAACCCTGATCATAATTCAGAAAAAGCTTCACTCCCATTCGTTACGTAATATGTGGTCGTAAATTCGAAATCGTCAATAAACTTGCACGGCAAGGAATGTTTAAATCTGAATTATGTTTCTTTTATAAAATTTCGACGGTTCCCTACTTATTGTGACACAAGCGACGAAAAAAAAACGTGTTGAAAAAACAAGAGCATGTCGTCTTACGGATTTCTATTTTTAGCAATGCGTAAAATTAGTATCTAAAAGCGAATACAACGACTACTACAACGAATACGAACAAAATCGTCCTAAATATATAATATGGTGCATAAATAAAACACCCTGTGACTTTCAAGGTGGAAAATTTAAGGTCGTCACTCGTCATGTGAGCAACCATTTGCGAACGGCCAACTAAGAAAATGACGTAAAAGCTGTTAATTTACATTTTTACGTAATTCTTGTTTTGGAAATCGAATTTATAATGATTTTTGGTTACTGAATACAAAGTTCACAACCGGAAATTTATTTCTTGGGTGTAATTTAACTAAATCAATTTAGTAACTTTCGGTGAATTATATTGGAGAGCGTGCTGAGTTGGCTCCGGACCTAGAATTTTTGGCTCAGTTTAGTAGACCTTCACCTTGTACGCAGCTTCAACTTTACTTCCTACCTGACTTGTGTATCACAAATACTACAGGAAGTTTAACGACCTACGTGTTCATGTAAATATCAATTAATGTTCCGTAATTAGATTTATGCTCGACATGGGGGTTTGATATTTTCATTCCTTCAGACCTTCGCACGGATCTATTTATGATATAACCATTGATTATAAAGTTACTGATGTAACACTTGAGGGACGTATGTGTTGATTGTTTTGTCTCTTTTTTTAGATTTAAAATTCTTAAAATAGAAATTTTAACGGAGACTGCATTATGTGATTTAAGATTTATTGAATGCCTTGAAATTTATACTACAAAGTCTTAGTATTTTTCTGTTAAAGTTACAATTACGCAAGTAAATCATAATAGACGTCATATTTATATTTTATCGATTCACTTAGTGAAATAGCACTGATCCGGTTTAGTCCAAAAATTTGTTGCGATAACACATTTTTCTAACGGTATCTTCCGTAAAAGATTGTCACCTCAGTTTTATAAAGGAATTATTTGTGTAGGACCTTCACTTGGGGCGGTTTTTTTATTATTCTCAATGAAGAAACTAGTTGCTAGCAACAGAACTCTTCATCGCAACACTGTTTTAGAAAACAATGTTTCATTAAAAATATGATCTTTTCTATAGTTAATATCACGGTGTTCCATTCTATGAATTAGCGCCACTGACACAGTAATAGACATTCTTAAGGAAGTTTTACGTTCAAAATTTTTTAATACAAAAATTTAAATTTTTATAAATAAAATATTGTTTTATTAGGAGTAAAATTAACACTTTTAATGACAAATTTGTAAGTTTACTGAACGAACGAAGTTAGTTCGTATAAATATATTATAAGGTACACTCATGAAATTTAAAACTTGGACACCACAATATCTGTAAACAAAAGTTTGCACATTGTAAAGCGGGCTTAAGGGTATCATTTACAATTCTAATAGCAGGTAGTCTCAGCAGGGGTTATCTTATAGAAGGACTGTAGAATGAATCATTACACTAAGCACGTTTTAGAAAATAGGTAATTTACGTTGCTTACTTAATTTTTTCTTTAAAGAATATATTTGAAGGTATCGCTAATTAAACACCATAGCTCGATTAATTATCGAATCAAAATTTTGTTTAGGAAATGTTTACAAAATAAAATTAGAAATAATTTTGATTTAAAAAACGTCTACAAGCAATAACTTTTAAATTAAATCAAAAACTAAACATGGTTATTTGGGTTGACTGATTATTACTTATTTTTAAATAAATCTAACCTACTAATTATTGTAAGTTATTAAAAAAATCATTAAACTCTCTATTCATAATATTTAGTCCTTACAAAATGTATATTTTATGACGTTTCATTTTTTTCTGTAGTTAATATAAAAAGTGAAAATAAAAACTAAGGCAATTCTTATTGTCAACGTATATATTTAGTTTTTGACAAGAATTTATTACATAATTATAATTAAGATACCAAGTTATAGTTTAAAATTAAATGAAAACTTTTTTTTTAAATAAAGGTATTACTATATAAATAAATATAAGAAATCAATAATGGGTGTGACCTCCATTATTATTGATACATTCTTGGAGGCGTCTGCTCATTGACGCTATCAAGGTATCAATATAATTAATATTAATCGTTTCCCATGCGGTATCAATGGCTGCAATTAGTGCATTACGGTTTACTGGTATAAAATTTGGCCCTTGTTGTCTTCGGATAACAGCAAGTATTCGAGCCCAAACATTTTCGATAATGTTAAAATCTGGGCTTTTTGCTGGCCAGGGTAACAGCTCCAAGTTATTTTCTCGTATCCAATTGCGCACAACCCGCGAAGTATGAATAGAGGCGTTGTCCTTTAACAACAAAAATACATTATGAAAATGTTAATTCAACAGATCCCGAACTATTTTTGGAGAAAGTATAGTGAAATAAGAATACTTACTTGTTGGAAAATATAATCTTCGTCTGGATAAAACACTTCGACTGAAGGTTTCATAATAGTTTCCAAAATATCTAAATACGCAGCAGAATCAAGACGTCCATCGATAGCCCAACAAACTCCTGGACCCCGCGCGCTAACCCAACCCCACACATTCACAGAAAAATAACCACTTCGTTTTTTAGGACATATGTGATTATTTTCGTAACGAGTTCCTTCCATTCTAAAAACTTTTAGTGGTCCATCGTTGCGGCTATTGAACGTTTTTTCGTCGCTAAAATCACTCGATTCCAAAATTCCAAAGGTTCGTTCACATATCGCCTTGCAAATTCCAGACGACGTCTCATATTTTCGTCACTGAGAACTTCTTTCGCAGCAGCATTATACTTCTTTATTCCCATCTCCTTTAATCTTTTTGTGCAGTTATACGGCATCCGGGAAAATGTGTATCTGCTATAGCCCTGGAGTATGTAGCAAATGGTTGTTCTGTTACGTAATGAAACAACTCGAGATCTTGAGCACGTGTAGATACTTTAGGTCTACCACTTCCGATGGCTCTTTCCAAAGTGTGTTCAAGATTCCATTTTACTCGGTAATGCCCTACGGTGCTTTTTGGTATATCTAACATACGTGAAATTTCACGCACGCTACGGCCCGCCGCTAATTCCGAAACAATCCGCGCTTTCAAATCAGCACCGAGATGAGGTGGCATTTTCACAACATTTGAAATTTTAAACTAAAATGGAATTTACATTTCTTACTTTATTTATTGGTTCACACTACCCCTTCTCAAACAGTAGGTAATTGTTTATTTATTACATACTTCTAACCAATGTAACAACCCTTAGAGCAATATGACTCAAAGGAAGTAAATTAAACAAGCAAGGATATTCTATTGTTATTGAAACTTATTCATAAAGTAAAAGCCATTTCCTTATAATGCTAATGGACAGGATTTTCTTTTAAGTATTAAGATTACAATAGAGGACTTATAAACTTTCGAAAATATCTAATTATAAATATTTACACTGCAATTGCGCTTTTTCCTTAATAATTTCTTAGCAATAACATACACGTTCTTGGTTTTAAGTTGTCATAAATTTGATATGATATAAATTTGTGTTTCTAATATTACATCACAAACTAATCTTTATTCGCCAAAAATTGTTGCTTAAGTTGTAAAGCTTCGTACACACCTGAACAACAAACCGAGCAACAAACATAACAACGAACCGAAAGTCAAACAGAACGACAAACGATCTTTTATGATTTCCACAATCCGAACAACAAACGGAACGTTTGTGCTGTTTCACAAACGGAATTTTGCTGTTTCCATAATTATTTTCAGTAGTTTTCAGTTCATATAAATTTAAAATTGAAGATAGTGCCAACCAAATTTTTACGCACAAAAAGAGTAAAATTATAATTTACTTCGCTTTTTTTTTTATTTTGGAAATTTCTAATGGGGACATCATTTTTTCTTGCATCCTTAAACACTGATTAATTTAAAACATTTTTCTTCTGTCAACTCCATAATATTACCTAAAACACAACAAAGGCCAAATTTTATACCAGTAAACCGTAATGCACTTAATTGCAGCCATTGATACCGCATGGGAAACGATTAATATTAATTATCACTAATTGATTGTTCTTCGTTGAGGAGGGGCACGAAAAAACCATTAAGACGTTTTTTCAGGCAACATTTCAGTGCACATTCGGTTGCACGAAACGTTGCCTGAAAAAACGTCTTAATGGTTTTTTGGGCCCCTCCTCAACGAAGAACAATCCAATTAGTGATAATTTATAGGAGGAAATATTTACCTTTTGATTAATATTAATTATATTGATACCTTGATAGCGTCAATGAGCAGACGCCTCCAAGAATGTATCAATAATAATGGAGGTCACACCCATTATTGATTTCTTATATTTATTTATATAGTAATACCTTTATTTAAAAAAAAGTTTTCATTTAATTTTAAACTATAACTTGGTATCTTAATTATAATTATGTAATAAATTCTTGTCAAAAACTAAATATATACGTTGACAATAAGAATTGCCTTAGTTTTTATTTTCACTTTTTATATTAACTACAGAAAAAAATGAAACGTCATAAAATATACATTTTGTAAGGACTAAATATTATGAATAGAGTTTAATGATTTTTTTTTAATAACTTACAATAATTAGTAGGTTAGATTTATTTAAAAATAAGTAATAATCAGTCAACCCAAATAACCATGTTTAGTTTTTGATTTAATTTAAAAGTTATTGCTTGTAGACGTTTTTAAATCAAAATTATTTCTAATTTTATTTTGTAAACATTTCCTAAACAAAATTTTGATTCGATAATTAATCGAGCTATGGTGTTTAATTAGCGATACCTTCAAATATATTCTTTAAAGAAAAAATTAAGTAAGCAACGTAAATTACCTATTTTCTAAAACGTGCTTAGTGTAATGATTCATTCTACAGTCCTTCTATAAGATAACCCCTGCTGAGACTACCTGCTGTTAGAATTGTAAATGATACCCTTAAGCCCGCTTCACAATGTGCAAACTTTTGTTTACAGAAATTGTGGTGTCCAAGTTTTAAATTTCATGAGTGTACATTGTATAATATAGAAATGCACTTATTGTTCTTTTGTAAATTATTTGTTGTTCAGTAAACGCGCAGAACGACAATAAAAGTATTTTTAATTCCGCTGCTAATAGCAACCGGCTGTGTTACAAAAATAGTAGGTAGAAGTCTAAGTTTACTGATGTTTGAAAATGCCAACTAGTTGGTATTGTACAGAGTGGGCAATTGCTGAGGTAAGCGCATGTATCTCAGATACCACTCGTCGTATTGACTTGCGGTAAAATTGTATAATAAAAGTGCTCAAGAGAAAATGCTGGAAATTATTTTCGAGTTTCTAAAATTGTCACCAGGGGACGTAATTGCAATCTTGAATTTTAAATTGGTTTAAAAAAAAAAAATTCTTATTTTAATAATAATTAGAGTAAATTTTGTTTCAAAGTTGAGATAAATTCACATCTTTTTTGTTAAATACTTTTCCTTTATCTATAATAAGAAAGTAGTGGGGAATGTGTTTAAACATATTTGGAAATAAATGTTGTTAACTTCACAAGCTTAACGAAGTTAAGGCGTCGTCCTAAGATAGACAATTAAGAGCTTAATAACTCAGTGAAACCGCATTTTAATATCTTTATCCTATCCTATAAAAGCGCCTATTTTTTTCATGATTGTCTCTTAAATTAAACGGGTGCTTCCAGACGTCGTAGAGACTTGAAATTTGGCATGCCGATGGGTCTTGGCTTCAAACCTACGGGAAAAATCCAAAAACCGGAAATTTCCATTGGCGTCTCCGTTCGTCATAGGTCTAGCATTATTAAATTCATGCATTAAAAATTGCCCGTCGATCGACGGGCTTTAATCTAGTCCTAAAATAATGAATAAAAGAAATTCAAAATAACACTTACATCACAAAGCACTTAAAAAAAATAGAATTTGTCTCACCTTTAAAACAGCATTAGCTTTAACTATCTTTAATATAAGAACAATTTTGAGGTAAGGGTTTTTAAATTCAAGATGGCAATTACGCCCTCTGGTCGACATTTTAGAAACTCTCAAATATTTTCCAGGATTTTCTTGACTACTTTTGTTATATGTACAGTTTTTTAGTGGAAATCGATACGATTAGTAGTTTTTGACATACAGCCGCTTACTCCCGCTTATTGGCCCACCCTGTACATGTTATGAGTCAGTAATGAAGACACACGGAAATACGTGTGTTACATGTATTTAGTATTTATTCATTTCAATTACAGTAAAATGGTTCTACATTTTACTCCACATCTTATGAAATAAGATGGAGAGTTATGCGATGGTTTCCAAACCGAAAATTTTAACACCCCTTTTTTTCACTTTTGACGACGGATTTAGAGTTAGTACGTTATAATGAAGCAACAATAAGCGTTTACCGCAGAACTCCACATGGCCCGGATAAGCGAAAATAAAATTCCTTTTAGAAAAAAATGTTTCAAACAAAAGCTATAGACAATAGAATTTCCAACAACTTTTTTTGTAAAATTGATATTGGTCACGTGATTGTTATATCTCAGTAATTCCTTATCGGATCAATAAATAGTTTAAACAAAAAAATGTATAATTAAATTATAAACAACTTTTATTTGAAACAAAAATATGTAAAATGAATATTTTTCTAAATATTTCAAAAATTGAAAATATGTGTAGGTTAACGGTCCTTTTTGCTACATTGATTATCATAATCACGTGACACTAATTATTGGAACCATGTCTCCACCAATATTAATTTTACAAAAAAAGTTGAGGAAGAAAAGTACTTGGAAAATTCTATTGTCTATAACTTTGTGTGAACCATTTTTTTCTAAAACGCAATATTATTTTCACTTAACGGGGCGATGTGGAGTTCTGCGGTAAACGCTTGTTTTTTAATACCGCAAGTGTGGTTTTTAATATAATAAAGTGCATCGGCTTTTGTCGCTGTTTGATCATCAAATTTCAGAATTATTTCTGCGGCAATGATTGTAGATCTAAGACATATTTATATTATTGCTTACCTGGATAATAGTTATTATCATATTTGACAATGACATATTGCGCATTTCGACAAAGTCAGGTTTGCTGAGATCTAGATCTTCATAGGTAATCTGATTCACAATGTTGTCTTTACTCACATTTTTTAGGTATTTTACGACAAATTTTTGTCTGTTTCTTTTTCTTACCAACTTCTCTTTCATATAATTCTCTAGAATTTCCACTCGAAACCACAGCAGGAAAAATCTTCCTTCTCTGTTTTGTCGTTGTTTTTCTGGAGTTGTGGGAACTACCAAACATTTCTTAAATGGTGTAGCGACTTTGCATCTTATTCATAATTAGTAAGTTTTTGATGACTAATCCATTCTCTATGTCGTGATCGACCAGGCATTTGCAGAAGTACTATTTGGATAATTAGATTCACCAGGGACTGGAGAGATATTATTTGCATTTGTTAATATTCGGCTGGGGAACTCGTTTATAGGGAAAAAATTATCATATTTTCCATATGCTGAGATATAACTATTACAGTAATTTGTTCCTTTTCTGATCTAATTAAAAATCTTCTTCGGTCTTTGCAGGGAAAATGTCATTTGATTGGGAAATAATCTCGCAAACGGATAAAACTACATGGGTTTGTAGGAGGGTCCTTGCTGAGTATAAATCAATGTTTTTAGGATCCCAAACTATTTGGAAACTCCCCCCCCCCCTCCATAATTGCGAAAACGGTTAAATTCCTTTGATCGACTATAACTCGCGATGTCGTGCAAAATCACGCGATCCAAAGTGATGCTCTGCGTAGAATTCTGCGCTCTATAATTTCAGTTCGGTCGATCAAACGCGAAAAATCGATATTTTTGAGATGTAAGCTTGAAATTGAGTTTTTCAGAAACGAATGTATTCGCTGGGATTGCTGAAAACTTGCGAATTCCAGAATTTCTGAGAAATACCCATTATGTTCAGTTTTTACACATTTTTAGTAGTAATTTAACCGAGTTTTCGAGTTATGGTGTCGCTAAAGGGAAAATCTATTTGTTTCTGAAAAATCTATTTTCGAGCTTATGTCTCTAAAAATTTGGATTTTTTGAGTTTGTTCGAGGGGACTAAAATTGTAGCGCATAATCCCCCTCAAAAAAAATCACCTTTTTTATACATTCTTGAAACCATGTTGTCCATCACTAAATTCACGGCTACTAGTAATGGTCGCACATGAAAAATGTAGTGCAATTGTAATTCGTAGTCTACGTGAGACTTGTGTTATTTGAAGAACTTACATGATTTAACTCGAAATACTGTAACTCTGTAAAGGCCACTGGGTTTTTTTACAACTTCGCACGTAATTGCACCACGTTGGATCAGCCGTTTTTCCGCTGGTCGTCGTTAATTTAATTTGGTATTTGACAACCGATTGACCATATGGCCTACAGAGGATCGCCAAATAACTCATAAAATTCTTATTTTTGTTTATTTTGTTTACAAGGTGTTCATTACTCAACTGGACCTTATGTAAAACCACAATATTCCTATGAAGAATTCTCAATATTTAGAAACTTCAACTTTTATCAGAAATGACTCTTCTAACTTTTGATTTTGATTCTGCGTATTTGTTTAGAATAACTTCTCTAAACCAATGAGAAAGCTTCATTTGGTTCACGAGCTGGTTTTAATGGGTGAAAAATATTGATGCCTTTCTCGTATAATGTTGAATAATTGCCCATTTAAAATTGCATCAATAACAATACATTTCTATTTATTCATGATCATGATATAGTCCGCCGAATACAAATCGTGATTAAATTTTGCACCTACACAAATTTTTTATTAATTTACTTGCCTAATTTAGCGCATGACATTTGTCAAAAACAAATCTCCTGACGGGCTTGTTGTTTTTTTATGAAATGTATCAATAAATTGTTGGGCAAAAACTATTTCCGGGAAAAAACTACTCTGATACTGATATCAATATATAATGAGCCAATCGAAACGAGTTCTTAGGTACTATATTGTCACAACGATAAAAAAACTAAAAATTATCATTCTTCTTCAATTCGAGCTTCAATTTCACGAATGTAATACAAGTAATACATTCGATTATTACGTCTATGAGTCTATGAAGGACCTAACGAACAAACACAAATTTTGGATTTTAGTGTATAGATAATTAGCATATCATTCATTTTTCAAACTGGTAAATTTATCTATCATCGATAATAATTTTACCACTTGTTATATTACTTTAATGCGAATGCATTTTGTAGAGTTACACGAGTCGATAGTAGATGTGGCAGCACTTATCGATCGTTAATGAAATGATTCTCGCATCTGGGTAATTATTTATTGGATTAAAAATGTTTAAATAAGGGTTATGTGTGATCAAATGAAAATCAATTTTTATTGGGAAAATTTAGTGTCTTGATACATAAATAACTAGACTATTCATAGATAATGGAGAACAAGTTTATGTGGTAATGTAAGCGTTTAAAGCGTATCTTAATAAAAAAAACAGTAAAATTTTTATCATGATTTACGCCAAAAATCAGGATTCGATTCTGATTGTCGTATTTTTTAATTAAAATTATAAATGTTATTATACAATTTTTATAAAACGCGTTTAATATTTTTTCAAAATATTAAATTCACTTTACAAAATTGTATTATAATGTTAATAAAGTTAATAAAAAAAAATACTGCAGTCGGAATCGAACCCTGGTTAGGAAGCACAAAAAGTTACTAGCCACCAATTAATCAATTAGTCCACGAAGGCCGCTTAGGAAATATTTTACTGATTTTTTTTTTAGTTAAATGCGCATTAAATACTCGTTATTATCACATCAATTTGTTTTATTTTATTCATCTAACATAATATATTGTTATATAGTATTCGAATTGTGCCAGAAAAAGATACACGTTAATTTTTACATAGTAAATGCTTATGTCAACTTTTCCGTGGGACACACGGAATGAGCCAAACCGAACGAGTCCTTAGTTACTGTACTGTCACAAAAATTATCATCTCATTTACTCCTGTTGTAGCTTCAACTCGAGCTCCAATTTCACGAATGTAATACCAGGAATACCTTCGATTATTATTGTTGCCACGTTTTATAGACGACATAAAGAATAGAATAAAATAATGAGTATCTCATTCGTTCATTTATTTAATAGTTTATCAAACTGGCAAATTTATTTTTAGACATTGTATTCCAATTTCACTCATTATCACTTGTTATACTATAATCGAAAATATAGTTGACATGATTTTCGCACCTCGGTAATTATTTATTCGATGAAAAAAATGTTTAAATAAGTGTTATGTATAATCAAATTAAAATCAATTTTTTTATGTGTGAACCGTCAAACTCATAAAATTTACTTACATTTTTATGTTTATTAATTTATTTTCAATGGTATGGTTGTAGAAAAAGTATAATGCGGACTGTGTGCTTGAAAATTTTTTTGTATTCGCGTTGCTCCATTCCCTGCCCTCGTTTCGCAAACTCCACGCTCGAAAACAATATACTATCGTCTAGGGAAGTTAGGCGGCCTCACATTACCGCAATTAAGTTTATTGTTGTTGTGATATTTTTTATGTAAATCGGTTGAACAAATAGTAACGTACAACATACGATTAAAAACGGTTAAAATAAAAATAATTCGTTTTCAAAGTTCATCCGTTAACACCAGTCGACACTAGGTGTCGCAAAACTTACTGTTTTCATCCACGTTAATCGAAAATAATTTATAACTTAAAATAATGTATATTACATTTTTTTATTCTATATTTTTAGATAAGATATGAAGTTTTTCGACTGTTTCCAAATTGTTCCTGGAAGCTGACCGTGCGCCCATTTGCAATCGAGATATCCAAAAAATCACTGATTCGATTTTTACGAAATTTGGCTTGCAGTTATTTATAATACTGTAGTTGTTGGGCATTTTGGTCATAATCAGTCAAACCTACATACATTTTCCAAAGCTTGAACGTTACGTCTGGACCAGTCTCAATAGCGTGATTGAGATGAATATTGTTGTTTGTTATCCGTTTTGAGACCGTAGGGATAGATAACTATAATCTTTATTTGTTGCTTGCATCATAAATATGTCAAGGAAACTTTCCCCGCGGGTGACATTTCTACCTTCGTACTTCTCCAAAGTGCTTTTTCTAAAAACCAAATTTTATCAAAATCGGCCCAGCAGTTTTTGGGATATCACGTTTACACCCGGGTGGTCAACACCTCGCTGCGAATTTAGCAATAACATGAACCATTTCAGTGCTAAAAATTGTAATGCTTAGTGCTTAGAAATCAAGAAATTAAAGTTGTTTGAGGTCACGAATATTTTGAAAAGTATCACGAGTCGCACAGCAAATAATTAACGGTCGCGTGGTATGCGATAAGATAATCACACCTCAAATATAAATCAAATCTGATATTTTAAAATGTAGATCATATTTTAAGTTCTCTATCAAAAGTCAAAACAAACTTATTTTATTGGTTCAAGTCAGATGTGAAATTTTCATATATGACAATTTAATTCATAAATCGCATATGCGGCAGTGTAATTGTCACTTTGACATCTGCAAAAGTTACCTGCAACTTTTACAGCGACAAATGAATTTTTAATCAATTATCGCAGTCTCCATTGATATTTAAAGTAGTCATTCTGATAGTTTATTCAAATTAATACTGTGTCCAAAATAAATAGTTTTGACATGTTTTGCCGAATTACACTCGAGGGTTGTATTTAAGCGAGTAAATTAAAATTCAAATGCTAAACAATTTGACTCGAAAAACTGTCAACCTATAAACGCTCCACTAAACGGCACATTCGAGACACTCTCATAGGCCATTCGGTGTCGCATTTTTAATAATTGACAGTTTTTCTCGTCAAATTGTTAGGCAACAGATTTTCATTAAACAACACAAATTTATTCGGCAAAATACAAACCTCTTGTGTAATTATAAGTGAAAATCGAAAAATATAATACCGGGTGTCCCAAAGAAATGTAACTACATGGGGATTTCGGAAACGGTAAGAGATACAATTTTGGTTAAATGGGAAAAATTGCCATACTCACTCCCTATTCAATCGAAATTTTAAAAAGTCTGTATTGCAATATCGTTACGATATTAAAAAAATTAATATACTTTGGTAGCTAATAGAGATTAACAACTACGGCTCTTCGAATGACATCGAAGAATTTTTCTAGACCTTCTTGATTTTTGCAATCAATGTTTAAATGCTCAATTAATGACGTATACACATCCAATATGGCGATCATAAGAAATAACAAAGTTGGCTATGGTTGCCAAAAATCCAGAAGTACACAATTTTTAAATCGTATATTTTTTTCTCGATTTTTTATTTTATTTGTATTAAAGCAACTTTGTCGACAGATGTGTAAGCAGTTACATAAGTCGGTTCTTCGATTATTATATTATATTCAAAGTCGCGTATCATGTGCCCACCCGGGGATAATATAGTCGACAGCGCGCTTTTGTACAATAGTGAACTCGAGTTCTCTCACTCCTGAAGAGTACCAAAAGGACGAAACAGCTGTCGAGTGATTATCTCTACAATCACTTACAACACGCCATTTGAGGTTATTATTTTTGCCAACACCTAGTTGCCTATAATAATCGAAGGATCGATATAACTGTTTACACATCTAGCGACAAAGTTACATCCAATTTCGTTAGTGAATATTTAAAGAGCACAATTCTATGCTGAGAATGTAGCAGTACGGATTTATTCTGTTTCAGGAAATGACCACTTTACTATTAAAGTTTATTCGTTTGACTTATCCTGATGACGTCATGTATGCATTAAATCACGAAATGACCGTCGTCTGTAATTTAATGTATAAATATGTGCACTGATATCAACTGTTCGTTATTTACTTATTTGTTCATTGAGGTTACGTACGTTTATGTTGGTCTATTTACAAATGACATTATTGGCGTTAACTTGGTATCAAAACTGTTTATACAAGGAAACGAAATTTGTTGTTCTAAACATAATCTAAACAAAATGAATTTGAAGAAAAACAAAAATACGTCATGGCCCCACTTGCTATACGTCATATTTTAGGAAATTTAACAAGGATTTCAGTTGCGTACTTAATTTTTTATTTTCAATAATTTTTGAGTGGATGAAAATCAATTTTTAAACGATTTAAAGAGTTACTTTATTTCCAACAAGATGGAACGCCTCCTCATTATATTCGATCAGTTAGAGAATGGTTAGATGACCGATTTCCGAATCACTGTATTGACCGAAGAGGGCTAATTGAATGGCCCCCAATATCATCGGATTTTTCTCAGTGGGATTTTTTTTGAAATCGAGTCGTTTTTAAAATTCAATCAGAGTACATTGAAGACATTACTGCAGATTATCGCCGAATTCTGCAACAAACGTTTGAAAATGTTTGACAAAAATTCGAGAGCTGGTTCTATCATTGTCTTCAAAATAACGGAAATCAACAAATAGTTAACAATAAAATAAAATAATCCCTGTTGGTTCTTAATTCTATAATAAATGATTGAAAATAAAACTAAGTAGGCCACTGAAATTCTAATTAAATTTTCTCAAAAATTACGTATTACAAGTGGGATCATGGCATTTAAACATTCTTAATTGGGGCTAGGGGGTTGATTCCATAATTGTCAATAATACGTCAAAAATCGCCCAGCTCGATATAAAAATTGACGTGTTTTTGTTTTTTTTCAAATTTGTTTTGTTTAGAAATTATAGCGATTGTAAACTTTAAAAAGTCACCCTGTGTATTACATTTTGCACTAACTTTGTTCTACCCTAATCGTAGCTTGAATTGAAGTAAAAATAAAAATTGTGCAACTATATTCTTCTGTCTTCCGGTTACATTTCTGTGCGTCCTCTCGCTTCGACCACAGATAAATATATCTTACAGATAGTCCATGCAATAGGACATATTGGCAGTTAGCACAGATACACAAATTAACGTTTCCTTTAAAATATGTAGTGTGTCAAGTATTGATAACAGATACCGCTGTAGGTAAAATAATTGTGAATAGCAAAAACACACAGAAGTTAGTGCATCATACTTTGACACTACTGCATTACAGAGGGTACTGTTGTAAAAGCAATGTTATCTTTATGAAAGCACAAATAAATACAGGTATATTTATTTGTCATGAATTATACAGCATTGATTGAAGTTTCTTCAAATGTTTGCTGTTGTTTTCGTTCATGGAAAGTTTACATAATTTTTATGATTTTTTTAATCAATAATTTAATACAATTTTACATTTACTTTTGTATTTATAGATTACATATGTAACGGCGAGTAAATCGCCCACTAAATTTTAAATCAACCTTCGGGGATATTTTCAGTTACGCGACTCTTATTTCTTATCGCAATTCTTTGCAGGTGTTTCGAATCTAAACACAGTACAACCATTGTTTATAAAAGCATTAGTACAACTTAAAATCTCGACCAATACTTTTTGTACTATAATAATAATAAAGTGATCATAATATTAGTTTAATACATAATAATAAGAAATGCTTATTGACATGAAAACAATAATAAATTTGAAATTAGAGATTTAAACACATAAATAAGGCAAACGATAATAATTTTGATATAAATAATTTCACAAAGAAAAATTTTTAATAAATCAATTTAATATTGGTATAAAATTAGGAAGAATTTAATATACGCCTCATGAAGTCAGTTTGATGTCTTAATAACAAATCAGGGTTAGCTGTTCTAATATAAACAAATTCTTAAATATATAAGATAAACTTGTTTGAATAATTGTAATTAAATTGTATGAATTAATTCTTTATGTTCTAAGAATTGATTGTTAAATGATACCTAAGTGCTTACCAATAGAAGAACTAATACCACAGCTAAAAGATATATTTATCTGTGCTAATACTAAATAATTTTAATTAATTTCAGAATAATTTTTATGATTACTGTTTTATAATTACCTATTACAGGGTGTATTATGACGAGATTGTTTTATGGAGTAGTATCCGAAATTTAATTCTAAAAATTCACTAGGTTTCGGTACAGGATTTAACTGAAAAAAATGCTGTACCGGAAGTAACCACTAACTATACAGAGTGTTCGAATTCGTGTACGATTTTTCGAATGATGAAGGGTTAAAAATTGATTTTTTTAAATAGAATGCCTTACTTTTCATTACATAATGTAATGAAACATAGGGTGTTCTATTTGAAAAAATTAATTGATTTTTTAATTTGAAAAATCATACACGAATTTTGAACAATCTGTATATCAGGGCAGCATGACTGTACTAATTTATATCCAAAGAACTTTTTTCGCTTCATATCACGTTAGATTGAAAAATGTGGTTCATATGTCAGTTTTTTTCAAAAAACATAAATAATTCGGAAACGGCTAAAGATACGTATAGAGACTAATGCATGAAGTCAACTTAAAATTGAACGTAGAATTTGGTAATATAAAGATATACAGGGTGTTCTATTTAAAAAAAGGTGATGGTTACTTGTGGTACAACCTAAAGCGCAAACAAGAAGCCAAATTTTTTCAGATAGAGCTTATGTCGAAACCTAGTGAAGAAAATTTTCAAAATTAAATTCAGACTTCCCCATAAACTTTTAATGGTAACTCGTCAGATACACCCTGTGCAGTTGCTACTAGTGAATTTATTAAAATAAAGATATTGGTCCATATCTTAAGTTGTCTAATTGATATTATCATCGAGTTTTTTTATGTTTTATTTTATAAATATAAATACTACTAGAAATAAAAATCAACGTAGTGGAAGAAGTATAGCATCCAGAAATTAATTTTCAGTGCCCCAATGAAAAAAAATGTAATTGTGTTATTTAACCGTGCAAATATTCGTTTTGCAAACCTAGGAGTAACAATTCTGATTCAAGATTTAAAAACAGCATTGGACGTTGTTCTCTATCTTAACGACAACCTGAAAAACCTTCAAATTTTATATAGAAATGAACGTTAAATAACATTTTTTATACATGACAATACAGCTAAGCATAATTTTATTTAATTTAAAAATTTATTTTCGCATACTGTATGAAAGTTACAATTTTTTATACGATAAATCATAATGAAAGTGATACTTTGTTTTCACTTTTTTACACTTTTAAGATTACTTATCTAGTAGTAGGTATAGCTTTTATCACTTGTTGTACAAATAACGTACGAAAAGGGGTCTAAACAGCTTCACAGAAAGAGTTCTGCTAGCTTATTTAGCACCGTAACGGTAATCAACGATTTCGACATCAGTAAATACTCGAAACTCATTGCGTATTTAAACAATAAATCAACCGGATATATAAAATCTAAAACGTTTTCCCGGAAAGAAATCTATATGGGGTTGTTGGATGGCGGAGCTTAATAAATCTACCAACTTTCAAATTGAAGTCTTTTGGCAGTTATGGAAGGAACAGATGGACAAATAAGCTCATAGAATTACGATTCTCTTCCTCAAATTTGGTTTTTTCATCTTTTCGAACATTTCCAAGCGATTTAGCAATTAAAAACTTTTCAAAATTTTTCATTAACACAATAGTTTCCGGCGTATATGATGTAGAAGTAATGACACATTACTTATTTTATTCACAATGGAATAGTGACGAATGAAATGATACAATCAAAGGAAACAACACTAGGTATTTTATTTACAAAAATATGTATGTAGTAAAAGTACTAGTAGTTTATTTCGTGACCAGTGGTATTAAAATATTTACAATATAAGTATACATATACATACAAAAAAGAACGGAACAAATATATAAAGAATACAGTTTTAAATTAAAAATATGTAACACATAATCTAAATAAGTCAATATATCACAAAAATATTTTAAATATACTAAATTATATTTTTTTAAATTGTAGACAAATTTGAAAGGGTAGAAATAATTAATAAAATATTACCATACAAAAAGTCGAAAGGTTTATGACAATAGCCAGATCCCGACAGTTATAAATTTATTCAAACAAAAATGAGAACTATAACTACAAAAAGCATTAGCTAATTTAAGTCCAGTGATACAGTATCTCACTGTAGTGAGTTTAACCAATGATTCAGGGTTGTCTAGATTAGGCCCATTTTCAAACAATGAAACATAATAAACTAATGATACTAAGAATTTCTTACTTATTTTTTAGAATTTTTAATTTAGAACGCGATTTTACTTCATCTACCTTGTAACTACTTCTCCATTTACATTCTTTGAAAATTCTTACTTTTATTAACATGTCTAATAAATAATTTTTATGAAGAGAGCAGTAGTCTAGGTTATGTAAAATATCGGTGATATGTTTCTTCTGAATCTTTTAATAATAAATGTTTTTAAAAGCAGTCTATCTGGATTTTTGTTGAAAATATCATTAAATACATCTAAACTTTTTCTACAAATTGTATTAAAGAGTCACTAGGCTTACGTAACCCAACCGATGTTGGAAATAAATTATCATAAGTTCTATTTATTATCAGTAATTCTTTTTATTGTTTAATTTGCTATTTCTTACCAAGACTTTTTCACAGTTGTCACATTTAAACTTATCAAGACAACGTTTTGCTAGATATCCAGCAAAGTATGCTGTTGCACAATCTTCAAGTTTAATTTTTGCCTTCTTGTACTCGTAGTTGGTGGTGATGAAGAAGAACTTGAACCACGATCACATATTTCCGATAAAACTTCAATTTCTTCCTGGTTAGGTGCCTCTGTTGGAACATCGGTCAATAGGAGTTGATCATCATCAACTTCACAGTTTGCAACTTCGCTTGGAATCAATAAACTTGATATTGCGTTAATGCGGAAGCTTGTTCTTAACGTCCTAACTGTAGGATTTCTATTAAAACCACCACGTTGTTTAAAGACAGAAAATAAATTTTCTAACGCATCTTGATTAAGTCTGGCAGTTAAAATGAACGTATTGTTTAATTTCACTTCTTCTTGAAGTAGCAATACAAATGCATTGATAGTTTGAATAATGCCATCAAAACAGGGAGGTCTAGAAACAATTCCTTTCTTGTCATTTTTTTAAATTTTGTACATAACAGATTTTGTGTCTTGTAAAACTTGTGTACCCAGATTATCAAAAGTTTTGTCCATTATTGCTACAAATTTTGCCGTGTTTCTTGCTGTTTTGTTTTTTAATTGTCCGGTAGCAATGCCTGTTTCTATAGCGGCTGCAACACTATGACTAAAAACTTGAGTTGCAAGCTTCACCGACATCTTTTGGAAAGAGTTTGGCGAAATATGAGCGTCTGTAAGCTTACAAAGAGCGCGAGCACTAAAACTATTTTTGTCTATAAAATATACGTCACTAATGTCTTTAAAACTAACTCTTTCATTGTCTAAAATAAAGTCTCCCTGAAAGCAAATTGTTTCTTATGCTTTTAAATATGTGAGGTACATCATGTGCTGCTAATACTTTTTGTTCTGTAAATAAAAAAAAAATTTATCTTTTGTGACACTCAACTGCTTAAAAGCAGAAACATTTGGTGACTCTTGATCACAAATTATAATTTTAGAAAATAATCCACAGCTAAATAGCTTTTCTATAGCAGTTTTTAACAAAATAACCAAGTTATTAGATGAAACACCGGTATGAGCTACAAAATAACCAAATGGTAACTTCCAGTTACTGTACAATCCTCTAGCCATAAACACCAAAACTTTTTTAGCATTTCTTCCTAAAATTCCTAGATCTTCAAATCCTTCAATGAAATCCATGGCATTAGAATATTCCAATGAACTTTTGATGTTCATTTCATCAAAGCAGACAACACACGTACGTTCTTGGGTAGTCATACAATTAACTTTTAGTCGAATTTGATGTAACAACTTCGGACTAAACCCAGGTCTGAACTGAGATGAACCAATCCATCGCCTAATACTACTTATGCTAGGCAAAACTATATTTTGTTTCTTTAAAAATTTATAAGTTGTAGGGGATTTGTAATACAAAGAAATTGCAAAATCTATTTCATCTTTTAACCATTTTGATTTTTTCGATGTTGGAGTTGCATTCTTACAAGAGCACGTCGTTGTGGAAACGGAATGTTATTAATAAAGCTAATATCATTAAAATGGGTAATTGCTTTCATTTTTAATATCTTTTTTTTAATTTGGAAATTTGTGAGTTTTCGTTTTTATCATTTTGTTTTTAGTTTCTAATAAACTTCAAAATTTTTTTCCTCGGAGAATCAATCTCGGATCCAAATAGTTTTCTTTTATTATGCCTTAATGATGATAATGGTAACGATGCTACATCAATTAAAAAGTCTTGGGTTTGTGGACTAACCGTAGGAGTTTCATTATCGTCTGAATTTTTTAATTCTGGTTTCGATTGGAGGAGGAGATAAAGTTGGAAAAATTGGTGTGTAAACTTTCTTAGGGGTCATGACTTTTAAAACTTCAGGTGAAGATTCAGATGTACGATAATGGCACGGAAGATTTCAGCAAACGTTTCTTGTCAGGTTTTGTGAATGATTCAGTTGTAAAGTGACATTCACAAACATAACGATTTCTTAAAGTCTTGGGATCTAAAGTTGCAAGTCTTGCGTTTCCTGAAAATCATATTTTTTTAAAATAAAAGAACGCACATCGTTTAATATTGTTTCGTCACATTTGTTACCGAATGTTCTCGCTTTGTACTACATTGTTCCATAGTAACACTGTTTCAACTCAAATAGTTTTCGAATAAAGCAGAAAAACTACTTTTTCAACTGGGACCCATTTTTCAAAAATATAACATTTCGATACTGTTCTACATTTTTCTAAACATTGTTCCAAAAAACAAATCCGTAACTTAAATTATGGCCCACAAATGAAAAAAAACAATTTTTGAGTTTGCACTCCTTATTTTAAATATGGGCAATTCCGATACTGCTCTACTACATTGTCTTAGTTTTACTAAATATTTTTCCAGAAAAACAAATCCGTAACTCAAATTATTATATTAAAAAACAATTTTAAATTTGAAAATTTTTGATACTGTTCTACATTGTTGCAGTCGTTTTAAACATTGTTGTGTAGCTCAATTTATGGGTTCACCATTTTTTCGAAATCTCAAGTTTTTTATGTAAGTACTTGTTAATTCTAATTTGTTAAAAAAAATAATTGTACGACTTTTGATATTGAAATCGTCGGTATTTCTGGGCTTATAACGATTAGATTTATAAGTCCGTCATCAACAACAATTGTAGGGCGGTGGTAAGTTTACTCTGTGCTAGCACAAAATATCAACCTCGACGCCGGATTTTAAAAAATACTCATTTCTTACTCTTGAACAATAATGTGAAATAAAAATAAGCTTTTTCGAAATGATTGATGGTGCACTCTACAGATAAAACCTAATTTAACATATACACAAATAAAAATTTACTACACATCCGAATTAGTGATCCATTTTTGATAATTTGTTGTTGGAAATCGGTAAAGTTTTAAGCCGGGATGACTTCTAGCTGATTTTCGACAGTTAATGTATTGGCACATATTTCCACTTGCAGAAGTCATGATAAAAATGTTCACTAGCTGACTTACTATTTCAAAAATGATATTTCGTAATAACACTGGGAATAATTAATTTATAGACAATTATTGTACACGGTGAACTATCACTACATTCACTCAGGTGAAAATATTAGATGTCACTAAAAAAATATTTACTTCCAGATTTATACATATATGTAAGGGTTTATTAAACCTTCGTGTTCGGTATTTTCATTCAATCGTATCAGTTACCATAAAGTCTGTCGTAATTCTTTACAGGTGTCTCGGCATGTTTAAAGTGTATAATGTGTATAATGAAAGTATAGAATGAAATTTTTTTAGTATAGATACTACAATGAAAAAATTATGTAATTTTATTGTCATTTTGTTGGGGTGCGGATAAATGTTGAAAACAGCAATAGGTGTTAGTTTCTTTTATTGACAACCTTTAAAAATACTCGGAATTTTTGCAAAACTTTGAGTAATATTTTTATCCGGAACGTAGGCTTTTTTGTAATTAAACTTTACTTAAAAGGTAAAGGGACAATATTTGTAAAATAATTAGGTTGTAATTTTAATTTACTGTAACGCTTTAAAAATTTTATTATATTGTATCTACAATGCTAGAAGCTGTTCAATTGTAATTGAATTCGTATGTATTGCATTTATTGTTTTGTCTGGTTCTGTGCTATAATGTAAGAAAGGAAACTGTAGTGAATTTTTACAAGAGCCATCTGTATACAAATAGTTGAGGTATCTATAGCGCTACTACAGCGCCAATGTTAAAAGTGAGCCGCTTCCAAACTATTTCCAAATCGCCGACAAAACTGACGTCCAATTTATTACATACGGTGGTACATCTGTAAGGTATTTTATCTGTGCTTCGACGCACCGTTGCGGTTGGTTGACATTATCATTGAGCGGTTCGATGATCTCTTGATCCAGTTCTAGTCTGTATATGTTATATATCTTTAACCACAAAGATGGTTAAATGATAAGCAACACGAAGCATCCACAGTAGAGCAAGGAAACGAACTAATACCAACGTAGCAGCAAAGCGAACCAACCGTAACTGATAAAGGAGAAGTCCAGTAAGAGTAAATCCGTAGTTATAAACCTTCTGAAGAGACGGCAGGATGAGCATCGAAACGTCAACGACCACACCAGAATCCAGTAAACTTCATACGGCTCTTATATTCAAGAAAACAACATTATAATCATCTGCAAATCAGATCGTTTTGAGATACAATTTATCAACTTAATTACAAGTATGTAACTACATTTTTTAAGTATTTTCTTATTTAAATAAATTGTATACAAAGTTGCAATTGCGACATTTACAACTGTTATTTACGATGCAATAATACGTGAATATTATTATTAGACCCATATATATTAATTTTTTATGATGTAATGAATGAGTTGAAGCACAAATTTGATTGTTCACATATTTACTTCACTTCTTTGTATAAACATTTGTGGTTAAACGGCATTTTTTTCATTTTTGTCGACGAATTTTAGTTTTAGTTTTTTTTGTAAATAAAAGAAATTGTTTAAACAACTTTTTCTACGTATAGATACGAAAGTAGACTTTTGTAGTGTGATAGTTCCATTTTCTTTTCTGTCGTGATAGTAACTTTCAGAACACTGTATTACCGACTAACATGTCATTTTCTACTTATATTAACTCGAACAGTTAAATGTCTCGACATTTTTGACAGCTAATTTTTTTTTATTATTTTAATCTTTATTCGATTATTGCCGCCTGCAAAAGACACAATATACTATGTTAGCAACTGCTAAGGTGCCGTAATCATTTTCATTTATATAATTTTAAAAATATATGAAACAAAATTTGATTTAAATTACATTTTCCGCAGCTTTACTTTGAACATTTTTTTCTAAAACGAAGCGTTTTTTATTTTTCTTTCTTTTGTTTAATATTTGTTATTAAATTAATTTCTTTTGTTCTTCATGGACGGACTAGATTTTGTAAACCATAATAGAAAAACGCGTTTTGTGGTTTTATTTATAGAAAGAAGTATATCAATCTTTACATCATTGAAAAGAGAAAAGATAAGCTAAATGATAAAGGATTGTCAACTTTATTTTCCATTAAAAAGAAGTAACTGCATTATACAGGGTGGGGCACTACCAACGAATTATTCTATAGCATAAAACGACAAATAATGTTAGAAATTTTAAGGCATTTATATGTCAAGATTATTTTAAAATATTTTGATTGTACAGGGTGCTCTAGAAACAAGTGCCATATATTTATATATAATATAAAGTTGGGCTATTTTAAATGGATCACCTTGTATTTTTTCTATTTTTGAATTGTACGATAAAAAATAATGTATGTTCTTTAACATGTCCCTATACCTACTTACTTCCGTTTCTGGGATAAATCGATTTTACCTGATTTGCAGACCCTCCAAAAAAATGCAATAACTTCAAGATGAATAAGAACAAGCAATGTTATGATATATAGGGTGTTTTTAATACTATCGCATAAGACTAACGACTTAAAATTTAAATAAGTTGATTAACCTAAATAGAACACCCTACATTTCTGTAGCTTGTTGAAAGCTGGAACTAATTACCTTTTGTCTGGTATTATGGTTACCAACCCCTAACTCTGATAGTTTTCGAGATATTTTAAAATTTGATAGTTTAACAATTTACGATGTACTGGTGTCTAAGTTACCTGTGAAATATCCCTAATATGGACATTATCTTGCAACTTTCAGTTTTAAATATTTACCTTAAAAATATTTATTTTTTTCAGAAAAAATAAACACAAATGTGCTTATGACTAGTATCCCGGGCTCTAAGAGTCAGTCGAATTACGCACACCGGTCACAATTTACTGATGTTTAACAACAGCAACCGTTATTTGGTACTTCAAAAATCGAACATACTGTAAACATGGACAAACTTTAACTGGTTAACTAAAAATGTAATACAAATCGCTCTAATAGTAGTACGATAATTTTGAAAACCATTATTTTTTAACAAAGTTACCAATGTTTACAGTGTCATCGATTTTTGCTAAAACTAATTACGGTTGCTTTTGTTTGTGATACAGGTGGACGTGATTCGACAGATTTCTGTTATTTTGTTCTAAAAATTTTTTTTAAGGTTAATATTTAAAGCTGGATTGGCCTATACATTAAAAATGTTTGCAAGATAATGTTCATTTTACTGATATCTCACAGAGGTAACTTATATAAATTCCAGTAAATTGCAAATTGTTAAACTCCCAAATTTTAAAATATCTCGAAAACTATCAGAGTTACAGGTTGGTAACCCTAATACCAATTGAAAGGTAACTAGTTCCTGATTCCAACAAGCTACAGAAATACAGGGTGTTCCATTTAAGTTAAGCAAGTTATTTAAGTTTTAAGTCGTTAGCGTTATGCGGTAGTATTTAAAACACTCTGTACATCATAACATAATAGTAAATATTGCAAAAGGGATGTTGAAGGTTCTTAGTAAGAAGAAGAAAATAGAAAAAAACTGGGTGTTCCATTTAAAATAACCCAACTTTGATATAGTACGGTGTTTCTGGAGCACCCTGTACAATCGAAAATATTTTTAAAATGTGGTTTCAAATAATATCGATATATGTATGCCTTAAGATTTCTTACATTATTTGTCGTTTTAGTGCTACAGAATAATTCGTTGACAGTGCCCCAACCTGGATCTCGAAGACAAAACGGGTAACGAAGTATGTTAACACGTGTTTGTTCTTCTCTAAATTGGAAAAAATTTTGACGTTAGTTTTTTCTATCCCTTGCAATAAGAGAAAAATAACAATTTGAAGAAAAATGAATTTCTTCAGATATATAGTAAGCCTTGATATTTTTTTTTAAATTTTTAAACAGGTCATCTTGTTCGACTACTAATCTTTCTCGATTTGACCATTAATAGCTATTTATGTAATCAGTGACGAAACGCATGATTTTTTGTAACGAATGTGATAATTGCGGGACGAGCGAAGCGAGTCAAAATTAGAAAAAAGTATTTTAATATAAGACTAAACGTTACACAAACAATTACAAAGTTTAAAACAAATTATAAAATAATAATATCAAATAATTAAATAAAGCGAATTCTAAATAAATAAATTAATGCTAAAATTCTGCATGAGAAGAAAAATATTCTGGTTTGATCCACAAAAACCAAGTGAAATTGGCCTGAGGAAGTGCTCCCATCGAGTACGAAACGTCTCCAAAATCGCATATTAAAGTTTTGTGTTTAATTTTTGGGGCAGGAGAAGTTGGAATATAAAAATATTAAAATAAAAATTTCATACAGAAAGGCACAGAAAAAATTAGGACATTTTAAATGTAAAACAAGTGTTACAACACTGCAATTTACCACAAAAATAAGAACAGGTTTCGAATATTCATCATAAAATACTCCAAGTACCTAATATCGTGTAAATAGTACCTACAGCTATTAGGAAAATTAACCAAGAAAAACTAATAAAAATAATAACTTTCTGTATTTCGGAACTATCAACTAAGGTGATTTGGGTTAAATCGGCATTCCCAGAAGTCTACAGTAGCTTTTTGCCCACGGAATATCGGGACAGTCGTAACAGCGAGAATTATTGATTTCTTAGCAGAAATACAGGGTTACAATAAGAACTGTCAGGAGTGTAATGGCACAAGGTAGTATAGTGTAGGACAGATAAAGCCACTTCGCGGTTAGTAAATTATTTTTTGCAACACCTCCACTACAGGAAACATTTAAGAATGTTTGACGTCTGGTAACAAATGAAAATGATACGAGGGCCGATCGACAAATACAGACTGATTTTTTCCTGTAGCTTCCTTGAAAACTACGAAAGGCTGCAGCAAGCACGCGATGACGATGCATTACTTCGTAAAATAATGTTTAGATGGTTCAAAGACTTCAAAGAATGACGAGTCCTCGGTGTCAAGGAAGGTGCATCTGGTTTCCAGGTTCTGCTGTAATTGTCAGTGATGATCGACGAATTCCATTACGTCAGTTCGGTGAAAATTTGAAAATTTCATAAGACATAAGACAAGTCGTGTGGTGTTGTGTATTTTTGCTGATGAAGAGTATTCGTTTCTTCTGGTAATGACTCTCATAGTTTCAACAAGATGATCCTGAAGGAAAACAAATCAGCACAATGTGGAAATGGCTAATTCTCCTACACCAAAAGATTTTGACTGTGATGGAATGATTTACCAGCATGCAGTTTCTCTTACACTACTGCTGTAACAGTATACTATACGTCAGTAGGAAGCACATTGCAAGGAAGCGAGGGGAACCACCTAGAACTATTTGTACAAATAGACCTCCAAGGATATCAGAGGATATCTTCAGATTTGGGAAGTCCAAAGATCTGCCAGGGTGTACGAGCTTTTCTAGAATCGACGAGGAACGATAATAATATTAGTCAACTAAAATCACCTTATCACGGAGAATTTTGCATGTACAAAGGCGCCGTAGTTTATGTTTTGTATTTATACGATGTTAAATGTGCTGACTGATGTAAGGAACAAATTCGATTAAAATTCAAGTGATATATTTTTGAGATCTCGAACACGTCGATTATGTTTTTAACTGCGCAAATCTTGTTGTACAAATTTTATATATAGGGTGATCCAGATACAAGTACCGAAACATGGTTCTTTTCTTTCTTCTGTAGCCTCTAATTCATCCAATATTGGACATAGGCTTCCCTCAAGTCCCTTCACCCGTCTCTGTTCTGCGCCAGCCTTCGCCACTGCAGCCCCTCCGACTTTTTACCATCTCATCTGTGGGCGACCTCTATCTCTTCTACCTAGCCATGATTTCCACTATGATATTACTGTATTCCATCTTTGATCTAGTTCTCTAGCGTTGTGTCCTGCGAAATCCCAATTTAGTCTTGTAACCCGTTCTCTGATGTCTTCCACCTGTCTTCCTACATGTCTGATCCATGTGTTTGCCTTTCTGTCTGTTAGTTTTACCCCTATTATCATGCTCTCCATGGCTCTTTGTGTTTTTACTATCTGCTCCACGTTTATTTTGGTCAATGTCCAGGTTTGTGAACCATAGGTCAAGATCGGGAGAACACACTGATCAAATCCTATGGTTCTGAGATGTTGGGGTATTTTTCTGTTTGTGGTTTTCTTTTTAATCTCAAGAAACCTGCTCAGGCTAGTGTGATTCTCCTTTTATTTCGGCCGTTTGATTTTATTTATCTTTTTTTAAATGGAATACTGTATATTTTCGCATATTTGGGTTCCTTGAAAATTCTAATTTTTTCCGTGTATAATAAAATATATGAAGAGAAAAACAAAACAAATAAAAATATGAGAGAAAAATGCGAGGAAAAACATGTCGTTTAACACTTCCAAGCTCGTTTGTTTTACTGAAGCTGAAATCTAGTTAAAAATTCAATTAAACAAATATATAATAGAAATGTCTGAATTAAGTGTGAATTTGGTGGTGTGAAAAAGCATATTATGACCATTTTTATAATTTTTATAAAACAAAATTAACAACAAGGTTTCGGTTGCTGTACAAACCAAAGGACCCAAAACGAACCGAGAAAACATAAAGGCAAAATAAATAATATTGGACAAATCGAGGAAGAAGACATTCAAAGTCGAAAAATATAGTTTATGCAAACTATCAAAACCATAATTACAAACCCCGTTGGTTATATGGTAATTTTCACAAGCATCTTCAAAAACATTTAAATAAACTCGTAAACAAACCCGATGAAAACACAAACAAAAATAACTTTGTCGACAGATGTGTAAGCAGTTTACATAAGTCGATTCTTCAATTATTATAGCCAACTAAGTCTTGGCAAAAATAACAAGCTCTATTCGCTTGTGAAATTTGTAAGAGATTGTACAATAACCAACAAACAGAGAATCACTCAACAGCTGTTTCGTCCTTGAGCTGTAATTAATGCAGTTATTGCGTAATTTTTATTTAAACAAATGTGTTTGATTACCGGAATTTGCTTTTTATAGTAGTGTACCTTCTTTGTTTCAAAATTTAAACTAATATGTTATAGTGCCTAATACTTTTGTTAAAATTAACATACAACTTCTAGTGGTAATTCATATTTTTTTCAATATTGTTGGGGTTACAGAATCTTTGATAAATTTGTGTAAGTGTGAAGATATTTTCGGGGAAGTCCAAAATTTCGAGGATATCCGGGGATATTCAGAGATATCCTGGGATATCCTTAGATATTCAGGAATATAGACTTCCCGAAAGGGAAGTATTTGTACAAAATTTAGTAGGTGATCTACCCCTCGCAAGGAAACGCCCAGAACTCTAACGAACTGTCGTCAATCAAGTCTAGGAATGTCGCTAAAGCCTAAAGAAGAGTGAAGCGATTCTCAAAGACCATGTGTTCGAGGACTGACAGAAACGCTATAAAAAAACAACTGGGGTGGACTACTGTGAAAAAGGTTATTTAAACATTGAAATGGTGAAATATTTGTGAGAATTTAATTCATGTATAAAAAATCGCATATGCCGCAGTATAATTGTCACTTTGACATCGGCAAAAGTTACCTGCAACTTACAGCTACAATACACTAGTGGTTTTTTCACTTAGAATTTTAACCAATGATCGCGGCCTTCATTGATATTTAAAGTTGTCAATCTGACAGTTTATTCAAATTAATATTTATAAATGTATCCAAAAATAAATAGTTTGTATTTTAGCTGTTTAAATTATTTTTCATTAAACAATCTAAATTTACTCGGCAAAATACAAACCTCGTGTACAATTATAAGTGAAAAAAAAAAATCTTATTGATCTTGGTTTTATTTATCGAGCGTAGTATGACCGTGGGGCATATTGCCCAAATTCATATATACAATACTTTGATAGTATATTATTCGGTAAATTTATTAACATACCGCGCTGTTTGTCAAATAATTATTCAAGACAACTAAAATTCCAAAACTACTAGCAAAACAAAAATGAATAAACTAACGTGTAATTATATTTTAATTATGCAGACAATCCCATAAAAATATATTTATTTTATTATTGAGTATTTTTGAATATCAGTTCAACAGAATTAATTATATAATTTAAATTATTTAATTATTTAAACATAATTTTTTAACACAAGTCACACACTTCCTTCATTCTATAATCTGGCTTGGTTGACAAGATATGTGGCGCAACGTTAGCAACTACGGTTACAATTTCGTTCAATCCTGTTTAAAATTATTAAATGAATTGCACTCGCTTCTATCATATTAGAACGAGTGGCTCACCATTCGCGTTTCGCTTAATAGATCTCCTGGTTTAGATGGCTGTGGTTAAGCTTAGTGCTTTTCGCATACTCCATTTACTGGCATATCTTTTCGTTTTTCATGTTTTTGTTTTTCATTATTAGATCATTTTTGAAGCTTTTGGGTTGGTTTTACACTATTATTCACTCTTTCAACAATTGTTTTGTTTGCGTTTTTAATAAAACACATTGTAGAGTCTCTTTAAATATTCTACGATTTTAACTTTTGTATTGTTAAGTCACCTTAGTAAGTTGAATTGTAGAAACGGGGACCATATACAGTACATATACTTCATAAATGTCGCAGTATCGTCAAAACCATATAATGTAAAATGAACTGGAGAATATCATGTCTAATGCAAGTAACTAACTAACTGCAGAAAATCTACTGTTAATTCGGCCGCACATCCGAAAAGTTTGTACTTCGACATTTGTTTCGATCTTTGCGACGTTCAGCAATATAGCACACTTTTAATAACCGTAGTGAGGACTGAATATGTTCACTGCTGACGACGTCAAAGAACGAAAATGGCTGTCTAGTGGCTCTCTTTTCGGAGCGTAAACAGATTACTATTTCTATATTTAGATTAGTTCATTATGATTAATTGAATGCGTTTTAACTCACTGGTGATGTGAATACAAATTTGTTTTTCTTTAGAATAACATTTTTATTTTGCAATCAGATTATGGCTCCACCCACGTATGCGGATTTGGGAAAAACGCAAAGGATGTTTTTGGAAAAGGTTATCACTTTGGATTAATAAAAGTAGACTGCAAGACGAAGACAGGATCGGGTGTTGAATTTAACACTGGCGGAGTTTCTAATCAAGAATCGGGAAAAGTTTTCGGTTCCTTAGAAACTAAGTACAAAGTAAAAGAATACGGCATGACATTTTCCGAAAAATGGAATACCGACAACACACTCGCAACCGAAATCACCGTGCAAGATCAGTTCGTTAAAGGTCTTAAGTTAGGCGCCGACTGCACTTTTGCACCTCAAACCGGGTAAGTGTTGATTACCAAATTTGAATATCTGCTAAACGTGTATTCTTTGTGTAGTACCAAAACTGGACGCCTAAAACTGCATTCCAAAATGATTGTTGTGCGGTAAATTGTGATGTTGATCTTGACATGGGTGGTCCTTTGGTGGCCGCTTCTGCTGTTGTAGGATATCAGGGTTGGTTGTGTGGTTACCAGACTGCTTCGATTCACAAACATCAAAACTTACTAAAAATAATTTTGCACTTGGATTTTCTACTGGTGATTTTATTTTTACATACGAATGTGTAAGTGTTTTATTTTTGGTTTTATTTGCTAGTAAGTACATATTTATATTAAGATGTCTCTTTTGGTTCTTGAATATTCATGCTGTCCACAAGTGCTCACTTCAGTTTCATTGCACATATTGTACTGTAAGACGAAACTTTTCACTTATGCTTGCGGTTTGCCTCAGGCTGCTCAGACGAACAATGTTTCTTCCAGGTCTCTTGGTTAGAAAATTTAAACTGTCCTCACAACTGAACAATAAAAAAATATATACAGAGTGGAACAAAAGTCTGGAAACGCTCAATTATCTCACAAATGGGTAGTACGAATTGTACAACATTTTGGATTAGTATATTTTGGGGATACGAAGATTCCAGATTTGACATCTGCAATGCTTGCCAGATTTACCGTTTTTCTGATATTATTACTAACTTTGGTTTTTACATAAAGTGATCCTGAAAGTAGATGGAAGTTACGTCATCGAAATTTATGAAGTCATATTCTGCAATGTTGCCAATTCGTCAAAGTGATTTTAATGAGGTTATGTTCTATCACTTCTATGTTAATGTTTGAAGGATATGAAATTCTAACTATGTAATTGAATTTTAAAATTTATTTTTATTGAATAGAAACAGTCTAGGGATATGGTAATTCCAGTAGCAGAGTAGAACTTTCGAACAACAGCAGAAGTTACACTTTAAAATATAAAACAAAGTCTTACTCGTTATAATTTTATTATATAAACTCAATACTACCGATACCTTGTAACAAATCACTTATCATGTAACACGTTACAATGTAAGAGTGCTCTATTCAATGCAGGATAGCCAGCTGATCATTTCCACGGAAAGAAATCAATTTTTTGTGAATCCTTGTAAGTGGTACTTATGCTCTTATTTTAAATTCACAAAGATGCTGTGTTATCAATTGGAATCACTACTGTCCTCATTTAAATTAATAATTATGGGAGCTATATCGCCTTCATCAAACACTACTTCTCTATCCCACCATTTTTAATCAAATCTTCACAGTGTCGTATAGAATTTGCCCATGCATCTTTTGGTATGGACGTTAGGCTTCATGCCACATATGAATACAATTTTCAATCGATTTTCCTTCTCTCCTATGTGCTTATTATAATAAGTTTTGTAATTCCCCATATATGTTCAATGGGATTAAATATGCAATGGTAAGGAGGAAGGCGTAGTACTTTATGGCCATACTGTTCAGCCAGTTGATCGGCTGCATAAACTTTTGGTGGTTTATTTCTAAAAATGAAAAGTTTCATACATGCAACTTTTGAAAAACATTGATTTACCTGTCAACAATATGTAGTAATTCTTTCTTTAAAGAATTAATTTGAAAAGGAATATTTTTTTCCTTCAGCCACTCTTGAATTTGCATTTTAGTTGTCGAGCTGTTTGGTGCTTTACTAATTAATGTACTGTGATATGGGGCGTTATCCATTATAATTGCTGAAGGTTTATTTAAATTTTTAATAGTTTGTGCTCAAACCAATGTAAAAGTTTTGTTGGTTCATCTCTCCATGGTAATCAGGATTTCTTGTGGAGGAACTGAATATTAAATCAGCATCCGAATGAATCCTTCACTATTGCCAGCGTGAAGTACAATATACCTGTGATCACAGAAGTTAATTAAAATCATAAATAGATTAAGCATAACTAACCTTTTTCCATCAACTTTTGTCGTTTTGACACTTTTTAAATCATCATCTTGCCAAGAACGACCAATTGTTCCATTTTGGAAGATCCAAGTTTCATCTAAATAAACAAAATCAAAAATGCCTTCTTGTTTGATTCAGTATATAATGTTTTAAAAATCGTATGCGTTTTAATACAACATCGGGCAGTTCCATTAAACCTCTTCTAGGGTTATCTTTTGATATTTGAATCTAATATTTTTAAAATGGTGTTCAAGGAAGTTTCACACCCTTTAAAAAGTTCCTGTGATATGAGCTTTTGTTTCAATAATTTCACAGTTATGTTGTTCACCTATTAATTCAATATTTATAAATGAATTATTTAAGTTTTCTTACTTACAGTTTTCATACATTCTATAAATTGTATTTCTAATAGCACCCTTCATGAAATTATCGACATCAGTTACAGGTCGAGAAATTTTCCTGTTCGATTGTGAACCAGTTACTCCATCATTAACTTTTCTGACTGCTCTATGTACGGTAGAAACACTAATATTTAACTTTAACGCAGCTGCTACTCGCTACAAACAAGTTATAAGTATTTTATTTAATGACTTATTTCTTTAAACATACCTCCCGGACATTACCTAATGGTAGAAACGGACTCACCTGCAACTCGCTCCTGCTCGAAAAAGCATTCTTGGGAAGCTATGAACTCATAGCCGCGATCTCCTAACTCCTTTCTGGGCATGTTACCAAAAACACCTTCACTCGCAAAATAATAATATATTTGTTCTGAAAAGAACAGTTTTAAATGTACAAAACGAAGACTGTAAACAAACGCACGTAACCTCAAACACTGACAAAAGGAACCGGCAACTCAGGAAAGGTGTACCAACATACGAAAATATTTTTCTTATAAAATTCGTAGTATTTTTTTTTCACTTTTGTAAAACTTGTATGGTAACGGATTTTACGTCATACATCACGTGATATTCATCTAGTTTTAATCCAAGTTTAGATCACCTCTGTATATTGTATCATTATTGGAATGTCCCTTCAATACGAATTCAACCATAATGTAACACCCAATATTTGATAAAGTCAGGAAGGTCTTAAATTAAATAAAACTGTCCGTGCAAAATAGAATTCAAGTAATTAAATCTGGCAACATTGCAGATATCAAATCTGGAATCTTCGTATTCCAAAATATACTTATCCAAAATGTTGTGACATGTTGTACAATTCGTACTACCCATTTGTGCGATACTTGAGCCGTTTCCAGACTTTTTGTTCCACTCTGTATAATGTAAATGAACAATCAACTTCAAACTATAGACTTAAATAAAAATGAAAATTAACAACGGTACTGTACAACCTCAGACTAAATATAAGTACCTATAGACCAGTAAAATAACAATAGTATAGTAAAAGTAGTTGTGACACGTGTTTTTCATACTATTTTTTCTATTTTGCAAAAATTTACTACAAATACTTCAAGAAATAAATGTTAATATGTTATAGTGTTTTTTTTCGTTTAAAGCTATGTTGGTACAGTAGTTGATATCCTAATAAAGTTAGCAACAAATGCTGTTGAAAGTTTGCTATCTTTCAAAATAATGTGTTGAGATTTTTAATTACCGTTTAATTCACGAGTTAATTACAAAACTTTTCAGTCGACCGTACTTTGTGTAATTTTAATAAAATTTTATATACTTCGAATAATTCTAGAGAAGAAATGCTATTGTGAACGCACCACAACCACAAATTTATAACCTAACTTCATCGCTTCTTATTGTTTTTGTGAGAGCTTGTCTTTTATTGCCAACAGTATTTTAATATAAGCTCACCAAGTTGATGAAGAATTAAATTACTCAATCTCGAACAAGTTGAACTTTATATAATGACTTGTCGCATCCTACAGATGAAAGATATTTATATCCTTACTGTGTGCAAGCAGTTTACCAACTTATTGAGACAATTATCCTGCACATATTCAATACTGTTTGCAACACTTTTATCAGAGACATATTTGCTTAAGACTCCTTATCGATGAAGTTTGGTTTTACATTTACCGTTCTATAATTTCACAAACACGTGTATTTAGAGTTTACAAAAACATTTTGTTAAAGTGGTTCTGCTACACCTCCAAAAGATCTTCAGGAGTCGGAATGTTTACTTTTATAGTTTTGTTTTTTTCTTACAGCCTTACTTAAAGAATCTAACTTTTGAACAATGAGTAAATAATGTTGAAGAACTGCGTGATAGAATAGTTTGTAAAATAGATGAGCTGAACATGTTATTAAACGTTATTATTGGAATGTTGCATACAGTACAAAAATGTCTTAAAAATCACTGTGAACAAATTAAACATTTATTACAATTGTAGATTAATGTCGATAAAATTTGCTTTGCTACAAATTACAACAGATTTTTTATTTATACTTTCATGTTGTAGTTGATTGAAGATAAACGGCAATATGTATGTATAGTTGCCTATACTAAAATCAATTTTGTTTACATTAATGTAAGTCTTAAATGCGCGGTCGATGGAAGAATATTGTTTGTTAAGTTTTGTTTCATAAATTAACATTAAATTTTCTTTGAATATTAAAATTTACTTAATAAGAACTAACCAAACAAAACCCTCACTTAATTTTCTTACGTCAAAATTAAAACAGTACGGAAAGAGCTTCTATTTCCGTATCGTGTACAATACAGAAACAAAGCTATAGAAATTGCGAAATAGAAAAAAAAACTATTTCAATTCTGGGCTGCGTTCAGAAACACTTGGATGCTCGTGGGTGAATGTGATCCGAGGTGACTCTGACAATATCGCTCGCTAACGTAACGATGACATTACCATCATTTATGAACCACTGACAGTGTTGACATTGACATTTGACAAATAACGATTGAGACTGAGCAAACAAAGCACATTTTTGAGTTGACAAGTAACTAACATTGTGTGAAAGTTATAATAATATGGAACAAGGAAAAATAGCACCGAAAATACCATTGTAAATATTTTACTTAAATATTTCGGAAAATGTGGAAATTAGACTCCACCAGTTGACACTTGACAGTATCATCATCGCAGACTGCTCATATCGGGTAACTTTCAACCATGTACAAACTTTGGCGAATAAAGTGACTCTAGGATAAAATCCCTAGAAATTTATGAACGCTTCAGAGTAGTGTACCTTGACACCGAACTGATTGCTTCTGAACGGCAAAATTCACTAGAGTGACCCGGAATGACGTTTCTGAACGCAACCCAGCATATATGAAAAGGTTAAATTCATGGTCCGGCCTATAAGGCATTTCAATGCGCTGTCAGATAGCTGTCAAAGACCTTTAAAAATGGCTTCTGTAGGGCACACTTTACGTATAATTAGATGGATTTTATCATTGAGTTATAGGATTTTAATATAGTTTATTCGTTTAATTGATTTGTAATGTACTTATAATGTTGTGTAGTGAACTGTGGCAGTAGGAAATTGTGACAGTGTTAAGTTTTTTAGAATCCCTGTTATTTGTAATTTTAAACATAAATTGAGTTAAAAATACCTTTCACAGGTTCTATAACTAACTTAATTAAGACAACCACTAAAAGTACAAGATATCAACAGAAATTACACACATTCGAATGAAAACAAAGGTTTGTTTTCCCTACAGACGCCATTTTGGCAAAAGCGTTGAAATGCCTTATCACTGTTAACCTAAAATACATGTCAACTGTCACTGTTAACCTATAAAATACATGACAGATTTTGTACTTCTCTCACTTCCACTTACAAACTTCCATTCGTCAAGTGATATTTTAGTGTCGTCTTTCTGTCTTGTGTTCCGACTTCTTTTTTCGATATAAAGCGAATATATTTCTTATATTTAGTCTGAGGGTACAATAATAAAAAATTATAACACAACAAACAGAAACACTTTACACTAGGGGCTTGTCCGGAATTTCTGGACCTGGAGCTGAAGTGGGTCGGAGAGGTTCCTGGATACCGGATCTTGGTCAGTGGTTCACCCTTTATTAATGCTTAAATACTTTAAAATAGACAGTTTCCTACCGGTTAGTCAATTCCTAATATTAACGAAACCTCCCAAGTAAAATATTTTCCGACGGTACGTAAAATGATGCAAAGAATTGGGTTTGACAGACACTACGCGCTTCGAACATTGTGTTATTATTATCATTTCGAATACGAGGATACTGGTTTTGTTTTAAGTAAGTTTTCCTTAAATACCAACTATTTTCATGACTGAACTAATTTATATCTGGATTATGGGGTGGAATCGCTTTTCAATCGGAAAACGTCAGCGGAGCACCTGATTACTTTCTCAAAACGCCCCACACGAATTCAAAGAAATGTTGACCCAAGGTCTGAATCCTAACGTACAACACAAACGCTAGAGATGCGCTAGTATATACTTATCACGTCCCCTTCTTTACGGAAGTGATTATGAAATTATACCTTCGCAAGGGCGGTACCTTACCAAAGTGTTATTTTTCACTAAATTCTAATTGAAAAGCTACACTGTTGAATTATTTGTATCTCAAGATTTTAATTAATTGTTTATTCCCACGGTTAAGGTAAACTTAATACTCACGTTTTGTTATTGTGGCCGCTGAATCCTTTTCAACTTCGTCAAACAAAGAAAAGCAGGTAAATTTAATATTTCGGAATTCAAACTTTCCAAACCAGATCGGTGTTTTTCTAATTCACGGAAAATTAAACTATTTAATTAACGGCGGTGTTTCGATTACCTATGAATGTATTCGATAAAAAGGATAACTACGGCTAATCCCCGGAAAATTAATTAACAGAAGTTAGTAACGGATACGGAGTAAATAAATTAAATTTACACGTAGTTTTAATTCGATTCAGTAAAGACGGAAATTAATTTTCAACCCGCTATTTAAACGTCAATGAAAATCTGCGAACACACTTTCCAGTTAGGTTGTATCGCGTAGCCAGAGAAAGGTTCTCTCGGTGGACCCGGCCACCAATGTGTTCACGTTTATCACCCTCGGAAACCAATAATCGGAAATCGTAACGCTGAATACTAACTTTCAACTGTATTACTAATTTTTTTTAACAAAATATAAATTTTTTGTTTACCTTAAAGTAGTTATCGTCGAATTAGAGCCCATTAATTTGAATCTCTAGTTTTAATTAACATTCACATGAATTTGTAGAACCAAAGAGAGTATGTCTTATAATTTTGATAGATTGCAAGTAAAGGGCATTAGTAATAAGTTAAAGAACCCATATTGAAACATTTTATATATATTAGTGATATTAGCGATGACGGTCAAGAATACGGAGGTTCCATATACCAAAAAATATCTCCTCAATTGGAAACCGGTATTCAATTAGCGTGGTCAGCAGGTAGCAATAACACCAAATTTGGAATTGGTGCTAAGTACAATCTCGACCCCGATGCGTCAATCCGTGCAAAAGTTAATAACGAGAGTCAAATTGGTTTGGGTTATCAACAACGTCTCCGAGAAGGTCAGTATCAACAACCAAGTCTCAAAAATAACCAACTAATATTTACCTCACTTTCAGGCATTACATTAACTCTATCCACGTTAATAGATGGTAAGAACTTCAACAACGGTGGTCATAAAATTGGTCTAGGACTAGAATTGGAGGCTTAACTGTTCTGGTGATGTTATAATTTTAGTATTACCATGTACGTTATGCCTATTGTTCTGTAGATATCATGTGAATGTGAACATTTTAAATATACATGTATCAATTTTACTTAGTTATACATTCATAAAAGCAACATTCACAGCATGTTTCGTGTTAGGTTTATCCGTTTATTTATATTAAACCTAACATTTCACTTGCTCTCGCATATTAATTTACTTAGAAAAACAAATTGTTGCCGAATCAATATTGTATTTCAAATTATTAAATACAAATGGATAAATTTAAGGTTTTACATTAATGTACCATTTGGTCTTCCATAACCTTGACTATCCAATCAGGTTGAGTTTTTGAAACCAGTTCGATGATCGAATTTACTTGATAGCACAATGACTGTATTTGTTTGTCCCATTGTGGCAGCATTTCTCGAGCTGAAACGAAACCATTTTTTTTATGTACATTTGAAAAAAAAAATACAACATTAACAGCAGATTTTATAGTGACAGGTTCTTTTAAGGCGCGTATGCACTGAGAACGTATACATACAAAGATTTCGTAATTATACGAATTTCTACTTCACAATGAACGTCGATTTTTCAAAAGTTATGATTAAAGAATACTAAGAATATAAGACGTTTCTCGTAAATGATGTCTTATCACGTAGTTTTATTAAGAGCCACTGAGTCTTAAAGATTAAACCAAGTCATGAATACCACATAAAGTAGTGATCGTAACAGCTGAATGCAGCTGCGTTACCGTTATCTTCTGTCGTGGGAGAAAAATTGAACGCTGATAAATAAAAAGAAAAACTTATTATCAAGATCAACTATGAAATGACCTCAGGTTTAACAAGACAAAAGGAACCAAAAGTCTTAGGGCCAGTTGTATAAAAATTGCTTCGATTGGTTCAAAATTCAACCACATGCATCCGAGAACTGATTGTATTCAACCTATGGTTAACTTGAACCGAGTTTTATACACCTGGTGGTGCTTAATGGGTTAAACAGGAACAGAATTTTTATTTAGATAAAAAAAATGACTGGCCTAATAGTCAAGTTCTGCTTCGATTGCCACAATTACCTCCTTGGAGATTAACAGAAAGTTCACCTTAACCAGAGATTGACCATTGATTGATGGACCATAGGGCATTTGCACCAAGTCGATTACATTTAATCGAGCCGGGCCTCTCAATCGTTTGTTCTGCTTAAAATGACATTTTTAGACGTTGACCTCAGATTACTTTTTTTTCTGCCCATTTGCTTTCTTTCCTCTGGCTTATTATGCTTGTATTTTTTTCTGGAATTTTTTTTAGTCCGCGGTTTTTTCAAGACTTTCATAAAGCATTTAAATTCGCCATTACAATTGATAAATAACATTTTAAGAACCGATTTAAAAAATCGACTCAAAAAAAAACCCATTTATAAAATAGACTTTAAAATCTGATTCACGTTTAGGTTTTAGTGGTTTTCCTAAACTTCAAAGCAAATGCTTTGCCAAGATGAACCAATCCACAATTACACACACGAATAATTAAATAACTTTAAAAACCGTGTTTTAAAAACGATTTTAGAGATTGACTTTAAAAATCTGTTTCGAAAGTCACCTAACTTTAACTGGTTAATTGATTTTTGTTGTTACCAGTAATAAAATCCTGTACTCACTTTCAAAATGAACAATTGAGTCTATTTGATCGATATATCCATTCATCCTCCCTTCGGTAATCATTTGACTTGCAATTTTCTCAGCCTTCAATGGAAGTATCTCCAAAAGTGCTCCCAATTCTTCGAAAGTGATGTTATTGTAAAGTTTACTGGCCGATAGCAAATTGTGTTCGATAACGGCTCTATCGAGTATAGTAGACCCATCGACGGTTGTCGCTTTCTGATGGGGTTGAAGCAAAGCTTCGAACTCTTTCAGTTCGCTGCGCCTGATTATTCGGTCCAAGTACATTTTTTCTAAAATAGATACTGCCGGTAATTGTTGACAACGTTCGTCTTTAAACAAAGTGGCCAACATCCTCGAACGTTGCTGACCGGCTGATGCGAGCACAGTGCATATAAGCGCACTGCGTAGAGCGGTCATTCTTTCATCTTCGTGGATGATGTTCCGATACGAAAGTTCGTTATATCTTTGCGCAGCTTCGATGAACTTGCGACGATAATCTAACACTCTGGCATAACACACTTTATAATATATCTGTAACTGTTCGTTTTTAGATTCAGCTTGCAACAGAGATGCCCTGTTAATGAAGGCTTCCGCTTGAACGGGATCATCATCCTCTAGGTATAATCTAGCAATTTTCAAATAAGTCTCTAATTTGTAATCGACCGTGTATTGTCTGTAACAAAAAAGTATAAAGCTAGGGTATATCAACAAAATAAAGTGTATAATTACTTTTGTCCTGTTTCCAAAGGTATACCAACTAGTACACCAGCAGCTTCTCTCCAATTCTGATTTCGCTCGTAAATATCTGCTAAATGTTGACGAATACTCGCAACTTGTTCTTCAAACGAAATCACACGAGGCTGAACTTTTTCTAAAGTGTAGTGCGACACAGCTCTTGATATTTCATCAGGAAGCTTCACAAGGTGTGAACTGACATCAGTCAAAATTTGTCTCGAGATCACCAAGCTTACGTTTTCATTCACAACTGAAATAATATTTTTACAAATAACATTAAGAGGTTAGATTGGTTTCAAATGTTAAAAAATAACATTTTCTCAAATTTTTTTTAATATACAGGGTGTTAATGAATACGTGTTACAGATTTTATAAGCAAACAGAACATGCAGAAATAGGAATAAAGTTCATATAAATATGTACTTTCTGAACTTTGGTTTCAGAGCTGAAGTTCTTTGAAGATGACTCTTCAGGTCATTTTTTTGCACATCTTCAGGTTTGTGATGGTTATTTCAACATTTATTGTAATAATTATCACTAACAAAATTTTGTTTTGTTAATTTTTCAAAGCTTACTTTTATTTTAAAAAATTAAAGCTCAGCTAAATATACAACAGAAAAATTTAAAAATCGATTTTCTCTAGAACAAATTGTGTACCTTCTTCCTAGTAAAACTTCTTAATTCGTTATATAAAATGTAAAAAAAGTTAATGATAAAAAAAATGACTAAAAATATCCTTTGGCCCTCTCAAATGGGACGCTTATGATTGTGTTAGAAAAATCTAACCTGCATTAAAAAAATTAGCTTGTAAAGTTAACTACCAAATTTTTTTAATGCGGCGTTCTGAAAATATGTGTAAAAAAATGACCTGAAGACATAATCTTCAAAGAGCTCCAACTCCGAAACCAAAGCTCAAAAAGTATATATTTACACGAACTTTTATCCTATTTCTGCATCTTCCGTTTGCTCTTAAAATCTGTAACACGTATTCATTAATACCCTGTATAATAAAATGATTAGTTTATTCAAACTTTCAAGGATATAATAGACCAACACTAACTCTATATTTAAAAATGTTATAAACTCAACAACTTGGTTTTGAGAGCCCCTTGAGAAAAATGTTTATGATAAATATTTCCGGTTAGTAGGTCAGTATAGCATTTTTCTGTGGTATAGCTACAGTACTAAATTGTAAGGTTCACTACTGTCTGGATGTTATTGTGACATAACATTAGTGTCTTGTTAGAGTTGTTTTTCTATCAATATATCGGTAAGATCATCGGTAAGGAATAATCTCATATGTATTTGGGTATATCTCAGGAAAACTTGTTCCTAGTGGTGAATATTTATGTATGAATCATATTAGCTCTAGGACTATGATCAGTTAATTTTGTTTATACTTAAGACAAGAATAAACCCCAAAAAATTTTTGGGCAAAATTTGTTAATTTGAATGGTTTTTAATCCATTACATTACCAATGTTTTTTTAATTAATTAATTAGCTAATTAGAGTGTATTTTAAGTGGCGAAACCATTTTTAACCTTCTAAATCGATTTGCCTATCATTTCGTACTTTTTCAACTCAATCCGACATTTCATTCTCTACATCTCGGCTTTTATATGTAAGCCTACGATATTAACAAGTATATTATAAAAATTAATATTGTTGAGTAATGTTATGACTCTAAACCAACAGCCTTTCAAATTACAATTAGGAAACTTAAGTGGCCTTAATAAACATACTTATTTGTTTATAGGACTTAGATTATATCTATTTTATTTGTTCACATACAAATATTCAATTGGTAGCAACTCACAATATAACTTACTACCTTAAGATAACGCAAGCACTTTTATCTTCAGTGCTTTTCCTAAATTAAAAGGTAACTTATGTGACCATTACATGAGGGAACAAATCAAAACCCAAAATAAAATCGACTTTTAGTACTTTAATTGTACTACCATAATTTTAATATCAAACTTAAGTCTATTGTTTTGTTGATTAAACACTGATTGTAATTTTTCAACAAGTACTTTGCTGATATCTTGACTAATATTAGGATATCGCAAAATTAACAAATTTAGCGTACGTTTGAATGGTTTAGACAATGTTATGTTTGAATATTAACATAGTTTTGGGCTTCATTCTATATTTTATTTTAATAGAATAAACATAACGTTTTCTCAGATGAATACTAGTATTCACCTGAAGACGATTGCAGATTCAATAGCAATTGAAACGTTGTGTATATTCTATTAAAAATAAAATATAGACAATGGAAGTCCAAAATAGTGTTATTATTTCTAACAAATTTAGATTTTCATAGTTGAAGTTCCTACTACCTCGCCATATAACATTATCATCATACTTTAACAAAATAAGTTTTCAGAAGATAGGGGTACAGTAAGGGAACAAGTTATATGACCATCTTCGTCCACATTAAGAACACATTCTATCTATCAATGAATACATAAGCAAGAAAATCTATTGCGGAGTAAGAAACGCATCGAAAATTTGAAATCGCCTAGTTTTTTTCGGCGTAGAACCATTTTTTTGGTTAATAATGTGGCGACCTTGCAACCCCGCAAGCGCCTGAATCATGATGAATGAATTCACCACTGGGCCGGGGAGTACCTGTGACGCTATATTGCAACATAAATTTAAACATCCCTCCATTATCTATTATTATATTATATATAGGTCGCGCAAACAGTCTTGCAAAATTCGAATCGATGAACTACGTCATTTGTGCAAGCGCTTATAATATGAGCATATAAAGATGTATAACAACTGAATAGGAAGATAGTCACAACATATATCACCAAGTTGCCTTTCCGTCACAAAATCGCACTAATACGTGTGCCAAAGGGATCCCCTCCTGACGTTCGACATGATGGAAAGATAGACGTAGTTGATATTATAGAAACCGCATATGGGTCAAAACAAACGCAAGTTTAGACAGGCAATTTTTCTTGTTTGCTCGTCGCTACAGCTGTTCAGCGCTTCCCAAAAATTGGCTGCAATATCAACGACTCACGCTATGCATTCCACTGACATAACAAAACCTAACCTAACCTAAGCTAACCTTGATTAAAATAAAAAATTAAATTAAAAACAAAACTTTTTTTAAAGAAGAAAATTGTAATAACTGTAACCTACCAACCAACACCGTTCACCCCAAATCACATGGAAATATGTAATGCATATTATGGCGTGTAATTATATGACCGAAAAACACTGAATTACGGACTTTATAACAATGTACATCAGAAGTAAAATAAACTTGTTTCTTATTCTTTCCTCTTCCAAACTTGTTATTGTTTTTTTCTTCCCCCGTTGGATTATTCTTGTAATCTTCTTCCTTCTTTTTTTTGTTTCTCTGCCAGAGTATCATGTTCCAGAACAGAGACTTCCAGCAGCAATAGCGTCACTTATTCCGAGTGAGTGTCCAACCTTACAATCCTTTGAGTGAAAGAATTGGCGCCGACAGGCAATGCAGAGAGTGGTTATCTTTTTTGGGCCGCCGTCAGTGACAATAATGTCAGAATCAGGGTAGAGCTTTGTGTGGGCCGTTGCAAATTGCAGCATTGTAGCGAGAGCAATACTGCAAAGTATCATTCTTTGTGGCGTTACCAGATCCGATCTGATGGATTGCTGAGATTGAGTTTCCGCTTCTGGTTGGGTTTCTGGTTCTTGCTCTGAAGTTGTCTTTCGTTTCTTGACTCCAATGGATTTTGTTCTAGCCACGTATTTCTTTTTTCCTCTCTTGTTCCTCCACTTGTCCCCCATTATTACAAGATAAAACTACCAATACAATCAAAAACACAGGCAAAGAAGAAAAATAACAAAACAAATCGCCAAACAACCAACAAATTGTGGTCAATGATTTGCGACTTTCTTTGAAGCAACACAGTCCAAGATACATTGTCGATGTCAAGTCATGGCCATTTTTTTATTTTTATGCACGGTGTGGGTGTGGTGAGTCATTCACTTTTATCTTCATTTTGCACCTTGAGAAAATGAACTGTCATTGTAATGCGGACAATAAATGCAATTGTGGCTTCGACTTGACATCAGGAACATGATAAGGTATGCTATGAGTGAAAAAGTTTGGATGTAGTTTGATATGGCGAAGAGTTTATAACAATCCAACCCTCTGCCGAAAAATGTGAATATCCAAGGTACAGATCAGTCAAATTAAATGACAATTTCTGGTTGGGGGGTTTACTGCAAAATAAGCTCAATCTAGTGGAATGACCATGTTTAGAGTTCCAATTTTGGGAAAGCATCTACTTTATACCTATCTACAACTGTACCAAATTAGATAAATTTCTGAGATGGTCATTAGGAAACTGAAAAAAATATTTGTCGATTTAACATGGAATCACCAAATAACTATTACTTTAGTAGTCAGTTTGAGTATTATGTTGGGCATGTTGATGCCCCTATAGTTTGCTGGTTTAATCTTTCATCTTAGGGTTTTTTTTTAATAATAACATCATGATGCTTGTTCTCCAGCGCTGTCCACTATTCTGTGGAGGTGACACAAAAATGAAATGAATAACTCGGCAATCACCACTGCCAATCCCATTTATCATGGGAGTGTGAACCATTAAGAATAATACTTATAAGATAAACATAAGTTGATTATAAGAAGTAAAGATTAATTGCCCAGACAATTACAAAAACGAAAAAAAAATAAAATGAAAGTGCCAACTAAGAAAGCAGAATGCAAAAACACCTATTACTAACTATTTAAATAATATGAGAGGTGATCTTGAATAATGTAAATTGCTCCGGTTTATGCCTTCTTAGTTATTAGTTGGCCATACCTTAATAGACTATGAGTTTCATTTTGGATCAATTTTATAATAAACAAAATATTCTACACCCACTAAAACTTACTCGCTTCAATAAATATTTGGAGACATTCAACCAATTCACTACCGGCATCAGTCAAAATCGATTCTAGCATGAATCGGTACCTGAAATGTGAAAGATGAATGTAAATGGCTCGGGAGTTAAATAGACTTACTTCTCAGCTTGATCTTTGTGGGACCCTCCCGAATTAATAATATTAATTAAATGTTGGCGTACTGAAGCAGCATTACAAACCATTTCTGTATTAAAGTTAATGAGCTTCAATTTTTTTTAAGGATTTGACGTTTTTGAGGTTATAGTTACAGGATCAAAACAAACTATCTACGTTATGCTCAAGCTATTTCGTTTCAACTTTAGAAATCTTATACGCTCATCTTGTTCTAAACTGCCTACACAAACGGTGAAATTTAAGTTAATCAGAAACTATAAAAATGTTTATTCTTGACAAACCAGCGGTTCAAAGGCTATGTTTAACCACAGATAAATATATCTTACAGATAGTCCATGCAATAGGACATATTGGCAGTTAGCACAGATACACAAATAACATTTCCTTTAAAATATGTAGTGTGTCAAGTATTGATAATAGATACCGCTGTAGGTAAAATAATTGTGAATAGCAAAACCACACAAGTTAGTGCATCATACTTTGACACTACTGCATTACAGAGGGTACTGTTGTAAAAGCAATGTTATCTTTATGAAAGCACAAATAAATACAGGTATATTTATTTGTCATGAATTATAAAGCGTTGATTGAAGTTTCTTCAAATGTTTGCTGTTGTTTTCGTTCATGGAAAATTTACATAGTTTTTATGATTTAATTTAATACAATTTTACATTTACTTTTATATTTATAGATTACATATGTAACGGCGAGTAAATCGCCCACTAAATTTTAAATCAACCTTCGGGGATATTTCCAGTTACGCGACTCTTATTTCTTATCGCAATTCTTTGCAGGTGTTTCGAATCTAAACACAGTACAACCATTGTTTATAAAAGCATTAGTACAACTTAAAATCTCGACCAATACTTTTTGTACTATAATAATAATAAAGTGATCATGACAATTATTCTAAAATTAATTAAAACTATCTAATATTAGTTTAATACATAATAATAAGAAATGCTTATTGACATGAAAACAATAATAAATTTGAAATTAGAGATTTAAACACTTAAATAAGGCAAACGATAATAATTTTGATATAAATAATTTCACAAAGAAAAATTTTAATAAATCAATTAATTTAATATAAAATTAGGAAGAATTTAATATAAGCCTCATGAAGTCAGTTTGATGTCTTAATAACAAATCAGGGTTAGCTGTTCTAATATAAACAAATTCTTAAATATATAAGATAAACTTGTTTGAATAATTGTAATTAAATTGTATGAATTAATTCTTTATATTCTAAGAATTGATTGTTAAATGATACCTACCTAAGTGCTTACCAATAGAAGAACTAATACCACAGCTAAAAGATATATTTATCTGTGCTATACTAAATAATTTTAATTAATTTCAGAATAATTTTTATGATGACTGTTTTATAATTACCTATTACAGGGTGTATCATGACAAGATTCCATTAGGAGTTTATGGAGTAGTATCCAAATTCAATTCTAAAAATTCACTAGGTTTCGGTATAGGATTTAACTGAAAAAAATGCTGTACCGGAAGTAAACACCAACTTATTTTTTGAAATAAGATATCCTAAATATTTTTATATTTTCAAATTCTGCGTTAATTTTAAGTTGACTATATGTATTATTTCTTATACCTATCATTAGCTATTTTCGAATTATTCATGTTTTTTAGAAAAAAAATTTGACATATGAACTACACTTTTCATACCAATGTTACTTGAAGCCGTTCGAGAACTCAAACAAATTAGATACGTGATTTATTTGAGCAAAGATTCCTTAGATATAAATTACAACAGTCATACTGCTCTACTATACAGAGTGTTCAAATTCGGGTACGATTTTTCGAATGATGAAAGGTTAAAAAAATTGATTTTTTTAAATAGAAATCCTTACTTTTCATTACATACATACAAACTCGTCAGATACACCCTGTGCAGTTGCTACTAGTGAATTTATTAAAATAAAGATATTGGTCCATATCTTAAGTTGTCTAATTGATATTATCATCGAGTTTTTTTTATGTTTTTATTTTATAAATATAAATACTACTAGAAATAAAAATCAACGTAGTGGAAGAAGTATAGCATCCAGAAATTAATTTTCAGTGCCCCAATGAAAAAAAAAATGTAATTGTGTTATTTAACCGTGCAGATATTCGTTTTGCAAACCTAGGAGTAACAATTCAGATTCAAGATTTAAAAACAGCATTGGACGTTGTTCTCTATCTTAACGACAACCTGAAAAACCTTCAAATTTTATATAGAAATGAACGTTAAATAACATTTTTTATACATGACAATACAGCTAAGCATAATTTTATTTAATTTAAAAATTGTATTTTCGCATACTGTATGAAAGTTGCAGTTTTTTATACGATAAATCATAATGAAAGTGATACTTTGTTTTCACTTTTAAGATTACTTATCTAGTAGTAGGTATAGCCTTTATCACTTGTACAAATAACGTACGAAAAGGGTCTAAACAGCTTCACAGAAAGAGTTCTGCTAGCTTATTTTGAAATAAAATCCAAAACGCGTAAGTTGTCAATTCTTTGGTAAATGTATTCAAAATGAAGGGCACCGTAACGGTAAACAACGATATCGACATCAGTAAATACTCAAAACTCATTGCGTATTTAAACAATAAATCAACCGGATATATAAAATCTAAAACGTTTTCCCGGAAAGAAATCTATATGGGGTTGTTGGATGGCGGAGCTTAATAAATCTACCAACTTTCAAATTGATGTCTTTTGGCAGTTATGGAAGGAACAGATGGACAAATAAGCTCATAGAATTACGATTCTCTTCCTCAAATTTTGTTTTTTCACCTTTTCGAACATTTCCAAGCGATTTAGCAATTAAAAACTTTTCAGAATTTTTCATTAACACAATAGTTTCCGTATATGATGTAGAAGTAATGACACATTACTTATTTTATTCACAATGGAATAGTGACAAATGAAATGATACAATCAAAGGAAACAACAGTAGGTATTTTATTCAATATATCACAAAAAATATTTTAAATATACTAAATTATTTTTTTTTAAATTGTAGACAAATTTTGAAAGGGAGAAATAATTAATAAAATATTACCATACAAAAAAGTCGAAAGGTTTATGACAATAGCCAGATCCCGACAGTTATAAATTTATTCAAACAAAAATGAGAACTATAACTACAAAAAGCATTAGCTAATTTAAGTCCAGTGATACAGTATCTCACTGTAGCGAGTTTAACCAATGATTCAGGTTTGTCTAGATTAGGCCCATTTTCAAATGGGTTTGGTTACTAGTGAAAACATAGTCATCTTTACTGAAATTACTTATAGGATTGTTTATATCACAATCAACATTTTCTACCGTAGGATTAGGTTTAATGAAAGACTAAAATCATCATCTTTTTGTGTTTTAATAAATTTGTGCGGTGCGTCCATAGCTATCCCTAATTAAATATTCAGTTTAACGCCGTTTTGATATGTTTTATATATGTACACCCCAACTATTTTACATACCGAAATATACTCGGAGATATAAATTGGCCAATACATATGCCACTAGCGTCCAAACTATTAAAACAATGAAACATAATAAACTAATGATACTAAGAATTTCTTACTTATTTTTAAATTTTAATTTAGAACGCGATTTTACTTCATCTACCTTGTAACTACTTCTCCATTTACATTCTTTGAAAATTCTTACTTTTATTAACATGTCTAATAAATAATTTTTATGAAGAGAGCAGTAGTCTAGGTTAGGTAAAATATCGGTGATATGTTTCTTCTGAATCTTTTTAATAATAAATGTTTTTAAAAGCAGTCTATCTGGATTTTTGTTGAAAATATCATTAAATACATCTAAACTTTTTCTACAAATTGTATTAAAGAGTCACTAGGCTTACGTAACCCAACCGATGTTGGAAATAAATTATCATAAGTTCTATTTATTATCAGTAATTCCTTTTTATTGTTTAATTTGCTATTTCTTACCAAGACTTTTTCACAGTTGTCACATTTAAACTTATCAAGACAACGTTTTGCTAGATATCCAGCAAAGTATGCTGTTGCACAATCTTCAAGTTTAATTTTTGCCTTCTTGTACTCGTAGTTGGTGGTGATGAAGAAGAACTTGAACCACGATCACATATTTCCGATAAAACTTCAATTTCTTCCTGGTTAGGTGCCTCTGTTGGAACATCGGTCAATAGGAGTTGATCATCATCAACTTCACAATTTGCAACTTCGCTTGGAATCAATAAACTTGATATTGCGTTAATGCGGAAGCTTGTTCTTAACGTCCTAACTGTAGGATTTCTATTAAAACCACCACGTTGTCGAAAGACAGAAAATAAATTTTCTAACGCATCTTGATTAAGTCTGGCAGTTAAAATGAACGTATTGTTTAATTTCACTTCTTCTTGAAGTAGTAATACAAATGCATTGATAGTTTGAATAATGCCATCAAAACAGGGAGGTCTAGAAACAATTCCTTTCTTGTCAATTTTTTTAATTTTGTACATAACAGATTTTGTGTCTTGTAAAACTTGTGTACCCAGATTATTACTATTTGAAAGGGCTGATCTGTATGGATTTTTGTCATACATTCTACGGCTGTTTAAACAATCAAAGTTTTGTCCATTATTGCTACAAATTTTGCCGTGTTTCTTGCTGTTTTGTTTTTAATTGTCCGGTAGCAATGCCTGTTTCTATAGCGGCTGCAACACTATGACTAAAAACTTGAGTTGCAAGCTTCACCGACATCTTTTGGAAAGAGTTTGGCGAAATATGAGCGTCTGTAAGCTTACAAAGAGCGCGAGCACTAAAACTATTTTTGTCTATAAAATATACGTCACTAATGTCTTTAAAACTAATTCTTTCATTGTCTAAAATAAAGTCTCCTGAAAGCAAATTGTTTCTTATGCTTTTAAATATGTGAGGTACATCATGTGCTGCTAATACTTTTTGTTCTTTAAAATAAAAAAAAGGTTTATCTTTTGTGACACCCAACTGCTTAAAAGCAGAAACATTTGGTGACCCTTGATCACAAATTATAATTTTAGGAAATAATCCACAGCTAAATAGCTTTTCTATAGCAGTTTTTAACAAAATAACCAAGTTATTAGATGAAACACCGGTATGAGCTACAAAATAACCAAATGGTAACTTCCAGTTACTGTACAATCCTCTAGCCATAAACACCAAAACTTTTTTAGCCACTTTCGTACTTCTTCCTAAAATTCCTAGATCTTCAAATCCTTCAATGAAATCCATGGCATTAGAATATTCCAATGAACTTTTGATGTTCATTTCATCAAAGCAGACAACACACGTACGTTTTTGGGTAGTCATACAATTAACTTTTAGTCGAATTTGATGTAACAACTTCGGACTAAACCCAGGTCTGAACTGAGATGAACCAATCCATCGCCTAATACTACTAATGCTAGGCAAAACTATATTTTGTTTCCTTAAAAATTTATAAGTTGTAGGGGATTTGTAATACAAAGAAATTGCAAAATCTATTTCATCTTTTAACCATTTTGATTTTTTTCGATGTTGGAGTTGCATTCTTACAAGAGCACGTCGTTGTGGAAACGGAATGTTATTAATAAAGCTAATATCATTAAAATGGGTAATTGCTTTCATTTTTAATATCTTTTTTTTAATTTAGAAATTTGTGAGTTTTTGTTTTTTATCATTTTGTTTTTAGTTTCTAATAAACTTCTTAATTTTTTTTTCTCGGAGAATCAATCTCGGATCCAAATAGTTTTCTTTTATTATGCCTTAATGATGATAATGGTAACGATGTTACATCAATTAAAAAGTCTTGGGTTTGTGGACTAACCGTAGGAGTTTCATTATCGTCTGAATTTTTAAATTCTGGTTTCGATTGAGAGGAGGAGATGAAGTTGGAAAAGTTGGTGTGTAAACTTTCTTAGGAGTCATGACTTTTAAAACTTCAGGTGAAGATTCAGATGATACATATTGGGATTTGTACGATAATGGCACGGAAGATTTCAGCAAACGTTTCTTGTCAGGTTTTGTGAATGATTCAGTTGTAAAGTGACATTCACAAACATAACGATTTCTTAAAGTCTTGGGATCTAAAGTTGCAAGTCTTGCGTTTCCTGAAAATCATATTTTTTAAATATACAATTGTGCACCAAAAGAACGCACATCGTTTAATATTGTTTCGTCACATTTGTTACTGAATGTTCTCGCTTTGTACTACATTGTTCCATAGTAACACTGTTTCAACTCAAATAGTTTTCGAATAAAGCAGAAAAACTACTTTTTCAACTGGGACCCATTTTTTCAAAAATCTAACATTTCGATACTGTTCTACATTTTTCTAAACATTGTTCCAAAAAAACAAATCCGTAACTTAAATTATGGCCCACAAATGAAAAAAAAACAATTTTTGAGTTTGCACCCTTATTTTAAATATGGGCAATTTCGATACTGCTCTACATTATTTTAGTTTTTACTAAATATTTTTCCAGAAAAACAAATCCGTAACTCAAATTATTATATTAAAAAACAATTTTAAATTTGGAAATTTTTGATACTGTTCTACATTGTTGCAGTCGTTCTAAACATTGTTCTGTAGCTCAATTTATGGGTTCACCATTTTTTCAAAATCTCAAGTTTGTTTTTAACCCCCACCCCCCCCCCAATCAACAATTGAATTATCTAATAAAAATTAATCAAAAACCGAAATTATTAACCAATATTACTTAACGGCTACCTTCTATGGGTTTTTAACACGAGCCACCTTTGTGGAGTCGCCAATGCTCATGCGCATGTCATCTCCCATTTTCCTAACTGTCATTGTCAAAACAAAACCCCGCAACGCATGTAGCAAAGCAAAAGCGTCGTAGGTACAAAAGATTCAACTCATTATTGTCCCGCTTGAAGATAAAATAGTACATGTTATTCAGAATAGAAGGTCTTTTGTGCTTCACCACAAAAAAACACAAAAAGACCCTAAAAACCTACTTCTACTCTTAATGATATACCTAATCTACTATTTTTTGTTGTTATTCTAAAACTATTTGAGTTGAAACATGTTACTCTGGAAATTATGTAGTACAAAGTGAAAACAAACAGTAACAACTTTTAAAATTAAATATTTTGAGAAAGGGGGTGCAAACTTCATGAACGTCAATAGTTGCCTACGAGTAATAATTAAATCTCAAAATTAAATTTCACTTATTTAAAAGCAAGAAGCTGAAACTTGAAGAACTAAAATTTTTTATGTAAGTACTTGTTAATTCTAATTTGTTAAAAAAAATAGTCGTACTACATTGACAAACTTTTGATATTGAAATCGTCCGTATTTTTGGGCTTATAACGAGTCGATTTTTAAAGTCCGTCCTCAACAACAATTGTAGGGCGGTGGTAAGTTTACTCTGTGCTAGCACAAAATATCAACCTCGACGCCGGATTTTAAAAATACTCATTTCCTACTCTTGAACAATAATGTGAAATAAAAATAAGCTTTTTCGAAATGATTGATGGTGCACTCTACAGATAAAACCTAATTTAACATATACACAAATAAGAATTTACTACACACCCGAATTAGTGATCCATTTTTTGATAATTTGTTGTTGGAAATCGGTAAAGTTTTAAGCCGGGATGACTTCTAGCTGATTTTCGACAGTTAATGTATTGGCACATATTTCCACTTGCAGAAGTCATGATAAAAATGTTCACTAGCTGACTTACTATTTCGAAAATGATATTTCGTAATAACACTGGGAATAATTAATTTATAGACAATTATTGTACACGGTGAACTATCACTACATTCACTCAGGTGAAAATATTAGATGTCACTAAAAAAATATTTACTTCCAGATTTATACATATATGTAAGGGTTTATTAAACCTTCGTGTTCGGTATTTTCATTCAATCGTATCAGTTACCATAAAGTCTGCCGTAATTCTTTACAGGTGTCTCGGCATGTTTAAAGTGTTTATTTAACTTATTCAATTAACTTCTGTCGTATAAATTTAAACACTAATCAATTGATTTCATTATCTTTGGTTTTTTGTTTTAGTTTGTAAATATTATGAATGAAAGTATAGAATGAAATTTTTTTTTAGTATAGATACTATAATGAAAAAATTATGTAATTTTATTGTCATTTTGTTGGGGTGCGGATAAATGTTGAAAACAGCAATAGGTGTTAGTTTCTTTTATTGACAACCTTTAAAAATACTCGGAATTTATGCAGAACTTTGAGTAATATTTTTTATCCGGAACGTACGCTTTTTTTGTAATTAAACTTTACTTAAAAGGTAAAGGGACAATATTTGTAAAATAATTAGGTTGTAATTTTAATTTACTGTAACGTTTTAAAAATTTTATTATATTGTATCTACAATGCTAGAAGCTGTTCAATTGTAATTGAATTCGTATGTATTGCATTTATTGTTTTGTCTGGTTCTGTGCTATAATGTAAGAAAGGAAACTGTAGTGAATTTTTACAAGAGCCATCTGTATACAAATAGTTGAGGTATCTATAGCGCTACTACAACGCCAATGTTAAAAGTGAGCCGCTTCCAAACTATTTCCAAATCGCCGACAAAAACTGACGTCCAATTTATTACATACGGTGGTACATCTGTAAGGTATTTTATCTGTGGTTTAATAAACAAAAAAAAAAAAAAAAATAAAAAAAAGAAAATAATATAAATCAACTTTTGTATATTTATTTTATAAAAAATATTAACAAAAACGATAATTTTTCATATTTTGTTTTTTGTGATAAATATTCTCTAAAAAATAAAGTTAAACTGTTTTAAATTTCTCTAAAACTCCGTAATAACCCTTAACAAAACTAAATTAAAATACAATTAACAAATTTTTTCTTCTGGTGTATACATTTTTAAAGAAAAGGTAGTTATTTTCCAAAAGACTGTATATAGTCATAATCTTACACATATAACTTCTTAATCTTAAGCTATGCTTAAAAACTTATTAGATACAATTTTTAAAACTATGTGTTGTCCATAAGGAAAATTAGTTTGGAGTAGGGCGTCTCAAAAATGTGCATTTTAGTACTTTTTGTTTCAAATTCTAGGAAAAATAACTACTAAAAACTATGGGTATAAGTTATTAAGAAAATTATATAAGAATCATTTTAATCTTGTTTGCTTATTCATCACCCTGATGATATCCCTACTGTTACCATTTCGACACGATCAAATCCCGAATGACATTTTTGTTTCATTTTTTTTTGTTTTTAATTGAAATTATCTGTATTTTTTTCATCATTTAGTTTTTGTAATTTTAGAATCAAAATATATTAAAATATTTTGGAGGTTTTCATTCATTTTCGAAAATTGGTAAATATTGCTTGATAGTAAATTTGTTATTACATACTTAGGCTTCATATACCCTTTAGAGTAAATATGCTTTATATCAGAGTGCATTTTGAAGGATAATGAATTTATCAAAAAAAAAACTACCTTTAGTTTATTTATCTTGAATTATAATTTTATTTACTATTGATCAATAAAGGCACTATTATTACTAATATGACTTCGTTTTCTACTTTTTTATGAACCTTCTCTATTTTCGACCAAGTTCCATTTTACAACATGCTCGATTTCCAACCCCATATCCTTTAAAGACGTTCATCCAGTAGGTAATCGTGAGTTTTACATTTAGTTAAATGTTACTTTCAGGTTTGGCTACAGTCGTTAGGGTGGGTTTTAAACAATAATTGTCTCTCACTTACCTTACAGGTTTTAATATCAAGTAAAACAAGTATTTTGGCGCCATGTTCTTTTCAAATTTATCTGAAAGTGCATATGAAAAGTTTTAAAAATAGAACACTTCGGAATTGATTCGAAATTAAAGGGTAAAATCAAGAAGATTAAAATTTAAGGTCAAAACCAAAATGTACTCATAAAACCGGACAGTGATGTCCACGTTATAAATAAAAAGTAGAAGTATAACATATAGTACATGGAGGCCCATTAGTGCAAGGAAGGTGGGTATCTCGGAAGATATTGGGATTAGAACAAAACTTTCGTTTATACAGGGTGTTCTATAAAAGTGCGACATACCAAAGTTATGTTTTTTAAACAGAACCAGCCATTTTTATTACAAATTTTAATTTCTTGGAAAATTCTAATGTGACTTTATGCATTATACATAGTGTCTAAAATGGAGGGTTTTTGTATTATTTTACTTTTTTCCGTAAAATGAACGTTTCGAAAAAATTAAATAACTCAGTTATTATCCAGGAATTTATCCAACTGCGATTTCGCAGCTTTAATATGCATTACATGTGCTTACTACAGCTAGTTCTTCACCTTTCCAACTTCGCTGGGTTTTGAGTAATCAGTTTATTTAAATTGAACTCCCTAAATTCATGGATAACTTGATTTTTTCAAACGGCACCACGTAATTTTTTATGATAAGATTGTATCTACAACCTTATCATTATAAAGCTTATTAAATTCCACATTCAACGGTACGTAAAAATTAAGTGGTGCTATTTGAAAAAATCAAGTTTTTATTAATTAGCTTAACGACCAAATGCCTAAACTAAATTCTTTATTTCAGCTTTTTCAAACCTCTGTTTGCATATTCAATTCTGCTTACCTTGTAGGCAAGATCAAAAAACTATTATAATTCAGTCGGAACCCGTTGATAGTGTGTTCCTCTGTGGGAACGGCAAGAACGCGAAAATTAAAAACACACCATCAGAAGATGAAAATGCTGCCAGCCTTTTCGAGCCACGGAGGATCTCTATGGATTAGAGCATTCATTTCAGGTAATCGCGTTTAGTCTCCAATAGGAGACGCAAAATCTGTAACGCAACTGTATATCGAAAACCGCTTTATTTACGACCTTGCGAAATTCCTGGACATTTTTTTTTACGAGATATGTGTTGTGGAATAAACAACTACGTTGTAACTTACACGGCAGACTTTACAAAAAGAGAGAAGGTAGCAATACAGTTTTGCTTATATACTAACAGTTGCCAACATAAGACAATATTTTAGTTAATATCCCTAACAATATGAATCGAAAACCACTCACCAGATCGTGGGGTAAATTCTTTTTGTTCGTGTTGGCCATGTTAATGAGGGACCACCCGTCGAAATGTTTTCCAATACAACTTTTGACGTAAATTAACGTCACATAAATAGTTTTTCCATAAAAACCCCTCAAATCAATAAAGAAACATGAGCCATTTCCGAAAATAAATCAATTTTGATTTTCAATCTCCTTGTTAGATATTGCGCCATGCAAATGTAAAATTAGATTTTAAAAATAGGCATCGAAAAGGAAAAAAGAATGTCTTGACAGATGTATGTGAAATTTAAAAAAGAATAATCATTTTTCCGAAAACGTTAAATAATTGTATTTTGCGATTGTGCAATCTCGTTTTTGTGTTTATGTGTTCGATTTTGTTGTTTACAAAATAAACGAACCGGGTGCATGGGAAAAAACGGGTAGTTTTATTTGCCGTCCCTACAGTCCTAGTATTTCTATATACCACACTCTAGTTCTTAAAAATCGATTCTGTGGAAACTTTTCCATACACATCCAATTATACCCCATTTCCCTTTTGTCGGTGCCAAAATTCCAAAAAATAAATTAATTTTTGTTTTCCGATTCGACCTGATTTCAATAGGGTTCTGAAAACCTTCGAGGACAACCTCAGAAAGTGTTATCAAAATCAATTAAATGCCATGAAAGTATTAAGTACCTATCAAAGAAATTTGATTGTATAGTTCAATTTTCTCTGATGAAGACGTCGAAACGGGGCAACGCATGGCTACCAGTTTGTCGTCAAAAGAAAGTCTCAAGTTTTTCCCATACACAAAAAATTCAACTTTCAAGTTTTAGCCATTTTAGAGTTTTTAAGCTAGGTTACAAAGGGAAAATACTTGATTTTTGGTACAATTTAAACGTCAAACGTAGGGAAAGTAAAATATAATGAAGCTTTGGAAAAAAATGATATTCACATTATAACACAGTTATATAAAATATTAAAGGCTCAAACTAATGTTGCAAACTGTAAGTCTAGATTTTTTTGTATTTTATTAGTTTCTTTTATTTGAGGAGTCTGGGGGAAAAACTTTTTACGTGACGTTAATTTACGTCACAAGTTCTATAGGGATACATATTTCAACGGGTCGTCCCACATATAAGAGGGCAAACACGAACGAGAAGAATTTACCACACGATCTGATTGGCGGTTTTCGGTTAATATCTCAGGCAAAAATAAGATATAGACTTCCAGTTTGCACTATTCGTTTCAGCATTTAATACTCCATATAACTGTGTTATAATATGCATATCATTCAGTTTTTTTTTCGGAAAAAAATGACAGAATTTATTATTTTTCCAACAAGCGCCGTGTATCGGTCTTAGTAAAAACCACATATATTTCGGTTTTAGCACTATGATACAGTAAAGTAAACTCTATTAAACGAAACTCAGTTCAAATTTTTGCAATAACCCCCACCATTTTCTTTGAAGAGTTGAAAAAGAAGTGCTCAATTAAAGTTGCTCCTTATACTAGACATAAGATTCATTTGCATGCATTTTCAGTACAACTTAATCGAACAAATTTTACGAAAACTTATATTTTGTAATTCAAACTGGTGTTACGCACCCTCGCGGATATTTTACAAACTTGAAAATAATTTCCATCAATTTCTCTTGGCCACTTTCATCAGAATATTTTTTTACCGCAAGGTCGTAAGTTAAACGGTTTCCGATATGCAGTCGCTTATCTTGCTTAGCAGCCCACTCTGTACTAGTCATTGATTGTTCAACACAGACTAGCTATTAATTCACTTAATAAATTTCGCTATCGGATTCATAATTTATTTTCGTCACTTATGTGTGCTTTCTGCCTTTAACACCCGACCAGTCTCTCAGTGTCGCCTACTTTTCTTCCTTATAACTTCTCCCACTGTGTCAGTACATATTTTATTACCGCAATGCAACGCGCATTGAGCTTCCGGCGAAGTACAGTTCTGATTCAGAAACTTCACTCGACCGTTGGCACTTTGATGTTGAATGGGAATCATTTGTTTCGCGCATCTCGCCCTGGACATCCATTTAGTCACAATATGAATTGGCGGCTGTTTAGATTTTGTACGGAGTATACGATTTCTTCAAGCGGCACATTCTTTCTTTTTTAAGAAATTTCAATAAACAACGAAAATAACAAAAAAAGTGTTTATTTATTTGTAATAATTACAAATGTGTAATTTCGATAATTTTTATGTTGTTTTTTTGTGTTTTAAAATTTTTAATAGCAAATTTTAACACATAAAATATTCTCATTCTGGTATACAGTGAGGACGAAAAGTCAGCCCCCCCCTAACTTTTGTCCATTTTTATTTAAAAGCTCAAATTAACACAGTGTACACAAAAATTGAGTTCTTTCATATGGTACTCATTACAAATGTGACAGCTCAAAATTGTTTGAGTAGGTTTCATAACCTCAAAATCTTAAATTAGAGTAGGGGTCGAGTGGGTCTCAAACGAAAGCTTATTTAAATTTGCATACAACTGTGAAGTTTTGGAGTAAAATCTTAAAACGCTTTAAAATAAAATGAAAAAACGCCATGCCGGTAAAAGCATTAGTGTCAAGTAATATTATTGTTGTTTCTATGGAAACTACTTTAAACAGAACAAAAAAGTAAGGTTGACATCAGAAAACTAACTAAAACTATTATTAAAGCAGATGCTCGAAGCGACCGCCTGCGACTCCAAGACAATGATACAACCTTTCTTCAGTTTCTCTACGTACATTCCTTAAAACTTCATCATTAATTTGTCTGCATTGATCAGTTATTCTAAAACGCAACTCTTCTATTGTTTGCACTTCAGTTTTGTAAATTTTTGACTTTAAATAACCCCATAAAAAAATCTAATGGGGTTAAATCGGGTGATCGGGCAGGCCACTCTAAAAACCTCTTCGACCAATCCACCGGTTTGGGAAATTATTATCGAGATAGTCTCTACATTTAAATAATAATGAGCGGGAGCTCCATCCTGTTGAAAGATAATATCCTAAAAAATAATGATAAATTGAGAATTAACCATGTTGATAGCTAGTTACTCTATGGAATTCTGGATTTTCTTGAGCGATTTCTTTGTATTCTTGGAAATATTTGCCTTTCTAATAATTGAGATAAATTTCCCAGTCAAATTTCCTTCCAGAAAATACGGACCAATGATATGTCCCTCCATTATCCCACACCAAACATTCACCTTTTGAGGGTACTGAGTGCTAGTAACCCTAAACTGATGAGGATTAGTGTCCGACCAGTACCTCACATTTTGCCTGTTAACTTCTCCATTTAGAAAAAATGTACATTCATCAGAAAAACATATGCGGCCCAAATAATCAGGTTCTTCTCATATGTTATTTATTATCTGTTCGCAAAACTCCATTCGTCTGTCAGGATCATCTTCTTTAATTTCATGTACAAATTTAAGTTTGTACGCATGAAACTTGTTTTTTTAAATACTTTTTAACTGTACTCTTACAACTACCTTGTTGCTCCGCAATAAAATTTGTGGTAGCAGTGGGATTTTCAACAGCACTCGCCAAAATATTCAATTGCAATTCTTCGGAAATAGAAGGACGACCTGAACGTTTTTATGCGAAACGCTACCAGATTCCATGAATTTTGACAATAGTTTCCTGTAATATCTGCGATCGATTTGACGGTCAGGAAACCTAGCATTATACAAGCGGACTGCCTGATGAAAATTTCGATTTGCTTCTCGGAAGATTATAATGGCTTCAACTTTTCTATTAATTCTCTTTGCATAGTTAAGAATTCTAATAACAAGATACGAATGATACTTGTTTGACGTTTTAAACTACGTTTAAATATGTACTTCTCAAACTAAGCTGTCTTAAATATTGACCGTTCATATGGTTACCAATGTTGCCATGGATATGGAATAGGAGCAAGCCTGCTTATTTAATTTACTAAGCCGAAAACTCTTTAAAGTTTTCTTGTTGCCACCTAGCGATAAGTTGATTATTTTGCTTTTAAACCCCATAGCTGTATGCAAATTTAAATAAGCTTTCGTTTGAGACCCCACTCGACCCCTACTCTAATTTAAGATTTTGAGGTTATGAAACCTACTCAAACAATTTTGAGCTGTCACATTTGTAATGAGTACCATATGAAAGAACTCAATTTTTTGTGTACACTGTGTTAATTTGAGCTTTTTAAATTCAAATGGACAAAAGTTAAGGGGGCTGACTTTTCGTCCTCACTGTATAAACATAATAAAAATGTTAAAGGGAATTCAACACAAGAGTGTTCAAACGACACATTTTCTAATTCAATTAGAATTTGGTGCCCTACATTATTATCTACACCTAAATTGGGAATATTTTATAATCTAGTTCCGCAATACACACATAAAATATTTCCGGAGGCATTCGCAAATTCCCAAATGTATCGCACTTGGCACTTTCATACGCTCCTGTAATAACAGCAATGTATTCTGTGATAATTCGCTATTACTTTTTGAATAATTTTCGGAAACAGAGCATGTATATGTTTGTCGATTCATTTTTTTAAAAGATAGCTGAAACCCAGGACAATGCGTTCGCCTACGGAATATCTCATTGAAGGTAGTCCTGAGATGAAATGTTGATCAGATGAGAAAATATTTTTGGTGAACGATCCACCGGATTTTCAATTAACTTAACATTTGAAAAATCATAGGAGAGACACAGTTTGTCCCGTTTAAGTGTGTGAAATAATTTAAACAAAATATTTTTTTGAAAATGCTTTGAAAGTGAAATTGGTGTAGGACTGGTATCATTTCCGCATTGTGCCCTTATTAATGCGAACATATTCTCGAAGCAATCTTGATTTAAGTTGCGAGTGCAAAGGTATTTAATGTGTAAATCTTTGTACAAATTGATTACTGAATTAATGGTTACTTGTCACCCATGAAGAAACCTCATCCTTGGTGTGATGCTTTTCTCAATTCCTTGTTGGTTAATATCAACCTCAGACAAATATTTGAGATATCAACCACTTGCAACGTTTTGAACATAGTTATCATGCGTGTTAAGTGTGCAACTTGCTTTGCATTCTCTTCATATGGTCTATTCAAGAATTTCGGCGATTTTGTCGATTCAGAATTTAATATGTCAAATAGTACGTCCATATCTCATATACATTTCGCAGTCGTTAAAGCATCTTGTGGAAACATACCCACACTTATTAAAGTTTCCATAGATGTTGTAACGGAATTACTAAAAACTTGAGCTGCCAAACTAACCGTCATCTTTTGAAATCCGTTGGGATTTAGATGAATATCAGTCAATTTTGGAACCAATCTGTTTAATCTTGTTTTATCGCAATTGTATAAATCATTCATGTATTTAAAATTAGTTCGCGATTGATCTATAACAAAACTATTTAAAAAAATTATTGCGCGTTGCTTTTAGTAGGTGCGGAGTGTCAAAAAAGTAAAACATTTTTGAGTCTCCTATAATGTATAATGTGGTTAGTAAATTGAATAAAGTTTGAACCTTGGTCTGACACCAGTCCTCAAACAACTAAACCAATTGATTGACATTTTTCTAGAGTAACTATTACAATTTATTTGTTTCAAGTAGTCACCTTTGCATGTGTGTATAAAAAAAAGCTAAAGGTTGTGTTATTCCTGTAACCATTAAAACTAAGGCGCAATTAGCAGGATCAAATGTTCGAAAACCATTATTTTGATGAAATCCTACTATCAAATAAATGTGTTTTCAATGACATTTCGTCAATACAAATTTACGCATGACCTACCAGCTACCTCTAAATTACGTATTTTTTAACGGTATGACGTGGAAACAAAGTCATTCAACCCCGTAGTAAGTAGCAATGTAGAGATCATCCTGCTCAGGGTGGCTTCAGAGAATAAAGAAAACATATCTTGCAAATTGCGATACAGTTTTGGACTAAGAAAGTATAACCAAAGCGCAAATTGCTTGAATTCATCAGCATACCTTGCACCTCTTAGGTTCTTGTCTGACAATTTATATTGCATTTTCTTTAAAATGTGTGTTAACAAAATCAAAAATGTTTCGGAGGTAACTAGTGTTTTCAACTACAGGTTTAGAAATTATCTCGCGCTTTCGTTTAAGACGTTTTATTGTCCTTCGCAATGCTTGCTTTCTTGGTGAGTTAGCGGACAATGATGGTTATGTTTGAATTTGCACTATGAACGATTAATTAAACATCAACTTAGTCTGCACACGGTAAATACTTACCATTTCGAGTAATACTTGTTTCAAGTGCTGGCGGAGGCGAACCCTATCGTGAAACAGGTGATAATATATTTGTCATAGATAAGCCAGCTACCCACAAAACAATTCAATTAGATCAAAAAACTTAAAGTTTTGTCGTCTTTGAATTAGTAATTTTTGTTTGTTTGTTTCCATAAGAGTAGTTATATGATGAGGGTTCTGGACCACTTTTAGCGGGAAATTTGAATTTCGATTGTTGTCGTCAATGTTCGGCAAGCTTCGTGAGTAAGCCAAGATGGCGTCGTTGATGCTCGGTCGTTGTCGTCAATGTTCGTGTTTGTAAGTAGGACAAGATGGCAGCATGGGTGCGGTCGGCAATGTTCGGTAAGCTTCGTTTGTAAGTCAAGATGGCGTCGTTGATGCTCGGTCGTCGTCGGGGCGTGCGCGCATGTTCGTGCGCCGTCGGTGTTGGTCGGCTATGTTCGTGATCTGTTTTATGACTTCGTGAGGGGGGGATTCGGTAGATGTGTGGTTATATAAGTTGTTTTTTTTTGTGTGTGGTTTATTATTTGAAACGTGTTAGCAGAAAGAATGTCTACATTTTTTGCAGGTCATTTGCTTCCATATGTGAGCCTTCGAGAATTAGTTATTGGTGAAAAACATGAAATAAAATGTTTTAACAAAGTTGAAACCAAGTTCGGAATAAAAGTAGTTGTTGTGATTGACAAGTTTATGGTATCATTACCAAAGCGTTTCACAGACAAATTTTCTGAAGCTGATATAGAGAAGATAAATTTGGATATCAACATTGGAAAGAAAATATATATGCAAAGTCTGGGTCCTCTTGGAAAAACAACTAGAATCGAGTTTGTAGAATGAAGCGCAAACGTAACGCTTATTTTAAATCGCGAACGAATAAATTTTATAAATATAAACTTTACTTGTATTTAAAGTTATTAAATCAATTGTCTAATGATATTAAGATTTACGAAATAATTAAAAAAATGAGAAAAATTAATTTGTCCGCGAGTGTACATCAAATTTAAAATTGATTGAAAGAATAAAACATAAGAACTTTGTAATTTGTGTATGTAATTTATATTAAATTTTAGAAACGTAACTTGACAATATTTAGCATGTTTTTGTTGTATACAAAAAACAGAAAATTGGTTTAAATAAAGGATTCGAACGTTTTAAGGTAATTAATAATAAAGACGTTTTAAATACTTCAAAAATTATTTAAATTTAAATAATAGTAACATTATTGACGTTTTATAATTAAATAGTTTCCATTTAAAATCGATTCCAACGTTTTAAGGTAATTGTTTAGATATTTAGTGTTAGATTGTTTCTATAATAAAATACCGTAGTTTTTAAAGAAAATGTGATTGTTTCGCTTTCACAAATTTTGTATACTGACTCAAAATTTGGAGATTGTTTTTGATTAAATTGTGAATTATATTTAATGTTAAATCTTTTTATTGATGTACACTCATGAAATTTAAAACTTGGACACCACAATTTCTGTAAACAAAAGTTTGCACATTGTGAAGCAGGCTTAAGGGTATAATTTACAATTCTAACAGCAGGTAGTCTCAGCAGGGGTTATCTTATAGAAAGACTGTAGAATGAATCATTACACTAAGCACGTTTTAGAAAATAAGTAATTTACGTTGCTTACTTAATTTTTTTCTTTAAAGAATATATTTGAAGGTATCGCTAATTAAACACCATAGCTCGATTAATTATCGAATCAAAATTTTGTTTAGGAAATGTTTACAAAATAAAATTAGAAATCATTTTGATTTAAAAAACGTCTACAAGCAATAACTAGGAGTTTGTTGGGCTATCGATGGACGTCTTGATTCTGCTGCGTATTTAGATATTTTGGAAACTATTATGAAACCTTCAGTCGAAGTGTTTTATCCAGACGAAGAAGATATTTTCCAACAAGTAAGTATCTTATTTCACTATACTTTCTCCAAAAAATAGTTCGGGATCTGTTGAATTAACATTTTCATAATGTATTTTTGTTGTTAAAGGACAACGCCCCTATTCAAACTTCGCAGGTTGTGCGCAACTAGATACAAGCAAATAACTTGGAGCTGTTACCCTGGCCAGCAAAAGCCCAGATTTTAACATTATCGAAAATGTTTGGGCTCGAATACTTGCTGTTATCCGAAGACAACAAGGGCCAAATTTTATACCAGTAAACCGTAATGCACTAATTGCAGCCATTGATACCGCATGGGAAACGATTAATATTAATTATATTGATACCTTGATAGCGTCAATGAGCAGACGCCTCCAAGAATGTATCAATAATAATGGAGGTCACACCCATTATTGATTTCTTATATTTATTTATATAGTAATACCTTTATTTAAAAAAAAAAACGTTTTCATTTAGTTTTAAACTATAACTTGGTATCTTAATTATAATTATGTAATAAATTCTTGTCAAAAACTAAATATATACGTTGACAATAAGAATTGCCTTAGTTTTTATTTTCACTTTTTATATTAACTACAGAAAAAAATGAAACGTCATAAAATATACATTTTGTAAGGACTAAATATTATGAATAGAGAGTTTAATGATTTTTTTTAATAACTTACAATAATTAGTAGGTTAGATTTATTTAAAAATAAGTAATAATCAGTCAACCCAAATAACCATGTTTAGTTTTTTGATTTAATTTAAAAGTTATTGCTTGTAGACGTTTTTAAATCAAAATTATTTCTAATTTTATTTTGTAAACATTTCCTAAACAAAATTTTGATTCGATAATTAATCGAGCTAAGGTGTTTAATTAGCGATACCTTCAAATATATTCTTTAAAGAAACAAATTAAGTAAACAACGTAAATTACCTATTTTCTAAAACGTGCTTAGTGTAATGATTCATTCTACAGTCCTTCTATAAGATAACTCCGGCTGAGACTACCTGCTGTTAGAATTGTAAATGATACCCTTAAGCCCGCTTCACAATGTGCAAACTTTTGTTTACAGAAATTGTGGTGTCCAAGTTTTAAATTTCTTGAGTACATGGGATCTTATGGGCCCTTTTATGCACAGCGGGGCGGGCTGCTATATTGTAGCAACCCGCAGGTCGAGAGCGGCTGACCTACGCACCGCTACTTTTTGGCGGTGTGAAGGTGTATTGGGTCTTATGGGAGCTTTTATGCAACGCTGTGCGGGCTGTCAGTTCTGCCAACGCCAGCCAACAACACGCTTGCTCAGAGCAGTGGCTACGTTGTAGCAAATAATAAATGATAAACGTTGGCAGCACTGACGTTCCCTTCCACAGTGGATATAAAAAACTGGCGGGCCGCTCACCGCGAACGCGTCAAAATTTTCCCACCCGCCTGTTTTCGGCAGCGCGCCGCAAACCTCTGCCGCGGTGCATAAAAGCTCCCTAATCGAAGCACGTCCAAAATGAAATAACCGCATGAATGACATTACAACAAGCTTGTACTGTCAGCACTGAAAAAAGTATCAATTTGACAGCACAGTCCCCATCGAAAATCGTTTGTAGTTTACAAATTCATCGATTCGATTGTTTGATGTAGTTCAATCTGTAATTAGATACAAATAAATCAAATTATTATGACCCTGAAGTTAGCTGACGCATGAAGTATTGGAATTTCTTTAGGAGAGAATATCAACCGGGAAGATGATTCAATTTGAATTTTCCAAAGCGGAGCATATTCAATTTCATTAAATTTAGACGTGATCATTTTTCGTTTTCTTTCTTTCTTTTCCGAATAAGTACATGGGGTGATAAATGAAAAACCGCTCGACCGATTTTGTGCAACCTTCACATAAACCATCTACTAAATAGTCCGAACAAAGACTAAACATTCGGTTTGGATAGGTGAGCCCGCTCTTGAGTTATAAAATTACAACGAAAAGTGGCATTGATTTTTATATAGATAGATAGTACGTAATTTTTACGACTTATTAAATTACTAACGTATGGAATGGACAATACACACACCTAAGTTGTAAACATACTAGTAAAAATAAAGATTACCGTGCTTAATTTTAAATATTCTAGGGATTGCGTGTTTCTTATTAAGTTTTGCTAGACCCAATCCGGCAAAGATTTGGGATTCAAAATGTTCGGTACATACTCTTTTGTTAGATACCGAATGAGTGTTTATTGATAGTAGATCCCATCGATGTATTTTTTCCAGCCATTGCAATTGCCTTAAGAAAATAAAAATTCGCAAACAAAAAAGTTCTAGTAAAGAGAAATAGTACTTCAAGTCATCCTTCGGAATCTTAAAAAACCTAACTCCTTTGCTTGTTAAGCTATTGGTTTTGGATTCTTTTACTGCACACAAATTTACCATCGTTATACAGAAGTTCAAACACAAACACTCTTCTAAAACATTGTGAAATTTTTGTGGTTGTTAGAAATCCCTTAAGTAGTGGAATGAGCGTATAATAAATCTCTCAACTACGGTTGTAAATGACGAATTTATTTTTTGTTTGTGCCTATCTGATTTTGCTTATTTTAGAGCGAGTGAATTAAACATTATATTTTTGCGCTACAATTTTAAACTTATTTTGCAATTCAACCAACTACAAAGAGATGTAAATAAGAGTGAATTTGTAATAGGTAATTAAAGAATACGACAACGTGTTTGTCGTTTAAACGATTTTAAACACCAACAAGTATTAAAATCAATTGAACATTGTAATTACACTTACAAATGTGTTTAATTTTTATTCAAATATTGGGTTTCTCCGCCACAATCGGCCATGCTAGTAAGTGAAGTTTCTGAATCGTTTATTTTTCTGGGGTACAGTTAATAACAATATAATTGTTTTGCCCTTTTTACTATTTCTCTAAACAACTACGCTACTGAATTGTAAAACCGTTACAAACTGTGAGTGACCAAGGTAATCGGCTTACCTATTAATATTCTGAATTTCTGTAACAGTTTCCTTCTAAATCAGTACAACTTTGTGTATAACAGTAATCACAATATTCTCGACCTTGTCCTGCATAACAATAATTGTGTAGTTGAAAGGGCTGACAATTATCTTATCTCGGAGGATACGCATCATCCTTTGCTTATTTCTATAAAAGTCGATAATATTATTTCTCCCTTAAAGAATATTATGCAAAAAAATTTTCTAAATTACTATAACTTTCGTAAAGCCAATTTTCCACTTTTGTACCAGATGATTTCGGATATTGATTGGAAATTCTTAGAACCCTCTTCAAGATGTTGAGCAGGCATGTATTTACTTTTATAGTAAGTTACATGCTGTAATGGACAAGTGTGTACTTAAATGTATGTATACTCGCAAGAAAATTTATCCAGCTTGGTTCAATACATCTATGTATTATAATAAATATCAAAACGAAGGAACGATGTCATCGTCAAATAACGGAAAATAGCCATAATACATGCGCGCCTAACAAATTTCGTGAACTAAGAACAAAAATTAAAAGTGACATCGACCTACCTTATAAAACTTATTTGGATAATGTTGAGCATATCGTCAATTCTTTCGCTAATTTCTTTTGTAATTCCTATCAGTTATCAGCCAACTTGCCTTTTAATTGTGATTCACTTACTAGTGAGTGCATAAGTATTTCCAAAATTAAAGAAAGTCATGTATTGCAAGTCCTAAAACAAATGAAATCTAAATTTACTGAAGGCCCTGATCACATACCTTCGTTTCTTATTAAAGATTGTGATGTTCTCGTGTCTCCTCTGACTACTTTAATAAACTTATGCCTAAAAACAAGCGCTATTTCCAACAATTTGGAAAACTTCAAAGGTCTGCTCTGTGCACAAAAAAGGCAATCGTCTGGATATTTCAAACTTTAGGCCTATTGCAATTATCTGTAATTTTGCAAAAGTTTTTGAAATCCCTCTTAATAATATTCTGTATCCTGCAGTATGTAAACAATTAACCATTCATCAACATGGTTTTATGAAACGACGCTCCACTGTCACCAATCTTTTGAGCATAATATATTACTAAAGAAATTATCCAAATTTGGTTTATCCCAGGCATTATTAAAGTTATTTTTGTCGTATTTATCAAATAGAAGGTAATATGTTGTTTGTAATGGTTATAAATCGCTACGTCTGGTGTGCTCAAGGATCCAACTTAGGTCTCCTACTGTTCAACATATTTATAAATCACATTTTAGATGGGATTGATGTTGATGCACTGTTATATGCAGATGATATGAAGTTGTTTCAAAATGTTATAAGTATTAGTGATTGTTATTTTCTACAAGATAGTTTAAATCGCATTGTGAACTCGTGTCGTAATAATATGCTACACTTAAATTTTACTAAATATACACTCATGAAATTTAAAACTTGGACACCACAATTTCTGTAAACAAAAGTTTGCACATTGTGAAGCGGGCTTAAGGGTATCATTTACAATTCTAACAGCAGGTAGTCTCAGCAGGGGTTATCTTATAGAAGGACTGTAGAATGAATCATTACACTAAGCACGTTTTAGAAAATAGGTAATTTACGTTGCTTACTTAATTTTTTCTTTAAAGAATATATTTGAAGGTATCGCTAATTAAACACCATAGCTCGATTAATTATCGAATCAAAATTTTGTTTAGGAAATGTTTACAAAATAAAATTAGAAATAATTTTGATTTAAAAACGTCTACAAGCAATAACTTTTAAATTAAATCAAAAACTAAACATGGTTATTTGGGTTGACTGATTATTACTTATTTTTAAATAAATCTAACCTACTAATTATTGTAAGTTATTAAAAAAATCATTAAACTCTCTATTCATAATATTTAGTCCTTACAAAATGTATATTTTATGACGTTTCATTTTTTTCTGTAGTTAATATAAAAAGTGAAAATAAAAACTAAGGCAATTCTTATTGTCAACGTATATATTTAGTTTTTTGACAAGAATTTATTACATAATTATAATTAAGATACCAAGTTATAGTTTAAAATTAAATGAAAACTTTTTTTTAAATAAAGGTATTACTATATAAATAAATATAAGAAATCAATAATGGGTGTGACCTCCATTATTATTGATACATTCTTGGAGGCGTCTGCTCATTGACGCTATCAAGGTATCAATATAATTAATATTAATCGTTTCCCATGCGGTATCAATGGCTGCAATTAGTGCATTACGGTTTACTGGTATAAAATTTGGCCCTTGTTGTCTTCGGATAACAGCAAGTATTCGAGCCCAAACATTTTCGATAATGTTAAAATCTGGGCTTTTTGCTGGCCAGGGTAACAGCTCCAAGTTATTTGCTTGTATCCAGTTGCGCACAACCTGCGAAGTATAGGGTCATCATATCCCGATAGTTAATTATCGAATGTTCCAAGAAAATATGTGTAAATAGTAAATGGAATCTACTAACGTAACGTTAAGTCGTTAATTATAGTACTCTCCTTTCATAAGATATAGTTCATATTAATATGCTTATTGTAAAGCTTCGTACACACCTGAACAACAAACCGAGGAACAAACAGAACAACGAACCGAACGGCAATCGGAACATTAATTTGGACGGTGCTACGTACGAATTTTAGAACAGATTCGCAAGTCCTGATTGTTCCACGAAGGGTTTGCGGCAACTGCAGTGTAAATATTTATAATTAGATATTTTCGAAAGTTTATAAGTCCTCTATTGTAATCTTAATACTTAAAAGAAAATCCTGTCCATTAGCATTATAAGGAAATGGCTTTTACTTTATGAATAAGTTTCAATAACAAGAGAATATCCTTGCTTGTTTAATTTACTTCTTTTGAGTCATATTGCTCTAAGGGTTGTTACATTGGTCATTAGAAGTATGTAATTAATAAACAATTACCTACTGTTTGAGAAGGGCTAGTGTGAACCAATAAATAAAGTAAGAAATGTAAATTCCATTTTAGTTATTGCAAGTGTTGTGAAAATGCCACCTCATCTCGGTGTTGATTTGAAAGCGCGGATTGTTTCGGAATTAGCGGCGGGCCGTAGCGTGCGTGAAATTTCACGTATGTTAGATATTCCAAAAGCACCGTAGGGCATTACCGAGTAAAATGGAATCTTGAACACACTTTGGAAAGAGCCATCGGAAGTGGTAGACCTAAAGTATCTACACGTGCTCAAGATCTCGAGTTGTTTCATTACGTAACAGAACAACCATTTGCTACATACTACAGGGCTATAGCAGATACACATTTTCCCGGATGCCGTATAACTGCACAAAAAGATTAAAGGAGATGGGAATAAAGAAGTATAATGCTGCTGCGAAAGAAGTTCTCAGTGACGAAAATATGAGACGTCGTTTGGAATTTGCAAGGCGATATGTGAACGAACCTTTGGAATTTTGGAATCGAGTGATTTTTAGCGACGAAAAAACGTTCAATAGCCGCAACGATGGACCACTAAAAGTTTTTAGAATGGAAGGAACTCGTTACGAAAATAATCACATATGTCCTAAAAAACGAAGTGGTTATTTTTCTGTGAATGTGTGGGGTTGGGTTAGCGCGGGGTCCAGGAGTTTGTTGGGCTATCGATGGACGTCTTGATTCTGCTGCGTATTTAGATATTTTGGAAACTATTATGAAACCTTCAGTCGAAGTGTTTTATCCAGACGAAGATTATATTTTCCAACAAGTAAGTATTCTTATTTCACTATACTTTCTCCAAAAATAGTTCGGGATCTGTTGAATTAACATTTTCATAATGTATTTTTGTTGTTAAAGGACAACGCCCCTATTCATACTTCGCGGGTTGTGCGCAATTGGATACGAGAAAATAACTTGGAGCTGTTACCCTGGCCAGCAAAAGCCCAGATTTTAACATTATCGAAAATGTTTGGGCTCGAATACTTGCTGTTATCCGAAGACAACAAGGGCCAAATTTTTATACCAGTAAACCGTAATGCACTAATTGCAGCCATTGATACCGCATGGGAAACGATTAATATTAATTATATTGATACCTTGATAGCGTCAATGAGCAGACGCCTCCAAGAATGTATCAATAATAATGGAGGTCACACCCATTATTGATTTCTTATATTTATTTATATAGTAATACCTTTATTTAAAAAAAAGTTTTCATTTAATTTTAAACTATAACTTGGTATCTTAATTATAATTATGTAATAAATTCTTGTCAAAAACTAAATATATACGTTGACAATAAGAATTGCCTTAGTTTTTATTTTCACTTTTATATTAACTACAGAAAAAAATGAAACGTCATAAAATATACATTTTGTAAGGACTAAATAATTATGGTTAGATTTATTTAAAAATAAGTAATAATCAGTCAACCCAAATAACCATGTTTAGTTTTTGATTTAATTTAAAAGTTATTGCTTGTAGACGTTTTTTAAATCAAAATTATTTCTAATTTTATTTTGTAAACATTTCCTAAACAAAATTTTGATTCGATAATTAATCGAGCTATGGTGTTTAATTAGCGATACCTTCAAATATATTCTTTAAAGAAAAAATTAAGTAAGCAACGTAAATTACCTATTTTCTAAAACGTGCTTAGTGTAATGATTCATTCTACAGTCCTTCTATAAGATAACCCCTGCTGAGACTACCTGCTGTTAGAATTGTAAATGATACCCTTAAGCCCGCTTCACAATGTGCAAACTTTTGTTTACAGAAATTGTGGTGTCCAAGTTTTAAATTTCATGAGTGTACTGTTATGTGTTTTTCCTTAAAACCAGAACTTCTTCGGCATGACTCTATAACATTGACTCTACTGTCTTAGACAGACTCAAAATGGTTACAGACTTAGGGGTAATCTTTGACTCCAAACTGTCTTTTATACCTCACATTAATAATATTGTATCTGAAGCTGGCCGAACTTATGGGTTTATTGCAAGATGCTCTAGTGACTTTGCAAACATGTCTTCTTTGAAGCATTTATTCATTGCATTACTTCGTCCAAAGCTAGAATACGCATCCATAATATGGTATCCCCGGTATAATATACAAATAGATTGCATAGAATCTGTACAAAGACAATTTTTAAAACTACTGAGTTTCAAAATGGATAAAGTATACCCAAACATAGGCATCTCTCATGCTAGTTTACTGCAGAGACATTCTTTCAACAGTCTTATGGTGAGGAGAGAATACATTTCCATTATTCTTTTAAATAAAAGCGTATGTAATCATATTGATTGTCAGTTTCTACTAGAAAAACTAAACTTTTTGGTTCCAAGAATAGTTTCAAGAAAAAAATTAACTTTTTACCTTAAAACACCACGCACAAAATTATTAAAAAGCTCACCTATCTTTGTCATGTGTGAAAATTACAACTTAAATACGCAATTACTTGACATTTTAATTCTTCTCCCAGATAAATTAAATCAATATACTTAATCCGGAATTTGTAGTTTGTTTAACCACTTTATTAGTATCTGTTTAATATTTGTCTTGTAATTTAATAATTTTCTGATGCTCTAATTTGTTAATGGGTAACTGTTAATTAAGAGTTAAATAAATAAAAAATTCTAATAGTTCCAAATATATTAACCGTCCTTTCCAAGTACAACCCTGTGCTTTCCATGCTTTTGCTGGTATTCCGTCCGGATCAAGTCTTTGTTGTGTATTAAAGATTCAGTCTAAACTAAGATTTATGACATTATCTCTGGCTTTGGTAATATTGTCTTTCTCTTTTATTCGTACAAAAGTGTACCCTAATGGTATAATTTAATAATGGCCGTTTTTTGTTATGACTCATGTAACTTTGTCACGGTTGACTTTTCTTATTTCGTCAATCTATCTTTCTGGGTAATTTTTTTAAAACACCGTCCTAAAAGATCGACCATCAATTTTGTTTGTTATTCCACGTCCATTTCAGAAAAAACCTTCGCGAACAACTTTTTTTGGAAAAGGGGTTAATTTTCGAGTTTGAAACCGATGAGTAGATATATAGTGAGCCAAGAAATTACCAAATGTTTTCTAATTTCAAAGGTTTTTTAAATGTCTAGTCGTATAAAAATTTTAAAATCTAATGGCTACAAGAGATAACAACGAATTCAAATTTGCTTTAAGAGATATAGCCGCACATGCTCCTAGATTATCGAATCCGTACGGTGAGATCATATCAATTTATGTTAAACAAATTTAAATCAGATTGTAGACAGAGTACGCTGTTCAGAATGGGCAAGAAAACTTGCAAGCTTACCCGACGACAACTTAGAATCCAGTAAAATCAGAAACGAATATATACAGTTCCTCAGAATTCAAGTACGGAATAAATTTTTGCACGGTCCCTTTATGTCTCCGCCTCCAGAAACATCTACTCTGTGCCCACTCGCTGAAAATCTAGGAAATATGATGGCACATGAGGTATTTAGTATTTGACGTATAAAAATAGTTCAACTTATTAGTATGTAGATTCCTTATTTACCCAGAACAGGACCAATAGCTCCCGTGCTACACCATGGATCGCCGGACGGAAGAGCATTTGTGTCAGCTAAACAAATTCCTGGTGGTGGCGTTTTGTGTTATATGGCTGTAAGTCCCGAAGGATTTGATTAACGTTGTGTACATTCAAGCATAAGTAAATCATGTAACGGAAACTCATGCAAATATGAATCTTTATTTAATTATCAATATACATTGCGCTTAACGGTTGCAGTTCTGTTTATTTATAAGTAACAAATAAAAAAATATGCTGTTAATTAATGTATAGTGAAAGCGTCACGCTACGAATATTTTTTGATTGAAATTGTATTTACGCGTACAAATTACCAAGCAAAGGAATATATATGTATATTTTAATTTTAGATTATATTTTAATCGAATGATATTAACTCAGCAGTCTCGGCATCTCCATTTTTCTGTTGTGGTTGACTTACCTGTGGGCTGGCCGGTGGAGCACCAGGTTGTTGGAATTGTTGTTGTGGAATTCCTTGGGGAGGCACTTGGCCCATTGAAGATGTTATAGGTGGGTGCATCGGTCTCATTCCAATTGGATGAGCTTGAGCCATACCTTGTTGCATCGCTAAAGCCGATTGTGATAGTTGTGGAGGTTGCATAACCGCTTGAGCATTTGCATTAGGTATTTGTTGCGGAATAGTTTGTTGAGAAATCGTAGCGGATAACGGCGGTTGATGAGGCATTCCTTGGGGTGGTGGGAGAGATTGGGGACCTTGCGCCGTTAAACTTTGAGGAGGTCCTTGTGGTGGTAGACCTTGAGGAGGTCCTTGCAATGGTACACCTTGAGGAGGTCCAGGGGGTGGTCCTTGCGATGGAAGACCTTGTGGCAAACCTTAAGATAATCGTCAATTAAAACTAAGTTATGTTATAACTAAGAACTACCTGGATGAATTCTAGGGCCACCTTGCATCTGAGGAATTGGTATTCCTGGAACCTGGTTAGGAATTTGACCTGGTATCATCATTGGTAAGTCGTAAGGGTATGTGCGATAATCGGCTGGTGGGAGGGTACCAGGACCATACTGTACGTGAACCGGAGAACCTTTGTAAGTACCATATCCCGAACCCATCAAATATTGTTGTTTCTGTTGCTCTTGTCTCATTTGCATTTCCCTCTCCTGTTCTTGTACCCTCTGCAACGCTAACTGTCTTTGGTATTGTAAATATTCTTGTTTCTTTTTCCTCATAATGTCAAGCTTATGAGCCATTTGTAGTTGCCTTTGCCGTTCAGCTTCCTCAGCTTGCCTACGAAGTTTATCCCTATGCTCGTCCCTCAACGCATCTAACGCAGCTCGGGCATCCTTAACCTGAGTTAATTTATCTTGCAATCTTTCGTAATATAGTCTAGTATCATCGTGCTGCTGTATATAACGCAGCAACTGAGAATGCATGGCGGTAATGTTTAGAAACAAAGTTTGCACGCTGCTGTCGTTAGCAATAGACCGACCACGACTTGAATTACTTTTCATCCTATTAATAAATATCTCAACTTGAGACTTCAACGTATTTACAAAATCCTGCATCTCGCTCTCCGTTAAACCGTTTTCTTGACATTTCAATACTTCATTATTCTGAATTGGAGCAGTCGCCGGTGCGGAAGGACTTGTAGGACGATTGTCTGGAGTCTCACTTTGACGGTTCTCCCAATAGCTTCTGTTTAAATACCTCGCCAACTCGGGACTCAACAGTGACTGATCTTCTGGTGGAGTAGGAGTACGTTCTGGTTGTCGCACTTCAACAGCCTTAACAGTTATTGCGTCCCTGAACTTGTCCTTCTCTTTCGCTTCCGCTTCCGATTGACTTAAAGCCAATGCTAGCTGTAATTCTTCTTCTTCACGCAACTCTTCTTCGGATTTACGAGGTGGCAACTACAAATTTAAAAAGTTTAATAAAAAGCAACGCATTTTTGAGGATAAACAATACTTGGCTTTGTTGAGACAACGAGCTGTTTAAATATTCGGCCGGTAGTTCGGAATCTTCTTGTTTCGGATTTGACATTTTTTTTGTCACAGCAGCAGGTTTAGTCACTTGTTCGTAACAGGCATCGCAGACACGAACCTGAAAATAAACTATGCGTAAAAAAGTGTTTGATTTTTCAATGGTCGGATCAAGTGAATTACAGGTGCACATAATTCGAAATGATTATGTTTGTCATCTGCTTGCTCTACCTTGACTTGTCCTCGTTTCTTTTACCGGAAGTTTACATCTTCTGCCACCTAATTTCGTTTTGCCTTTTTCCCTAGTAAGTTATGATTCAATATTCAGAAGTGAAATTCTGTTGCTGTTATACATGCTGGTTATAGCGAACCACAATGGACTTCAAAAACTAGTAAGTTATAAATCAAGATCGCATAAAAGACACATTTTTTTAAGCAGAATTAACAAAAATATAGAAAACAATCAACACTATCAATGGTGACGGCAGTTTCAGCTTTGCGGATTCCTATCGTTAACCCCACCATCTCTCCTTAAAATTCAAACCAATCAGCGTGACGGAGACATAGGAGGAATTGCTCAGGCTTCTTTCAGTCAAGAATCTGGTTCGGTTGACAAGTTGATTACCTAAATTTTAGTATCTTGAACACTCATTTGTTTGTTTTAAGTTTCTCGCCCCGATTCAACCCCTTACTATATGAAACGTTGGCACTAAGGTTACCATTTCGACACGGTCCAATTAAACTAAACTTATACGATTCCTTTTACTTGAAACTAAGCTTCCATGAAAAGTAGGGAAAGGTGGGGCAAAGTGGAACGGGGTGGACAAAAAACCTCTGCCAGCTGCTTTAACATGAGCAAACTCAGTAGGTTTTGCGTGAGCCTAGTGTAAAATAATTAAATGCATTGCAAACTATAATAGGTATTTGTATCACTAGGTCAGAAGCTGACCTTTTGTGAGTGCAAGGATGGTTTGCAGGCCAAGACTTTAACAGTTTCTGGCCACGTGATACACACGAAAATATTTAAATATACAGAGTGGTGCTTTTGCAAACGGGTCATAGGTCAATGGTGTTAGACAAATTATTTGTAGTCATGGGATGGCTGCTTTTCTATGTATTGTTGCGTGTTTCCATTGTTGTTTTATATATTGACATCTTGCTTGGTTACTGAGAGTTTTGGTTGATATAGTTAGAGTTGTACTTATGTCGTAGTACGTTTTTTTCCTTCAACAAAACGTGCCTTGTGTTAATACAAATTGAATCTCCGACTCATAGGTTATGGATCTACAAATTTGAGAAAAGATAAGGTATTTCAATGCGCTGTCAGATAGCTGTCAAAGACCTTTAAAAATGGCTACTGTAGGGCAAACTTACGTATAATTAGATGGATTTTATCATTGAGTTATAGGACTTAATTAAAACAACAACAAAAAGTACAAAAAATCAACAGAAATTACACACATTCCAATAAAAACAAAGGTTTGTTTGCCCTACAGACGCCATTTTGGCAAAAGCGTTGAAATGCCTTATTCAATTTCGTTAAAATTCAATGCGTCAAGTTTTGTTTGTCAGAATTTGTATATCTGTCATGTCTCAGCAAAGCTCGATGCCGGTAAAACGTCTTAAAGGACGTGAGAATTTCGATACATGGAAATTCGCAGTGCAGGCTTACTTGGAAGATTTGAACCTCGAGGAATGTATAAGTTCGCTAAATCCTGACAAGAACAAAGACATCAAGTGCCGTTCTAAGCTGATTTTACTGGTTGACACGGTTAATTAGGTTCACATTCAAAACACTGAAACAGCTAAAAAAGCATGGGAAAAGTTATCAAAAGCTTTTCAGGATGATGGATTAACTAGACGAGTTGGTCTTTTACGTATCCTTATAAGTACAAAATTAGAAGAATATGTGAACCGAATCGTTACGACCGCTAAGTTAACGTCCGTTGGTATGGAAGTAAATGACGAGTGGGTTGGAACGATCCTTCTTGCCGGATTACCAAACCGTTTTGAACCGATGATTATGGGCATCGAAAGTTCTGGATCGACAATGACAATCGATGCGGTGAAAACAAAATTATTACAAGACATTGCTATTGTGACATCCAATTCAGGAGATAATATGAATTCCGCTTTATACGGTCACAGTTCAGGTTCCAGAACAAAGGAACCTTTAAGAAGAATTGGAATTGGAATTACAAAGGTCCTAGGTGTTTTAAGTGTAACAATTATCGACATATAGGAGATACTGTTCTAACAATAAAAACGTAAAATCTGAGAAGAAAAGTGTTGATACGTCGTTGTTTGCAGCATTTTCAATGAAATCGTCAGATAATACCGAATATTTTCTAGACAGTGGTGCGTCTTGTCATTTGTGTATGAACAATGAAATGTTAATTAATGCAAAAAAAATGTGACAATCACTGCCGCTAATAATGACAGAATGATAACAGATACTGTTGGAGATATGTCATTACAAGTGATGATTTCATGTAAACCCTCGAAAATTAATGTAAAAAACGTTTATTATATTCCAGAACTGAAAGTTAAGTTGCTATCAGTTTACCTTTCTCAAGGAGTTTACGTAAATTGTTTACAATTGGTGCACTCAGATCTCGTCGGACCTATGGAAGTAAACAGTTTAGCAAGTTCTGGGTATTTTTTGACATTTCTTGATGAATTCAGTCACAAGTCATTCGTTTATTTTTACTGATAATGGTGGGGAGTATTGCAACAACCAATTGGATAACTTTTTTAAATCGTCAGGTATTGTGCATCAGACCTCCTGTGCTTATCTCCGCAACAAAATAGAAAGGCCGCAAAGTATATACGCATATTCACGCACCGAAAAGAACAAAACTAAGCTCCTAGTATTTTTGTGAGATATTGTGAAGAAACAAAAGGTTAGAGATTGTATGACCCTCAAAAGTACATTATCTTGGTATCAAGAGATGTTACATTCTCTGAAGATCAGTGGGGCAGCTCATTGTTAGAAAACACTTTGGAAGGTACCGACAAAAACTTCTATGTGCTCCCGAATGAATCTGATGTTGTGGACCATCCTTGTTTTAGCTCTGACGATAAGAAAGAATGATTGTCATTGACTGATATTAGAACTCCGGAGAGTGACGTAAATCTGACACTGATTCTCATTCAACAGCGACTAGACCACATAGAGACAGACGAGCTCCAGTTGCTCTGACTGACTATGTGATTTATTCAACTTTCTGTACAGGCTATGAGCTGTCAGGTCCGGTGTCCTACGACGTTGCTTTACTTCGTCAGGATAACCAGTTGTGGATTGCCGCCATGGAGCATGAATTTAAAGCTCAAATGGATAACAAGACCTGGGAATTGGTCGAACTCACTGTTTTCAAACAGCCCTTGGCATGCAAATGGATGTTTAGAACGAAGAGAAATGCAAGTGGTACAGTAACGAGTCATAAAGCGAGGGTTGTTGTGAAGGGGTTCTCCCAAAGGAGGTTAGTGGATTATAATGAAACATTCTCGTCAGTTGTCAGGTATAGTTCCATCAGATATCTTATATCGCTGGCTGCACAGTACAATCTGGAAATTGATCAGATGGACGCAGTATTCGCTTTTCTTCAAGGGCACATGGAAGAGGAAATCTATACAGGGTGTCCCACCGGGAACGCCATCGATAGATTATAGAAAAACTGTACATGGGAAAAATTTGAAAATTTGGTAGTATACTAACATCGACGGGGGCAGTTCCGTTAAAATATTTTCAAGATTGTGACACTTCCGGTTATACCGGAAGTATGTATCAACTTGCTTATTTTAAATGGAACATCCTATATATTATTCTATTTTTGAATTTTGCCTAAAATTCTAGACACATTTTGTGTATAATGTCCTATACCTAAGTCTAACTGTTTTGGACTTATTTTAAATTTTATGTCAAAATGACGTCTTCAGGCCTAAACAAAATTATAAAATTTTCCTATACTAATGCCTTTATTATTTAATTGAAATAGGTTTCCTTATAGCAGGGGACCTATTTTAGTGGGCTATGTCGATATTTTGATAATAAATTAATACAGGGCGATAAAAAAAAAAGATTAAAATTAAATTCAAAAACATGTCAAGTCATTTTTTTTTATGCAAACACCATGTTTTTATAGCTTTATTTTATTTAGCATCAAAAATAAGGTTGACTTTGTACAAGGTTGTCTATTCAAAAAATTCATGGTTTTCGAAATATTGGCAATTTAACTTTTTTTTGTTGCACAAATGCTATTATATTACTTTGAATATAAATGGTTATTCCTAGTTGGCCATGATGGCGTTAGAAAACAATCATATGTCAAGGATATGTCAAACTGTTAAAAATTTTCAATAATCATGCCCGGATGCTTAAATTATACAAACGAAGATTACTTAAATTTATTTATTATTTATGGACAATGTGATAAAGTTATATTAAGAACATGTGTTACAGTTAACTGTACCGACTGTGAGTGTTAAAGTGCATATCGTTACCAAAGCGATAACTTTAAATGCTTGAAACACACGTGTGTCGATAAAGCCAGGTGTTCTTTCGTTGCGTGTGTAATACTGTACAAGTAATTACTTGGCTTTATCGACACACGTGTTTCAAGCATAATAAGTTATCGCTTTGATAACGATATGCACTTTAACACTCACAGTCGGTACAGTTAACTGTTGGCATTTCTTACTTTGATACACACAGTTTGACATATCCTTGACAGATGATTGTTTTCTAACGCTATCATGGCCAACTAAGAATAATCACTCATATTAAAAGAAATCAATACCATTTGTGCAACAAAAAAAATGTTAAATTGCCAATATTACGAAAACCATGAATTTTTTTAATAGACAACCTTGTACAAAGTCAACCTTATTTTTGATGCTAAATAAGATAAAATTATAAAAACATAGTGCTTGCATTTAAAAAAATGACTTTTGATATGTTTTTGAATTTAATTTTAATCCTTTTTTTATCGCCCTGTTTTAATTTATTATCAAAATATCGACATAGTCCACTAAAATAGGTCCCCTGCTACAAGAAAACCTATTCCAATTAAATAATAAAGGCATTAGTATAGGAAAATTTTATAATTTTGTTTAGGCCTGAAAACGTCATTTTTGACATAAAATTTAAAATAAGTCCAAAAACAGTTAGACTTAGGTATAGGATATTATACACAAAATGTGTCTACAATTTTGTGCAAAATCCAAAAATAGAATAATATATAGGATGTTCCATTTAAAATAAGCAACTTGACACCTACTCCGGTATAACCGGAAGTGTCACCATCTTGAAAATATTTTAACGGAACTGCCCCCGTCGATGTTAGTATACTACCAAATTTTCAAATGTTTCCCATGTACAGTTTTTCTATAATCTATCAATGGCGTTCTCGGTGGGACACCCTGTATGTCTCAACCGCGTGGTTTCGCTGATTTGTCGACTTCGAAAAAGTTTGTATGGACTTAAACAAGCAAGTCGAATATGGAACAAAAAATTGGATGCGGTTTTACAGGATTTTGGTTTGATACAGTCAAAATTTGATTCATGCGTTTATTTTAAAATAACAGAAAAATGTATCATAATTGTAGCTGTCTGGGTAGATGATCTGTTAATTTTTCAAATGATAAAAATTGAAAGTACAGGTCAAGTTACAACTCACGAAATCATTCAAGATGACCGATTTTGGTAAAACCAAATCATTTTTAGGTCTTGAATTAACTCGTGATCGGCAATCAAACAAAATTTAGATTAGTCAGAGGAATTCAAACGGTTCAATATGGATGATACAAGTCCAGTATCTACTCCAATGACTACCGGTGAGAAATTTTATAGAAGTCAGGAATCGCAAACAGACGAAGAAAGAGAAAAAATAAGAAAAATTCCTTATCAAGAAGCTGTTGGCAGTCTTTTATTTGCGGCTCAAGTTACAACACCAGATATTGCGTTTGCTATTAGTAGTTTGAGCAGGTCTAATAACAATCTAGGCATGTCACACTGGGCAGGTGTAAAACGGGTATTGAGATACCTCCGTGGAACCTCTTCATATAAATTACAATTCGATGGTTTGAAGGTTGGACCCGTTCATGGATACTGCGATGCCGATTGGGCTAGTGACTCAGATAAAAGAAGATCGGTAACTGGTTATATTTTTATCAAATGTAATGCCTCGTCCTGGTGCACTAAACGACAGCCCACAGTAGCTCTATCAACAACAGAGGCTGAATATATGTCAATGTCTTCAGCAGCGCAGGAGGCTTTATGGTTAAAGGGTCTTTCCGAAGAGCTAGAGCTGTCTTAAAAGAGTCCTATTCAAATATTCTGCGATAACCAAGGTGCAAGGAATCTTGCGTTGAATGGTGCTTATCAGTCAAGAACTAAGCACATTTCATGAGAGAGAAAGTGCAGACTAAGCTTCTTTCCTTCACGTACATATCAACCAAGAAGATGATCGCCGACTCCTTAACTAAAGCCCTTGATTTGGATAAGTTCAATGAATTTATCATGTGCCAGGGACTCCGCAAATAAGGACGGTGAACAAAACAAATTTTTTTGACGCTAAAACGGCCATATTTTGAGTTTTAAGAACGCTAGCACCATCTAGTTTGCACCAGATTACGGGTATTTCTATAACTATAACTTTGCTCTCCTGACTATTTTTACAAAAATGAATAGATTTGACCCTATCTTCAAAAAACAAAAAATTGCCATTTTCGCCACATTAAAAGGCCATATATTGAGTTCTAAGAACGCTAGCGCCATCTAGTTTAAACCAGAAGATGAGTGTTGATAAGCACTACAACCTTGCTCTCTTGACTATTTTCATAAAAATGCATAGATTATGTTATATCTTCGAAAAATGGTCAAAAAATTGCCATAAATCGGCAATTTGCATGTTTCGTACCCGGTAGCTCAATTTGAACCACACCATCGTATTTAGCGCACCAAAATACCCCCTCATACGTTAAGTCCACTAGAATTTTTTGGATTTTTTTGCTGTAGAAAATTTCCCAAGATTACTGGACTATACCTACAGTGTAGTAGGTTTTCACCATAAAAACTCTCTCTTCGTTCGAATAAACCATTTTCAAATGAAACCTGAATTTTTATGACTTTTATTAATGATTGTCAAAACGTAGCAATGTCATAGTTGCTTAGGCAAAGCATTACTGATTCATCTTGAACTTAAAAAAATAATAATTTTAGCTGCGTTTTGATACCAAAACCATTTTTGTCACTTGAAAGGGCGAGCAGGAATTTGAAAAAAACCAGTTCACAATGCTAAATCCCTATGACCCGTTTTCAAAAGCACCACCGTGTATCGAAACTTCTATAACAGCTACAACGATAAATTACATTTGTATATAAATTAACATAATTAGACGAAAATCTAAATTCATATGAGAAAAATTTATTTTTTAATAAAATTTAGCTTTCTAAAGCTAATTAGTGGCAAACTTCACGCCGGTAACGACTCATCATTGTAAGAAGATGGTCGGTCAAGGATTATGGGAATAATGTAGCACTCCAGCGGTTGACATCATATTGTTACAAGCTGCATACAATGAGTAGAAGACAATGGAAGGTTTTGAAAAAACAAAGAATCCCTTCAAGCAAACCAAAAGCGCAGTTTATTGCTAATTCGGATTTCTAATTTCTAACAGTCTATATTGAGATGCAATAATGATATTAGCAACTTAGCAGTGTAGTAAAACTGTTAACAAATTGTTCGTCTATTAGCAAACATAATAAACGATATAAATGTTATTCCTTTTAAGGATCTTCCAAGCCGGAGGTTAAAAAAGAAACAATGCATTTTAATTCAGTATTGCCTGACCTTTCGTCCCTATCATATGTCTTTCAAGAAGTCCCATTTGATAAGGGCAAAACATCAGAGAATATTGAAATAAAAGGCGGTGTCTCTTCTTTAGCCTCCACCTTGGAAGATCCTTAAAAAGAAAACATTTATAAAAAACCGATACCGGAGGAGTATTCCCACTTTATAATAAAGATATCTATTCATACTGTGGGTACCCAAAAGTAACATCACGAAAGCTTAGTAGATTTGTTTACAAACTGATACAAGGGCCTTATAGTCTTTGTCCGACAAAAATTTTAAGCCGTTGAGGGTGTATGTACACCAACTCAAACATGTTAAAATTTTAAGTTTAAAAAATGTATTGATAACCACCAGATTTTTTCAGGATTGGTTAATTAAAACGTATGCGAAATTTGAATATCGAATTATCCGACAAAAAATATTATCCGATTTTTCAATCCGACTCGTGAAAATTTAATGCGTCTCCCAGACGAGATTATGAGGAAACGCCCCAGTTTCGAGAAAAACGATAAACACATCTGTTAGTGTAAACTGCGCATTAAAACTAAAAACAACACAACTTTTAGTTGTATTTTTTCATACTTATTTTTCATTATAATAATAAAAAGTTAATTGTTTTAACTAATAGTTCAACAGGTTATGGGCCCAGGCACATAATCGTTGTTGTCCAGAAATTACCGGCGGTTAAAATAATAAAAGTGAGGTCAGTCAAAAGTTATATAAAACGTGGAAGAAACAAAAATTAATTACGTGTGAGAAACGCAAAGCAAAAATAGAACAATCAATAATACCAGTTGCAGCCTTAAAATTAAACGGTTTAAATTGGGTGGTGTGGAAGTTTCAGACCACCGTGATGTTGAAAGGGAATGAATGGTATGTTCGATATTGTCGCTGGCGATAGAAAGAAAACAGATCAAGATGATAAGAAGTGGTACAAAGAGGATGCGAAGGCTCAAGAAATCATAGTATCGAGAATGAAGGAGTCAGAATTAACATACATTTTATACTGCGAGTCATCAGCTCAAATGTGGTCGAAACTGAAGGCGATTAATGACAAGGAATCCGAAGTAAGTACTTATTTGCTTCAACAAAGATTCTTTTCAGCAGAATTTAAGCCTGATTGAAGTGTGTCAAAGTTTATCTCTGAGCTGGAGGAGATACGAATGAAGTTAAAACATGCCGGAGAAGAATTAAGCGAAAGTATTATTATGTCGCTACCGAACGACTGTAAGCATTTTATTTCTGCATGAGAATCGGTGCCAGTTACAGATAGAAATTTGAAAACATTAACTTTAAGATTATTAATAGAAGAGGAAAGGTTAAGATCGACAGAGAACGTAACAGCATTAAGGGCAGCAAGCAGAAGCCAAGATACAAACGAAAATTTACTTAACTTTGTTGAAGGTAAACTAAAATTAGAGAGAAAGGAAAGTCAAACATGCCATTACTGTAAGAAACCTGGACATTTGTTACAAAATTGCTGGTTTAGAAAAAAAAAACAAGGGTAGCAATGCAAGTGTAAGTCAAAGAATGCTAATACATTATTAATTGGTATTGTTTCTACATTAAATGAAAATGAATGGTGCATGGATACAGGCGCAAGTGAGCCCATGTGTGGGATTGAAAAGCTGTTTACAGAATTAAATAGAAAAACCACTGCAACACAGGTAAAAATTGGAGAAGGAAAGGTGTTAAACAGGTGGAATAGGATCGGTTGCACTGGAAGCTTGGAATGGCAAAGAATGAATTCAAACCACGTTGTTAAATTAAAATTAAAAACTGTAGGTACTCGGAAACTTTAACTGAACGGCATTGCAAACTTGCTCATCAGAGTTTCTCATATAATGAAAAATTATTAAGGAATAACAATATTAAATACTTAAATGAAGTTAGCAACCAGTCAGCGCTGAATGTTTGGCTGGTAAGCAACACCGAATATAGTAAATCTAGAGCAACAAGGAGGGAAGTTCTCTTGGTGGAGCTAGATACTTCTTATTATTAAAAGATGATTTTACAAGTTACCGTCAAGTGTATTTCTTAAAGTATAAATTTGAAGTTAAAGAATTCATTGCAAGTGCAGAAAATATAATTGGGAACAAGATCAAGTGTATTCGGACAGATAATGGTTTAGAATTTGAAAATAATTGATGTTTAATGAGGGAGGGTGTTAGTGTAAACTGCGCATTAAAACTAAATTAAATTATACTTTGTACAGAACTAAAGTTAGTTGGTAATTAGAACGTTTTCATGAGATGCCGAATAATCCTAAAACCACACAACTTTTAGTTGCATTTTTTCATACTTATTTTCATTATAATAATTAAAAGTTAATTGTTTTAACTAATAGTTCAACAACATCTTGTCGGACTACACGTAATTAAGCCACTCAAAACTTACAGCTGGTTATTTATAAATGATAACAACCTTTTAGGCAACATAGTGTAAAAATATCTGCAAACTTTTCATATAAATAAATACATATAATACAAACCTCTCTTTCAATACCAAATTGAGGCAAAGCAACTGCTTTCTGAGAGCATGGATTACAGAACACTTGTCCACAATTACGGCAATGATGTTTTCGTACAATAATACTGAAGGAAGTACGACAGCGATGGCAAACTTCCCCATCAATCCACTCTGGTGCTGAATCAGCTGTAAACATAGCATCAGATTCTCTCTGGGTCGGAAATTTATATCCTTCAGTTTTCATTGTGGCCATTATATCCTTAAAAAAATCAGATTTAAACAATGAACAAAAGGAAAATGGAAATTCTCACTTTCAAAGCATTATGTTTGGGATTTTTACGAAAAGCAAAAGTCCATGCTTGAATAAGTTCTAATAACTTCTGTCGAACATTGTCAAATTGTGTAGTTGTTGCCAATTCATGCAGCATTTCGCAATTGACTTTTTGGGTTAATTCCTCGTGAAATATGTTGCCTAAAATCATGACTAAACATTTGACTAATTCAATAAATATATTCACCTACCGCAATTTTTAACTAAGCTCTCTAACACCATCAAGGCATATAATGCTGTGTGTGGATTCGCTGCAAACAGTTTCTTTTTAATCGAGGCGATTACATTTTTTGGTCTAAAAAGTAACAGTAACATTTCATGGTAAACCAGTTTCTTATACTTACTGAACATCGTTTTGTCGAACAAGATCACATATTTGCAAAATCGCATTCCATTCTGGTTCCATCAGTAGGTGACTGGTTGCTCTATCTGTAGGGAAAGGATTAAATATTGGAAATAGTATATGGAGTTATTTTTACCAAGCAGTTTATCAAACGTTCCTGTTGTACGAAACATCTTGCAAGAAAGTTAGATTAAAAATATATAAAGATTATAACTTGTGAGTATGACTCAGTAATAATCTGTCAACTGGGAACAGCTGATTTGGAGAAAAAACTTACCTCCCGTTTCCATTTAATAAAATTCCCACGACTTAAAAACATTGTATCACATTGTATGATAAAATTACACTAAAAATTAAATAAATTTTGTTTGAATGATCGTTTAAGTTTACTTAAAGAAAATATAAACTGTACCATAGTCTAAAAAGAAACCGAATTTTGATTTCTAGGCTTCTTGTTGGAAAAATAAAATACGTGGTTTGAAACCACTAATACACGGTGTAACACGAAGTGTTTTGAATAAAATGTTATGGAAGACATATTTTGGTTAGAATTTCACTAGTAGTGGTAGAGGCACTTCCGGTTATACCGGCTATACGTCCTCGAACAAGAACATCATTGAATCAGGTGAGTATTCCTCCAAAATTATAAGTTTTGTATAAAGTTGGGCTCGAGAAGAGCAAACTTTATACAAAACAGCATTGAACTACCTAGATGAAGTCTCCATTTGTTAGGGGAAGAACGTGGTCATTACTGTCAGTGTCAGTTTCCATCTCTGGAAGATCCTTAAAAAAGGAATAATTTTAAATTAAAACCACTAACTGAAAAAATCAAACCCATTTTTAACTTATCTATCTATCTGACACAAGAGCATCATAAAACTCCCATTTGTTAGAAGCGAACGTCGACATTACTCATATAAGAGACAATTTTCTTTTCATCCCCACCTCAAAAAGATCCTTAAAAAAAGAACCATAGTTGATGCTGTACTGTTTAACTAGGCACATCCCCAGCTTTTGTGAAAGCCTTTGTGGGTTAAGCATATTTTCTTTTTTTGGTTTTAGGTAATTTATTAAATAGTAATTTAGAAATTTCTCAGCAATTTTTGTTAGTTGTTTTTGTAAGTTTTCCGTGATTTAATTTTGTCTTCCGTGCTTATGAAGAAATTGGTAGAAGTTTCTCGGTAATATTTTGTTAGTTGTTTTTCGTTAAAAATATTTCAATTCAAAGATGTTTCAATTAAGCTATCTGTAACTGGAAAAATGTCACTGGTTTCTTGGTCAGGCATTTGTTGGAAACTTTTATGAAAGCGTAGTTTTTTGTTTATTTTTACGTGATTATTTTTTCCAGCTTTAGGTTGACAAAGCTCAACAGGCACATGTTTGATTAATACTTCTTTGTTGAGTTGTTTGTTGTTTGTTGATAACAGTTGCAAAATGATTAGTTAAGGTATTAAAAATTAAGAAGGACAAAAGAGCTTCTAAATTTGGTAGATTAAGTTAAGTTCCGTACTAGTATAGATTGACACAAAACGCTTTGTCCATAGATTTATCACGAACGGTGTCATATGTTATGCAATGCATTATATATTATGCTTAACTGATGTAAAATATTACTTATGAATTTGTCGTTGGCGTTTATTGTTTTGGGTTGTAGTACTTTAGCATGGGCGTCGATTGTTGCTGTTAGTGTACCGGTTCGAGGTCTGGTTTATTGTGATTAAATTTTGGACATAAATTTCAATAGAAGCCAACTTTTTGATTTTTCTAGTCCTAGTTTAACACTTTACGTAGACACTTCTCGCAGATAACTTTGAAAAGAGGGTGGCGCTGTATATATACGTATACTGAGCAACTCGATTTTTACATCCCTCCTGAGTACAAGATGAGTGAGAAACAATTCTTTAAAACTCTCCCCCTGCGCTTCAATACATTACTCGTGGTAAAGCAGCTGGTTTAATAATGTACTTTTTAATGAAACAAGTAAGATGTTAGAATTTGTTAGAGGTCAGCATTGTCATTTCATTCCTCCTCACAAAATTAAACTTACAAATCAAGTTTTAACAAATATTGTAATGTAACCCAGGTACTTGCAAAAGCAAGATTTAAATAGCCTGCGAGAACACAAAGCGCGCTTGGCCGGTCGCAAGTAAAAGGTTCCTACGACATTCGATTTAGAACATAACACTTCCTGCTAGTTTATCCGATGATCATGTTGTAACTTTGTAGTATAGACACACAAATTAAATAAAACGCAAATTTGGGGATTAATGAATTTATTAGAATGGTAACATAAATACATTTGGAATAAATATGTAAGTCAAAGCAAAAAAAACCAAAAGGGGGGCACCTTGACGACCCGAGGAAAGAGAGGTTAGAAAACCTCGGGTTAAGTCCGACATAACACAAACAAATAAAAATTATACCAGTAAAGATCCATCGGGTTCGAGCTCAAATTTTCAATTTGATCGACCGATTTGATCGACCTCGTACACAAGTGTAAAACCAAAAACAGGGGTGTCGTTAATTAGGAATAATGTAATAATAATTATAAAGATTCAGTTTCACATACACAAAATCAAATGAGTAAAGATCAAGGGGCAATGGCTGTTGTATCCTCTCTCCGATCTTCATCCCTTAGGTTATAACATATTAGTAATTCAACAAGGCCGACTCTCACATCTGGATTCTCATTATTCCCAACTGAAACAAAACACTCCAAAAACAAAAAAAACGTTTACATTCGTGTACGATCTTGTTTTGCAATTATTTAAGTTATTTACACCGCCACCCGGGATCCTTACTTACACAAAGACAAAAAACAGCTATCCTAAAAACGTGGCCAAACTATGCAAACATGCATCATAATCTGTACATGATTTATTACACAAAAACAGGAAGCAAAGAAAAAAACTTATTACTAATCTTACATTACTAAGCAATCACCCCACAATTTAATACATTTGTTTAATAATGGTTTAATACAGACCTAGAATTCGTCACAAAAAAAACGTTGTTAGCGTTACTAAAAACGGAAACAAGATGCCGCGTCCCGCGATCAACCTCTAACCATCCCTTCCTATTCTAGTGCTTCCCTCTAAACCGTGCGCGCGAAATACAAACTAATAATATATACATAATGGTGCAAAAGTAAAATACATAAAACAAAAGAAACTACCGCGTAAAATTTAAATTCAAATCGAGCCATTTCAATAATGAAAGAAGGTTATAATAATAAAAAAATAGATTGTTTTTATTAGGTTACTTTTTAAATGAGAGATACTTTCCGAAAAAGATTACATTTACTGATACTGCTACATTCACTACTAATCCTCAAAATTGTAAATATTGGATCACAGACCACTAATAAAAAAAAACTAATTTCTGGTGTGTGGGATTTTAGGAAACCGAATAATTAGTCTTTAATCAGTCAATAAAAGCTGGAGCATTTAGTTGAAACTTATTCGATGGAGATTTTTGGAATACAATTGAAGACACGATAGGATAGGATAGGAAAAACAGTCCTTGTGAACTGTGACCTTGTAGGTCTCCCAACATTACACATCTCGATTTTTATTGTAATTAGCCGAAATGTTAAAAAACATACTTCATAACGTAAGATCTATGAATCGAGATAAACTTTGTGCCAGAATAAGACCAGAATGCCAAGAAATCAGAACTCTAAACTTAGAGGAATGTAGTTAGAAAGAATACAAAAAAACTTTAAAAATATAATTTTAGTTTACTCAAAACTACGTCTGAGGCCTACTTATACATATAAGAGAGTGGTAGATGGATTGAATTAAAACTCAATGTACTTTTTAATTGCCGACGTTCTGGTTAAAACACAGATGGTCTATATCAAGGCAAAACAAAATTAGAGCCAAAAACGATCAGGGTATCAGCTGTGTCCTGACCGAAACTTCGACAATTAAAAAGTACATGAAAAGTTTTAAGTTAGGTATTCGATTAATAAAATATGGGATTGACTAAACCGTGTATATTTGTTGACATAGTATCCATGAAAAAATATCTAACCACTTTAACGGCGAGTATTTCACTCATAGATTTACTTTTTGGATTTATAGTAATAATTCATGACTGAAATACCTACTGACCGTTAGAAAAATAAAATAAAATAAATGAATTAAGTAAAATATTTTATTATTTACTAATAAACTGTTGAACTAACTATATCACTTTTATTTCTGCAACCTACCGAAAGTTGCAGTAAAACCTTGCTATCAAAGTTAACGATTATAAGAACAGATTAATTAGAGAAGCCATCGAGATCCACAACCATCTAGAAAACGTCAACATAAAGAAATAAAGCCTGAGGCTCAACGAGATCTGGAATTTGATCCTCTAGAATACTTTACGAAGATTCGCATTTAACGGGGGTGTGATGCAAGCCTCGACCCGTCAGAATTAGTATAAATATAAACTGCAAAGTAGAAATCATTATTCTACATCCAACATTGGAAATGGACAAACCTCTGAAGAAGGTGACCACTCGTGTTAGCAAATCGTTAGAAAGAAATTCCAAATAACGACGGCCTAGACAACACTAGTTCCTAGCACATCAATTACGGTACGCTATCAAACCTTCAAAATTGAACGCAAGATTAACGTTGCCTTACCGACTTGGCGACAGTTGTTAGGGGGTGCGTTTTACAGGATTGTATCTCACTTATCTTGTACTCAAGAGGGTAAATGACCATTTGGAATGTCAAGTTCAAGTAGCCTAGGTATTTAGGACCCACTCTGTTTTAATTTTATCTGAAAGTGCCTACAAAAAGTGGGAAAATAAAACACTTCGGTGTGATTCAAAATTAAAAACAGAAATCAAAAAGCTTCTATTAAATGCTAACTTATTTACAAAACCGGGCAATGTAATCAACGTACTAAAACTTTCTCAAAATCTTAAAAATATAACTACAATCCAAACACAAAAACAATAAACGAGAACTACAAATGTATAACTTGAATTTCAATATGTGTTGTCTACGTGTTTGACTACAAAATAAAATTTAGTTCAATAAGACATATTACACATCTATCCATTCAACTTAATCGATAAATTAAAACTAAGCACAAACACTTTTATTTCGTCTGCACCCCCAGGATTTATTAAGACAAATGTAACGATTTCACTAACTTCTTCGTTGTTAGGGGGTGCGTTTTACAGAATTGTATCTCACTTATCTTGTACTCAAGAGGGTAAATGACCATTTGGAATGTCAAGTTCAAGTAGCCTAGGTATTTAGGACCCACTCTGTTTTAATTTTATCTGAAAGCGCCTACAAAAAGTGGGAAAATAAAACACTTCGGTGTGATTCAAAATTAAAAACAGAATTCAAAAAGCTTCTATTAAATGCTAACTTATTTACAAAACCGGGCAATGACATCAACGTACTAAAACTTTGGCAAAATCTTAAAAATATAACTATAATCCAAACACAAAAACAATAAACGAGAACTACAAATGTATAACTTGAATTTTAATATGTGTTGTCTACGTGTTTGACTACAAAATAAAATTTAGTTCAATAAGACATATTACACATCTATCCATTCAACTTAATCGATAAATTAAAACTAAGCACAAACACTTTTATTTCGTCTGCACCCCCAGGATTTATTAAGACAAATGTAACGATTTCACTAACTTCTTCGTTGTAATTCTACGAAGTTTTCACAACTTTAAATTAATCCAATTGATGCGTTGAAAATTGACGAAAATGCACTATTCCGATAAAGATTTTGACGTAAATCACATTATTAATTTTTTTCGCTATTGAGAAATAAAGGTCCGCACACGCGTATTGTTGAATAGTACTGAGTTTCAGCCGAAAATTGTCAATTATTAAGTTTCAAAAAAATTTTTTATTGACTTACATTACAATACTAAACCCCGGCACGTAATCTAACGGTTGACGGAATATAATTGTTCGATCACAAAATAAACATACACAAATCATACAATAATTTATTTAGTTAGGCGCCTGATTTTCGTTATTCATACAAAACTAGACTTAGCGATTTGCCCCTTCTTAATTTTTAATCACTTCAACAACCAATCATTTATCAAAACTAAACTGGAGAAATAAGCACATTGACTTGGAATTCAACCATAAGTTGCCGAAAGTTTATATTTGTTTTCCCGTTTCCGTAAAACTTAAGTCGACAATTTCCTTGTTAGTTGTCTTTCGTTAGAAATGTTTCAGTTAAATCCAATGCACAGCGGCAGTAATATAATAGTTTCCTGTCAGTTTTATTAATGCCCAGCTTTTGTTATTTCAAATTTTTAAGTTTCAGTGTTGATAAAGTTTAAACCCACACACTTTCGGTTGATGCCTTTCTGTCAAGATTGCATTTTTCTTTGTTTAATGCGGTAACAGTTCGGATTAGTTAAGGTATTAAAAATTAAGAAAATACAAAAGCGCTTATAAATTTAGTAAATTGGTTACGCTGCAATTTTATTTTACAGTAACAGTCTCAGATCACCAGAGTCTAAATATAAGTATATAGAGGAGTAACGCTGTAATCGCTTTATACCGAATAATGAATTTGGTAAGCTAGAAAGAAAGCGTTAAAGGGCGACACTAAAATATCACGTGATTAGTGGAAGTGGGAGATATACAATATGTGATATAGTAATAATTTTAGGTTAACGGTAATTGTTGTCATGTATTTTATAGCGTTTTCTACTAGGTGTTTAACAGTGATAAGGGCCAGAAGGAATTTATCCTTTAATTGGAATAGTTTTTGTTAACATGATAGGAAAGGCCATGGAAGACCGAAGCTACCAGCGGAAACCACAGTTTGATATCAACAGTAGAAATTAGCAATCATAGTTGGAACTACGAGTCACTAGATCAAATGAGTGAATGAGTCGACTGTATCTCAGAAACTAGTATCGTTCGGCATCTAGAAAGCCAGGCAAGAGAAAGTATTGGAGATGAACTTCAAGTTCCCAACTTTGCCACTAAGGGGCGCAATAAAAATTGAAATAGTAAAATTAGGGAGTTACTTTGAAAAATATACCCTCGTCTCTCTTGGAACAGAATGTGAAAAAACCCGTGTTTTTCAACATGAGTCGAAAACCTTGCTCTGTCTGATCCAACTGTCACGAAATTGCAGATTCATAAATTGACGTACGTTGTCAGAAAAATGGGCTGAGCAATCATTATGCTAGAACACCATATGCCTTTTGGTTTCTAAATTCACATCTTCTAAGAGCGGTGTAAGTATATTAAAAAACTCAAATATGTTTCACCATCAAATCTGTCTTTAAAAAAGTGCGACTCGTTAAACTTTTCCCGCTATGATGCCACACCAGACGTTAATGCTCCAACTCCCTTGGTGTTGTACCACCTGCATCCAGTGTAGATTTTTTGTAGATCAATAATGTATATGGTGTAGATTAACTCCACTGTCGCTGCTGAAAGTCGCCTCATCCGTCCAAAAAAGTCTCGATAGAAAATTTGACTCTTCATCAATCGTTTGGTTAAGCAATTGCCGGTAATTAAATCTCCTATTCAACTCCCTCGCACGAAGTTCTTGGTGTAACAGCACGTGATATAGGTGTAATCTGAAAGAAATTAAATTCGAAAGTAGATGAGTTGCAAAACATATAGGAAACGGACAAAATGAATGTAACAAACCTTTGATCTTTACGAACTGTGCCAAAGGTTAGTCCCAAATCTCTGGAAATAGCTTGAATGCTGGTATGGGGATTTATTTCAACGTCCGCTAAAAGATTAATAATGTTTATCCATGTGCGGATTCTTCTTTGACGTCGATTTGTTACGTGTTGTCAGTAAGAATACAGAGCGCTAATTTATGTTCTGTGTTTTTTACATTACAGATATTTTGTTTTACCAAAGTTTTGCTGTCCCTAGGAAATTTTCCCCATTATCTCAACTGAAACAATGTAAAAAAATTATTGGTATATGATTTGGAATGAACCCTTGGAGGTCAAGACCAAATGAAAGGTTTTCGATTTATGTTGAAAAAAACGGTTTTTTGACATTTAGTTCCAAGAGAGATGACTATGTTATCATATATTTGTTTTAGGGTATATTTTTTAAAAATTCACTGGTTTTAATATTTTCATTCTGGTTGCGCCCCCTAGTGGCAAAGTAGAGAACTTGAAATGCTCTTGCTGTTTTCATGGTAATTGTCTTCTCAATGCCGAAAGAAAACTAGTATCTGAGATAGAGCCGACTCATTTACTCGTTTCATCTGGTGACTCATGGTTCCAAATTTGACTGCTAATATCTACTGCTAGACTAATGATTAAAACTGTGGTTTCTGCTGGTGGCCTCAGCCTTCTATGGCCTTCCCTATCGTGTTATTATACGTACACCGTTCTATTTATATTTTCGTGAAAAAACCACTACATAACCTCACTTTCCAAAACACACCCTCTAGCAGTGTAATGTATGATATAGGCAAAATATGTAAAAATGTGTGTGGTAAGATTAAGAAAGACCTTTCCAACGAACAAAAAATCATCCAAATCCGTAGCGGCTAACCGGAATAATCAGCATTTGAAAAATTATACTTTCATTATTAAAAATATCGAAAATTATGTCAGGATATGTTACTTGTTGTACCACTTTGTGATGGAAATCGCAATTATTTCGCTAGCAGGGCAAGTTATGCCCTTTAGAGGTTGTTTTAGAAACGTGAAAATAATTTCCATTTGGCAGTATTTTTCCAGAAGGTGTGAAAGCTTTTAAAATGTACCTATCCAAAATTAATAACAAAAAGAACAAATGAAAACGAGCACCATATAAACGGTCTTCTCATCAGACAATGATGAAACACAAGTAATACAAATATTTATAAGATGTGATTAAATCAAATGCACAACAAATTTGATCTTTTTTAAAGAAATAACCTTAAAATATTTAATCACAATCGGTCTGTTTGATGTCAAATTTATCTTCACCAGTAAGTTTTTCTTTTATTATTCTTAATTCGAACAAATATATAATTTTTTTGTGTATTATATTTTAAATTTAACTATTTTTATTTATCAAAACCCCACTAGAGACGCCACTGCCCATGTACAAAATGCTTAAAATAGCAGGTACAAACGGAACACGAATTCTAACAAAATTTCACGTTTTCCACGTATTTTCGTAGCGAATTTATTACCCCAAAAATCAAGTAACTCGTAAGTGTTTAATTAAGTGACAGTAGTCTTTGACATCTGATGGAATGAACGATTGGTAAGAAAGTGTAGTGCATTGGTAAAAGTAAACACCACCAAAAAAAAGTTGAAGAAAATAAAAGATCTAAAGTTCTGTGTCTACAAAATCGCATAAGAAAACAATTGTAATTTACCATTACCTTGAAAAACATCAGTTGCGAACCAGAAGAGTCTAAAAAAGAAAATGAAGGACGTTTTGTATTTTTAATGGAAAAGGAAACAACATAAACGAAAAACATTTAAAGGTAAATATTTAAAAAATTCGATAAATTGCGATAACTTAAAATACGTAATTTATAAGATTTATTTTAATTAAAATTATAAAAAACTGATTATTCAGCATTTCGTGATTCGGTTTTGCATTCCGTAGTTGCAAAATGATAAAGACAGCGTGAGCAACAGAGAGAGAGAGACAAATAAAAACGCGATTTAAATCAGAGTAACCCCCTAGAAGCGTACAAGTGCAGTTTAAAATAAATAAATGATAAAAATAAAATAAATTAAAATAAAATAACGATAAATAGTGCGGAGTGATGTAAATATGCATTCGTAAGAATTTTATGCACGGTCCACTTTTACAGCTTGGGTTATGAAGAACCGGCGCAATTGAGGGGGTAGTCAATAGTTTAAGCGCGTCCACACATTTGGGGTGTTCGTTGTTTACTATCGTGTGCTTTCTGTCGAGAAATTAACCATTTTTATGACGCAAGGAAGGTGAAAATTTATCGTTACGGAACACTGAAAATGTAAGTATTAATTAACCCGCACCCCTTTGTTTAACAAATTTTATTTCAATGTTACTTATACGCATTGAATTTTAATTAACAAAAATGCGAATCTATTAAATTGCTTGTGATTGTGCAAAAATGTAATTAAATATGGGCAAATTTCATATATTTAATATATTAATATTTAGGAGGGGATGTTGGCAGATACAGATATTGATTTGAAATTATGTAAATTTTTTTTAAACAACGCCGCAGTGTTAAGTAAAATTTTCTGGTTATTATTAATTTATTAGTAATTAAAAAGACAAATTTACTTTTTAAGATTTTTAAAAATTAAAATGTATTAATTTAGTTATGTTTTTTAAGTATATATTTTATTAATTACTAAATCCTTACACATTGTCATACGCGTAGGAAGTAGATATATTTTTTTTGCTACGCGTTTAACATTCAGAAAAAATTTAATTAATCTAGCGTGTAAATGTAAAGAAAGTCAATTTTTTTGTGAAAGTGTATCGTCACGTCAAATTAAGTAAGTAATCGATTTTTACACAATATTAATAAATAGTTAATATCATAACATTCTTTGGGAGGTATCTGTTTTTATATACCCAGTGTTTCAAATTCTCATACTTGTTGTAAATGTTGACTTGAACCATTCGTTTCAAATTTATCATTTTACACTTTTTTTGCCTGTTCCAAAACTATAAATAGAACAGATAATACAGACGTCAATGCAATAGTGTGGCGAAAGTTTTTCAAATGTTTAAACATAAGATTATTTTAGCATACAGGGTAATCCAAATGTTCATCTCGAGTTAATAGATAGGTATTCAAAGTTTGTTTTTTTAAATGTTGCATATCATTATGTATACCTATCTAATGTAAAGGTTTCTGTTATTAAGGTTTGTTCCAAAGGTTTTTTAAATCATTTAAATTTTGTCAGAAAACAACACACTGTTTTTTTACACATCAACACCATCTTTGGAACCACGTGTAAATGATTAATCATATTATACAGTGCGTACATAAATGGTTCGCTCTCCTTCTAAATTCGAAACGGTTTGAGATATCGATTTGAAATTTCTACTACATTTTGACATAAAATTGATAGCTGTACGTATCAAGATGGCGACTGGGTGCCATTTTGAATTTTTTTTGAAATAGAAGGGGGTTCGAGTCTTTTCATTCTCAATTTATCTCTCTAATTTGGAAGTTTCTACTTTTTTAACTTCTTTTAAGCAAAAATTTAAGATAACCGTTTCAAATTTAGAAGGGGGGGACTACATACATCTACACTGTACAGGGTGTGTCTTGACGAAAGCATGTTAGACGAATAATGAGAACGAAAAAACTGGTTCAGCTGAAAACTTGTAACTTTATACAAATTGACATGGTCTACTTACTGATTACACTTGTAATTTTAAATACAATGCCCCAATTTTTATTGTATTTTTCGTTTCCACATAAAATTTTAGGTCTTCTACAACCAGGTTTGGCGTATCATCCATGTGAACTTAGCCATAAATATTAGATTATTTTACTAGGAGTTAAACAATATAATTGTTGAGCTTCAAGCGATTATTGCTAGTTTTTATGTGTTATTTTCAAATTTTCGAGATTCTCGAGTGTTATAGTGACGTTTTATTCTCGAAGAATCAGGTTGGTACTTTACTGTTACATTTATAATATGACATAACCGAGGTACCAACCTCTAAATACTTATGAAAACAAAAGAACTGTTGTTTTTAATGTTTAGACAGTAAAAATGGTTTTTAGCGTCTGCCAGTAATTCAATAATAAGCCGTTTTATTGTCGCTATATAACGCTATATAAATATTATCTATATTGACTTAAATGTTTATAACAACTAAAACAACAATTAATCAACACAAATAATTCTTATTTTAACATTTGTTTATAAAAAATTGTTTAAACAAATTTGCATATTTCACTTATACCTATCGAATTTTAAGACCTCTTTTCATAGTGTTTGCGTTGATTAATTATTATGAAAATTTAGCAATAAATAGTTTCTTTAATTATACACAACATATCAAAGAATAAAAATGCTTATATTTTTTGTAACGAAAATATTTGATCTGAAATTGATGGCTACGCGCCACATTAAGTACCTACATAGTGGACGTTCGAGGGTGAATTTGAACGTGTTGGCGTGGATCAATTTTTACGCAAATTCAGCAATAAATAGTTAATATAATAACCAAAGTCTCCCGTGGTGCCTCTAATTTGACCACCTCAAACAAGCGAAGAAAATATAAGGAGATTGTAGAAAATGATGCATATCATTTTGTCCCCTTGGCAGTAGAGACCTTGGGATGTTTTAGTGATGATGCCTTACAGTTTGTTACTCATCTTGGCAACCGTTTGCGGGATGTCACAGGAGAACCAAGTCATACCTCACGCAACGTATCAGTCTCCTTGGACGAAATCTACCTCCTTTAGTTTATTTATCTTTTACAGTGTTTTTATAATTTATGTAAAACTATTTCTTTATGTTCCCTCATCAGTGCTGTTTAGAAATAAATTTATTATTTAATAATTATAAACAACATATCAAATAATAAAAATGTTAATATTTACTTAATAGAAAGGAAAAGCATAGAAGAGAAAACCGATGATCACTGGAACATACTCTACGTATGGATACAATGTCGCGCGTAGCCATAACTTTGAAATCAAATATTTTCGTTTTAAAAAACATAGCATTTTAATTCTTTGGTATGTTGTTTATAATTATAAAAACTATTTATTGCTGAATTTGCCTAAAAATTGACCCACGCCGAGACATTCAAATTCACCTTCGAACGTCCACTAAGTATGTAGCGCTCAGCCATCACTTTGAGATCAAATATTTTCGTTTTAAAAATATTAGCAATTTTATTCTTCGATATGTTGTTTATAATTATAAAAACCGATAAAAACTATTGATTATTGAATTTGCCTAAAAATTGATCCACGCCAACACGTTCAAATTCACTCTCGAACATGATTGTCGTAGCCATAACTTTGAAATCATAATGGTAACAGATAGGTCCGTAAAACCTGGTAGTAGAAGACGTAAAATTTTATGCGGAAACCGAAAATAAAATAAAAATTGGGGCATTGTATTTAAAATAACAAAGTTGGTATCCACTTCCGGTGTAACCATGAAAATATTTTCAGTAAGAAGACCGGGTCCATTTGTATAAGGTTACAAGTTTTCAGCTGAATCGGTTTTTTCGTTCTCATTATTCATCTAACATGCTATCGTCCAGACACACCCTGTATATTGCAGTTATGAAAACGGTTGGAGTTTACTCTAGCTACATAATTTTTTTTTGTGAAATATAGTCATCTTCGATAGGAAATCGAATTCCTAGTTCATAGGTGCTAAGGACTTTTTTTAGCAAACCTTCTGTTCAAAAATTATGAAATATTTAATTTCTAATGTTAATCTATGGGAATTTGTTGGGTCTAACCGTTGGTCTAACCTAAACAAAAATAAATAAACTAACTCAATCTAAGTTTTTTTTTATAGGATGTGAAATCCCTTTAGGGATACTACTTGTCGTGACTGGCGCTTGGACCGGTCTATTATGTGTCATCATGCAATGGCTGTGATGTTATATTTTATGTTCTTATTTGCCTTCTATAATGTTTACACACTTAATTAATATTATTACATGTGAATCCTAGGGTGGGTAAGGGTTGGCATGTTTAGGTTTTAGTGGTTTTCCTAAACCTTGAAGTAAATGCTTTGCCAAGACGAACCAATTCACAATTGCACACGGTTTCGTCATTACACTGTACAGGTTTATACTGATTTTCTGGGGCACCATACATAACACAATACAATATTTAAAATGTACCATACGATTAAATAAATAACTTAGTAGTTATGTAGGACTCGCCAGTTGTTGTGCAAGACTAGCCCTACCCACTAAAACACATCCTTTTCTACTCCAAACCTGCCGGAACCGTTTCATCAGCAAACTCGTGTCTGTATTTGCCATCTGCAAATTATTCTCATTTGTCTACATGTTTGTCATTATTACTTTTGATTTTTTTCACTTATGGTTTTTCAATTTCTGTTTGAACTTAACATAATTTCAATAATGTTGTCTTCTCTTAAACTTTCATTTATCTTAGTCTCCAAGTTAAATCTTTGACTGACCCACCTAAGGACATTTAAAAAGAGTATGTGCAACACCGTCTTCTTCTTGTTTGCATTCTTCGCATGTTCATTTGCTTCTTTTTTTAATTCGTTTTAAATATTTGCCAAAGCTACCACGTCCCGTTAAACATTGACGTTTCCAAACTTCCGTTCTGTCCATAGTTTTACGTTTTTGATTAGTGTTTTTGTCCATTTTTTAGTTAAGTTTTCTTGATCTTCCCACTCCTGTTGCCAGATTTCTTTTCTTTTATCCTCTTAGATGGTCAGTTTTTTGGGGTATATTCTTGATCTTTCCTGAATTAATTTGTGTAGGGGAATTAATTCTGTCATTGCCTGCGTTGACACCGTTCTATATGATGATGCCACTCGCTGAGCTCTTTTAAACGAATTAATTTCATGAAAATTGAAAATTAAGATTAATCACGTTTTTCTATTACTGAAAACGTTCCATTGCACACGATTTGGATACGAACTCAGAAACAGTATGCAATGAAAATTCGGAGAATTGGATTGGCTTAAAAATTGTATATACCGGGTCTTGCATTGGCGCGTCATTCTTTCCTAGCGGCTAGCCTCTTGGAGATAGGTAAACAAAGTTTAAACTAAACATACTGGGTTAAAAAGATCTACTTTGTATAATTATTTTTAACGATACAGGGTGTTTCATTTTCATGGGATGCCAAAAAACATGATTTTTTATAATGTAACACCCTGTATTTTTTAAAATGCTCTGGCGTAGTTTCTCACCCTCTACATTGTGTTTTAATTATTTTTTGATTTCCTGTCAGTGTTGCCAACTTATAACGGTTTTTCTGAAAACAGGCTTTACTTCAATAATATAGCGACTTTGTTTTGTAAATTTAATAAAAAAATTTTAATCGCGACGTTAGAGTAATGAAGAGCAACATTTTAATATTTACACATTTAAATTTTGTGTTACAGGGTGTTCGCAAAAAAACATGTTAATTTGTCAAAATTGAAAGGGCAAAAAATAATTTTTTCAAATGAAATAAAGCTTGTTTTATTTCGTTATAAGATAGCATTTTTTTTCCTCTTTAATTTTACTAAAGGTATCCTATAGCTTAACCCCATAGTTTTGGAGATATTTAATAGTTAAAAAAACAATTTTAATTACATTTTTATGCACCCAAGAGAGCAATGGCGATGATTTAGGGTCACTTTGGAGTTTGGATAACTTAAGAATTTTTTAATTATTTACTTATTTACCCAACAAAATAATTGAATACATTTAAAAACTGTAAAAACAAACAAAATGGAAGAGATGACTAAAACAAGTGTTCCAAATGTCTTTTATTTTTATTGAAGCGCCAACTGATTCGCTGCTTAAAAGACCTTTCCACTCTCTTCAATATTTGAGGTGAAATGCTTGCAAACGAGTCCACTATTCTTTGCTGCAGATTTATTGGTGTTGTTGGTGGATCGTTATACACCATTTCTTTTACATATCCCTATAAAACATTCTAGATTTGTCAGATCAAGTGATCTAGCCGGTTATCTGGTTGGTCTGTTCCTGCCAATCCAGTGATTCAAATGATTTCATCGAGATATGTTCTTGCAAAGAATGTGATGGGGCCTTATTTTTTTGGACGCCGACAAGTGGCATCTACTAGTATGCAATTTATTTTCCACCAAATCTAAATTTCTAACTATTATAATATTGACATTGATCGTGTCTAACGTCGGTGCTAAAATTTGTTTATTAAATATTCAAAACAAAGTCGTTATGATTTTTTAAAGTTTACAGAATATTTTTCAGAAAAACAATTATAAGTTGGCAACACTGGCAGCAAATCAAAAAATAATGAAATGGCTATGTACAGGTTGAGAAACTACTCCAGAACACCTTGAAAGATACAGGATGTTCTATTAAAAAAATAGTAGATTATTTTACTAGAGTTAAACAATATAATTGTTGAGCTTAAAGTTTGCTGGCGAGGTGTTAGCCGAGACAGCAAATTAAGCAAACAATTATATTTTTTAACTCCAAGTGAAATATATTATTTTTCTTCAAGCGTTTATTGCTAGTTTTCATGTGTTATTTTCAAATTTTCGAGATTGTCGAGTCTTATAGTGACTTTTATTCTCGACGAATCAAGTTGGTACTTTACTGTTACATTCATAATATGACATAACCGAGGTACCAACCTCTAAATAGTTGTGGAAACAAAATAACTGTTTTACTTTTAATGTCTAGACAGTAAAAAGAATTTTTAGCGTCTGCCAGTAGTTCAATAATATGACGTTTTATTGTCGCTTGAAGAAAAACATATTTTTTGACATCCCGTTAAAAATAATTTTACGAAGTGATCTTTTTAAACCAATTATGTTATATATATCGCTAAGAAAGAACGACGTACTAATGCAGGACTCTGTATATTACTTGTAGATGCGTTGTTAAAGTTGTTCACTAACTTATCGACTTGTTTTGTAATCTATAAAATTTTGAAATAATTATGACCTTTGGGGTACATTTTACATTTGTTGGCTTGAACTACCCGCCTTTGCCTCACTGCTCAATTTGGAGGCTCGAATAAGATCGTCGCTTTTCTAAACTTATTGTACAATATACTATTTCATCGCCTTTGTTTTCCCATAAAAGTTGTTACGGCTAAGACAAAATAGTCACTTTTTGGAACATTAATATCGGTACGGTACAACAATAAAAAATATAACACAACAAACAGAAACACTTTACCCTAGGGGCTCGCCCGGGATTTCTGGACTTTTGACGGAACTTGGTCGAAAGGGGTTCTTCGAGGGGATATTCACTACCATAAATCTTGTACACTCGTTGCCACATTTCCCAAAATTAACGTCCATTGCCGAAACATTACATAGCATTGCCCCACTTCCGAAGGCATTGCCGTAACATTACATACCATTGCCACAACTAACTTACCTAGTTATTAGACCTACATATTAAAAAATATTTAAGTGCATACAGGGTGATTCGCATAAGCAAAGCTGACGCAAAGTAGTTTTTTTTTTAAATAGAACACCTCGAATAAATTTGATCCTCATGACATTTACAAGCAAAGTTTTGTAAGGTTTTAGGTACTTAAATGCAACCGTTTTGGAGATGTCGCCGCTTTAATGTCGAAATCGTGTCAACTATGGAAACACTGTGCTATGGCTCTAAATAATATTTTTGAAATCTAGTTGCGCCATTGACTTACAAAATACGCACCAAACTTTTCCAAAAAGTGTAATGCTATACAGGCTTTATGCGAAATGTAATTATTCTCGATTTTTTCCAATGGAATACCGTGTATATTTTTCGAGATATTTTTTCAAAAATTGATTTCTCGTGAAGACAACAAATAATATAAGGTTTTATAGTTATAAAACCAACTGTTCTGAGGTATTTTTTTTTAAATTTTACTTGACATTTGTTTTCATGTAATATTAAAGTTCATCCTATATACAGGGTTATTTACTATAAATTACCCACCTCTTATTATCGTTTAGCTCGTAGGAAAAAAATTATGCATGAAAGTTGTATGGTTCTAACTGAATTTTCTTAAAATGCTGTCAATAATTCAGTTACTCGCCGTTTACAGGGCAAAACAAAAATATGATGTACCTATTTTTTAAATGTAACACTCTGTATATTATTACATTTTTGAAGAGATCTTTTTTTTCTGATTTCAAAATATATCATATGTTGTCTTTATCTTGAGCCGTGATTGAGTTATTAGTAGTAGAATAACACAGGTTAACATTGTCAAAGCAATCCATGTAAATGACAAATGTTGTATTTGATAATTGACATTTCATTCATTCAATCACCAAAATGGTTTACAATGAAGCAGAACTTCATTATATTCAAAATAATAAAAGGTGGGTAATTTATAGTGAATAACTCTGTACCACCCACAGTACATGTCATAATAATTTTCAACGTTTAGTGCGAAATTTTTGTTTTCTTCATCATAACTTAAGCTTTCATCAAGAATTTCGCTTTCGCTACTGTTCTTTAAACTGACAATATCATCGTTGCCAGTTTCAGAAAAATCAGTCTCTACAACATCTTCTAGCTGAACTTTCATTGCTTTCCCTTTTTTTAGCGATTCACTACTCTTCCTTCAATGAATTTTTTCGAACATTTTTCTTTCTATTGTGACTGGAGTTTATTAGTTTTGTCCCTTTTACTCTCAAATCTCTATCAACTGATAAGCGACCTTTCTTATTAGCGAACAACCAACACAAACTGGACTGGAAATGCTGTAGTATTAACTTTTTTTAATATCATCAGTATACTCTTTAAAATTCAATGTGTCGCAATCGGACAGCGTTATTATTAATTAATTAATTTAATTACAACACTTGCGTGCAAGTAACCGCATAGCACCTTGTCTTCTTTAGCTGGGCCCAGCTTCTTGGTCGTTTGCAGGTGTGACAACACTGGCACTTGTACATTAATATAATTAAAATTTTGAAGGCAAATTATTAATATTCACTTTCGTCCGTTCACTTACGGGTATATCGAAAATGTGCGTGTTTTTCACTTCGAGCGGCATTCTTATCAAAAATTGATAAACATTCAAACTAAATTTAAGCAGTGGCGGCTCGTGGTCAATCATACTGGGAGGTCAAAAATTAATTTAAAAAATAGACATACTTAAAAAATATAAATAACTCAAATGCACCGCAAAATTTTATACAATCTACAATTCTGTGCAAAATATAGCGATTTTTCGAAACATTCTCATTAAAATCTCTAGAGGATTTTCTGTAAGCATTGTCTAGCTGTGTACGAATATCAACATTTCCTACGGTTGCAAAATTTACCGAGCATTTCATGTGTTCTGTGACGAAGCATGTTTTTTTTATTTCCTTTTAAATGTTTTAAATCTCTTACACCGGATTTGCACTATAGCGAGTCTGACGAGTCTTTAGAAAATAATAAACAAACAAAACAGTAAAATACATTTGATACTTCACAACCACATATCCAGTTAGCTAATCGAATCAAAAATCGAGCGTAGTTGTACACCCTATACGAAGTCAACGTAAATTGCGGGATCCGGCTCATGACCCAAAGTTGATTATTATTTCGGACGTTCGTTTATTCGGGCGCTGCACGTTTTCGAGTTTTTCCGGGTAGATCTAATTCAATGAGGATAATTCGCACCGCCAGCCCAAGGTTGAAGAAGATGAATTACGAACGACGGCCGATAAATTTTAAGTTATTGTACTTGCGACTTAATTACCTATTTTAATAAAACACGTAATAATGAATATTTTTTATATATTGTCAAAATTTTGGGAGGTCATTGACCAAATGACCATATGGACAAGCCGCCACTGAATTTAAGTATACAAAAATAAAATAGAATTATTTTAAAGACGTAACAGTAGGTATGTCCTCATTTTCGACTACTTGAAGTGTGAAAATTTCTTCTAATTTTTCTCTACGTTCTATTTATTCTGTTTAAGCCATTCTCTCCAGATTCTATATCTAGTTCTTGGCTCAACAAGCTATCCAAAATGTTTCTAGTTATTAGTAGATATTGGTTTGTTCCGTCATTTTCGTTACTTTTTTCATAAATTATAACATTTCTGGAAGACAATTTATCAGTCGCTTCAAAACACCTGCTTTTCATTAGTGGAGTCCGAAATGTTGTCATTAGTAACAATGAAACAGTAGTTCTTAAGAAAACCTTACTTCTGCAATAATTATATTGTACTTAAGTATACGTTCGTAAAGTGGATTAACACAATTCTTACAATTAATTCATAGTTTAAGCATAATGGCAGAAGTCTCTGTTCAAAGCGGGATATGTATTTCTATATTTTGTATACACTTTCCTTTGAAAGTAATTTTTTTATTCTAATTGAAATGCGATTGCAATGGAAGAAAATTTGAGTAAGAATTCTACTACGTATGTAAACAAAGTGTGACATTAAGACATTCCCTTTTTGTTTTAGCGATACCTGATATCACCGAGATAATGTAATACGCAGTAATTCTGCCAGTGTTCACATAGCCTGAGGAACATAAATTCATAAATAATTTAATTTAGAGTTGATATTGTTATATATTTGATCCAATCGGAAAGCAAATTGAATTAATTCATCATTACCGAAAAAATATTATACACTGGGAGTCTGGAGGACGTCACCAGATGTATCCAAGCATACATTAATTTTGTGATATGGCCGCATTGCCGTCTTCCATTTCCGAACATTTCTCACAATTCCTAAACATTTACAAACATTCCTCACATTTCCTAAACATTTCCGAACATTCCCGCATTGCCCTATTGCATTTCCGAACATTCCTGTGGATTTGTACACCCATTTCGCAGAGTGAATTGCCCCTCGGGGTTCCTGGATACCGGATCTTCAGCAGTGGTTCGTCCTTTATTTATGTTTAAAGACTGTAAAATAGACAGTTTTCTGCCGGTTAGTCAATCCCTAATATTTATGAAACTTGCCAACTCTATATAAGCAAGATATTAATTTCCGACTGTAGGGAAAATGATGCAAAGAATTCGATTTGTTAGAAACTACGCGCTTTTTGGGGCGGTGTGTATTATTATCACTTCGAATGTGAGGATCAAATAATCGCGGAAATTAATTTTCAATCCGCTATTAATCGCGACTGAAAATTTGCGAACGCGCTTTCCCGTTAGGTTGTAAACGCGGAGAGAAAGATTCGCTCGGTGAACCCGGCCACCTTGCGGTCACCAACTATATATTTTATTACGGCCGTGTTTGCGTTTATATTCCTCGGAAACCAACAATCGAAAATCGTAACGTTGATTCGGACCTACAATCCCGTTTCTTTAGTCCGGTTTTACGCAAGGCGTTTTGTGTCGCGCGACAGACGCTCCGCGTTCCTAGTTCTGTTGCGTCAAATGGGAGCATATTTGTGTCACCAGAGGGACGCACGTCTCCCAGATACCCACATAATCAAATTGACGTAGTAAAAACGCGCGGCAGACACGTCACGAGTCGATTTTCTGGAACGCGCGATACAAAACGCCTTGCATAAACCCGGCCTTACAAGTTATTTGTTACTAAACATTTTGTGTGCAAGCTTTTTTACGTGCTCTAAATAAATGTTGTTGTTAAGTCAGTTTTTACACATTAATATATTCTACGAATGCTTTCACCTGCGGCTTCAACGGAAAACTTCTAGCTCGCATGGAAAGAACCCGGTTTCTAGACTCGTACTAAAAATATATTATTTATTGATATTTAGTCTAACGTTATTGCGTAAGATAAAGTAGTATATTGTTGTACTTTTTAAATATTATTTTCTATTATTGACTCTAATTTTTTCTCCGATTTTACTATAAACATTATTATTTGTTTCAGATGACGCCTAACAACGCTCTCCACTTAGTGTGGGATAATCATTTAGAAAATGTCAGCAGTCTGTTTCAAATTTTATACCAAGATAATAAATTAGTAGATGTGACCATAGCATGCCGGGATGGATTATTGCGGGCGCACAAACTTATATTATCAGCCTGCAGCCCGTACTTTGAAAGAATATTTCACGATAATCCTTGTAAGCATCCAGTCGTAATAATCCGAGGCGTTCAATGCCAAGAAATGCAAATGATTCTCGAATACATATACAAGGGATTCATAGATATACCGGCCAGCTCATTAAATAACTTAATATGCGTTGCTTCCGAATTAGAAATTAAAGGTTTTGAAAACTTCCAAAATACTTCTTCCTCGACAGAGCATTCTACGACGTTTTCTAAATTTAATAGTGATGTTATTGTAGGAAACAAAAGAATAATGACTTTAGAAGAGGTAAGTTGTTTGATGTAAATCTCGCAGATTAAAATTTTGCGTTATTAGGCACGTCAGGCAGCTACAACCATTTCTAATGTTGCATCGCAAGATAGTAATTTTAAAGACCCAAAGGGTGATTGCGTATACGCGCCCAGGAGAGATAATGAAAATTACTTTAATTTTAATAGCTACCAAAAGCAAAACGGAAACAGTAGCAAAAATGATGCAGAAGTAAATGTCTTACTCAAAGCTGTAAGTTCAGGTGGGTTATAGTTTTCTTTTTGTTGTTTAGTCGGTAGGTGTTTTAACAAGAACAAAGAAGAATATGAAAGCCTATTCAGCACCGAGGCCAAATCTTTTTTCTGTTACAATTGAGAAATTAGGGAGGGTATAGAAATCATCAAGCATCTCAACAATTTCAATCACGTCCGCGGTTTCGAACTTTTGCCATTACCGATTCTTATTATTAATCTGCCCCTCTCACCTATTTTGAACCAATCAACGCCGAGGTTAGCGACCAGTGACGTTTCTTTTCAGTTGTTTTGGTTGAGAAGTTGATTACTTGACTTAATAGTCTATCTCGAACTCTCAATTGTTTGTTTTAAGTTTCTCGCCCTGATGAAGCCCCTTACGATAGGTGGCGAAACGTTAATTGGCAGTAACCATCTCGACGCGGTCGGATATTTTTCTTTTAACAATGACTACCGCCGTGAAGCCTAAATTCTTAGAAATTTGCAGAAGATTGAAAATTGTTTAATTTTTAGATAATAGATCTCGGCTACCCGTATTAAATGAACACTGGATTGAATCCGACGAAGAAAAATCATCTAATGAAAGTGTAAGTTTTTTTTTTAATTCATGAGTTTGGTTAAATCATGGTAGTTTTAGGACTGTGATTATGTTCCCAATAAAAATTCGAACGAAGGATTTATTCGCAAATCGGCACTTGTGTGCACCATATGCTTCTACAAATCGAAATCAAAAAAGGAGTTACTGTATCATCAAAAATCTCACATCATATCTGGAAAGCCTCACAAATGCGAGTTTTGCCCCAGCAGGTATTAAGTTTCATTGCGTTTATTTGAAACGTGAAATGTTTTGTTTAGTTTCACACGTTCATCGCATTTGGCGAGGCATAGAAGAATGCACACTGGAGAGCGGCCGTTTAGTTGTGCTACCTGCGGCAAAAGCTTTGCTCGTCAAGATAAATTAAAGCAACATATTCGCAGCACCCATGAAATAATTAAAATTAATAAAGAATTGGAGACGTCCGAACAAGTACGTTTTAAACTTTACCCGAATCCTATGCATTCATTTTATTGTAGCTCTCTTTAACGATACAAAACAACGAGGTGCCTCAAATTTCAAAAGTGGTAACTCAAATCGAAGACGAAAAAGTACAGGAGAAAAAAGAAGAAACAGCTACTTCCGCTTCGGATTTGTTAATTAAAGAAAAACGACGGCGCGGGCGTCCAAGAAAGCATCCACTAGATGGTAGGTGATTGTAAATTTTAACAAAATAAATTGTGAGTTTCAATTACAGAAGTACCGATGGTGATTGGACCTAAAAGAAAACGAGGAAGACCTCGTAAGATACCAATACTCACGGGTAAGTTTATGTTACGCGTTCAGCATAGAAATTTCTTACGATTGAGTTTACAGATCATATCGAGCACATTAAAGAAGAACGAAGATCTCCTATATCCATACCCGAAGATGATAATTACTCTTTAAACAATGAAAACGCGGAACACATTACCATTGAGCCGCTTATTGAAATAAATGCCGAACCGCCAATAGAAACTTGTTCGAGTGCCACAGTAGAGACTTTGAGTGCAATACCAAATTTAGAACTTTCTTGCAAAAACATACTACTTTCCAATGATATTACAATCGAACCAATCGAATATAACAGTGTGTCAAAAATTGAACCACCGTGTACGCAATCGGAAACCCCCACTTGAAATCTGGTTATTAGAAAATGTTAGTAAAGTTATTGTAATTGTACATACAGATTTTGCTTTATTTAAATACAGGATGGTGCAACTTAAATTAGGCTGATGGTTATGACGAAACGGTATGATATAGTCTATGTCATAGGAATATTTTCTTATAAAGAGCGTTTCCAAACATACGCTTTTTTACTCGAAAACTGACATTGTGGTTATCTGCCTTCCATTCCATAATAAACAAAAGTTTATCAATATTATGAAATACGTACTATAGAGAAATTTGAGAATAGCTGTTGTATATGCTTCATTATCAGCATGGTTGAATAGTAAACATCAGGTACAAAGATCGCGACCGACAGTGATAAGATTTTTTTAAATTTATTATTCCTTTTATTAAAATAAACTATAAAGAACCTGTAAATTGATACGCACATAAAAATCAGTGTTATGCCGTTTCTAACCACATGACTTTGTTGATATTTGATCAAACAAATCAATGACTAATTTATAAGAAATCGACATTTCGTTTTGAGCAGATTGTCTAAAGATTAAAATTATTATTAAAACATTACTAATTTAAATACATCCTGAATTTTATACGCCTATAACAATGTGTCGCAGCTGTTCCGTGTGAAACAGGTAACAGGTGTTAAGCCATTGCCAACCACATATGATTGAAAAATCTACATGGCGCTCCGTTAGTCTGATATGTAGGCAGTTTTTCTATGGTGGCTAACGCAAAATCTAAGCGTTACGTGACTTTAAAAACAGTACCAAATGGTGATGTTCTTTTTACAGTGGCAACTACGAACGATTATGGTGAAAATAAAAGTTTTTTATTTTAATTTTTTCTTTGAAAAATATGAAACAATAAATTATATAAAAAACAATGTTCATTTGATGTATTTGTTAACGTGTTACAGTGTTCGATTGAAAAAAAATATGATCACCATCAACGTTGGAAATCGCCTTATAAGATTTACATAGACAATATCATGTACGATTTTGTTAAATTGCATCACCCTTTGTAAATGTACAACTTTATAGAGTAACTTTATTAAAATAATATAACTTATTTTTAAGGGTAGCATTTATTTTTAACAATAAGAAATCTAAAATTTTGTGATAACTTTACTTCTTAAGAAAAGCATGTATTTAATCTGTTTGCGTAAGTGCATTATTATTTTAAAGAAACAGAGTGCAAAGCCGTTTTCAAAATGAACTCGACATTGTTAATTAATTTTTTGTTGGCTACAGTATAAATAGTATGTACATATGTTTAGGTGATAGTTGTTCTTTTCGAATTATTTGCAAATTTTAAGGTTGTTTATGTCGTTTAATTTAGTAAAAAAATATTTGAAACCTAATACATTTTGTATAGACTGATATTTTGTGATTTGATGCAAATATATATGTGCTTATTATGTGTATTAATCATACTTAGATATATAAATTACACAATGAAATCAAGAAATCACACTAACGTGTGAGTTATGACGCTTGGGTCCCTGCTCGGGCGGCATTTTGTGACCGGTTCGATTAGCGGATGAAAATTAAATCAAAGGTGACGGATCGTGAGCGCCAGACTTGTTGAAGGCCTAAAGGGGTACTCGGAGATGAAAACGAAATAAAACTGAATAATTCTATATTATTTCATCTTACTGTAATTTCAAACGAAATATAATAAAGCAGTTCTGCGATACGGAACAATTAAGCGCGGTTTCAGCTGGAATACTCATTGGAAAGCGGATTAGAAGGTTGGCTCTGCGGGGTCAAGTCAAACTACAAACGTCCGTTAAGCTGGATCTACATACAGTAAAACCTCTAAATAGTCACTTATATTTGCTGCAAAACTGACCGGTATGTGGAGGAGGCCGTTATTGGGAGGAAAAAAAATTATTTCTATGTGTTGTTTATTAAAATCTTTTAAGTATGGAACATAATACGGTTCGCTATAGGGTACTATATATCTGCAATAAAAAATAACTATAAATGTGCTGATGCAATATTAAATAATTAGACAATGGAAGAGTTACTATAGGTACATATTGAATACATAATACATACATTATATAATATGAACCTATTTTCTAATTGCTCGTTATACCTATATACCTATTACAATAATAAATTACATACATATACATATCATTAAATTACATTTTTGTGAAATATCTTTAATGTTTGACGTAAAAACTTCGGATTCTTCTGCACCACTTTCATTTTTCGAATCACAGCCTTCACTATAGTTTAATTTACTGATTATATCTTGAATACTTAAATGGGGACTTTCGGTGAAAATATCACAATCAATAGATGCATAATTTTCAAGACTTACACGTTGGTTACCTTCTAGTAATACAGGATAAAGCTGAGCTAGTGGAATTTCGTCTTCTTTATCAAAATCTTCTTGCAGGACCTTTTCCGAGAATCCTGCTTTCGCTACACATTTAGCAATTGTAATAGGCAAAACGTTTCTACTGATATCCAAACTAAAGCGCTGGTTAAATTGATACTTTTTTCCGCATCTCCAAAAGGACGTTCGGTATTTATGAATGTTAGCAGCCTTTTGATTAAAAACTTCCTGTAGACCATCTTAAAGTTTTGGATAATTCTTAGATCCAGTGGCTGGCAATCGGATGTGGTGTTTGGGGGTAGAAAAACAATGTTCACATTTTCAAGAGTCACTTTGGGATGAGACGTGGCATTATCCAGAAATAATAAGGCTTTTCTTTTTTCATTTTTTCATCAAATTTTTTTAGTCAGGAAGTCATAATCTCTACCGTCATCCAAGCTTTTTTATTAGATACCCATTCTACGGGCAATTTGTTGATATGAGAGCCTTTAAAGCATCTTGGGTGTTTACTTTTGCCAATAATTAACGAATTTTTCTTAGCACCTTCCATATTTGTACAAAATAAAATTGTCAATCTTTGTTTTGCAGCTTTTCTAGCACTACATTTATCGTTTTTTAAAGAGAACGTTTTGTTTGGCATCGCAAGGTAAAAAAGTCCGATCTTGTCAGCATTGTACACATTTTTGGGTGAATACTCCTTTAATATTACTGACAGCTTTGCTTTCCTAGCTTCAACAGTGTCCAGGTTAATATCAGCTGACTCCCCGCAAATTGTTTTAAAGGTTATGTTATGTCTTTGACAAAATTTCTCAAGCCACCCATTTGAAGCTTTAAAATCTGTCATTTTTTAAATTTCCGCAGCATCCAATGCTTTCTCTTTTATTAAAGGTCCAGATATAGGGATATTTTTATTCCTAGCTTTACAAAACCAATTGTAAACTACTCGGTCAATTTCTAAACCTTCAGTTCTAGGAAGTTTTCTCTTCTGTTCTGTATTGGAACCTTCTTAAAATACCTTTTTAAATCACATTTGTTTTTAAAATATCGTTAACTTCCAACACAAAATTTTTGTTGTGAGCTTAATGAGCCTTTTAATTGCACTTTCTCTGTAATGACTGCCTATTGTAAATCAAACAAATTCTTTAAATCCGTTCTTAAATACTGGTAATTACTTAAGCCTCACACAATGAAACAATTACATATTATGCACAACTTTAACCCTAAGCAGTTGTCTACTTAAGAATGACCGGAAATGGGAGGTACAATTACATGTATTTTTCTAAAAAAGTTTACAAATAAGTGGGTGTAGCTGTTATCGAGAGGTGGTCGCTATTAGGAGGGTCATTAATGGATATTTCCGTATAATTCGTTTTTGACTTAGAGAACTTGGCCGGTTTTAGAGGTGACCGCTTTTAAGAGGTGGCCGAAAATTGAGGTTTTACTGTATAACCATTAAAACAAAGATGTAACCAATCAACAAACACGCCTACACTGTCGTTAGTTTACATACTCTAGTTCTGTGTAAACTTCTGTAAGTGTGCAACATATTTTTAATAACATTCTGCGTACCTACGTATTTATTTTTTTTTCAGGAAATGAGTGATGAGGCCGCTAAATTTTAGCTGCTGCTGCCGAAGTTGCTGTGAGCCAACACCAAGGCCCCCAGAAGATTTTGCATTCGTCCCAGTCTTCTACACGGAAGAAGTAAATACAATACAACCGAGTTAATGAAGGATCTACTTTTGGATGAAGTTGACGAATTCAATTTAGAATATAGGTGTGACGTTTGTTTCAGAATTTTTTTCAGAATAAAAAGTACGGATTTGAAAATTTCCAAACGAGATACGATATTCATCATCAGACAAGCCATGCCTGCGAGAGAACGCTTTGCTGTTACTCTGCGCTTTTTAGCAACTGGGGATTTCAAGATTTCAAAACAAAACCATATGCCTCCATTATACCCGATGTATGTGATGGCATATCTGCTCCATACTTAAAGATGAAGTAAAGATAACAAAAATAACAATCGTTGCGACACTTAGATGTTTACTTGTGTAACGTAATACGTATACAAAATTGCAATTTGCATTAAAGGCAACTTTTTTGACAGATGTGTAAGCAGTTACATAGTCGATCCTTCAATTATCATAGCCAACTATAGCAAAAATGACAATCTCGAATCGCCTGCTGTAAGTTCGCAAGAGGTTGTACAATAGCAAGCAAACAACAAGAATCGCTTGAGAGCTGTTTTGTCTTTTTCGAACTCTTCAGGAGTGTAATTTCACTATTGTACAAATGTGTGCTATCGACTATACTCCCTACTGGAGGGCACAGGGACTAGACTGAGCGACGTACTGATAGATCCGAATTTGAATTTAAATTGTTTAATTGTTTTTGTTTGTTGCGGCGGTCTCTTAAATTACCGATGCAAATCTCGTTATGGTTGGCAATTTTTTAAGGTTCCAAGAAACATTTTTTGCATCTGAACAGTGAACAGTAACAGTTTTGTTACATATCTTAAGTCTGTGTAAAATTTGTCCGTGAAGTAGTAAATTTATACTTTAAAAGCATTGTAACCAAATACGTTATGTTATGTCTATTATATTTTATGTGTATTCGGTTGAATTACATGTTATAAATATATTTTAACAACGTGTGTCTTTGTTTTGCGGAAAACGTTATCTTGTTTTTTGAATTTGTAATGACGGTGTCTACTTTTTAACTTTTCAAGAAAATTTTAATTCAATAAAAATAATTACACATATTTCCATTCAACTTATTCTATCACTTAAAACTAATAACGCGCAAGGCTTTTTTATTATGTCGGCCGGGTTCAATAATACGAATTTACTTACAAACTCACCACTTTCTTCCTGGAGAATGTTATAGGTCTTTATTTCTTGAAAATGTATTCAAATATGGCGACGAGAATAAAGACACCATTACCATAAAGTTTCTGAAGATTTAACGTACCCAGGGGCGCCGAGTTTTTAAAATTCCCGTGGGTGCTTCAGCATTTTTAATGAGATACCTAGCTACTTATATTTATTATTGTTACACACAAGACAGTTTGTTGTTAGACACAAGAAAATACAAGATATTTAGAAAAGATAATTTATTATATTACACAGCAGTTTGACATGTGCACCTTATTTATCATAAACATTAGGTGTTATTCAGTGCGAATGTATTTTGACGAACTACTGCTCTATTTATAAATATGTCGGCAATGTTTTCAAGTTCCAAATCATCTGCTATTTCTCTGTTTACATGCACTACCATGTAATTATTTAGTCTTTGCTGAGTCATAGTAGTCCTCAAGTAAGAGATTCTTCGTAATGCTGAAAATTACCTTTCAGCTGTGCATGTCGATACTGGAATAGTTAAAATTATTTTTAATAATTTGATGACTTCTGGTATCATATTTTTGGTAGATTCGCAATGAGTAGTTATAAAAGAAACAACATCCTCTACACTATTTAGTTGGTAATTTTTGTTTGCGCAAAATCTAAAAGCATGTTTCGATGAAGAATCAAACGATCCATGTCAAAGTCATCTCCATAAAATTTTTCACATAATTGCTGCTTGTCATGTCATCATTATTTTGCTGAGTAAGAAATAGTTCCATGTTGCTCAAGTGTGCCATAGTATCTTTAGTAAAGCGCTGTTCAATACAGCCTATGACTTTATCTAACACTTCAAAATACATTTTTCGATAAAAGTCAGCTGGACTAGAAAACTCGTGCTGCTCACTTGTAGAGTCATCTATCTTTTTAGGTCTTTTCCGTATTTTTGGTGTTTTAGGTTCATCCAATTCTAAAATGTGAGCCAAATCTACAGTAGATTTCCAGACGTTTTCAAATTTTTCGTCAGTTCTTTGGGACGACATAACTTCTTTGACTGTATTAATATTATCGACAGCTTTTTGCAGATGCAGAGATATCTTCTGTAACGTAGCATTTAAAGCTTCAATGCGACTAAGAATTTCTATCAGAATTTTAATGATAAATAGTGATTCGAAAGACTGAAGACTTTTAAAAACCCTTTTGCTTTGGCACCGGCATCATCTTTCTGAGTTTTTGTGTTGTTCAAAAACATAGAAGTACACTATAATTGTCGAGAATTGTTTTCAAAGAAGATATACGACAGCACCACCTTGTTGGGCAAAACGGCCGTAGAGAAAGATTTTGTGCATCCTCAGCTGCCTGTAGCGATTCAAAACAAGCTTGGCGTTTCGGTGACAAAGACAATCAGCTCTCTTATTAATACTAAAAATTTCTGATTGCCGGTACTTCTTTCATAGTATCTTGAACAACCAAGTTTAAAGAGTGTGCGACACAATGCACATGAACTGCCCTTGGTTCGATACCTTGAACTCGTGCTTTAAGGCCAGTATGCGTTCCAGAAACATTGGCAGCGCCATCTGTACATAGACCTCTGCAAGTTTTGATATCAAGGCGAAATCTTTTAGCACGTCATTGAAAATATCAAATAAAATTTCAGATGTGGTTGACGGCGTTTCATAGAGTCCGAAAATGTTTCATGTATATTAAGCTTTGAGTCCACGTACCGAAAGCAGAATGTGACTTGTTCATGATTGGTAATATCACTGGTTTCATCCACCATGACAGAATAATAGATAGCATTTTGTATTAGTTTAATTATTTTACTCAATACTTCGTGACTCAAAATTGTACACAGTTCGTTAGTGACATCGTGTGACAACCATTTATATTTACTGCGCTGGAGCCACGACTTTAACTCGGGAATATCCTCTGATCGCAGCTTCAATAACCGACTATAATTTGAATTTTCATCCTCATGGCCCCTTATGGCAAAGCCTCCGGCCATTAAAAAGCGAAGAGTAGAAATCATTTTCATAAGGGCGGTTCTAGCAGTTTTCATATCTTCAAGTTTACTTTTTGATAACATTGAGTGTACATTGACGCCACGGTCTACATTGGCTTTATGTAAAACACAAAAACGGTGAACTTCAGACATTTCGTGCTTTTGAATCTTTCCAAAGCCTTATTCCATGATGAAAACCAATCTCAGTGAATGCTTTAATGGAGTCATCATCTCGTGATGATTTTTTGGCGTAGAAATGCCACTAGATATAGTTTCTCTACAGATTTCGCAAAACACTTTATCGATGTCTCCATCATACAGTAGCCATGGAAAAACTGATTGCCACTTACTTTGATAGCTGCGTCCTTTCTTCTCTGAACATAAATTTTCAGATGTAACGTTTCGGTCTTGACCTATGTTAAGCTGAGAAGAGCCACTATTACTTGTGGAAGGTTCTTCAGGTTTAGGTACCTTACGGTTCCGAATGACAAACTTATCCATCATAACATAACATAACCTAACAGTTCACGTGCTACACAAATACTAGTCTCAGAAGGAATGAATGCGCGCGCTGAGTGCGTGTGATGCGAGCAGTGCGGGCGGGGCCAAAGACAGGGGCGGGGGCGGGTGTATATTATTTCGGTACCTATATTATTTTGATTTAGTTAAAATATGAGAATTATTTTAGATATTCATAATCGTGGGTGCTCGGCACCCACTATTTTCCTCTCGTGGGTGCTGGAGCACCCGAGCACCCACGGAGTCGGCGCCCCTGAACGTACCATATCACCACGACAGACCTTCGACGGTTTGAGAACTAATTCGTTTTCGATATAAAACATTAAATATGCCCAAGGTTGTTTTGAGTTATTGAGAAAACTAAAAACCAGCACAAGCGTTTTTTGACAAGTACTGCGTCAAAATTCCCCTGAATGCAAACACGCTGAAACTTCTCAGCTCGATACACATCAATCAGTAATTAGTACCACGCTCGGCTCCCCGATAAATATACAAAGTCATGTTGTCAATATCCACCTCGGTTCCATGCTCATCTCAAAGGCTGTTCCAAAAGATATAAAGTTATTCGCCCCGGTTTTACGCCTGGCGCAAAGCCGCGCTTCCCCGACGAATATATAAAGGAATAGAAAATTCGTATTAGTTGTTGTAGATGATTACAAATATGTGTACCTCTACAGTGACAAATGACTTTGATTGTTATTTTTATTAAAAATTAAATATGCAAATCAATTAATATTTTCCGACAAGCTCTTAATTTAAATTTTAAAAAAATCCTACTGGTACTACATCCAGCTAACGGTAAGGTGGCATGAATTCTTGACGTCAATAAAAAATTATAATAAATAAAACAATAAACAGATAATATCCAATGGCACCAGGGGTTTGCCCACTAAGTAAGACCACATTCGTCATATTATTATTATTATTATTATTATTACCGTACGATTAAATAAAATAAATAAATTATTATTATTATTATTATTATTATATTATTGATGCTTTATTTACCTCGTTGCCCAAATGCCCCAATTGCTAAAAGTATTTATCATACCGACGAATATGTAGTCGTCTTTGGTTTTGTTTATAAATCGACAGATTTTACTCATACTATCTACACATTTATTCTGACATTTATGTTTGACAGTGACAGCCGCCCATAAAGTAACAAAAAAGCATTAGTCTATAAAAAGGCAGAAAATGGTTTAAAAACTGTATCGTAAACAGCACGAAGTTGGCCGGTTGACCAAAAGATTTATTATTTTAATCGATGAAAGTGTCTCTATTATATAACTACCGAGTGTTTATTATTTATTTAAATGTTGACTCGTTTGCTTTTACATGTTGACAGGTTGACAAATTAAAAACGAGTCTTTATTTAATCATGTTGACTCTTCAACTGCGAAACTGAGAGTTTTAATTATAATTTGAGCCGTCCAATGTTCGTTGACAACTGATTAGTGTCTCATCTAAGACGTGGCTGAAGTTAGCAACGGAAATAGAAACGAGAAACAAAATTTTACAGCGGCCCAAAGTAGTAGTGCTTGGAATTACAAAATTGTAAAAAAAAATTTATATTCCAAAGCAAGAAAGGTTGATTATTGCTTGCCATTCATTCATACAAACTCGAAACAACGATTATAATAAAAAAGTGAACTATGAAATGGTAGTGCGTTGGATAATGTAAACAGGGAAACAAGGTTCCAAAGAGCGAGTGAAAAGGTATAAAAAAATTTATAAAATGCACAAAAGAGTTTGTTACGGTTTGTAACTGAGTAGGAAATTGGGAAATATTATTGTTAATAACATACATTTTGGAAATGGCAAAATTCAGGGAGTAGGGGTCTACGGACGATTCAAAGTATTAAAAAATCATAAAATACACAAAAGAGTTTGTTACGGTTTGTAACTGAGTAGGAAATTGGGAAATATTATTGTTAATAACATACATTTTGGAAATGGCAAAATTCAGGGAACAGGGGTCTACGGGCGATTCAAAGTATTAAAAAATCATAAAATACACAAAAGAGTTTGTTACGGTTTGTAACTGAGTAGGAAATTAGGAAATATTATTGTTAATAACATACATTTTGGAAATGGCAAAATTCAGGGAGTAGGGGTCTACGGGCGATTCAAAGTATTAAAAAATCATAAAATACACAAAAGAGTTTGTTACGGTTTGTAACTGAGTAGGAAATTGGGAAATATTATTGTTAATAACATACATTTTGGAAATGGCAAAATTCAGGGAACAGGGGTCTACGGGCGATTCAAAGTATTAAAAAATCATAAAATACACAAAAGAGTTTGTTACGGTTTGTAACTGAGTAGGAAATTGGGAAATATTATTGTTAATAACATACATTTTGGAAATGGCAAAATTCAGGGGAACAGGGGTCTATGGGCGATTCAAAGTATTAAAAAATCATAAAATACACAAAAGAGTTTGTTACGGTTTGTAACTGAGTAGGAAATTGGGAAATATTATTGTTAATAACATACATTTTGGAAATGGCAAAATTCAGGGAACAGGGGTCTACGGGCGATTCAAAGTATTAAAAATCATAAAATACACAAAAGAGTTTGTTACGGTTTGTAACTGAGTAGGAAATTAGGAAATATTATTGTTAATAACATACATTTTGGAAATGGCAAAATTCAGGGGAATAGGGGTCTACGGGCGATTCAAAGTATTAAAAAATCATAAAATACACAAAAGAGTTTGTTACGGTTTGTAACTGAGTAGGAAATTGGGAAATATTATTGTTAATAACATACATTTTGGAAATGGCAAAATTCAGGGAGTAGGGGGTCTACGGGCGATTCAAAGTATTAAAAATCATAAAATACACAAAAGAGTTTGTTACGGTTTGTAACTGAGTAGGAAATTGGGAAATATTATTGTTAATAACATACATTTTGGAAATGGCAAAATTCAGGGAACAGGGGTCTACGGGCGATTCAAAGTATTAAAAAATCATAAAATACACAAAAGAGTTTGTTACGGTTTGTAACTGAGTAGGAAATTGGGAAATATTATTGTTAATAACATACATTTTGGAAATGGCAAAATTCAGGGAGTAGGGGGTCTACGGGCGATTCAAAGTATTAAAAATCATAAAATACACAAAAGAGTTTGTTACGGTTTGTAACTGAGTAGGAAATTGGGAAATATTATTGTTAATAACATACATTTTGGAAATGGCAAAATTCAGGGAACAGGGGTCTACGGGCGATTCAAAGTATTAAAAAATCATAAAATACACAAAAGAGTTTGTTACGGTTTGTAACTGAGTAGGAAATTGGGAAATATTATTGTTAATAACATACATTTTGGAAATGGCAAAATTCAGGGGAACAGGGGTCTACGGGCGATTCAAAGTATTAAAAAATCATAAAATACACAAAAGAGTTTGTTACGGTTTGTAACTGAGTAGGAAATTGGGAAATATTATTGTTAATAACATACATTTTGGAAATGGCAAAATTCAGGGGAACAGGGGTCTACGGGCGATTCAAAGTATTAAAAAATCATAAAATACACAAAAGAGTTTGTTACGGTTTGTAACTGAGTAGGAAATTGGGAAATATTATTGTTAATAACATACATTTTGGAAATGGCAAAATTCAGGGGAACAGGGGTCTACGGGCGATTCAAAGTATTAAAAATCATAAAATACACAAAAGAGTTTGTTACGGTTTGTAACTGAGTAGGAAATTGGGAAATATTATTGTTAATAACATACATTTTGGAAATGGCAAAATTCAGGGGAACAGGGGTCTACGGGCGATTCAAAGTATTAAAAATCATAAAATACACAAAAGAGTTTGTTACGGTTTGTAACTGAGTAGGAAATTGGGAAATATTATTGTTAATAACATACATTTTGGAAATGGCAAAATTCAGGGGAACAGGGGTCTACGGGCGATTCAAAGTATTAAAAAATCATAAAATACACAAAAGAGTTTGTTACGGTTTGTAACTGAGTAGGAAATTAGGAAATATTATTGTTAATAACATACATTTTGGAAATGGCAAAATTCAGGGAGTAGGGGTCTACGGGCGATTCAAAGTATTAAAAATCATAAAATACACAAAAGAGTTTGTTACGGTTTGTAACTGAGTAGGAAATTGGGAAATATTATTGTTAATAACATACATTTTGGAAATGGCAAAATTCAGGGGAACAGGGGTCTACGGGCGATTCAAAGTATTAAAAAATCATAAAATACACAAAAGAGTTTGTTACGGTTTGTAACTGAGTAGGAAATTGGGAAATATTATTGTTAATAACATACATTTTGGAAATGGCAAAATTCAGGGGAACAGGGGTCTACGGGCGATTCAAAGTATTAAAAAATCATAAAATACACAAAAGAGTTTGTTACGGTTTGTAACTGAGTAGGAAATTGGGAAATATTATTGTTAATAACATACATTTTGGAAATGGCAAAATTCAGGGAATAGGGGTCTACGGGCGATTCAAAGTATTAAAAAATCATAAAATACACAAAAGAGTTTGTTACGGTTTGTAACTGAGTAGGAAATTGGGAAATATTATTGTTAATAACATACATTTTGGAAATGGCAAAATTCAGGGGAACAGGGGTCTACGGGCGATTCAAAGTATTAAAAATCATAAAATACACAAAAGAGTTTGTTACGGTTTGTAACTGAGTAGGAAATTGGGAAATATTATTGTTAATAACATACATTTTGGAAATGGCAAAATTCAGGGGAACAGGGGTCTACGGGCGATTCAAAGTATTAAAAAATCATAAAATACACAAAAGAGTTTGTTACGGTTTGTAACTGAGTAGGAAATTGGGAAATATTATTGTTAATAACATACATTTTGGAAATGGCAAAATTCAGGGAACAGGGGTCTATGGGCGATTCAAAGTATTAAAAATCATAAAATACACAAAAGAGTTTGTTACGGTTTGTAACTGAGTAGGAAATTGGGAAATATTATTGTTAATAACATACATTTTGGAAATGGCAAAATTCAGGGGAACAGGGGTCTACGGGCGATTCAAAGTATTAAAAATCATAAAATACACAAAAGAGTTTGTTACGGTTTGTAACTGAGTAGGAAATTAGGAAATATTATTGTTAATAACATACATTTTGGAAATGGCAAAATTCAGGGGAATAGGGGTCTACGGGCGATTCAAAGTATTAAAAAATCATAAAATACACAAAAGAGTTTGTTACGGTTTGTAACTGAGTAGGAAATTGGGAAATATTATTGTTAATAACATACATTTTGGAAATGGCAAAATTCAGGGAACAGGGGTCTACGGGCGATTCAAAGTATTAAAAATCATAAAATACACAAAAGAGTTTGTTACGGTTTGTAACTGAGTAGGAAATTGGGAAATATTATTGTTAATAACATACATTTTGGAAATGGCAAAATTCAGGGGAACAGGGGTCTACGGGCGATTCAAAGTATTAAAAATCATAAAATACACAAAAGAGTTTGTTACGGTTTGTAACTGAGTAGGAAATTGGGAAATATTATTGTTAATAACATACATTTTGGAAATGGCAAAATTCAGGGAACAGGGGTCTACGGGCGATTCAAAGTATTAAAAAATCATAAAATACACAAAAGAGTTTGTTACGGTTTGTAACTGAGTAGGAAATTGGGAAATATTATTGTTAATAACATACATTTTGGAAATGGCAAAATTCAGGGGAACAGGGGTCTACGGGCGATTCAAAGTATTAAAAATCATAAAATACACAAAAGAGTTTGTTACGGTTTGTAACTGAGTAGGAAATTGGGAAATATTATTGTTAATAACATACATTTTGGAAATGGCAAAATTCAGGGGAACAGGGGGTCTACGGGCGATTCAAAGTATTAAAAAAATCATAAAATACACAAAAGAGTTTGTTACGGTTTGTAACTGAGTAGGAAATTGGGAAATATTATTGTTAATAACATACATTTTGGAAATGGCAAAATTCAGGGGAACAGGGGTCTACGGGCGATTCAAAGTATTAAAAAATCATAAAATACACAAAAGAGTTTGTTACGGTTTGTAACTGAGTAGGAAATTGGGAAATATTATTGTTAATAACATACATTTTGGAAATGGCAAAATTCAGGAGAATATGGGGTCTACGGGCGATTCAAAGTATTAAAAAAATCATAAAATACACAAAAGAGTTTGTTACGGTTTGTAACTGAGTAGGAAATTGGGAAATATTATTGTTAATAACATACATTTTGGAAATGGCAAAATTCAGGGAACAGGGGTCTACGGGCGATTCAAAGTATTAAAAAATCATAAAATACACAAAAGAGTTTGTTACGGTTTGTAACTGAGTAGGAAATTGGGAAATATTATTGTTAATAACATACATTTTGGAAATGGCAAAATTCAGGAGAATATGGGGTCTACGGGCGATTCAAAGTATTAAAAAATCATAAAATACACAAAAGAGTTTGTTACGGTTTGTAACTGAGTAGGAAATTGGGAAATATTATTGTTAATAACATACATTTTGGAAATGGCAAAATTCATGGGAGTAGGGGTCTACGGGCGATTCAAAGTATTAAAAATCATAAAATACACAAAAGAGTTTGTTACGGTTGTTTTTCTTTAATTCCTCAACATGTTCTATAATACGTCGAATTGTTCATTGTTAGAATAGATGTTAAAAATGAAAATATTTATTTAATAAAATAAAAATAATTAATTGTAATAAATTAAAAACATACAAAATTTAACAAATACAAAAGATAAAGTGAAATACCAAAATAAGATTAAAAATTGTTTAGTTACGTTACATATAACTAGTCTTCCAACCAGTGGTTGTTCAAGGGTTATATTTTCTTTGTTTTAATAAATAAAACATTCAGTGCAACAGACCATCAACAGGCGATGCGAAATAGAAAAATAAGACTGGGTCTGTTTTGGAGAACAAACGTTCAATTGCTCTAAAGAACAACATTTTGTTTGCAAGAAAACTACGAAGTCACCGGGAGTTATAACAACCTTACGAGGTCTCCCCATGGTCTTCTGAATATTACAGAAAGACAAACCAGTAAGGATTGCGTAGAATTGTAACAAGAAAGGTAAAAACTCCAACTCTGCCTGTAAGACATAAAAATAAATTAAAAATCAATAAACGTCAAATCTCTTAAAGCGTCAAAAATGAATGAGATAGAAACATATTTATCAAGAACTCTTTTTAATTGGATACCTAATAGTTAAAATAGCGATTTGTGTAATTAGATAGGAAATGTATTATTTCTCCGTATTGGGCATGAAAAAAACATGCCGTATGGAAAAAATACATTTCCTACGAATTACACATATGCGTTTTTTTCTACTAGAGTTTGGAAAACGTTTTAAATTTTATAATAAAAAATTTAGAAACAAATTGTTATTGCGATCGACATGTCTGCGTTCGTTAATAGTATAGAGAAATAACTTAACGAAAAAAAAGTTTGCGGAGAGGATTTTATGAAAATGTCTAATTCAAGCGAGGCGTCTGATGTAGAAGAATCAGCTGTATCGGCGGTTCAATCTTTGTTACCTGTAAAGTCCAAGGAAAAGTATGAAAATCTTTGTTCTCAATTTGACAACTGGTGTAAGGACAAAAGAGTAAGGATTATCAATGAGGAAGTGTTGTTTTGTTAGTATATTTTAAACAAAAATCCAAAGTACACAAGAGTTCTACATTGTGGAACATTTATTCAATGGCGAGGACAACATTTTCAGTGAAGAAAAATATACAGGGTTTCCACAGCCGAGTGGGACGTAGGGGAAACACATGCAAAATCGGGTTTTGTTATCTCCTTAGATCTTCCTTAACCAAATTTAAGCGCCGAATGAGGTAACTGGTGTAGTGAGGAACAATTCGAGGTAAATATTTCAAAAAATTTTTTTGAAAGGTCAGAAAATAAGATGCTCGCGTAATGTGTTATTATAACAGTTCGAATCCCGAGAATTTTTTTTTTAATTTCTTTTAAACTTGTTTTATGCACTATCAAATTAGTTAAATTGTACAATACAGAATAAAAGCATAAACATCAAAGTTAAACAACAAAACTAAATTGAGTTTAAGTGAAATTAAAAAAAGTAGTATCTCTTAAATTCGAACCGTTATCACTCATGATGCGCCGATTGCATTGAGTGGGCGACAACAATAACATAAGCGACAAATTTTCAACAAAACCAAAAGTCTTATTTTCCGATCATACAAAATTATATAGTATAAATGTTCTTCATACACCAGTTATCTCAATCGCCTCAATGTTAACAGAAACCCGATTTTGCATGTATTTTCCTTATGTCCCACTCGGTCGTGGAAACCCTGTAGATTAAGAAGTTTCCAAGTTTAATAGCTTTTCTTAAGCGAAAATCAGTTGGACATGATTCTAAGAAATCCAGTATTTTCACCAAATTAGAAATAGGAAATTTTTTTAAGAGATACTGATCATAGAACCTACTTAATGATGATGGTATTTTTTTATTTGAAACTCATCCAAATTATATAATCATTATTTAAATTACAGGTAGTGTTGATTGTTGGTGGAGCATTACGACTAGAATAAGAACATTTCTACTAGTTTTACACATCAGGGACATGGGTTCGTACATTTTGATTGAAACTCTCTATACAAAAACCAACGTACGAAAAGAATTTACAATTTCCAGTGGGAACATAGAAAATGTGGACCTGCTTCTAGTACTTTGTTTTTTGTCCCTCACCAATAGAAAATTCAAGTTTTTTCTTAAGATATAGAAGCGAAAAAAGTCCAAGGCATTAATACTATTGGGGAATGCCTAAAAAATCGCCGAGTTACTTTAATATTTATACTAAAGATGAAAAATAGTCATGTGAAATTTCAATAAATGGATTTTGAACTTTATGTCTTGAAATATTACTCCCGCACTTATCAAAAAATATTCCAGTTTTCATAATTAAAATTAATATGGAAATATTGAAAATTTCCAAAGTCTAGTAGATAAAAATATAAATTTGATCGTAACTGAACATTTTCTACTGTTTTTGATGATTTGATTTATAGAAATCAACAATTATACGCAACATCGATTATTTGATGTTCGTGGGTTGAAAAAGAAGTCAAATAACCAATTGCTTGTTAAAAACTGACATACTTACTCTGCAAAACTTATACGTTCCTAAAGATCACACATTTATTTTATCACAACCATCGAAGTTCTGATTTTACTAAGTATTAAACTAACGAAATTTAACCAATGCTACTGATTAAATAACATACACACACACAATGTAAATGGCATCCACACTGGTAGATTTAGTGCTAAAATTCATAACAGACACGTTAAGACTTGCTTCTGCTTGCTTTAATAGGAATATGCATTCATCAACACGATATTTCTTTTGCTTGTGCATTCGAAAACGAGATGTTTTTTCTATGTGACGGTTTCCAAACCGAACATTTTAACGCAGATTTTTTTTCACTTTTTCCGCCGAACGACTTTTGAAAAATAATTAATTTCGAAAGAGAATAAATAATCAACAAGTAATTTTTGTTTAAATCAAGAAAACCAACAGTGCGGTCTTTTGAACCTTCTCATTATAAAACATGCTTCGGTTTTGGGGATAATTGGTCTAGCCAACAAAGCTGTATTAACAATAATATTTCCCAATTTCCTACTCAGTTACAAACCGTAACAAACTCTTTTGTGTATTTTATGATTTTTAATACTTTGAATCGCCCGTAGACCCCTGTACTCCCCTGAATTTTGCCATTTCCAAAATGTATGTTATTAACAATAATATTTCCTAATTTCCTACTCAGTTACAAACCGTAACAAACTCTTTTGTGTATTTTATGATTTTTAATACTTTGAATCGCCCGTAGACCCCCTGTTCCCCTGAATTTTGCCATTTCCAAAATGTATGTTATTAACAATAATATTTCCCAATTTCCTACTCAGTTACAAACCGTAACAAACTCTTTTGTGTATTTTATGATTTTTTAATACTTTGAATCGCCCGTAGACCCCTGTTCCCTGAATTTTGCCATTTCCAAAATGTATGTTATTAACAATAATATTTCCCAATTTCCTACTCAGTTACAAACCGTAACAAACTCTTTTGTGTATTTTATGATTTTTTAATACTTTGAATCGCCCGTAGACCCCCTATTCTCCTGAATTTTGCCATTTCCAAAATGTATGTTATTAACAATAATATTTCCCAATTTCCTACTCAGTTACAAACCGTAACAAACTCTTTTGTGTATTTTATGATTTTTTTAATACTTTGAATCGCCCGTAGACCCCCTGTTCCCCTGAATTTTGCCATTTCCAAAATGTATGTTATTAACAATAATATTTCCCAATTTCCTACTCAGTTACAAACCGTAACAAACTCTTTTGTGTATTTTATGATTTTTAATACTTTGAATCGCCCGTAGACCCCCTGTTCCCCTGAATTTTGCCATTTCCAAAATGTATGTTATTAACAATAATATTTCCCAATTTCCTACTCAGTTACAAACCGTAACAAACTCTTTTGTGTATTTTATGATTTTTTTAATACTTTGAATCGCCCGTAGACCCCCTGTTCCCCTGAATTTTGCCATTTCCAAAATGTATGTTATTAACAATAATATTTCCCAATTTCCTACTCAGTTACAAACCGTAACAAACTCTTTTGTGTATTTTATGATTTTTAATACTTTGAATCGCCCGTAGACCCCCTGTTCCCCTGAATTTTGCCATTTCCAAAATGTATGTTATTAACAATAATATTTCCCAATTTCCTACTCAGTTACAAACCGTAACAAACTCTTTTGTGTATTTTATGATTTTTTAATACTTTGAATCGCCCGTAGACCCCCTATTCTCCTGAATTTTGCCATTTCCAAAATGTATGTTATTAACAATAATATTTCCCAATTTCCTACTCAGTTACAAACCGTAACAAACTCTTTTGTGTATTTTATGATTTTTTAATACTTTGAATCGCCCGTAGACCCCTGTTCCCCTGAATTTTGCCATTTCCAAAATGTATGTTATTAACAATAATATTTCCCAATTTCCTACTCAGTTACAAACCGTAACAAACTCTTTTGTGTATTTTATGATTTTTAATACTTTGAATCGCCCGTAGACCCCTGTTCCCCTGAATTTTGCCATTTCCAAAATGTATGTTATTAACAATAATATTTCCCAATTTCCTACTCAGTTACAAACCGTAACAAACTCTTTTGTGTATTTTATGATTTTTTAATACTTTGAATCGCCCGTAGACCCCTGTTCCCCTGAATTTTGCCATTTCCAAAATGTATGTTATTAACAATAATATTTCCCAATTTCCTACTCAGTTACAAACCGTAACAAACTCTTTTGTGTATTTTATGATTTTTAATACTTTGAATCGCCCGTAGACCCCCTGTTCCCCTGAATTTTGCCATTTCCAAAATGTATGTTATTAACAATAATATTTCCCAATTTCCTACTCAGTTACAAACCGTAACAAACTCTTTTGTGTATTTTATGATTTTTTAATACTTTGAATCGCCCGTAGACCCCCTATTCTCCTGAATTTTGCCATTTCCAAAATGTATGTTATTAACAATAATATTTCCCAATTTCCTACTCAGTTACAAACCGTAACAAACTCTTTTGTGTATTTTATGATTTTTTTAATACTTTGAATCGCCCGTAGACCCCCTGTTCCCCTGAATTTTGCCATTTCCAAAATGTATGTTATTAACAATAATATTTCCCAATTTCCTACTCAGTTACAAACCGTAACAAACTCTTTTGTGTATTTTATGATTTTTTTAATACTTTGAATCGCCCGTAGACCCCCTGTTCCCCTGAATTTTGCCATTTCCAAAATGTATGTTATTAACAATAATATTTCCCAATTTCCTACTCAGTTACAAACCGTAACAAACTCTTTTGTGTATTTTATGATTTTTTAATACTTTGAATCGCCCGTAGACCCCTGTTCCCCTGAATTTTGCCATTTCCAAAATGTATGTTATTAACAATAATATTTCCCAATTTCCTACTCAGTTACAAACCGTAACAAACTCTTTTGTGTATTTTATGATTTTTAATACTTTGAATCGCCCGTAGACCCCTGTTCCCCTGAATTTTGCCATTTCCAAAATGTATGTTATTAACAATAATATTTCCCAATTTCCTACTCAGTTACAAACCGTAACAAACTCTTTTGTGTATTTTATGATTTTTTTAATACTTTGAATCGCCCGTAGACCCCCTGTTCCCCTGAATTTTGCCATTTCCAAAATGTATGTTATTAACAATAATATTTCCCAATTTCCTACTCAGTTACAAACCGTAACAAACTCTTTTGTGTATTTTATGATTTTTAATACTTTGAATCGCCCGTAGACCCCCTGTTCCCCTGAATTTTGCCATTTCCAAAATGTATGTTATTAACAATAATATTTCCCAATTTCCTACTCAGTTACAAACCGTAACAAACTCTTTTGTGTATTTTATGATTTTTTAATACTTTGAATCGCCCGTAGACCCCCTATTCTCCTGAATTTTGCCATTTCCAAAATGTATGTTATTAACAATAATATTTCCCAATTTCCTACTCAGTTACAAACCGTAACAAACTCTTTTGTGTATTTTATGATTTTTTAATACTTTGAATCGCCCGTAGACCCCTGTTCCCCTGAATTTTGCCATTTCCAAAATGTATGTTATTAACAATAATATTTCCCAATTTCCTACTCAGTTACAAACCGTAACAAACTCTTTTGTGTATTTTATGATTTTTTTAATACTTTGAATCGCCCGTAGACCCCCTGTTCCCCTGAATTTTGCCATTTCCAAAATGTATGTTATTAACAATAATATTTCCCAATTTCCTACTCAGTTACAAACCGTAACAAACTCTTTTGTGTATTTTATGATTTTTTAATACTTTGAATCGCCCGTAGACCCCTATTCTCCTGAATTTTGCCATTTCCAAAATGTATGTTATTAACAATAATATTTCCCAATTTCCTACTCAGTTACAAACCGTAACAAACTCTTTTGTGTATTTTATGATTTTTTAATACTTTGAATCGCCCGTAGACCCCCTATTCTCCTGAATTTTGCCATTTCCAAAATGTATGTTATTAACAATAATATTTCCCAATTTCCTACTCAGTTACAAACCGTAACAAACTCTTTTGTGTATTTTATGATTTTTAATACTTTGAATCGCCCGTAGACCCCTGTTCCCCTGAATTTTGCCATTTCCAAAATGTATGTTATTAACAATAATATTTCCCAATTTCCTACTCAGTTACAAACCGTAACAAACTCTTTTGTGTATTTTATGATTTTTTAATACTTTGAATCGCCCGTAGACCCCCTATTCTCCTGAATTTTGCCATTTCCAAAATGTATGTTATTAACAATAATATTTCCCAATTTCCTACTCAGTTACAAACCGTAACAAACTCTTTTGTGTATTTTATGATTTTTTAATACTTTGAATCGCCCGTAGACCCCTGTTCCCCTGAATTTTGCCATTTCCAAAATGTATGTTATTAACAATAATATTTCCCAATTTCCTACTCAGTTACAAACCGTAACAAACTCTTTTGTGTATTTTATGATTTTTTAATACTTTGAATCGCCCGTAGACCCCTATTCTCCTGAATTTTGCCATTTCCAAAATGTATGTTATTAACAATAATATTTCCCAATTTCCTACTCAGTTACAAACCGTAACAAACTCTTTTGTGTATTTTATGATTTTTTAATACTTTGAATCGCCCGTAGACCCCTGTTCCCCTGAATTTTGCCATTTCCAAAATGTATGTTATTAACAATAATATTTCCCAATTTCCTACTCAGTTACAAACCGTAACAAACTCTTTTGTGTATTTTATGATTTTTAATACTTTGAATCGCCCGTAGACCCCATATTCTCCTGAATTTTGCCATTTCCAAAATGTATGTTATTAACAATAATATTTCCCAATTTCCTACTCAGTTACAAACCGTAACAAACTCTTTTGTGTATTTTATGATTTTTTTAATACTTTGAATCGCCCGTAGACCCCCTGTTCCCCTGAATTTTGCCATTTCCAAAATGTATGTTATTAACAATAATATTTCCCAATTTCCTACTCAGTTACAAACCGTAACAAACTCTTTTGTGTATTTTATGATTTTTTTAATACTTTGAATCGCCCGTAGACCCCATATTCTCCTGAATTTTGCCATTTCCAAAATGTATGTTATTAACAATAATATTTCCCAATTTCCTACTCAGTTACAAACCGTAACAAACTCTTTTGTGTATTTTATGATTTTTTAATACTTTGAATCGCCCGTAGACCCCATATTCTCCTGAATTTTGCCATTACCAAAATGTATGTTATTAACAATAATATTTCCCAATTTCCTACTCAGTTACAAACCGTAACAAACTCTTTTGTGTATTTTATGATTTTTTAATACTTTGAATTGCCCGTAGACCCCTATTCTCCTGAATTTTGCCATTTCCAAAATGTATGTTATTAACAATAATATTTCCCAATTTCCTACTCAGTTACAAACCGTAACAAACTCTTTTGTGTATTTTATGATTTTTTTAATACTTTGAATCGCCCGTAGACCCCCTGTTCCCCTGAATTTTGCCATTTCCAAAATGTATGTTATTAACAATAATATTTCCCAATTTCCTACTCAGTTACAAACCGTAACAAACTCTTTTGTGTATTTTATGATTTTTTTAATACTTTGAATCGCCCGTAGACCCCATATTCTCCTGAATTTTGCCATTTCCAAAATGTATGTTATTAACAATAATATTTCCCAATTTCCAGTTCAGTTACAAACCGTAACAAACTCTTTTGTGTATTTTATGATTTTTTTAATACTTTGAATTGCCCGTAGACCCCCTATTCTCCTGAATTTTGCCATTTCCAAAATGTATGTTATTAACAATAATATTTCCCAATTTCCTACTCAGTTACAAACCGTAACAAACTCTTTTGTGTATTTTATGATTTTTAATACTTTGAATCGCCCGTAGACCCCCTGTTCCCCTGAATTTTGCCATTTCCAAAATGTATGTTATTAACAATAATATTTCTCAATTTCCTACTCAGTTACAAACCGTAACAAACTCTTTTGTGTATTTTATGATTTTTAATACTTTGAATCGCCCGTAGACCCCTGTTCCCCTGAATTTTGCCATTTCCAAAATGTATGTTATTAACAATAATATTTCCCAATTTCCTACTCAGTTACAAACCGTAACAAACTCTTTTGTGTATTTTATGATTTTTTAATACTTTGAATCGCCCGTAGACCCCTGTTCCCCTGAATTTTGCCATTTCCAAAATGTATGTTATTAACAATAATATTTCCCAATTTCCTACTCAGTTACAAACCGTAACAAACTCTTTTGTGTATTTTATGATTTTTTTAATACTTTGAATCGCCCGTAGACCCCATATTCTCCTGAATTTTGCCATTTCCAAAATGTATGTTATTAACAATAATATTTCCCAATTTCCAGTTCAGTTACAAACCGTAACAAACTCTTTTGTGTATTTTATGATTTTTAATACTTTGAATTGCCCGTAGACCCCTATTCTCCTGAATTTTGCCATTTCCAAAATGTATGTTATTAACAATAATATTTCCCAATTTCCTACTCAGTTACAAACCGTAACAAACTCTTTTGTGTATTTTATGATTTTTAATACTTTGAATCGCCCGTAGACCCCCTGTTCCCCTGAATTTTGCCATTTCCAAAATGTATGTTATTAACAATAATATTTCCCAATTTCCTACTCAGTTACAAACCGTAACAAACTCTTTTGTGTATTTTATGATTTTTAATACTTTGAATCGCCCGTAGACCCCCTATTCTCCTGAATTTTGCCATTTCCAAAATGTATGTTATTAACAATAATATTTCCCAATTTCCTACTCAGTTACAAACCGTAACAAACTCTTTTGTGTATTTTATGATTTTTAATACTTTGAATCGCCCGTAGACCCCCTGTTCCCCTGAATTTTGCCATTTCCAAAATGTATGTTATTAACAATAATATTTCCCAATTTCCAACTCAGTTACAAACCGTAACAAACTCTTTTGTGTATTTTATGATTTTTTTAATACTTTGAATCGCCCGTAGACCCCCTGTTCCCCTGAATTTTGCCATTTCCAAAATGTATGTTATTAACAATAATATTTCCCAATTTCCTACTCAGTTACAAACCGTAACAAACTCTTTTGTGTATTTTATGATTTTTTTAATACTTTGAATCGCCCGTAGACCCCCTATTCTCCTGAATTTTGCCATTTCCAAAATGTATGTTATTAACAATAATATTTCCCAATTTCCTACTCAGTTACAAACCGTAACAAACTCTTTTGTGCATTTTATAGTTTTTTTTATACCTTTTCACTCGCTCTTTGGAACCTTGTTTCCCTGTTTACATTATCCAACGCACTACCATTTCATAGTTCACTTTTTTATTATAGTCGTTGTTTCGAGTTTGTATGAATGAATGGCAAGCAATAATCAACCTTTCTTGCTTTGGAATATAAATATTTTACAATTTTGTAATTCCAAGCACTACTACTTTGGGCCGCTGTAAAATTTTGTTTCTCGTTTCTATTTCCGTTGCTAACTTCAGCCACGTTCATCTAAGCACTTAAGTTAATGTCTCTATCCATAACTTTGTTTTTACTTAATGATTTTCACGCCTGCATTTATAATCAAATTTTTTCCACTTTATATTTAATTTCGCAAACTCCGCAGCCTATAGTGCTGTCGTTGTCGTTGTGAATGAAAAATATTATTTTTTATTCCTTTCTCACGCGCTACAAAACTGTATATTTGAAATTTGACAAATGTATGATGAGTTACAGTAATGAACAACAACAATGAAATTTTTGATAAAGAGTTAAATGGATTACGACGAAGGTACAATTTTAATTTGTTTGTTTGTGTTTCATTCGTACATTGGTCTATTGGTCATTTTCATTATCGTAAAATAAGTTATAGCAGCTACAGACTTTTTCCAAGAACTCTTCCCATACATCCAAGAGAAGCAACGTACTACAAAAACACAACCAATTGTGTCTCCTTTTTTGTAATAAATAAAAAAAATTAGGTTCCTCATCCTACCTGCACATGATTTTCGAATAAAAAAGTTTAAAGTTGGTGAAAGTTTAAAATACAAAGTTGCACGTGTCCCGCATTTGTTTCTAAACTCCAGCCCATAAACATTTAGATGCTTAACTGACAGCACGATTTCAGTGTTGCCACCTTCATCAATTGAAATACATCGTTCCTGAACGAGACGGTGAATGACGTAGTTAAAGAATAGCGTTAAGAACAATCGTTATCAGATCACGATTGTTCAGTAGCGACATGTTACAGAATAAGAATCTAATAATTGACGTGAGAAAACTTCTGAAAAACTCACGCTAGACCAGCCAACTCTTGTAGGGATCGAACAGCAAACGTTTGTAGTAGGGGAATTATACCACTGGGCCACAAGTGTCATCGGTCGGACAGTTCTATAGCGGTATATCTCACGAAGTAAGTAGAAACAAATCCAGGTTGTCAAGAATCTTTCACGTGACATGCGCAGAGCCTAAAATTACGCTCATAAACTATCACATGACAGGTTCTTTACATTCTGAAATTCCTTTAAAACATGATGGTTGGTAATTTTATAATAAAGAGTCAAATTTACATAAAAATTTAGAATATAGATATATTATTAGTTTTTCTTGGTCGCAGTTTGTAGGAATGTTCTAAAATATCGCCCCTACGTAACTGATCAACTATGTTATCGTTTGAATCTTGCTTATTCATAAAACTTAACACTTCTTTATACCTTTGATAAGCAGTTTTTTTAAATAGTTTTAGTAAGTTTTCATCTTTAGAAAAACAGTATTGCAAATCTTTTTTCTCAATTTTAAATAACTCCGTTATTTCAGTTGCCACAGCCGAACAGAACTTGGTTACTTGGTGAACATGAAATATTCGAGTTAAACCAATAATGTCTCCGTCTACATATTGTTGGAATTCTTCCCCTGTCGATAAAATGACAGATACAGTGCCGTACGAAATAAAATAAACTGCTTCGTCAACATTTGTTTTCCAAATCATGTCATTAGGCAAAAATATTTCTGGTTTCATATAACAAAGAAGTAAACCCACTGTCGTGCTTGGAACTTGTTTGAGTAAATCAACTTTTTCCACAAACGCTTTAGCGCGACACAAATAAATTTCTAGTCTTAAATGTTCTGATAAAGTGTTCAGTATTGCAGTTTCCTTGTAGTAATTGTTTTGATAACGATGTTCAAAAAACATTAACAACTTCTTTTGAATATCAAATGGTAGATTGTGTTTTCGAATGTATGTACGGAGTTGGCTCAACAATTCATTACATTTAGAAAGAGACGATGAACTATCCATAATTAACTGTAAAACTATTGCCGTTAGGCAAGCAGTGTAAAACATTCCAACAATGGAAATTATCGAAAATACTACTATTTTGTCGTAGTTAACAATTTCGTATTGACCATATCCAGTCCCAAAAAAGTGAGAAAATGCAGAAAGTAAGCATTCCAAGTACCTCTTCAACATTGTAACATTATGTCTTTCTGGTTCGATTTCTGCTCTGTATATCCATGTCTTTGGAGTTGTGTTGTCTAATGAGGGGACAACGTAAATATAACACGCCGACCAATGCACAAATAAAACAGTTATTAAAACCAAACAAACTATTTTATGAAGAGTTACGTCCAATCCAAACGCAAAAGTTATTCTTCTTAAGTAGTGAATCATAGTATTCAATCGAAAAGTTTGCACTACGTTAACAAACGTTAAAAAATACACCGTAACGTTCATCTTAGAACAGTGTTCTCCAATCGTTAAATGAAAAATATATTGAAACGGAATGCAGTCAATAAGATCGACGACAAAAAAAGATAGCAAATACTGTTTAGCTATAAGTCGCGGGTTTAATACAATTTCTCTTGTTTTAGTCAACGTAACACCAGTAAGAAAGTTAATAAGAATGTTCATACCCAAGAGTGAACTTACAATTACTTCTGTAAACTTCCAGATTGTAAAAATGTTGGTATATTGAATAATATTTAAATAAAAACATTCCGTAAGTGGATTTTAAAAAAATTAAAAATCCATAACAAACATATTACTATTTCGTATGTCTGATGAAACTCACTAAACGGATGTATGATGTAAAATTTACTATTATAGTATTGACGGCGCCTCTCTAACTTGATTGCTTTTCTACTGCGGAAAAAGTATTCTACTTCAGAATGTTCAGGAGAGACCATAAACCATAATCGAAATTTTCTGAAAAGTCTGGAAAAACTACTTGCGTGCGGATGTAAATTAGGTAAACCATTGCTGAAATAATCGTTTAACTTACAATGGTGAACAGAAAATGAGTGTCTATGCATGACTTGAAAACTGACATTGATCGCAGAATACTCGATAAATACATGTTTTTAGGTGTAGCGGAAACAAGCATTCCGAATCTTACTATTTCAATACTCATTGAAGATCATGTAAAGTTTTTTTCTTCTTCTTTGTATTGAACAGATATTGAGGAATCAAAGGATTGTTTAAAGAATAGCTGGACTAACTTCTTTTTTCTCCTGTTTTTTTGTAACAGCTTTTTTCTCCTTCTTTTCTTATCTTTGGCTTCCTTTTCAGTTTTTCTGATTTGCAGTTTTGTCTTCATATGAGTATACAAGTGCAGTAGCGAATCAAGTGGTAAACACATCAAAGACCTCAAAAAGTTATATATGCATACAAAATATGTCCTAAAACCACTAAAAATTGGGATTTTTTGGGGCCCCGTGCTTGTAAGGGGCCCCTCGCGGCCGATTAGTGCGCTTACCGTATAATTCGACACTGCCTGTATTCATCCAACTAAATTCATTACATACAACTACAGAACCTGAAGGTGCATCGGTTAAGAAATGTTGCTGCATGCATCCGTACCTACTCTAGGAAAAATGTTGAAAGGTAGAGAACATACTCAACATACGGACACAGCATGTGGCCTTGTAAAATTGATACTTCTTTTTTTAAAATCCCTTTGTACAGATTTAAACAAAATCAACAATTGACCTATTAAAAGCAGCTAACTTGGCTGAACAGGAGCTTTCAGATTTTCTTAAGGAAAATGAAATAGAGAAATCTTTTAAGTCTCGCCATAATCAAAAACAATTCTTGAGAACCGACAAAAGCTCTCTTGTCCAAGTTCCAAATTTATCATGTTGTGAAGCTGCTCATCTGTACCTAAATGTATTGAATCGGTACTTTCTAGAATTGTTTGAAATTGCCTCAATGGTGCCGGTGGCTTAGTTAAATCCATCACCACGAATCTGGAAAAGCTTGCTATACCGCGGTTCTGAAACATGAAAAAGGAAAACGGGGGTTTTCCTTAAGCCCTTTTGTGATCAGAAACGGATTTTCGGGTACAGCAGTGAACCAAAAATGATCCGTAAAATCAAAAAAGGGTTGTTGATATAAACTGTTTTGCCGTCTCAAGCAAACGGTGGAATACTGATTTCTGTAAAGAGAGACCTGGAAATGGAAAGAATACCGCTTACCACCAATTTACAAGCGACGTGTGTTCAAGTTACATATCACTTTAACCTACAACTAAACTAAGCAATATTTACTTACCCCGTTTCCAATGGTCCCTTAAAGACCGAGAAAATCTACTTATACAGTTACATCATCTTTACTTTCTCTTTAGCGATTTCAATGCCCATCATCGGCTGATGTAGTTTGAAGGATTCTCAGTCTTCAATCTTTTTTTGTTCCGCAATCACAACGCCCAAGGTAAAGTGGAAAGCGTTGGACAATTTCTACAACAGCGACAACTTTTCTATCACGATAGAGTTTAATAATGTCCCGCTTTTCGAATCTTTGTACCTGAAAGATAGAACATTGGCCGTGGTGAGTGAGATCTCTTCCGATCAAACTTATCTGTTCTGACCGTTCCTGTCAATACTTTTTTCGACCTAGAAGTAACCACCGTTTAACGCTTTTAAAAACGTAAAACGGAGGAAAATTATAATCTGGTTTAAACGCGTCAGAGCAGGCGAACCATTATGCGTAGCAAAAGAACGTCTTGGGAGGATTACGTTTCTCACATAAACCCCGTAAATTCATATAACGGTAGTATGGAAGAAAGTTTGTAAGATCACCTCTGCCAGCCCTTGTCTTACGGGTAAATGAAATTGTAGCCGACGATCTACAGGATGTGATAGAATAGTTGGTAAACTATTTCGAACGAGCCAGCAGCTCGACCAACTACGACGATTTCTTTCTACAATAAAAACACACACTCAAAAGAGAAATGAAAGAAAAGCCGCCCCAGGGGCGATACGTTCTTGTACTATGTAATTGACTATTTAATCAAATATGGTCGGAAGGCATGTATATCCCTCCATTTCGAGAGAATTACTCCATTTTAGCGATGAGTAGTACGGCTCTGTCAATTGTCAGCTTTGAATAGAAAAAAACGAAGTTTACCGTGGTCCAGGATTTCAAAAAAACTGAACTAATTCGAATTTTGCAAATGTTTTAGTTGAGCTGCCATATTAACGACACTTGTAGAAAAATGTCCTAGGTAGCTAGTGGTTAATTATTTCCTCATAAAATTCCATAGTATTAAAGTTATGACTTTGTAAAGTTACATCAGTTATAATGTACGTTCATGTCTAGCAAAGGTGTGATTTTTATAGTAAAGTTTCAGTAAGTGTTGCGAACACTTAAATTTGTTAAATTAATATTTATGAGTCTTAAAAGTTTCCCGTGGTTATATAAATTATATTTTATTAGTAAGTAGAGACTTTAGTCATTTGAATTTGTTAAATAAGAAAGTTTTGTTAACAACCGTCATTTAACTGAAGTTTAATCAAACTAACCAATTTCTTGTATAGTGACAAAAAAAGCCCCACATAACCCCGCTATGAATTTATGTTTCTAAAATAACTTTACTCTTCTATAATAACATAAAAAAATCGAAGGTGCATCTTAGTGACTTTTTCAGATATTCCAACATTTTAATTATGAGAGTAATCAGTTGCTCTGATATACAAATTCTTCGAAATTAATTTATTGCTCGTTATATAAATATTTAGGATCTAGTATTGTTTTTAGATTAAAATTATTTCAATGCGTTTGTAAAGTTTAAATTTATTGCTTAATTTTTCAATTGTTATACTTTTTAGTAAGTTTTATTCGTAAAATTTGTTTTTAAGCTTGTTTTTTCTATACAAAATATAATAATAATGTAAAAGCAGTTACATAAGTAGGAGAATAGTGAGCATTCTGAGCCAAAGCAATGTAATTACTCTCTGTACATGCAATTGCACTAAGTACACGGCGTGTACTTGCATGTGCAAAGAGTGGTTGCGATGGTACATGCAGTACCTGCATGAGTGCATGCTTAGTACATTTTTCAATTACTCTCGGTACTTGCCGAGGGCGTAATTGGTTCAACCCTTTCCGCCGCCCCCCTTGATAAAGTATTACATACTCTCTGTACACGCAATTGGGCTAAGTACACTGCGTGTACGTACCTACATGTGTGCGTGCTTTGTACATTGTTCAATTACTCTCGGTACTTGCGGTGGGTGTAATTGCTTCAACCCTTTTCGCCGCCCCCTGATGAAGTAAGATGGCCGCCAGCAAGACTCCACCGTCTTGTATGTGGGTCATCTGTTCGAGTACTTGTTGATAACAGTGCGATGATTGGATAATTCGCTGCCTCTCGAGGCGGCGGAACGTCGTTAAGGCGGTGATTTTGATTAGAATTGTGATATATTTGATAATAATATGCAAGATGGCCGACTATAATTACCTGTCGATGACGCCGCCTCCCGCCGCCGTGCGGGTGGATTATTAAGCAGACATAGATAGAATACCGAACAAGTTGGAACCTACGTGCACTGTTTTTTTTTTAATCAACGCTTCTTGGAATATTAATAACAAACGCAATTAAGCTCTTATTAGTTTAAAATAGCAACCACTTATTTTTTTTTCCGAAAGCGCGAAAATCTGAAAACACTTGTTTTTTATCGACTCACCTATAAACACCTATAAATTACTCAGTTGTTTAAAATAAATCATAAAACGCTTTAGAATTAATTTATTTAAAAAACATAATTTTAATTTATAAATATATATAAATTATCTCGACGCCGGCGTGTGTGGTGGTGACGGTGTCGAAAGATGCTTCCTCCGGGGATGGTGACGGTAGTGCTGGCTGTGATGCTGCAGCATCCCCGGGAGTAGAGCGGCGAGCCGCGCACGGGCCTCTGCGAGTCGTCCGCGGGCGTTGTGGGCTTGGTCCAACGGGCTATTTGTAAAATTATTATCAAAACGTGCAATAAAAATTCACATGTTTAATGCAATGAATTTTATATAAACGGTATGGTTTAATAAAAAAAAATACTTACAACAACACCCAAGCGGGTCTGTTCGCGCCGCTCGTACTCGAGGGGGTGCACCCTCCGGAGGTGGTCGTCTATCATATCGACGGGAACGGTATGGTTCCGATCAATCACACACAACGACATTCGCGTTGTCGTCAATTGCCGTTGTCGTGGCATTTTTTTTGCCCAAAACATAAAAATTTTCGCTTTTATAAGTAACCCAAAAGAGATGCAATATGAGATGCAATTCAGACAAACCTCAGCCCTAATTTTTTTGACCCAAACCAATTTTATTGGTTAACGTGAAAAAAGAATACACCCTGACAGCCAACAGAATTGTGTTCATTGGGTATTGTGAAAAAAAGAAACAAGCAAGAGGGATCTCAAATTTAGAAAAATGAAAAACATAAGGAAAAAGTTAATTGAAATCGATTTAACTATACGATTAAATATATGGTAATTTGCACTAATGTATACCTTCAGAAGTAAAACTTTTTAAAGAAGGTCGCGATAAACCAGAATTTTCTGAAAAAATTAAGGTGATTAAAAATAAAATTAATCCTAATAACTTTATTATAATGAGCAAACAGCAGACACTGTATGGTGCTTCAGAATAAAGCTATTTATTCGATTCTACAGATTTCGCTTTATTCTTCAAAATTTCTTCTGTTAAAATATCAAACACAAAAATTTTCCAGAATTACATGTCTTGCGTAAAATTTAAATATAGCATACTGGTGGAATTGCAAATCCCCATATTATGTAAATTTTGCATAAAATAGCCGCAAAAAATTTCAGAATTACATGGTTTACATAAAAACATATAAGCTTAATTACACAATTAGTTCAATAGTTAATTTTAAGCCTTCTCCAGCTTATTTGATTTCTAAATTTTTTGCTACTTTATCATTATTTTGGTAGTTAAATCACCAAATTAATGATAATACGTATTTGGCAAATAAAACTGCTGAAATTTTACCTGTATTTACCTTTAACGCTAAATTTTATAGTATTAATATAGTATATTAAAGGTGGAATTGCAAAAACCCATATTATGCAAATTTTATATAAAATAACAATAATGTCGTTTTTATATAAATTGCTCCAAATTTTAATTTATCGGCGATGCTTTGTAGCGAACGTCATTTGAATCGTATTTTATAAAACAAATTTTGATTAAATCAGCATACACATTTTTTGAAATTAACGTAGTTTAAGGCAAGCTGCATAGGGCAGGTGTGGTAATAAATTATGGTCATGTAGCCACATTGTCGAGTCTCGAAACATTTTTTGGCCGTGTGAAGCCTTAGAAATTCTGGCCCAAGCAATTCAACACGGCGCTTCATTTATTTACAAACAGCATGCCATGTTTCTTGTACAGCTTTCTCAAACACTCTACAATGGAAGAGGGCAATAATTTTCTAGAAAAACGCAAACAGCCAATATCCAACAGCATCGGTAATAAATTATATAGATAAGCGCATCGTTGGTATTTCGGTAAATGGTTTTGAGCGCGACAGTCCGGCGTCAGGTTCGAAATACCTTCTAACGGGTGGTCTCGATACGAGAAATTATATCGTAAGTCGTCAACATAAATTGGATGTTTAATTATTATCACCGAGATAATTTTGTATGTTTAAGTTGCGCCGCTAATCAATTTTTGTATTTTATTGCACCTAATTACAAAAATGTTAGTTTGTACCATCAGTGGCACCAACTGTCGGAAAGTCAAAAAAATGTTTTTATGGTTTGGGCCGTTTTATAAAGCTACATTCTAGTTTTATATCGAAAGGATTAATTAAAAACCAGACGGCATAAATTATACAGCCCGTGATAATTGAATCCCAAACATGTAGAGTTTTAGGGGGGGTTACTGTATATCAGCGCATTCTAAAGGGTTAAGACTCATATATGTGTGACTCGTTAAAACAATGGCTTTGTCACAATCATCAATCGACTTCGCAAAACTTAACAAAGTGGGTCAGTGCGATAACGCTAGTAGAGGGCTAATTAAAGACCTCTAGCTGCATAAAGAATATCTAATTAATGATATTTGCGCTGTTGTTGGAATATTTGGAAGAGCGATTATAATAGTTATAGGTAATAATTTTTATTATCTTCCGAAACGTCTCGAGAGCTATTTCACGGATCAGAGGATTACCGAAATAAAAAAAAATAATACGCCGCTAACCATGAAGAGGGTAGGAAAGAATACCGGCTGTACGGGGGCAAACATCAAGCTGTTTCGATTTAGTTGCAAGCAGCAGTTTGTTGCGTTGCAGACATCACACGAGAGCGCAAAAACATAACGTAATTTTAGTTGTGCAATAAATGTAAATATATTAATAACAATAAAAGCGCAAAAGGGTGGTGTTCTGGTAAACAGCGCATCAAGGCAGGTTATTTAGGAGTTTATTTTGAATTTAGTGGTATATAAAACTTTATTATGCGAGCTAAAAAAGAAGAAAAAGTCAACAAAGAAGAACCGGACTAGCAGAATCTGCTGGATTGATATTGATTCGGCATTTTCGAGCAGCGTTAGAACGAGCATCATCGTGAATTTAAGACATAAATACGTCGATTCATTTTTTTCTGACTGTCTGGCTGCGTTATGGCGAAGATTTATAATTTTGCTGCGAAAGTAGAACCATAATATAAAAATAAACTTTGTGTTCTCTGGTGAGTTTCTAAAGAATTCAATAGACGGTAGTGAAACGCGTATTTTAATACCAACTATTCATTCCCAAGCTTTGGCCTTAAATTCTTGGGACACCCTGTATACGTATATATTATTTTCATTATAAAAGATTTGTTTGTAAATTCTTTTGTCTATTGTTATTACCATTCTTTAGATTTTAGGATAATTATTTTTGATTATGTAGGTGTATCAAATGCAGTAAACTATGTTAATTATTTTATTTAAAACGTAATTGATCATTTTAATTTTAGAGATATGTAACTATACTCAAGGTAGGTCCAAAAAGTACTCATCGGGTCAAGCTTCCGGTAAAGGAGGACTAGAAGATAATGGTCAAGTCATCCGCCTCCCATATTTTGTTGTACTACTTGTTGGATATTTGTAGATCTTCTATCCTGAGGTAAAGTTAATAACGGTTTCCAAGTGTTAGGTAAACCTTTTCTATCATCTCGTTTATTAATGCAACTAGGACGTCTTTCTATCTCAATTTGTTCTCTAATGAGGCGGTTACATAAATATTTTTCTCTTCCTAGCATTCTTGTATTTTCAAAATCGATTTTATGTCCTGTTTGGTGATGATGTACAGCTAGAGAATAAGTTAAACATCCTTTTCGGACTGCTAGTTTGTGTTCTTCTCTTTTCGCAGAAATACGTCGATTGGTTTGTCCAACGTAAGAGATGTTACATCCTCCGCAAGGAATTTCGTAAATGCCTTGATCTTCTAAAGGAATAATATCTTTAGAGGAACGGAGGAAAGACTTAACTGTATTAACAGGTACAGAAACTACTCGTATGTTGTGTTTCTTTAGAATGTTACTTATCTTCTCTGTAGTACCTTTGAAGTACGGGATTGATACAGTAAACGTACTCTTATCGTTAACTTCGTCGTCACTTCTTTGTTTCATCCTTTTCGCTTTCATAACATGATGACTTGAAAAACCATTTTGTTCAAAAGCTTGATTCAGAAGATTCATTTCTTCGTGTAAATGATCGCTGTCTGTTAGTCTAGCAGATCTAATTAATAAGGTTTTTAAAACAGAATTTAAATGTTGTGGATGATGATGTGAATTAGCATTTAGGTATCTATTGATATGAGTTTGTTTTCTATACACTGTATGTCCTAAACTTCCGTCTGGTTTCCTAATTAGTAACACGTCAAGAAAAGGTAGTTTTCCGTTAACTTCTACTTCGGTAGTAAATTTAATTTGTGGATGAATATTATTTAAATAATTAAAAAAGCTAGTAATGCTTCATTACCATGTGGCCATATGGAGAAGATATCATCAACATATCGTAACCAAAGTTCTGGTTTGTTGGAAGATTCTTGAATTGCATTTGTTTCAAAGTTATCCATAAATAAATTAGCAATTGCAGGTGAGATAGGTGATCCCATTGGTGCTCCTTTAGTTTGTTTATATTTCTTAGAGTCGTATAAGAAGTATATTTTGGTTAAACAATGTTTAGTTAAACAAACAACATCAGGTGTTAACATATGTTTGTTTGCTAGAATATTAAGAGTTTCTTCTATTGGAACTTTAGTAAACAAGGACTCAACGTCGAAGCTGACCATGATATCTGTAGGTTTTAGTTTACGACCTCTAATAATATCTATAAAATGTGTTGAATTTTTAATATAAGAACTTGAGGATTCAACAAAAGGTTGTAATAGTTTAGCAACACATCCAGCTAACTAACGTCATATTTTTTAAATAGTTTCATCTGACGATGAATTTAATGTTTATAAAGTCGAAACTATAGTCAATATTATTATATTAATTAAAGTATTGGTAAGTGCAAAAGTTATTATTTTATATATTATATATTAAAATAACCTATACACAAATGGATCATAACGTCATTTTAAATAATAATTATCAAGTTTACTTTTTTATTTAAAGTGTAGACGTAGTTTTTAAAGATTTTCAGGTTAGACAAATAAATGTCAGTTTCAAATCAAAACGAGCAACCAATCAGTTTTTGCAACTACATTCAGTCAATTGGAGTATATGCCGTTACTAGTAACGAAATGATTTTCTGCAGACGTTTAGATATGACAAATTTTCTCTAGTGGTTTATGACTACGAAATGTATAGTTTTCATAGTGGTCGTGAAAAGAAATTATTATATTAACTAATTTATTGAGATTATGGAGAAACCATCGTGGGTACAAATTAGTGCGCTTAATTCCAAGTATTTAATTGTGTTGTTGAAATTTGATTTTGACATAATGGGGGTGCCAGTTTGAGCTCAAGTTAGCACCCCCACTTTAAAAATCGTTATTGCTGCAAATTTATTTGAGTAAAAATTTTTTTTTTACAAATTAGTGTTAAATTAATGCTAAATTGTCATCGGTATTTTTTTGAATTTGCACAAAGTGGTGATGCCAACCCAAGTAACAATGGTGCACGATATCCTCAAAGAACTCGTCACGTTCGTGATGTATCTTTACATTTCAGTAGTTTAGAATTTTCGCAGAATTTGTAACTGACGCAGTGGCCAAATCACACTTTTTTTAATGTTAAAAATCGTCACGAACTCGATATACAGATACGTAAAGTTGTCGTCAAGAATTTAGGTGTCGTAGGCGTCAAGAATTTAGGTGTCGTAGGCGTCAAGAATTTAGGTGTCGTAGGCGTCAAGAATTTAGGTGTCGTAGGCGTCACAAATATAAGTGACAAGTTCTTCACGAATGTACGTCACTTAATCTTAAGGATTCTAATTTACAAAATCGACACAATGTTTTGACATAACGAAATTCAAACTGGGTTTTACTTGGAAATGAGTAAGTTGACCTTTGCATTGTAAAATAATAGGGCTGATTCTTATTACCTTGTGATATAAGAGTTAGTTTACACCATTAATAACCTGGCCTTGGTACAGTAAAGACCTTCTCGTACGATTGTTGCTTTTACTATTTAATTGCAATGTGATAATTGAAAAATAATTTCGATTTGTCTTAAAAACTGATATAATACTAATTCAAAGAAAATCGTTATTAATAAAACCATTATTGGGTGTTTGTAACGAGCGGAAGAATCAGTATACGACAATTACCAAGTGCATATAAGTACCTAAAAGATGAGCTGTGCAACTAAACTCTTAATGTTTACCTAAAAAGTTATAACGATTGTGGACTGGAAACTACTAATATTTCGCGAATATTTCTTTCTTATCTTTTTAAACAAAACATTATAGTATTAAAATGACAAGTTGTGCAAGCGGCGACCAATCCTTATCTAGAAGCAAAAATAACTCCATAAAATGTATAGCTTGTCTTTTGATATTTCATATCAATACTACATGGGCAAATTTATACCCAGAAGATTATAATTATCTGGCTTCAGAAAATAAAATTAAACAATGGAAATGTAAAGATTGCATACAATCACAACGTCAAAGTGTTTTTACTGCGGACGATGATTCATATAATTTACAAAATCAGGTGCCCTATCGAAACATGATCTTACTGCAATTGCAGAAATTGTAAAGTCTATGATTCTAAATCAGTTCTCTTCTACATTTAGTAAGGACTTCTATGAGCTAAAAAAGAACTAAAAAATGATTTAAAAGGTTACAAAATAAAAATAGATAATTTGGAAAAAAAGGTAACTAACTTACAAAAAGAAAATAGAACTCTAAAAACTGAAATAGTAGCCCTTCCAAATTACACACGTAAAGACATCATTAAGTATAATAACAGGAATTTCTGAATCACGTAACGAAGTAGTAACCGCAATTTTCGATGGACTTTCTGATGTGATCCAATCAAATGTGTCCCATAAAAAGCTTAGTGTGGTTCATAGATTGCCTACTAAGAGCAAAGTTGGGAGAAACCTATCGCAGCAAAATTTATCAGTAGACAACTGAAGAAAGTTTGGCTTGCGAAAAAATCCTAGCTACTCAAGATAAATCAGGGAATCAAAGAAGAAACTTTCTGTCAACTTAAAGGAGGGAAGAGTCCTTGCAAATCAACACCTCCCCATGCAGTGGTTACTCTCCTACAAAAAACATAAAATCTTGCAGCCTAAAAAGGATATAAATTCGTTTGGTACGAAAAAATTTTAATCAAAAAAGATGAAACTAGTTCCACAAGTATGGTAAAGTACGGCGCCAATTTAAATAAACTGTAAATTACTACTCTAAGTTAACACTATCATTACGTGTAAAAACACTAATCAATTTTTGTTGGCAGCACTGCTTACTCCAACGAGGCACTTGCTGTAGAACCGTTGTAGTAGCAACATGTAATACAGGAGAGATAATAAACATATACAACATGGTGCAGTCGGTGGTAGTACCTGGTATGTCAAAGAAATTATATTATTATTAAAAGTGAGGAATAAAGAAAATATCAGTAAAAACAATTAAAAATGAGTGCGACGATTCCACAATTGAAACTAGAAGACAATATAAATGAAGAATGGAGAAGATGGAAGGCGATGTTCCGAAATTACCTCGTGGCAACCGAAATCAATAAAAAGGACGAAGCTATTCAAGTGGCGCAATTTCTGCACTATATAGGCCCGGAATCGTTTAAAATCTACACGACGTTTAAATTTAGTGCAGAAGAACAAAATAAATTAGAGCCACTAATTAAAAATTCGATGAACACTTTCTACCGAAAGAAAACTTGTCGTTTGAAAGATACAAGTTCTTTTCTGCGAAACAAAACAATCAACCTTTAAACCAATTTATAACGTATCTTAAAAACCAGGCTAATAAATGCAGTTTTGGGGACTTAAATGACAGTCTAGTAAAAACAATGATAACGTGTGGAATCAATACCCCAGAACTACGGAAAACTTTGTTACAAAAGGATGAAATAACATTGGAAGAAGCAATTAAAGTATGTTCGGTGTACATAGAGTCTAATAAACAATGCGAAAATATGGAAAATGGTGACGCCAATTCACAGGAGGTTCACAGAGTTATAAATAACAGCGTTACAAGTTCAAGTAACCAGAGAAGCAGCGCAAGAAGTAGCCACAGGGGTTTGACATGGCAGAGCAGTAAACAACATAAATACAACCGAAATTCAAGAGGGAACAACAAGTCAGCCTCCAGAGAAAGAAATTTTATCAAGAATTGCACAAGATGTGGAAGAAGCCATGCCATTAATAATTGTCCAGCCTATGGGAAGTCCTGCAGCACATGCAACATGCGAAATCACTTTGCACACATGTGTCGGAATCAAAAGGTAAATTATGTTGTAAATAATTCTAGATTAAGTAGTAATGAGACTAGCGATGAAACTTTGTTTGTTGGGTCAATAAATAAAAATGTAAATGATTATAATGAACATTTATGGGAAACTGTTATTCAAATAAATCATGTATACTTAAAATTTAAGATAGATACAGGGGCTATGTGTAACATCATGCCATTGCATTATTTTCAAAAGTTAAAGATACCCATGTCAATAATTAAGCCAAGTGATGCACAATTAAAATCGTACACCGGAGAAAATCTTAAAGTAATAGGCACGTGCATACTTAGATGTAATAAAAGAAATTCACTTTACAATGTTCAATTTTTCATTGTTAATTCGAACACACAAGCTTTGGTGGGCTTACCGGCTTGTAAGCAATTAAATTTAGTTAGAAGGGTTGACGTAATAACTAATCAGTCAAATCACTGTAACGATATTGTACTTGAGTATGGGGATGTCTTCAAAGGCATAGGTTGTATTGACAAACCCTATGAAATTAAATTAAAGCCAAACGCAAAACCAATAATTAGTCCCATAAGAAAAGTACCGTTAGCGCTAATGCAACCACTGAAAGAAACCATTTTGGAGTTAATGGAAAATAAAATAATTGAGAAAGTAGAAGGTCCGTCAGAATGGGTGAACCCTTTGGTAATTGTGAGAAAACCGGATGGGAAATTAAGGATATGCCTAGATCCAAAACACCTAAATAATGCCATCCTGAGGGAACATTCTCATTTAACCACACTAGAAGAAGTCACGACTAAATTGAATGGGGCAAAAGTTTTCAGTACACTAGATGCAGTTAGCGGATTTTACCAAATACCGCTATCAAAAGAAAGTAGCAATTTATGCACGGTAGGAACTCCTTTCGGAAGGTATAAATTTTTGAGACTTCCGTATGGGTTGAAGTCAGCACCCGAAGTGTTTAACGAAAGGTTCAAGGAAATTTTTAATTTTGAAAACGTAAGTGTTTATATCGATGATATTTTAGTGTACGGGAAATCGAAAGTAGAGCACGATGAAGCGTTAAAGAACGTATTGAGAGCAGCCAGGAGATATGGTGTCAAGTTCAATGCTAAGAAATGTAAATTTAATCAAACCGAAATAAAATATATGGGCCAAATCATTAATGAAAGTGGAGTTGCAGTGGACGAAAATAAAATTAAAGCAATTACAGAATTACCCACTCCAACATGTAAGAAAGACCTGCAGAGATTGTTAGGCATGTTAAATTACTTAAGCAGTCACATTAAACATTTTTCAACAGATACAAAAATTCTCAGGGATTTGTTGAAGAATGATACAGAATTTATATGGGACGTAAATCATGAGAACAAATTAAAGGAAATCAAAACAAAGTTAAGTGAAAGCCCTGCCCTACAATTTTATGATGTTAACAAACCGACAGTAATATCAGCCGATAGCTCGCAATATGGGTTAGGAGCCGTAATCCTTCAATCAAATATCCCTTGCGGTTATGCTTCGAGAGCACTAACAGAAGCACAAATGAATTATGCACAAATTGAGAAGGAGTTGCTAGCAATATGCTTTGGGGTTAGTAAATTTCATGATTTTGTGTACGGGAAACATTTCACTGTGGAGACCGACCACAAACCCTTACTCAGCATCTTCAATAAACCATTAAATAAGTGTCCCGCACGTCTACAGAGAATGCTTATGCAACTGCAAAAATATGATTTTGCCGTTACTTATAAAAGAGGCAAAGACTTAATAATTGCGGATACCCTTTCGAGAGGATACATCAAGGATGATTTCGATAATTGGGATGAAGAATTAAAAGCTCATGTTTGTGCAATCACAGCCCAAATTAATGTAACTGATAAAAACTAAATGAAATTAAACTAAAAACATTGAACGATAAAGAGCTGCAAGAATTAAGCACAGTTATTCAGGAAGGATGGCCAAATAACAGCAACAAATTAAGCAATAAGATAAAGAAGTACTGTAAGTATAGAAGCGAATTGGTAATAATCGATAATATAATATATAAGGGGCAGAGTATTTTAGTTCCTGAGAGTTTAAGACCAGAAATACTAGAGAGAATCCACTACAGTCACCTGGGAGCAGAAAAATGTATAAAATTAGCAGAGGAATCAGTATTTTGGCCCTCCATGAAAAATGAAATACGACAATTGGTAGAAACATGTGATGTTTGCAATAAATACGCAAATTCACAAAGAGCCGAACCACTCAAATGTCATGAAATACCGGCTATCCCATGGTACAAAGTTGGGAGTGATATTTTTGAAATCAAAGGAGTCAGGTATCTTTTAGTAATTGATTATTATTCTAAGTTTATTGAAATAGAGAGATTAAATAATAGTTCTAGTTATAACACAATATTAATACTAAAAAGCATATTTGCGCGACATGGAATCCCTTACATTTTTATGTCTGATGGTGGTCCACAATACATGTCGGAAGACTTCAAAAATTTGCAGATGAGTGGAACTTCGAACACGTCTACTCTTCACCACGGTATCCAAAGTCAAATGGACAGAGCGAACGCAGTGTTCAAACTGCTAAAAATTATTCAAGAAAATTGCGGAGGATAAGAAGGATATTTTCTTAGCGTTATTGCATTACAGGAATATGCAAAATGTAGGTAACTATTCACCAGCTCAAGTACTAATGTCGCGTAGCACTCGAATTAATTTACCGTGTAACATAAATAATTTAAAACCGAAAGTAATTAACGCAGAAGCTTATAATAATTGCATACAAGCTAATCGAGCCAATCAAAGCGAATATTATAACAAAAACACGGTACGCGAGAATTAGATATAATTAAACCAAACACGAAGGTGTGGGTACAAATAACTCCAAATGCAAATTGGCAAAAAGGTGTTGTAATTAGTAGATTAGACGATAGACGTTATAAAGTAAATTTAGAAACGGGATCTACCTTAGTTAGGAATAGGATATTTATTAAACCAATAAAAGTTGTAAACAATCCAGGAACAAACAAAACTGTTCGTTGGGATGAGGATGTAGATAGCAAGGAAAAGATGATACTTACTCTTGTGATCTACAAAACTATGCGTTGAAAAATGTGAAAGATCTACAAGAGCCAATGAATTTTAAAGTGTTAGAAAGTAATAATAGTTTAAGTCACTTGGACAAACCGTCAACAAGTAAGAGGTCTGAGGAAGGTTGTAAGGAAGCGGCAAATCGTTTAGTTAGTAGGTGCGGCAGAAACATCAAAACGCCAATTAGACTTAATTTGTAACTAGCTGTAAGCTTTAAAAAGTAACTATGATTTATACTCTTAAGAATAAAAAATTAAAAAAGGGAGATGTTGGCAGCACTGCTTACTCCAACGAGGCACTTGCTGTAGAACCGTTGTAGTAGCAACATGTAATACAGGAGAGATAATAAACATATACAACAATTTTGTTTACTGTATCACCATTTATTTTAAGTTATGTTAGAGGAGTTAGTTTTTAGTTCTAATAAAATTATTTCAGAAAATATTGAAAGCCTAAATTTGAAATTGTCTAATTTCAAAACAGAACTTTTTAAGTTGTTTATTTTTAAATATAAGAGGATTAAAGGCAAATTTTTGTAAGTTCTGCATAATGTTGAACGAAATTGGGGGTGGCTTGAACTTTTTTTAACTGCTTTTAAAAAGTTTACCATTATCAATTCACTAAAAACGTAAAAATGGTAGGTTCACGAGAATTAGGTAAATATATTTATCAAGACAAAAAAAATATATTTTATTTAAAATATCCGAAAATTCTAAATAAAAGAAAATGTAAATTTGTCCCATCCAATGCTATGTGTGTTTTGCATGGGACACTACAAAATTCTTCAAATTGGGTTTCAAATGTTGTAAAATGTATATCAAATCTTAAAGATGCCTCTCCTGTTCCGTGGTTGGTATATGGTTCTTTAAGCTTTCTGATTACAAGTCCCCGCTCAACATGTGCAATATCGTCTTCAGGTGGATAAAAAAATTTGTTGGAGTTTCCAAATCTTCTTAAAAATTTAACTTCAAACTCACAACTTCTTAAAGTTTTTAAAATGCAGCCTATATAAGGATTTTATGCTTTGTTGTGGAAAAATCTACTAAAACGAAATTATTTTTTAAGATTCCGAAGTTGTCGTTTTATCAACTTCACTTTCAGTGGCAAAATCCTCAACACTTTGATCGGATTCTTGAAGTTCAAAGTATCTTCCGTTTGTATCTGTTTCCAAATTTGTAAACATTATTTTTTTTAATTTTTGCATGATATTCTTCTTCAATTGAATTCATTTCCAGTGTATGGGTTAAAATTTTAGTAGCTCTTTTTTCATACCTTTTCTTTATTGACATTTCGTCAAAAGACAAAATACAAATTCTTTCTTTTTCAGTAAAAGTAGCTACTGAAGAGCGTATTTTCGAAAAAATATCATCGGAAAACCCAGCGCAAAAGTCAACGGAATTCATCCACCTTTTGAGTGTGCTCACTCCTGGTAATTTAATCTTGTGTTTTTTAAGACATTTATACGCTGCTGGCGATGTGTAATATACCGAAACTGCTAAATTTCGTACTGATTGAGACCACTTTGACACTTTTTTTGTGTTTGATTGTACTTTAATAAAATCTGTGTCATTACGAGAGTTGTAAATTTCTAATTTTCTTTTTAAGGAACTTATTTCTCGGCTCATTTTACGAACCTGTTTGTTTTTTTTGTTTATAAATCTGTATTAAGTTTTTTCTTTCTGAGTGAAGCATCACTCTCATCAAGTAAACTCTTCCGTTTTCGTTTTTGTTTCACAGTTTCAACATTTGTTTGTTTTAACGGAGAAAAATAAAAATCTTGAGTGATATAGTGCAGACATCGTCATCTATTTTGTTTGTGTTTTTACAAATACTATTCCGAGAATAACAAAAGGTAAAATTTCGTCATCATTCCAGTGGAATATGTTAGTATTTTTATCAATTTTATTTCCCATACTTATTAACACTTGATCCTTCAGAGAAACTATTTACATTTTTACAAGTTGATTTGTACGGAACTGGTACAGCATTATGTATGTACCAATCTATGTTTGGAAGCATTTATGAAACTAATATCAGTAAAATGTTCTTCGCATATGTACTTAGATTTCAGTTCTTCTCCTTCCAAAAGCAATAAGTTGAAATTTCCTGAAGTTTAAGTAGAAATTTATTGGAACAAGATTAGCCTCAAATATAGCACACTCTAACAAGCAATTCGTCACAGAAATCCACACTGTGTGTTTTTTGTTTCATAATGTATGTAATTGAATGTAAGTTGAACACAAAAATTTTTTCACAAAATTTTTAAAATATTTTAAAAAATTAGAGAGCATTTGGCTAAACCATTTCCAAAAACTAACTAAACCTCCAGTATTATAAAACGTCAAAATTAAACCTATACGTATAGTTTATACGGACGGACAAAAGTCCAAAATTTTGGGTTAATTATATTTTACTAACTCTAATTTGAGAAAAAAAACTTTATTGTAGGTTTCGAGTAAAAAAAGTTCATTTCATTTTGAAATACAAAACTTTTTAATTTTAAGTTTTTATGACATTGTATCATGACAGAAGACAAAAGAATTAATCGAAATAATTCAATCCACTCACTCTTCAGATATCACCAAAAACGCTTTTCCATACAAAATGTATGACAAAATGAATTTTTTTTCGGGAATTTTTCGAATGTTTTAATACGTATTCTTCTAGTCGGGGCGGAGGAAAATCTAACAAATTTAAAAAATCATAGATCGGCCCAGCCGTTCTTCAGTTATAAACGGTGCGACTAAGCGACTTCGTTTTATGCAGAGATATATATAATTTTATTAATTATACTCAGTATACTATTGGCGCGGAGTAATAAACCTGTCAGAATTATCGAATCTCCCGTATTGCAGTGGCGTAGGTACCTGATACGTTTGGAAAATCATATTTTTAGTAGGTAAATGTATTATAATAGTAAAATCTACCTTGATATGAATTATTATGTGGTTATATGTTATTTATTTTATTTGTATAGTAGATCACATTACAAATTTTACTTCTTACGTATTATATACCATTATTTTTGTATCTTGGTATAATACCCACATCTACGGCTATGATTCTCGTTTCGTCAGTACCTGGGCTGATGGCAACGTGTTTACACAGATTAAACTATTGTTCTCAGACCCTAGATGGGTCGATATGCTGCAAGAGCGGCACAATGATCGTATTTTGGTTAGAATTTATTGGTTTTTACTTAACCGTAGAAGTACCGCTTTCACAAGAAAATAAAGAACTATTTCAAGCATGATTTATTACTCCGCGCCAATAGTATACAGACTTTAAACAAATAGATTATGAAACAAAATGTTTTATAAAGTACGTATTTTTATATCGATTGTAAGATTCTAATACATGTCGGTTGTGATGTGGAGTTCTGAGACGATCTTTTTTTTTTCCAATACTTTTTTTAATGTTAATTAAAAAAACCAACAAAAAAAGGCCTGTGTTTGAAAACCACTTTTTTTTGTTTTTCCCTTAATTTAGCTTACATTACTGCACACTACATCTTGTTGTTAATGAAAAAAAAAAAAAAAAAAAAAATTTTAATTTAATAAAACACAACCGTATGAAAAAAAAATACTTTGTCGTAAAAATACCAGATCGTAAACATGGTTACGATAGAACAAGGGTGAGGGAGGATTGCAGGGGTAACAGAAAGCGGGAGGATGACATTATCCTCCCTCTAACTAACTAATATGAGAGGGGTTAGGACCAGGGGAAGTGCATAAAGGGGCAAAATTTTGAAAAGGTAGAGGTAGAAATGAAGAATATTACGGAAATTTGGATTATATGACAAGAAAAACCGATTGTGTTAGAACAAGAATATAAGGAGAAAGTGGGGGAACTTGAGAAGGGGGGGGTGATATAACAAATTAGGAGAAAACACGAGAAATAAAAATTTTTGAGAAGAAATTGATAGGAGTTTTGGAGGGGGGTTGGGGGAAAGAATAATACATTACCGAGAAAAATGTTAGAAAAGGGGGATAACGGACTGGAATCGATCGGCAATAATGGAAATTACTGAATTGTTGGGTATATTTTAGTTAATTACTTTAGGCGGGAAAAAATGAAGAGAGGGAAAAGGAAGGAGGAGGAAACTTTTGGGTAATTAAAAGATGAAGAAAAATTTTTTGAATAGGGATAAGAGAGTGGGAATTGGGATGAAGGAAAAGGTGGAATGGTAAGAGGAGGAAAAAGGTTATTGTAATGGTATTGGATATTTGGTTGATGTTTAAGAAGTATGTGTGGATAAATGAAAAAATATGAGGTTTGAATGGAAAAGAGGTTTAAATGAGAAAAAAAGAAATAGAAAGAAAGAAGTAATTAGAATTTGATTATTTAAAAATGATTAAATGAGGAAGGATTTTGGTTGAATGAAGGAAAAGGTAGTATTTTGAGTGGAAGAGGGGGGATGGGGATGAGAATAAGGTGTTGGGTGGAGTATGGGTGAAAGAAAAATGGGATAATTTATTTGAGGGAAAAAAATGTTAAAGAAAGGTGAATGGGGGAATAAATATTGGGAGGGAAGTGGGGGGGAAAAGGGATATTTTTAATGGAAAATGAAGAGGTTTGGAAATTTGAGTTGAAGATTAAATTAATTTAAGAATGATGAATAATTGGGAAAGAAAGAAGAAAAGATATTGAAAGAAAAGAAAGAAAGGGGGAGTAAATAGGAATGAAAATTGGTTGGAATAATGTAGAGGATAAAATAAAACTAGAATTTGAAAGTCTAAATTGAAATGAGGAAGGAATGTTAAACAAGAACTGAAAGCGAAGTATTATTTTTTTAAACTGGAAAAAGAGACCACGGATTTACTGGGTATAAGGAAATGCAAGTGATACTTTAGTTTGGAAAGGAATAGGAGGCATGAACAGGAGAATTGGACTAGAAATTTGGAATGAATGTAGGATGAATAAGGAATTTGCAACGTGATAGGAGGGCAAAGGATATGTAGGAAAAAATAAATAAATTTGTTTAAAAACACCAAAAACAAGTAGTAGAGAAACATAAAAGGACAGTGCAATATGAAGATATATGAGATAAGGACAATTCTTACCGTACTTAAATAAAGGACTTTAAGAAATATTTAAGTACTTAAAATTGAACAGGTATAGAAAGGGAACATAATAATATAGGAGGAATTATGAATAAAAATCAGTAATGCACGACGCTACACCGCGCTGAATCAACGCATTACCTTTTCGATTTGACTGTTTGGATTATTAGTTAACATTATGTTTCGTTTTACATACAATTGCAAATGACCCCTATTGTTACACAAGTTACATATAAAATTAATGTACTTACACTTTCCGTAGTGACTTTACCACAACATTTGCACTTCTCTTCGTCCATTGCTTTGGTATACACGTTTCTTGCTTGCAGCATACTTATGTGTTGTCGATTGCATCGCATAAATGCGTTACGACTGCAATTTGTGGTTGAGTTAACCATTCCATTTCTTTCGATATCGCTTACTTGCAACAATTTATCGACCTTGGTATCGACTTTTTTACTAAGCGGCTAATACGGTCGGTTCATACTACTTACAAACTTGTCCTAAAATAAGTTCTAAGTGTGAAACTTACACTTTGAGCCAGCTTGATACGGGCAAACCATGTAGAAGTTTCTTCAGATGCTTGTGTTGCTCGTAAAAGCATTCTTTCCTGTACTGTACGGTGACGTAATGCGGTAAAATTTTAACTAACTCTTTATACGATTGTCCTTAGGAGTAACGGAAAGCATAGAAAGATCGTATATACTTTTCGTCGATATTGCTTAACAGTAAAGCTTTTTTACTATTTCATCCGAACTAACTTGGGCTATACACATTTGTTCGAAACGTTCTTCATACGTGATGAAATTGTGGTAGCTTGAATGCGGTACCGCACTGTGTAGCTCGCCATGCTTTGAGCGATTCTCCACGAATCCACTTTATTAACTTCAATCCGTGCTTGAAACGTTTTTAAACCTCGTCCAAGTGTAAGGTGGAGAACACAACACTATTTCTCAATATTTGTTTATTACATTACTAACTTAGACATTACAACCTATCGTGTCAGATCGGTTACTACGAGTCCCTCTCGTGCTTGGGCCCGCGACGCGGGAATATGAACTGTACACATATATAGGTATCTGGGAATACGATGTAAACACATTCGAAAGCGAACGGAACCAAAAAGAAACATAAAATTCTTAAATATTTTTTTATAATTTAATTTTGCTACACAATTAACTTTATAATAAATGAATCCGAAATCAAATACTTATCATAAAACTTTTAAAAATATTGTGGGACGAACACGCGCATTGCGAATTCGTTCGTCCATGTCTTAAAAGGATTAAGAAAATTCTTAGGACTTGAGTAAGCAATTTTACGTCAATGTGCTGACGAATATTTACGTGGTTTTAATAATAACATGCACCGAAATTGAAATTTGAATATTGAAAGGAAATGGCAATGCCGAAACAGAAAGTTTCAATTTGACATGTTTCAGTCTCTTATTACATAAAATTGGACATTTTCTTAATTTTAAGAATGATTATTTTTATTAATATACGTTTAACGTTAAATTCATTACCTGAATACAATTGCCACTTTTCACATCTATCATAATCTTTCTACGAAAAATTAAACATTTTCAAATTTTTTTTGTGGTATTTACTATTTCCACAATTTGCGTATACACATTTATTACCTGCGGAAGACATTATAAAAATAACTTTGCTTATTATACTAATACGCGTTAAAACAACAATGAAAGTTGTAAAATAAAATATACCTGCTTAAGTCCTTTTTGCTATTGATTAAGAACAGACATAATGTACAAAATCCAGAAAAGGCAGCGCAAATTAAGACGTCTGTCCAAACTTGAAACCATTGATTATACGACGGAGTCAGATTGGCAAAGCTTATGGCAGCTTTGGAAACGCAGTTTATAATTACAAAAATTACAATGGATGGCGCTGCTAGTACAAAATTATCTTGTTAGAGCTTGATAAGCAAAGTTATGCACCAGTCCGATTATCGAGACTCTGATATGATAGAACTGACTCTGCGAAGCTAATTATGTCATTGTTTGTTATGTTAAGCAAAGTCTTGCGGTTTTAAATTTCAATGATGTTTAAATGCAGTCAAAACAATAAACGTAGCGTCGATCCTTCTTCTAATACAAGGACAGACATTAAAAACCACTATTCAAAGCAAATCAATTGTATAAAATATTCCAAATGATTTATATTGCAAAAATAGTAAAGCTTTATACTTAAATATTAAAAAATAGGTCGTGTGTTTGGAAGTGGCTCACGATTAAAAAATACGCTTGACTTGTTTTTTCCAATAATTATTAATGCGTCGAGTAGTAGAATTGCCAAATTCCGTTGCTCCAGATAAGTCGTAACTTTGATTACCTATATAATTGAACTAGGTATATAAACAAAGCTCGTGCTGAGTTGGAAAAGAAGTTGTAAACCGTTTTTTTGTCATTTTTACAACTTTGCAAATAATAAACGTTGTATCTTCAAAACTTCCAAGTTGCCGCTATACCACAAATTTCGGCGAACCGTTTAACAAAAGAAGAAACATTTTCAGTTCTTATCGTAACGGAATGCAACTGCTACAATACAACTTGTGAGAAAGTTTGGATTGCGTCGTTGTTTACTCAACGCGAACATTATATACCGTTTGCATTTTTTTCAGCGCTAACAATTTGAATCAGCGACATCAAGCAATTGAATACTGTACTACAAAATTTAGCGATGACAATAACCTTTTTAACGAATTTGAGCGTTTGAATGCAGTACTGCAAATACTTCAGTATCGCCGCCTGGTGGCCGAATGCGGTTAAGGTGTTTCCAATTTTTATACGGGATTTGTCAATCTGACTCCGTCGTATAATCAATGCTTGAAACTTAGACACGTTTAAATTTACGCTTGTGCAGAACCCTATCGGTCACATCAAAAAGTTTACGTATCCGTGTACTTATTATTGAGCCGTCTATATAAAAAGGATATTCTTTGATATTACTTAGGATAAATATTAACATTAATAGTACAATTTGTATTGTTACTTATATTTACTCCAGAAGACGAAGCAACTACATCTAATGTTTCTGAATAATGACTACTGACCCTCGACATTAAATTATTTTCTTTTGGGCGTAACATTTTGGAATTACCTACATTAAAACTAGACACTACAGCTGATGAAATTGAATTTGAAATTTGTTTCTTATTTTCGATAGAGTCTTCTACATATCCCTCCGCTACAGTCGTAGATTTCCACGCACCGTGACGTTTAAGAACAGACATATCAGCCCCGGTATTGGCCAGCAACGTAGCAGAACTTCTACGAAAACAGTGTTCCGTGTATGTTTCAGGATTTGGTAATTTGAGATACTTATCAATCCCACTGGGCAATTTCCCAATTGTATGAACTCCAACAACTTGTGCAGTACACTTTCCGTTTGCGTATCTCAAAAATATTCTACGATTATTAACAATATGTTTTGGTCGAAGAGCTGTATATTTACGATAAATTCTTATAAAATTAATATTAGTAATAGTAAAAACACGCCTCTTATTCGTCTTGGTGTCAGGAACGGTTACTACTAGTACACTCATGAAATTTAAAACTTGGACACCACAATTTCTGTAAACAAAAGTTTGCACATTGTGAAGCGGGCTTAAGGGTATCATTTACAATTCTAACAGCAGGTAGTCTCAGCAGGGGTTATCTTATAGAAGGACTGTAGAATGAATCATTACACTAAGCACGTTTTAGAAAATAGGTAATTTACGTTGCTTACTTAATTTTTTTCTTTAAAGAATATATTTGAAGGTATCGCTAATTAAACACCATAGCTCGATTAATTATCGAATCAAAATTTTGTTTAGGAAATGTTTACAAAATAAAATTAGAAATAATTTTGATTTAAAAAACGTCTACAAGCAATAACTTTTAAATTAAATCAAAAACTAAACATGGTTATTTGGGTTGACTGATTATTACTTATTTTTAAATAAATCTAACCTACTAATTATTGTAAGTTATTAAAAAAAATCATTAAACTCTCTATTCATAATATTTAGTCCTTACAAAATGTATATTTTATGACGTTTCATTTTTTCTGTAGTTAATATAAAAAGTGAAAATAAAAACTAAGGCAATTCTTATTGTCAACGTATATATTTAGTTTTTTGACAAGAATTTATTACATAATTATAATTAAGATACCAAGTTATAGTTTAAAATTAAATGAAAACTTTTTTTTTTAAATAAAGGTATTACTATATAAATAAATATAAGAAATCAATAATGGGTGTGACCTCCATTATTATTGATACATTCTTGGAGGCGTCTGCTCATTGACGCTATCAAGGTATCAATATAATTAATATTAATCGTTTCCCATGCGGTATCAATGGCTGCAATTAGTGTATTACGGTTTACTGGTATAAAATTTGGCCCTTGTTGTCTTCGGATAACAGCAAGTATTCGAGCCCAAACATTTTCGATAATGTTAAAATCTGGGCTTTTTGCTGGCCAGGGTAACATCTCGTATCCAATTGCGCACAACCCGCGAAGTATGAATAGGGGCGTTGTCCTTTAACAACAAAAATACATTATGAAAATGTTAATTCAACAGATCCCGAACTATTTTTTGGAGAAAGTATAGTGAAATAAGAATACTTACTTGTTGGAAAATATAATCTTCGTCTGGATAAAACACTTCGACTGAAGGTTTCATAATAGTTTCCAAAATATCTAAATACGCAGCAGAATCAAGACGTCCATCGATAGCCCAACAAACTCCTGGACCCCGCGCGCTAACCCAACCCCACACATTCACAGAAAAATAACCACTTCGTTTTTTAGGACATATGTGATTATTTTCGTAACGAGTTCCTTCCATTCTAAAAACTTTTAGTGGTCCATCGTTGCGGCTATTGAACGTTTTTTCGTCGCTAAAAATCACTCGATTCCAAAATTCCAAAGGTTCGTTCACATATCGCCTTGCAAATTCCAGACGACGTCTCATATTTTCGTCACTGAGAACTTCTTTCGCAGCAGCATTATACTTCTTTATTCCCATCTCCTTTAATCTTTTTGTGCAGTTATACGGCATCCGGGAAAATGTGTATCTGCTATAGCCCTGGAGTATGTAGCAAATGGTTGTTCTGTTACGTAATGAAACAACTCGAGATCTTGAGCACGTGTAGATACTTTAGGTCTACCACTTCCGATGGCTCTTTCCAAAGTGTGTTCAAGATTCCATTTTACTCGGTAATGCCCTACGGTGCTTTTTGGTATATCTAACATACGTGAAATTTCACGCACGCTACGGCCCGCCGCTAATTCCGAAACAATCCGCGCTTTCAAATCAGCACCGAGATGAGGTGGCATTTTCACAACACTTGAAATTTTAAACTAAAATGGAATTTACATTTCTTACTTTATTTATTGGTTCACACTACCCTTCTCAAACAGTAGGTAATTGTTTATTTATTACATACTTCTAATGACCAATGTAACAACCCTTAGAGCAATATGACTCAAAGGAAGTAAATTAAACAAGCAAGGATATTCTATTGTTATTGAAACTTATTCATAAAGTAAAAGCCATTTCCTTATAATGCTAATGGACAGGATTTTCTTTTAAGTATTAAGATTACAATAGAGGACTTATAAACTTTCGAAAATATCTAATTATAAATATTTACACTGCAATTGCGCTTTTTCCTTAATAATTTCTTAGCAATAACATACACGTTCTTGGTTTTAAGTTGTCATAAATTTGCATATGATATAAATTTGTGTTTCTAATATTACATCACAAACTAATCTTTATTCGCCAAAAATTTGTTGCTTAAGTTGTAAAGCTTCGTACACACCTGAACAACAAACCGAGCAACAAACATAACAACGAACCGAAAGTCAAACAGAACGACAAACGATCTATTATGATTTCCACAATCCGAACAACAAACGGAACGTTTGTGCTGTTCCCATAATTATTTTCAGTAGTTTTCAGTTCAAATATATTTATTATTGAGAAAAGAAAATTGCGAAAAACAAGAAGATAGTGCATACCAAATTTTTACGCACAAAGAAGAGTAAAAAATTATAATTTACTTCGCTTTTTTTTTATTTTGGGAATTTCCCGCCCAAATGATGCTAATAGGGACATCATTTTTTCTTGCATTCATAAACACTGATTAATTTAAAACATTTTTCTTCTGTCAACTCCATAATATTACCTAAAACACAACAAACCCACAAAAGGGAGGACAAAAAATAAATAATTGAATTCGTCGGCTTTTCGTTTGACCTTAAAAATCCATTTTGAATCGATAATTCTCTTTCCTTCTGGTAAATGCACTATTTCCCAAGTTTCATTTTTATTCAACGCTTGTAATTCTTCTTTAATTGCAAAGTTCTATTTCAAAACTCGAATCAAAGTCATTATAGCGCCGAGGTGTTTTTAAATTTTCACGTCGTCGTGTCATACGTACAAGATTGTTGAACTGCATTTTCTCCGTCAATCTCTTCAATGTTTGTGTTTTCTACTGTATCTTCCTCATTGATATAATTGTTTTCGTCAGCAATTTCTTCATCTTTGCCAATTACCGGAACCAAAATCGTATTTTTTCTAGGAGTTACAACTTCATTGTCTTCATTGAAGGTTACGTTCCGCGATATTTTAATTTTTCTCGTTACCGGATCAAACAATCTGTAATTAGTTGACTCGTTTTCATAACCGACCAAAATCATTTTCCTGCTTTTTGCATCTAGTTTTACTCGCAAATTATATGATATATGCATAAAAGCTTCACTACCAAAAATTTTTAAATGACCTAACTTGGTTTTTTTGTTTGTCCATTTTTCGTTCGGTGTCGAATTTGGTGTATTAATAGTCGAGGTTCGATTTAATATGTAAACGGTACAATTTACCGCCTCCGCCCATAAAAACAATGGTAAGTCCTTTGTGTACAACATCGAACGGGCACTTTCTACGATGGTTCGATTTTCACGTTCGGATTTTCCATTTTGCTCGGGGCAATAAGGAGCAGTTGTTTCCAATTGTATTCCATTATTTGTCAAAAATTTTCGAAACTCAGAATTTGTGTATTCTGTTCCGTTATCGACTCGTAACGATTTAACAGAATAACCGTATTTATTTTTGCATAATTGCACATAATTTTTGAAGCAATCTAACGTATCTGACTTATGCTTTATGTAATAAACTGCCCGATAACCCGTGCTATCGTCTTTGAACAACACATAATGCCGACAACAACTTATCGAAGGTACGCTCATCGGTCCACATAAATCACTATAGATTAATTCACCCGGCTTCCGGTTTCTAATATTACATCACAAACTAATCTTTATTCGCCAAAAAATTGTTGCTTAAGTTGTAAAGCTTCGTACACACCTGAACAACAAACCGAGCAACAAACATAACAACGAACCGAAAGTCAAACAGAACGACAAACGATCTTTTATGATTTCCACAATCCGAACAACAAACGGAACGTTTGTGCTGTTCCCATAATTATTTTTAGTAGTTTTCAGTTAATATATATTTATTATTGAGAAGAGAAAATTGCGGAAAACAAGAAGATAGTGCCAACCAAATTTTTACGCACAAAGAAGAGTAAAAAATTATAATTTACTTCGCTTTTTTTTTATTTTGGAAATTTCCCGCCCAAATGATGCTAATAGGGACATCATTTTTTTCTTGCATTCTTAAACACTGATTAATTTAAAACATTTTTCTTCTGTCAACTCCATAATATTACCTAAAACACAACAAACCCACAAAAGGGAGGACAAAAAATAAATAATTTAATTCTCCCGCATAAGTTTGTTCGCCGTTTTGTTTAGATTCATCCAAACCTGCAAACGCATTCGCGCGCATTTTCTTTGATGTCGGAGAAAAAACCGACAAGTTGCGGGAACGCCGCAAACCGTTCGTGGAACAATCAGGACTTGCAAATCTGTTCTAAAATTCGTACGTAGCACCGTCCAAATTAATGTTCCAATTGCCGTTCGGTTCGTTGTTCTGTTTGTTCCTCGGTTTGTTGTTCAGGTGTGTACGAAGCTTTACAATAAGCATATTAATATGAACTATATCTTATGAAAGGAGAGTTATGTAACTATAATTAACGACTTAACGTTACGTTAGTAGATTCCATTTACTATTTACACATATTTTCTTGGAACATTCGATAATTAACTATCGGGATATGATGACCCTATACTTCGCAGGTTGTGCGCAACTGGATACAAGCAAATAACTTGGAGCTGTTACCCTGGCCAGCAAAAAGCCCAGATTTTAACATTATCGAAAATGTTTGGGCTCGAATACTTGCTGTTATCCGAAGACAACAAGGGCCAAATTTTATACCAGTAAACCGTAATGCACTAATTGCAGCCATTGATACCGCATGGGAAACGATTAATATTAATTATATTGATACCTTGATAGCGTCAATGAGCAGACGCCTCCAAGAATGTATCAATAATAATGGAGGTCACACCCATTATTGATTTCTTATATTTATTTATATAGTAATACCTTTATTTAAAAAAAAACGTTTTCATTTAATTTTAAACTATAACTTGGTATCTTAATTATAATTATGTAATAAATTCTTGTCAAAAACTAAATATATACGTTGACAATAAGAATTGCCTTAGTTTTTATTTTCACTTTTTATATTAACTACAGAAAAAAATGAAACGTCATAAAATATACATTTTGTAAGGACTAAATATTATGAATAGAGAGTTTAATGATTTTTTTTAATAACTTACAATAATTAGTAGGTTAGATTTATTTAAAAATAAGTAATAATCAGTCAACCCAAATAACCATGTTTAGTTTTTTGATTTAATTTAAAAGTTATTGCTTGTAGACGTTTTTTAAATCAAAATTATTTCTAATTTTATTTTGTAAACATTTCCTAAACAAAATTTTGATTCGATAATTAATCGAGCTATGGTGTTTAATTAGCGATACCTTCAAATATATTCTTTAAAGAAAAAATTAAGTAAGCAACGTAAATTACCTATTTTCTAAAACGTGCTTAGTGTAATCATTCATTCTACAGTCCTTCTATAAGATAACTCCTGCTGAGACTACCTGCTGTTAGAATTGTAAATGATACCCTTAAGCCCGCTTCACAATGTGCAAACTTTTGTTTACAGACATTGTGGTGTCCAAGTTTTAAATTTCATGAGTGTACATCATTCTCGTCTTGAATATCTTCAATGGTCATCCTTACTAATTCATCTCGTCGCAAGGCACCTGATATTCCCATTATTAAAACTACCTACAACAATAAGTATAACTAAAACATGTAAGTGACATTAGTAAGCATTTACCTTCCACAATAGGTATGTTTCATCATTCGCTTCTTTTAGGAATGAATGAATTTGCTCACGTGTAAAAACTTTTGATTTTTTTGCTTTATAACCTACTGCTTTTCTTTTCAGAAATGGGACTAATTTTGAAAACTTTCTCACGTCGATCCCTTCTCGTACGTTCAACATGCACTTCAACATAGAATAAATACTCCATAAAGTAGAACTTTTTACAATTTTTGATTTCTGTATTAGATAAGCCAATAAAATGTTTTCGGACATCGTCTTAACGTTCTGTTTGTTACACCAATCTTGAAATTCACTATAACATTTTTCGTACTGCCTTTTAGATTTTTTAGGTATTAAATCGGAAAGCGCCAAGTTTACAATACTTTTTAGCTCTGGAGGAGTGCAAAATACAGAAATATCACTATCAGTGTCTGACATATTTGCGTTTTGTCAAAAACTATCTAGATATTTCGTATATATTGAAACATGTTATTTTCATAGAAACGTATTGTTATTAAATTAAATTACTGATGCTTGTATAAAGCAATAATTATATTTGCAATTACTTAGTTTCACAATTATGACGATTGCACAAAAAATAGTGTGTATACCATAGCCGCGAAACTTTTTAGCGACCTCAAGATCATTTCAAGCATATGCATGGCAACACTAGACCTATCTGTGCGATGATATTTGACATGAGCTACGTGCTCTTTAAAACGAGTTTCTCTTGGTTGGCCCTATATATACTTGGTTACAGTCTTTACAATTAATTTTATATATTTCCGATTTATCACACGTTTCTATTGGGTCTTTCGGATTGCCTAAAAGATTTTGCAAGTTGTTACTACTAGAGGTTACTGTTTTATAATCAAATTTTGAAAATATTTTTATAAGACCTTTTGTGTATGTGGGATAATTTGGTAATTTGACATATTTCTTATCTATTTTGCTATTACTAGTGCCTAACATTGTAATGTTTCTAATGTTTAACTTATGTTTATGTTTTCTAATTATGTTTGTGACAATTGATTCTTGAAAACTATTGTATGATGCTTAATATTTTGCAGTTCTTTATCAAAGTTTTGTTTTGACAATGGGAAATGTAATAATCTGTGAAACAAAGTTTTTGGTGCAATTTTTGGTGTTTTTCTGTTGGTTAAATAGACGCTGCAGTTGGTGTTTTTTCTTGAACTAAATCTGAAATGTTTTAGCCAATCCAATCCTGCTTTAGAGGAAGATCCTTCGCACATTTTACTGCGCGATTTAAAGCTGATTTAGAATGTTTTTCGCTTGCAGAACGTATAGCTAATTTGTTTTTAATAACATCTTCAACGATTTTTGCCATCAAAACAGGTGATATTCTGAAAACCTTTTTACCTTTGCCAACCATTTACAATCTAAAATAAATCATAAAATGCAAAACTGCTAATTAACAAATTGAGTGTCTTTAATGGGACACCGTCCCATTCTTGGCACTATTTTTCGTTCCACTCACGACACAGAAGATTTCCCAAAAAATTTTTATAAAATTATTCAGGGGACAATGGTACGAAAAAATATTTTTATTTTTAGAAAAATCAGAGTTTATTCTTTATATAGTATAATATGTTTTGAACTTAACACGTAGCGGTCTCAAATAGACAAAATGATTAAGATTTTGAAAAAAATATATCACTCACCTATTGTTTAAACTTTTTAATAAAAACGAAAGTACTTTGAAAAGAAATCTCAACTCCATTGTTGTAGCGCCGCCATATTTCTTTACGTCTTGGTATGACCTAGGACGCGCTGCGATCGGTTGAAGCGGTAGCGCGCGAATTAGTTTGAAATTCAAATTTTATATCGACATTGTTCCATAGTGCCCCGTGTTCCACTGTTCCCCAACTTACCCTACATGTGGAAATTCCAGTTCTAGCATTTTGGCAGATGATTTGAGTATATCCAATGTTTGCATTGGCAAAAATTTCACACACAATTTTTATAAACTCTTTAGTTAAACATACTTTCAAGTCGTTTCTTAGTAGCTTACTTTACACGTGCGAAAACTTGTTTGGCTGTTATTCTAAAGACTACCCTTGAAATTTACTCTAGATATTTATTAAAGTTAAGGGCACTCAAGTTGCCTTCTATACGTAAAATCACGAAGTCCTAAGCACCACTAGAAATAAAGAAAACTGCTTTGTCCCATTCAAAACTTGTTCTATTCAAGGTACCTTTCCCTAAATACTGATATGTTTAGCTTACCGGACTATAGGAATTATTACACTACTTTAAATTTTAATCAAAACAGTGAAACGATCTTGTATATATCGTCAATTCGTTCGCTAATTTCTTTTGTAATTCCTATCAGTTATCAGCCAACTTACCTTTTAATTGTGATTTACTTACTAGTGAGTGCATAAGTATTTCCAAAATTGAATTTTGCTTGTCCTAATAAAACAAATGAAATCTAAATTTACCGCAGGCCCTGATCACACACCTTCGTTTCTTATTAAATATTGTGCTGTTGGGTTTTATGAAAGGACGCTCTACTGTCACCAATCTTTTGAGTATAACCCAAACTATTGCGGAAAATTTTGACAATAATATTCAGACCGGTGTTATTTATACGGATTTCTCGAAAGCCTTCGACAAACTCGATCATAGTATATTACTAAATAAATTATCCAAATTTGGTTTATCCCAGGCATTATTAAAGTTATTTTTGTCGTATTTATCAAATAGAACGCAATATGTTGTTTGTAATGGTTATAAATCGCAAGATTACTTAGCTACGTCTGGTGTGCCTCAAGGATCCAACTTAAGTCCCTTGCTGTTCAACATATTTATAAATGACATTTTAGATGGGATTGATGTTGATGCACTGTTATATGCAGATGGCATGAAGTTGGAATCTATATTCAAAATGCGAAAGGCAACAGAGTGATGGTGGTAGGTGATGCCAATGTTTGTTTATTTATTTATTTATTTATTTATTACTTAACGGTAAACACCAATGATACAAACATAAAACAAAAAATTGATGCTTTACATACAACACATGTTACATTATTACTCAAAATTTCTGTAAATACATACAAAAAAAAAAAAAAAAAAATTAGGTTTCTGTTAAACTAACCCTATGATATGCTTAATGCCCAAAACGGATATAAATTTAATAATTTTATTCTTAAATTTTATTTGTATGGAAATTGGTCAAATCTTTGATCAATTTATAAAGAGAGCAACTAAAAAATCTACATCTAATTGGTTAGCCGATCTCATCATTCTATCCATTGTAGAAAAATAGGAATAATTAGTACGATGCCAGTTAATAGCAAACAGTATTCGTTGTCTAGTTGCTTTTGGAGGAATGTGGAAATTTATTTGAGAAAGAAGATCAGGACTTACTAAGAATGAGTTCAGCAGTTTATATAAAAATATGTTTAAAAGATAGTAGCAGGAATATTCAAGTAACTATGTACTTATAAAAAATTGCTGACCATAATCTAATCCCACTGATATTTTTCCCTACCCGTATCACCAGTCACTCATCTATCTGCATATTTTTTCTAAAGTGCTAGATACCCCACATGTGCTCCCAATTGTCTATAAAAGTACTATAACTGATCGTTTCTATATCATCTATAATCTAAAAAGAGTCCCAAAGGTTTTCAAATCAGAATATACCTTCAGTGCCTTCTAGTCGTATAAATTACAAAGTTTTAAACAAAAAACTGGAATTATTAACCTGGCAAGAAACTGTATCAACTGAAGCCCCAGAAGTTTGTTATAAAAATTTTAATCAAATTCTTAATAGGGCCATATCATCCAGTTCTGAAGTAATTACCCGACAACATACAAATAATAAATTTAAAAAAATCAAACCATGTATTTCTCACGGTTTGGTGGTCTCACTAAGAAAAACAGCAAAGCTAGCCAAAAGGGTAAAACTAGAACCATTTAATCTTAAGTTACAAGAGTACCTATTTCAAAACGTATAAATCAAAATTTAAGTACCCAATTAATCAAGCGAAAAGAAATTACATAAAACCAAAATTAGTTTTAGCAAATGGAAATATGTTCAAAACATGGTCTGTTATCAATCTATATACAGGGTGTTAGGTAAACATGCGGCAAAAATTCAATGGGGTTTTCCTTGGCCTAATCTAAGAATATTTTGTCCTATGATGATTTCCTAAACACCTCTTTATTTCGAAGATACAGGGTGAACAAAATGTGCCACAGTAACAATATTAATGTAAATAAAAGTATGGCGTAGGCCAATGAGTTTGTCAAGTAAAAAAATTAAGTGACGTTTAGCTGTTTGATGTGTCACATTTGTTTAAAGTGAGTGACGTTTAGGTCTTTTACGTGTCTTTAATAGTTAGTGAAGTCCGCTATTATGAATCACTAAAGTCATTTCGAACATTTATTGTAGATTGATCAACTTTACATTTATTTTTTTGATATTAAATATTGTTACTGTCGCAAATTTTGTTCACCCTGTATCTTCGAAATAAAGAGGTGTTTAGGAAATCATCATAGGACAAAATATTCTTAGATTACGCCAAGGAAAAACCCCTTGAATTTTTGCCGCATGTTTACCTAACACCCTGTATACAGGGTGTCTGGAAATAATGAGCAAAAAACTAGAGGGGTGATTCTACTTGAAAAATTAATGCTACAAGTTCCTATAATAATTTTCTGAAAAATCCAAAATAACGGAGTTACAATGCCTCAAAGCTTGATTTAAAAAATCAAGTTTTTCTAATAAAATTTTTTCTCGTGTACCGATTCTCTTCAAATTTGGCTCACTTACCAATAATGTTTTCCTAATTTGACGTAAATTCCCCAAAGCTAAAAGAGCTTAAACTGCCCTTGACCTTTGGATAATGATCCAAACTTTTTTTGTTCGATTTTTTTTCTAAATTCTGGTGACGCACAATTAAAAAGCATCTAAAGCTCTTCAAAAAATGTCTTCTTCTTACATCACGATAAAATGAGCTGTTTTTGAGAAAAACGTTTTTTAAAAGTTGCTTGTACTGAATGAATACCAACTCACTTCAGCTTATTTTCAACATTAACAAAGCATGCTTTGGAAACAACTGCGGAGTTGCTTTGTAAACAATTAATTTTGACAGATAATAAGTTGTTGCAAGTTTCTTATTGAATTGTTGTGATTAATAATAAGATAATATAAATCATAATAATTATTCTAACGTCGAACTAAGTAACATGCATTATTATTATGGTTTAGCTAGCGGCAATGCAATTGCAGCAAGACGTTTGTATGTTGAAGCATTTCCGAATAGAAGGATGCCTCAATCGCGAAGGTTCAGTACTATCCATTGTCAATTGTAGTTATTTATTAAACTGTTGTCAATTGTAGTTATTTATTAAATTGTTGTCACTTGTAGTTATTTATTAAAACAGATTATCTCATTAAATAGTATGTATTTCCATCAATATTAGTTTAAGCCCTTTAGCTTTGGGGAATTTACGTCAAATTGGGAACAAAAATACAAACGGACATTATTGGTAAGTGTGCCAAATTTAGAGAGAATCGGTACACGAGAAAATATTTTATTAAAAAAGCTTGGATTAAAAAATCAAGCTTTGAGGCCGTGTAACTCCGTTATTTTGGATTTTTCAGAAAAATGTTATAGGAACTTGTGGCATTAATTTTTTAAGTAGAACCACTCCTCGAGTTTTTGCTTATTATTTCCGGACACCCTGTATATATAAAAATCAATGCCTCTTTTCGTTGTAATTTTAAAACTCAAGAACGGGCTCACCTATCCAAACCAAATGTTTAGTCTTTGTTCGGACTATTTAGTAGATGGTTTATGTAAAGTTTGCACAAAATCGGTCGAGCGGTTCTTCATTTATCACCCCATGTACTTATTCGGAAAAGAAAGAAAGAAAAACGATTTTCGATGGGGATTGTGCTGTCAAATTGAAACTTTTTTCAGTGTTGACAGTACAAGCATGTTGTTATGTCATTCATGTGGTCATTTCATTTTGGACGTGCTTCGATTAAAGCAAATTGTTAGCGATAATTATTGCTTTGTGTTTATATTTTTAACATATTGTTGAGTGCATTCATACCAACGGTGAGTCTTGAATTGTTGAAATGTACTATGTATATGTGTGCGTGTACTTTTCTCAGTTTTTTATCGAGTAGTCGGTGTTTCATATCGTTTACAGGCAGTGGGTGTGCATGTTTCTAAGGAGGTCGAAATGGACTGCTAGCAATTCTTTTATTTGTCGTAGCGAAGCGAGGCGGGACAGCTAGTGAATTTATAAAAGAAAACAAAAAACCAAAATTACAAATAGAAGAATTAGTTAGTGATAATAGAGATGCTCATATTTCCCGGCAAGTAGGTTGTGCAGGAAGCTATGAACATACATTATACAAATGTTGGAAAAAAAATTCAGAAAAATTAAATTACGTTACACCTGGAGAAAGCGATAATCCGATTTATTTAAATTGTTTCAGAAAAGTTTCAGAGGATGGGGTAAAGCAAGCACTATCTGAGCTTAGGGAAGGGTCAGGGCCGGGATAGGACGGATTTCAGGTAAAAACTCTGAAAAAATCTCATATCCTTGTCCCTCTTACATACTTGACTAATTGATGCATCCGCAACGGCTCCTTCCCCCCTTCTCTGAAGGGGACAATTATCACTCCACTTTATAAAAAAGGAGACAAAAAGCAAATTTTTATAGACCTATATCTGATATCGAGTAAAGCCAAAATAATAGAAAAAACTTAAACAAGCAGCTGGTCTCATTTTTTTACTCTTATAATTTAATTCCTTCAAATCAGTTTGGCTTTAGATCAAACGTCAGTATACAGGACGCAGTAACAGGAGTTTCTGATGATATTCTGCAGACTTTGGACAGCGGTCGGAAACCTTTGGCGGTGTTCCTGGACATCCTTAAGGCTTTTGACTCTGTCACACATATCGGATTGGTGACCGCATTAAGGAGGATGGGGATTGGGGGTAGTGCGCTAAGATTGTTGAATAATTATCTACCCGAGAGGGAACAACAAACTAAAAATAGAGACACGATTAGCTCTTTAGCCTCTTCTTCATTTTCCATTCCTCAAGGTACGGTCATGGGCCTTGTTTTTTTTCTGGCCTATACAGCATATAGTTGCAGAGCTTGGATTTTATAAAATAAACAACTGGTTTAACCTGTAATGAAATGGGCTCAGTGAGACTCTGTAACTGTACACTAACTGTATTAAATACCATGTCGTTTTACTTGATAATAAATTAAAATGGAACTTTCATATCAACTCTATAAATAATAAAATCAGAAACATTTTTGTCGTTTTTCAAAATTTGAAATATCTATTAGACTAACACCTTCTAAAATTAATTTACTATGCACTTGTTCAGTCCATTGTACAGTACTGCTTCGTTGCATGGGGCTCTGCCTATACTTTTGCTCTCGATCCTTTGGTTCGAACTCAGAATATTATTCTAAGAATCACGCTCTCAAGTCAAATAGATCTGACTCGGCAGGCCCACTATACAAAAAGTTGGGGATTATGCCATTACATTCTCAGATTAAATACAACAATCTCCCAAAAATTTTACTAAATTTGAAAGAGGTTTTAGGACCACGGCCGTTGCTAGCACATGGTTTGTCTGTGGACCTAAACTATTTAATTTCCTACCAGAACCGATATGCCAGTTGATTTGCCGTAATTCCAAGCAAAACAAATTGGAAATTAAAAATTCTATAAAACTCAAACAACTCTATACTCCTTCCACCACTCCTAAGTTACCTATATAAACCTACAGTAAATGAAAAAAAACTCTTATAAAACATAAATTTTGGTTTTCTAGTTCAGTTTTATCACATTTTATTTATAATACATAATACGATTTTGTACGTATTTTAAATTTAAATTGTATCTACTATATTATAACTTTGAGCCAGCTACTCCACCTTCTGCTCGGGAATACCTTGGAAGGTGTAGCCTTAAAATTTTTTTTAGTATTACGTAGTATTACCAATTAATTTTATATAATTGTAAAATTATTTTTTATTAGCATTTACTTTAAATAAAAGCATTAAAAAAACCCTTTTTAGAGAGATCTCCATTTAGATCTTCAAACTGTTGTAGAAGTTATTAAATGGTCTACAATCACTTTCATTAGTATTAATTATATCCAATCCTGCATTTTGTATAGGAAATATATTGCTTTTTGGTCGTCTAAAGTTACTATTTCATCGGAGCGACAACATATAAGTAGTTCGCTTCACGATTTTACACGAATTTATCGTTACAGTATACTTGTAGAAAATTAACGATAAAGCGTAGAACAAACAGTTTCGTGACGAACTCGTGATATAAGAATCGTTTAACGATAAATTGCAAGTTCTGTATTGTCGTCACAAATTGTTACTTGGGAACTTTATCAACCTAACACACACAACACAATTTTAAATAGAGAATATTTACACATGTTTGTTTTTAAGTTTTGATCAAGTGACGTTATCATTTATAAATGAATTTAAATTGTAGTTTTGACTACCAACTCAGTTTTGTATAGATAGCTTTGATAAAGCCCACACAAATGGTGGGCGAAACGTCAGCAATTGTACCGAGTTGTTTTTGTTTATCCCATCTCCACCTAAAAGAGCTCAATTAGAGTATACTTAACAATAAATAATTTTTGAAGGAAATTTACCAGATTAGGTGAAATTTATTTATTTATTGATTTAACTCCTAATTAACAGTTACCCATTAACAAATTAGAGCACCAGAACACTATTAAATTACAAGACGAATATTAAACAGATACCAATAAAGTGGTTAAACAAACTACAAATTCCGGATTAAGTATATTGATTTAATTTGTGTTAGAAGGTAAAAAGTTAATTTTTTTCTTGAAACTATTCTTGGAACCAAAAGTTTAGTTTTTCTAGTAGAAACTGACAATCAATATGATTACATACAATTTTATTTAAAAGAATAATGGAAAAATATTTTATCCTCACCATAAGACTGTTGAAAGAATGTATCTGCAGTAAACTAGGATGATAGATGCCTATGTTTGGGTATAGTTTATCCAATTTGAAACTCAGTAGTTTTAAAAATCGTCTTTGTACCTACAGATTCTATGTAATCTATTTGTATATTGTACCGGGGATACCATATTATGGATGCATACTCCAGGTTTGGACGAACTAATGCAATGAATAAGTGCTTCAAAGAAAACATGTTAGTAAAGTCAATAGAGCATCTTGCAATAAACCCATAAGTTCGGCTAGCTTGAGATACAATATTATTAATGTGAGGTATAAAAGACAGTTTGGGGTCAAAGATTACCCCAAGGTCTGTAACCATTTTGGGTCTGTCTAAGACAGTAGAGTCAATGTTATAGTCATGCCAAAGAAGTTCTGGTTTTAAGGAAAAAGACATAATAGTACATTTTAGAGAATTTAAGTGTAGCATATTACGAAACCAGTTCACAATGCGATTTAAACTATCTTGTAGAAAATAACAATCACTAATACTTGTAACACTTTGAAACAACTTCATATCATCTGCATATAACAGTGCATCAACATCAATCCCATCTAAAATGTCATTTATAAATATGTTGAACAGCAGGGGACTTAAGTTGGATCCTTGAGGCACACCAGACGTAGCTAAGTATTCTTGCGATTTATAACCATTACAAACAACATATTGCGTTCTATTTGATAAATACGACAAAAATAGTTTTAATAATGCCTGGGATAAACCAAATTTGGATAATTTATTTAGTAATATATACTATGATCGAGTTTGTGGAAAGCTTTCGAAAAATCCGTATAAATAACATCGGTCTGAATATTATTGTCAATATTTTCCGCAATAGTTTGGGTTATACTCCAAAGATGGGGTTTTTCATAAAACCATGTTGATGAATGGTTAATTGTTTACATACTGCAGGATACACAATATTATGAAGGAGGATTTCAAATGTCACTATTGATTTTTGTTCTTAGTTCACGAAATATGTTACGCGCGAATGTATTATTGGTATTTTTTTTAATTTGACGATGACATCGTTCCTTCGTTTTGATATTTTTTATAATACATAGATGTATTGAACCAAGCTGGATAAATTTTCTTGCGAGTATACATTTAAGTACACACTTGTCCATTACAGCATGTAACTTACTATAAAAGTAAATACATGCCTGCTCAACATGTCGAAGAGGTTCTAAGAATTTCCAATCAATATCTGAAATCATCTGGTACAAAAACGAAAAATTGGCTTTACGAAAGTTGTAATAATTTAGAAATTTTTTTTTGCTAATTATTCTTTAACGAAGAACTAATATTATCGACTTTTATAGAAATAAGCAAAGAATGACGATGCGTATCCTCCGAGATAAGCAAATTGTCAGCCTTTTCAGTTACACAATTATTATTATGCCGAACAAGGTCGAGAATATTGCGATTACTGTTATAAACAAAGTTGTACTGATTTAGAACGAAACTGTTACAGAAATTGTTCAGAATATTAATACGCCGATTACCTTGGTCACTTCTCAAATAAGTGGCATATTGAATGATGTTAAAGTCCCCAACAATTAGAATATTATTAGAGAAACTATCAAGAGTTGTAATAAATTAAATATGGTTTCAAAATGTTCAGTATTTGTTGATGGTGATATATATACATTGACGAGAAGTAGTGATTGTTTTTAACTTTATTTATACGGCAACAATGTCTACGTTTATTGATAAATTATGTAGACAAGCAATATCAAGAGAAACATTTAGAGACTCATATTTATTGCTAACGCCAATGAGTACTCCACCTCCATAAGTATATTGAAATAAGGAAAAGTTTCTATCAAAATGATAAACAGTATACAAAGATGGGAAGATTTTCTGAGTACCGATTGAGGAGTATTTGGGTATCAATTGTGTTAGATTTCAAAAATCTATTTCTTATTGATGAAATACTATATACGGTGGTTTGATTGCAGATTTAATGATTTATAATGATCATATGGCAAGTTCAAGATCTACGTCATTCAATACATTTTGATAAATGACGGGACAATAGTTGTACCTAGCTACACACAAGATGGAGCCACATACAAACGAATTTATAATTTAAAGGCAACGATATAAGCAACAAAAAATAATTACATTGCATTTACTTATTTGGATTTGTTTACTATTCGTTAACACATTTATTATTTTTACGGTAAGTTGCAACTTCGATACGTCCTCAATTATGTAAACGACAAAGTTTTTTATTTGCAGGGGCAGCAATTATTCAATTCGTTGAGAAGTTGTAGAATTGCTGATGTGCCACTCATTGCAACAACTTGAGCAGTTGTCACAATTCACACGGCATTTGCATCATTTAAACATTAATATTAAATGATTTTATTTAAGACCTACTTCGGTTTAAAATTGGTGATATGCAGAACAATGTTAAATGGATAATTGCAAGTTTAATACTTGCATTATGTTTATTTGGTGCCCAATTGGATACATTAAACTCTGAGGTTAGTTTTTCGAATTTTCGTATTTACTTATTTTCGTATAATTATTTATTACAGCCAAAAGAGTTTACAACAGACTTAGCTAAAGAATTAGATGATCGCTTATTGTTGTTTTCCACTTTGGAAGGGAGTTTAATTGCTGTCGAACAACAATCTGAAAAGTTCAATGGAAGATCAAAGATAGTATGTAAACAATTTAGCATAAATCGATTAATATAGTTTGACTTTTACTAGGACCGACTGTAACGGTTCCCTTAGATACGACTGATGCGATTATACCCTTGTTTTTGCCCGATCCTAGAGATGGATCTTTGTATCTTTTGGGTGATAGCAGAGAACCACTTAAGAAATTGCCTTTTACTATACCACAATTGGTTGCATCTTCACCGTGTAAGAGTTCTGATGGGATATTGTATACAGGTGAGTTATAATTTAGATCTTAAAAGAACTCGACATTAAATTGTTTTAACACAGTAGATAAGAGCGATAACAAAACTAACAGTCTGGAACTTTTGACTCACTGATTCTTATCATGCAACCTTACAAAGAATAATTATTTATTTTAATGTGTTATTTTTACTGTTGTTTGTGAATGTGGACCTTGAACAACTGTTATTACTCTTAGAGATTTTATGTAAAATTTGTTTAGAAAAACTATATTTTTAAAAGAAAAATTTCGAGCAGTTCGGGTTATTCAAAAAGAAATCTGTTTTCTAAAAGTCTTCCTTTACTGGCAAAGTTATGAAACTATTTTTGAAACAAATTTTGCTTGTTTTGTTAAAGTAAACTCATAACAATTTTCAAAAAACAGATTACTTTCATGAGTGCTATTAACTTTATTTTTTAAATGGGCGCAATTTTGTGGATTTTAAAATTAAATAATTTATATTTTTTTCCTGATTTTAATGCTGTGCAACAACCTGTTCAGGTAATAAATTCCCGTGTATATACAAATTATTATATTACACAAGCATGCTATGAAAACAAATGCTTGCTTTCAAAGTAAATAAAAGTTGGAGCTGTCAATTTTGAGTTTATTATGTATACATATATTTTATCTACATACAAAACATATCACATTAATTAAAGTATGCAGCAATTTGTTACCTGAAACTTAGATTGTAGCACATCATTGAAAGAACAAAAAAATTGAAACTTTTTAATTATAAAATCTAAGATGGTGCTTATTTAAAAAAAACCAAAGTTACTAACACTATCCCGAGAACCACTTTAATGAAACAAGCAACTTCTGATTGAATTTTTTTTCATAACTTTCACGATAAAGGAAATATTGGATATTTTTGCATTCCCTACACATGAAACAATCAAGAGCGCACATAAAGCAAGTACCGATATACTGCTAGTCCAAACATGTGTTTGAAAAACGACAAAAAGACTCCACTTAAGAAACTTTCTACAGACAATTTGTTTTATTTGTTGTGAACATTGTAAAAGAATTCAAAACTTCAAATAAAAGTTTGACCATTAAATAGGTTAACTGGATGTCAGATGATAAAATGTATAAATCATGTACACTCATGAAATTTAAAACTTGGACACCATAATTTCTGTAAACAAAAGTTTGCACATTGTGAAGCGGGCTTAAGGGTATCATTTACAATTCTAACAGCAGGTAGTCTCAGCAGGGGTTATCTTATAGAAAGACTGTAGAATGAATCATTACACTAAGCACGTTTTAGAAAATAGGTAATTTACGTTGCTTACTTAATTTTTTCTTTAAAGAATATATTTGAAGGTATCGCTAATTAAACACCATAGCTCGATTAATTATCGAATCAAAATTTTGTTTAGGAAATGTTTACAAAATAATTAGAAATAATTTTGATTTAAAGAACGTCTACAAGCAATAACTTTTAAATTAAATCAAAAAACTAAACATGGTTATTTGGGTTGACTGATTATTACTTATTTTTAAATAAATCTAACCTACTAATTATTGTAAGTTATTAAAAAAATCATTAAACTCTCTATTCATAATATTTTGTCCTTACTAAATGTATATTTTATGACGTTTCATTTTTTCTGTAGTTAATATAAAAAGTGAAAATAAAAACTAAGGCAATTCTTATTGTCAACGTATATATTTAGTTTTTTGACAAGAATTTATTACATAATTATAATTAAGATACCAAGTTATAGTTTAAAATTAAATGAAAACTTTTTTTTTTTAAATAAAGGTATTACTATATAAATAAATATAAGAAATCAATAATGGGTGTGACCTCCATTATTATTGATACCATTCTTGGAGGCGTCTGCTCATTGGCGCTATCAAGGTATCAATATAATTAATATTAATCGTTTCCCATGCGGCATCAATGGCTGCAATTAGTGCATTACGGTTTACTGGTATAAAATTTGGACCTTGTTGTCTTCGGATAACAACAAGTATTCGAGCCCAAACATTTTCAATAATGTTAAAACCTGGGCTTTTTGCTGGGCAGGGGAACAGTTTATGAACAGTTATTGTATTCCTGAGTTATGTTTACATACGAAATATTGACTCTAAAAAATGGCTAATTTCATCTGACAAGATATTTTGCCGTTTCATGTTTTAATGAAAAACACTTAAATTGTTTTTTTTTCTTTTATTAAATTAGTAAGTACATATAGTGACTAATTAAAACCTTTAAAAAAACTAACTAAAATCTCATAAAAAACAAAAAACTATAGCTAAGCATGGTTGAACAAAGTAATCAGTATAATCACTAACATCGATTATTTTTTGTGTTTGAAGATGAACGCAAATGAACACATTCTTAAAATAAAGTACAATTTGGATGGGTTAAAGTGTCATAAAAAGGCTGATAGTCTGCAGGCATTAACAGTTTGAGTTCTTGCAGGTGCAAAAATTTTAACTCAATGGCACATGGTGAATTATATAACGGTGGATGTTTGGCAGGGTAAGATTTCGGCGAGGGACGTCTGGGTATATCAGTCTACATATCTGTGAAGTTCAGTTTGTACCGATTATTTCCCTCATATCTCATAATCCAATCAGAATTTAGAATTTTTTAAAATTCAACCAATCACATCAGTTTTATACTGATTAAACTTCATCTAACCTCTAGCTTTTGCGACTATTAGTCTAAGTCTACTACTAGTACATTAAGAATTAGTGGCTTATGGCACTACATTATCGCACGCGTCCAAGTTTGCAAAACGAGGCGCGTAGCGGGAGTTTTGCAATGAACAAGTGCGATAATATGCCATAAGCCACGAATTTCTTATACTATTTTTTCTATTTTACCCCATTTTTAACGGTTTGAAAGAAATAAAATTTTTCAGTATTGCGGTAATCTAGTAGTGCTTTGTGAATCTAGTATTCTTTACTTTTACAAAAACAAAAGAAAATTTAACACAAATTTAATTTTATTGTGTTCATTTGACATTTAAATTTCAATTATTTGAATTTAAAGATTAAATAAATACCGTTTGTTTTTTGTTCCTGATATTGTATAATAATTTTATTAAATATTTTGAATTACAAAACACACGTAAATAGAAGTATAGGTTATGAAATTAAATTTTCGTTTATGCGCCTGTGTTTGCTTTGTATAGGGAAGAAATTCCTCGTGTCTCGTGTCCCTACTATTCAAATATTTGGGTATTTTTAATAATAAGTCTTCATGATTTATAAACAAATTAATTAGATAATTAAAGTTTATCATTAATCTATACTATTAATATGTATGTTATTTGCCACTTTAATTTAATATAAATTAGTACCAACCCTAAAAACAAAAAAGCAGTAAAAAAAATGTTCCGTGAAAAAAAAACATCCAATAAAGCACTCAAATGACGTCATCAGAACATCGAAATGTCGACATTAAATGGGTAAAATAGAAAAAATTATTTTTTTGCACTCAGTGCATGTAAAACTACCAGATAAGTACGTGAATACGCCTACCGAAACAATAGAATTACGTACTAGTGTTTCAAAAATGTAGCAAAAACACTGGGTTAATAGAGCATTTTGCTACAATAGTATATTGAAAAATAAGTCTCACAAAAAGTAGTTGTGGCACGTGTTTTTCATACTATTTTTTCTATTTCGCAAAAATTTACTTCAAATACTTGAAGAAAATGTTAATATTTGATCTAGTGTTTTTTTTTGGTTTAAAGCTATGTTGGTACAGTAGTTGATATCCTAATAAAGTTAGCAACAAATGCTGTTGAAAGTTTGCTATCTTCAAAATAATGTGTTGAGATGTTTAATCGTCGTTTAATTCACTAGTTAGTTACAAAACTTTTTCGCCGACCTTACTTTGTAATTTTAATAAAATTATATACCCTAATAATTCTAGAGAAGAGATGCTATTGTGAACGCACCTTTTTGTGAAATTGTCACAAATATAACCTAACTTCATCGTTTCTACTTTTTTGTGAGAGCTTGGCCTTTAATAATTATTTACTTTTATTGCCAACAGTATTTTAATATAAGCTTACTAAGGTGATGGAGAATTAAATTACTCAATTTCGATTGTTTTGTCGAAATAAAATAGTTTTCATCACAGTAAAACAAGAAGACTAAATGTTTTTGTGGGAACGGATTGGTGCTTAATCAATATAATGGTCCACGTACAAAGATAACACCAAAAGCGTTTGACAATGTTTGATATATCATGGATGTAACTTAAGCACATCTCGAACAAGTTGAACTTTATATAATGATTTGTCGCATCATACTGAAGAAAGATATTTATATCCTTACTGTGTGCAAGCAGTTTACCAACTTATTGAGACAATTATCCTGCACATATTCAATACTGTCAATGGCTTTGCAACACTTTTATCAAGGACATATTTGCTGAAGACTCCTTACCGATGAATTTTTGTTTTACATTTACCGTTCTATAATTTCACAAACATGTGCATGTAGAGTTTACAAAAAACATTTTGCTAAAGTGGTTCCGGTACACCTCGAAAAGATCTTTTCAGGAGTCGGAATGTTTACTTTTTATAGTTTTGATTTTTTCTTACAGCCCTACTTACAGAATTTAACTTTTAAACAATAAGTAAATAATATTGAAGAACTGCTGGGATAATAGTTTGTAAAATAGATGAGCTGAACACCCTTAACATGTTATTAAACGTTATCATTGGAATGTTGCATACAGTACAAAAATGTCTTAAAAATCACTGTGAACAAATTAAAGATGTATTACATATGTAGATTAATGTCGATTTGTTATTATTACAATTTGCTTTACTACAAATTACGACAGATTTTTTATTTATACTTTCATGTTGTAGTTGATTGAAGATAAAACGACAATATGTATGTATAGTTGCCTATACTAAAATCAATTTTGTTTAATTATTGTAAGTCATAAAATTTTTAGAATCCCTAAAACAGTACGGAAAGAGCTTCTATTTCCGTATCGTGTACAATACGGAAACAAAGCTATAGAAATTGCGAAATAGAAAAAAAATATTTGCATAGGCACACAATTTCAGTTACGAGAAATCACTTTACATCTCTAATATAGCAAAAACTCTTTCAGATCTGTAATAATTGAAAATTCGAAATGACGAACGACAGCTTGTATATTATTTGTCACTATTATGTAGATGGAAATAGTAGCGTGCGTTGTACACACAAATTGCTGATGTACTTACATTTTTCGTTATTTAGAATGCAATTTACGCACCTTGTATTTTTTGTAAATGCCGAAAAACAAATCAAATCTTCAAATAAAAGTTTGACAATTAAATAGGTTAACTCAGACTGAATGACAAATGTATGCATTATGTGCATTTGCGTTGTAGCCACAGCTCACTAATTAAATGTTGTGGTTTAAATGTTATAATATCAGAAATTGTGAATTTTGAAAAATATAATAGGATACGCAACTTGTGCGTAAACAATATTCGGGAATTCGTGCCAATGCCACCCTCGTGTTCTCACGCGCACTCGGAGCTGGCAAACTGTCACTCATTCCCAAAGAATCTGTTTACGCACATGTCACGTAAATAACTATTTCCAAATTCATATGATTGCAAAAAATTATTAAAAATATAAGAACAGTAGTAGCCTTTGTGTTATTATGTGAAAAATTGTTAAACGTCAAACAATATTTCTTAAAATGGAACGGTTCAGTAATGCGAGTATTGATGTGATTAACGATTATTTTGTGATCAGAAGACTATATTTTAAATGGTGAATTAACAATTGAAACGTTGGCAAATATTATGACCGATTACGCATTCAATATGAAGAAGCATGACGCCACGGAATATAAAGAAGGTGTTGTAAAGACTATGTGGAATATAACTGCCAAGAATTTGCAACAAAAATATTACAATGAGTACAATGTGGTGTTCGATCCGTTTAAAGAAGTTCAGTTCGAAAAAGCAAGAAATGCTCGCGACGCTAAAAGAAAATTGTTGCAGCGAGACCCTTCAAAACGGAAGCAGAGTGCAACCGCATTCACACAGCAAGAGCATCTGTCTATAGTGAATTTATTTGATGAAAATACCCCAGATGGACTGCAACGGAAATTTTACCAAATTGCGGCAGTTGAATTGGCTTGGCGAGGAGGAGAAGCGGCCAATTGTGTAGTTGAATATTTTTTGGAAGAATTTGATAATAGTGGTGATCCCACAGGTTTGAATGTTTTAAATTTTCAATAAATGCTTAAGGCTGTTCTCTCAGGGAGCTATAAAGTTTATGTAAATTAATCCCGCTTATTTTTAGAAATGTTTTCCTGATTTTGCACAAACATATAGCTAACATTATTATTTATGTCGTGCAGGAGCTATGTTTTTTATTTTCGTTTTCGTTGTATTTAATTTAATTAGAAAGTAAAATAATAGAAAAATGGATTTCCTTATAAGCCCAAATTTCGACTCCTGCGCGACATAGATAATAATTTTCTGACAACTCTACTTTTTTTTTTTAATTTTACTTAAAAATGAATGAGAAAACTTAAAATTAATTAAACGATAAATACTGAACTCTTGGAGAATTGTGAAATGAATGTACTCGCGGGCGAATTTTTCTGAGCGCAACAGGCCAGACTTGGAAGCCGATTAATATTAATAGATAATAATATATTGTTGAATTGTTGATGTCAATTTTTTTTGTACATGACGTGCATTTTAAACAGTTTTAGAAACAGAAAAACTAACAAATAGGTATTTATGTAACAAGAAATAAAAATAGTGAACCGCCTACTAGAAATCTGAAATTGTCCCGAGTGATAAAACAGCCTTAACACTTTCATTAAATCGAAATCATATTTCAGGACGCGAATCGAATACAATCCTGTATTCACCAAAACAACTCAAGGTGGTGCTTTTACAAACGATTTTCTTGAACTGTAACGGACTTATTTTAGATAATTATTTGGGAAATAATCTTAACATCTACCCCTCTAACTGTAAGTTGTGCCGGTTAAACTTGAGAAAATGTCCTTAACATAATCGGTCTCGGGAATTTAGTAGGCGAATTATTATGTTTCGAACATTTAATAAAGTTTAACCGGCAAAACTTACAGTTCTCGGATATAACCTATGAATAATCCCTTCTGGCAAATGTCAGTCACACACGGATCTCCAGTTTTACAGGTCGAATACTGGTATAAATTGTTGAGTCATATTTAAAGAAATCTTGATATGTCAATGTAATGACATTGTATGGCGATGGCTTTTCTCTGGCTGATCTAATAATATGTATATAGTCAGCAAGAATAAAAACGTCCCGTTTTTGTCCGAACTTCCTTTCGATAGTGCTATGAATGGAGTCAACCTCCATCTGGGTATGACCCAAATATTTTTGTTCTATCGTTATATTTTTCTCTATAGAAAACTCGAGGAGACAATTTGATAACTTACTATTTCGATTTTGATAACAACAGCCGTCGCTCCATATTACAATTTTTGAAGGTTTGTGCTTCTCGATTTCACCTAAAAGGAACTTCATCATAACTGAAGTAAAAATATCGCTTTCTAAACCTACATTGGCCTCATGCCATAAAAAGCAAGATATATCTTTATCATTCAAATTGTAGAATGTCAGGTTGTGAATCTTTAACTTGGTTTTGAAGTAAATTGATGATGCCTGCGAACGTGGGCACAACAAAACCGCGTGGAGATCCACGGTATAAACACAGATCTTTTCATCGTCAGAGGAGGTTGCAGATTCTTTGTCTTTATTCTTCTCTTCTCGTGCTTCTAGTGATGTGTGCTTCATAGTGTTATCTAAATTTCCATTTTTGTGCATCATACATGCATTACACTGGTCTTTTTCGGAGAGTAGATGTCGAGATTCATAGATTTGAACACTTTCATGAATGTTCTCCATGAACATACCCTTCTACTTTCTTGTTCCCAGGTTTCACGGAATACGGAATATAAGTGCCTATAACTATTCCATATTGATTCCAAATATAGTTTTCGACTTGATGATCTACAGTAATGTGACTCTACCTTCGGCAAATGTTCTAGAAACTCACGACCAATTTTCTGACAATCGGTTTCTGAAGAGTTTTCTTTTTCTAGAATAGTGGGAGTTTTATCGATGGTCCTCCCATCAAGTGTCCATTTTCTAATCGATTTTTCTTCAATAGATAATGTCCCAAGGAACATTTTCTTACAAACGTGTCTCCTTATTCTCTTATTATTATTTGTGAGAATATAAAGATAATATTTAAAGGCAATATTTTTGCAAGACTCTTCTGGTGAAATTGATTTAAGCCTATTTTTTGGCTGAAAATGTGACACTAATGTAGAAAAGTACACTTTATTTGCTTCCCATGAGCTAAGGTTCCAAAAACTATTAAATATGGATATTCGATCGTAGTAGATAAACAGGAGGGGTTCTGGACCACATCAGATACTTAGACCACGACGGATACTTTGTGGTGGGGGAACTAGGATACTTTGTGGTGGGAGAACTTGACCACAAGATGGCGGCAATTTCGGGGCGGGGTTCTGGTCTACAAAATGGCGGACTACAAGATGGCGGGGTTTAGGACCACAAAATGGCGGACTACAAGATGGCGGCAATTTCGGGGCAGGGTTCAGGACCACAACATGGTAGATCACAAGATGGCGTTAACTTTGGGGGCGGGGTTCTGGTCTACAAAATGATGGACTACAAGATGGCGGTAACTTCAGGGCGGGTTCAGGACCACAAAATGGCTGAAAATTTGAGATGGAAATCGATCGTTTTTTCGGTTTTTCTTGGAAAATAAAAATCTGATCGAGTCATGTCTGTGCTCATTTTGTTCATATTTTAATTTTCTACCACGTTTCTTTTACTCCATTAACATTGGTTTATTAGTATGCAGCCAGGAACGAAAAACTAAAAAAGACGTTTTTTTGCACCGCGCAGGTTTAAATTCAAACCCGTTTTTATCCAAAACGGCTGCTTTTGGCGACAAATACTAAGAGTGCCTTTTGTTTCTATAACTGAATGGATAATAGGTCTGGCTAGTCAAAAATGATATACAATGCGACACAAAAAAGTTATGGTTAATTAAATTCAGGAACAACAATGTATGTGGAGCCCTCTAACGTTAAACAAAAAACTAAGTTAATATTTGAGTTTCTCGTCATCAATATACACAGTATCCCAAATTTCGTCCAATTGCCATGTTACTTAACAAAAATATAAGCAAAAAACCACATACAATGGTTTTTTTGGATGCCTTGTATCTCAGAAACCAAGCCGTTGCGGACCCATGTTCATGTGAACTTTGTATCTTAAAATTAGTCAAAGATTCACACTTTAAAGTTTGTATGAGTACCAAAGGAAAGGAACACTAAACTGCAGCGTCTATTTAACAAACAGAAAAACACCAAAAACTGTACAAGTACTTAACTAACACTCTGCATAATTTCTTAACTAATTATTTATATGCCCCAAAAATAAAAAAAACGATTATAAACAATTAGAAATTTTTTTTCAAAAATATTGTACTATTACATTTGTTTATAAACAATTTATAAAAAATTTTATAAAATCCATTAAATGCCTCAATGTATCTCTTATACATCCAGCAATACCATACATATACAAATATCAAAAAATTTGGGATTTTTCTCACTGCGTTAATTTTGTTGTTACTTATTCGAAAGATTTTCATACAATAATAAATAAAGGGCAAAAATTAAAGTTTGTTATTGTCATTTTGGCGCTCTTTGTGTATGGCGCCCCGATGCCACGCATCGGTTTTTTTACATTGTATACTAGATCGAATTCGTTTTTTTAATTTTTCTTCAAATTTTCATGACATAATCCTAGTAAATGTCATTCTGGGAAATTTTCTACAGCAAAAAAATCCAAAAAATTCCAATGGACTTTTTCAATAGTTCAAATTGAGCTACCGGATATGAAACATGCCGCAAATCGCCGATTTTTGGCCATTTTCGGGTTTTTCGAAGATATAACAAATCTATGCATTTTTATGAAAATAGTCGAGAGAGCAAAGTTGTAGTGCTTATCAACACTCATCAGATGGCGCTAGCGTTTTTAGAACTCAAAATCTGACCATTTTAATGTGACGAAAATAGACATTTTTGCGTTTTTCGAACATAGGGCCGGAGAGCAAAGTTATAGTAGTCAGAAATACCAGTAATTTGGTCCAAACTAGATGGCGCTAGCGGTCATGAAACTCAAAATATGGCCGTCGAAAAACCCAAAAAAATAATAACTTTTTGGGTTTTTCGATAATAGGACAGAATCTATGCATTTTTATAAAAATAGTAAAGATAGCAAAGTTATAGTAGGCGGAATACCCCCCAGGATGACTGGACTAAATGTATATGGTTTGTTAAAGTTGTAAAGCCGGTATATGTCTTTATTCAAATCTCCTTGTAACAGTACTTTTCTGCTGCTAGTAGACCTTCTTCTGAGTTGAGTCTTAATTTTCTCCAGTTGTAGAGGATTGAATAAAAAAAATATAAATTAATTTCATTTTGATCGCTTTTTGTTGCTTATAAAAACGTAGAACCATTTTCATGTTCGATAAACTGAACGTCTCGAGAAACAAATATAATATTTTTCTTTAATTCTTAGAGTCAGTACGGTTTTAGTTATTTTAGTTATTAACGTAGCATGGAGTTGCTTTAATTTTCTTCTTTGGCTGGGAATATGCATTTGCTTTTTAACAAAATATTTGAGCGTTTTTTTTCCACTCCATATTTCTTTTGACATTTGTTCTATGAGTCTGCTAGGTAATTTATTTAACAAATAGACTGATGCATGAACAGCTTCGGCTCAAAAAACGTTTGGTAATTTTGCTGCAATTAGCAAGCAACGTGCATTTTCCATTAGAGTGCGGTTGAATCTTTCTGCCTTCCTATCTTGATCTGGTGCATACGGGCAACTAACCTGGTGTTAAAATATTCACCGCACCATTGTCTATTTTAGGTAATTGATTTTCTGTTCAGTTGGAGTTTCGACATAATTTTCATAAAACTTATTTGATATTTTCTTTTTAAAAATAGACCATCGTATGGTGACTGTAGTCCTCAAGCAATGTAAGTATAGGTCAACGGTTATTTTAAGGCATAACTTTTTTGTCTTTAACTTTTAAGCATTTGTGACACTAGATTATTAAATTTTCAGGTATTCTAGTACTAAAAGGTACTCTTACTTTAAGTCATTAGGATACACCGTTTTCTAGAAAATGGAATTGAAAATTTCTAGCTCCCTTAGGAAGCATTTTCGGACTAGGTGAATTGGGTTAAATTGTCTTAAAATTATCCGAGGAATCTCCGGTCTTCGTTTGTCAGGAGAGATTCTGGACACCCTGTATATAGAATCCGCGTGATCGAATTGGCGACAGAATTTGCTACGATGTGATATTACATGTTTCTATACCTAAATCAAATTAATTAAGAGTTATTTCTAAAAAAAACAGAAAATGTAATTAAATGACGATATACTATGTATAAGTCATTGTCATCCTATAGTTATAACCAAACTGGCTAATAGTATTGTATAAGATGATTAATGAACGTGTGTTCTTAAATGCTTTTGTATTTTGCTTTATAAATCCTAACGCTCTCATTGCTTGTGCGCAGGTCTGCGTTATATGAGATCTAACATTATACCTTAATCTTATGCAATCTGTTAATTATGCAACTATATTAAATTTTTCTTTTCTTAGTGAATGTAATGGTTTTACATTTGTTTATATTTACTTTCATTTTAATTTTATTATACGAATCAATGAAACAATATCGTTTTGCAAATCAATACAATCATGCATTAAAGCAAAAAATTAGAAGCTGCATATATTTAGTCGTTCGTCGTCCTTGACACACACAAAAAAATTAGTTTATCTAACAGTATGTAGCATACTGGTAGATAAACTAATTACATCAACCGCAAACATAAGTTTAATATTTCTTGACTTTTTTCGCATAGATCAGTGTTGATTTTCAGTAAAATATGACTATACAAATATTTGTATGAATGACAGTGTTGCAATTGGTCTATAATTAATGATATCCCTCAAATTAAATACCAGTGTAACTCTGACTATCTTCCATTTGCCCTGAAAAAAGAGTTGTTTGCATGAATATCAGCCACTCTGTATCTAGTTACATGATGAACTCCATCTGATATTTTGTATCGATTCAAGAATTTCGAGAGTAAATTCGATTTTTTCCAATAAGTTATTAGTTTACGTTTTATAAAAATGATGTGTTTACCCACATAATTGTCCTGATTATGTCGTTATTTACTGTACGTGTCTAAATCACACCGCACTATAGATTAGGGATACCACATTTGCATTGATTATAATTGAATTGTTTTGTTTTATCGAGCATGTTACTCCACATCATAAATGATATCAGAAGTTTTTAATGAAACTTGGTATATCGAGGTTTTTTTTATAATACCGTAGGTATATTTTTTGATTTTAGAATATTTACTACATTGTTGTTTCTTCATATTTTTCTTCAAATCAAAAATCAATCATGTTAATTTTTCAAAAATTAGTTATTAAACAACGTATATTTGAAATTTTTTTCTACAACGCAATTTTTTCATTTTTTTAAAGCAGCAATTATTTGACTGATTTCGTGTATACAAGCAAGGACTTAGATTACTATAAATCATTAAAATTTTAAGGTGAATTATAGTTACATAACAATTTGGAAAACATTTTTAAATCTTTTGCTTTCTCAAGGTTCAGTTGTTGTTTTCAGTTTTTCGAGAAAAAAATTGTGAATCGCATTCAGTAGTACCAAAACGATGTGGAGTTTTCATTCCTGTGTCCCGGAAAATTTGAAGCATTCTGTTTAACATGGGGAATTTGAAAAATCCGATTTATATGTCCTCAAAGTGTGTTTAGGATATTTTCAATATCCGAACACTTAACAATCTGTTCTAGAAAACGTTTTAAATATTTAATAATAATTCGAAATGTACGAGGGTTCAAATCCCAGTCTTTAAACATCACTCACATTCTCGCCCTCAAGGTTTAAAAGAAATTTCTTCTACCACTTCAGAAACAATTCCAGCTTTTCTCCCTTATATTCACAAGGTTACTGATCGAATAGGCAAGCCTCTTCGAAATAACGGCATTAAACCTATTTTTACATCATCTAACAAAATCTTATAAGTTTTACCTTCCTCTAAGGATAAGTTTTTCTTTTTCAATAGGAATATCAGGAGAGTATACAAATCATTAAGCATCCGAACAATTTCAATCTAGACCATGGTTCCGAACTTTCACCTTTGTGGATTCCAGTTGTTAAACCCACGCCCTCTCCTATTTTGATGTTAACGACACGTGACGCTTTCTTTTCTACAGAGTTGCCCATTAGTGCGAGGAAGGTGGATATATCGAAAAATATTGGGGTTAGAAAAAAACTTTTGCAATGAAAGTTGTGCAATGAGCTGCACATTTTAAAATATTTTTGTTTATACAGGGTGTTTCATAAAAGTGTGACATACCGAAGTTATGGTTTTTTAAATAGAACCACTCATTTTTTATTAGAAATTTGGATTCCTTGAGAAATTTTAATGTGACTATGCATTATACATAGTGTCTAAAATGGAGGGTTTTTGCATTATTTCACTTTTTCCGGAAAAAATAGATTTTTCGAAAAAATTAAATTACACAATTATCCTGGAATTCATCCATCTGCGATTTCGTGTGCTAACTAAAGCTGGTTGTTCACCTATCTAACCTTACTAGGTTTTGAGTAATCAATTATTTAAATTGAACTCCCTAAATTCATGGATAACTTGATTTTTTCAAATGGCACTACCTACTTTTTTATGTGCCGGTGAACGTGGAATTTGATAAGCCTTCTAATGATAGGGTTGTAGGTATCTAACTCTTACGGATTTTTGAGTAAAAAATTTTGAAAAGTATGTCGAAACTCCAACTGAACAGAAAATCAATTACCTAAAATAGACAATGGTGTGGTGAATATTGTAACACCAGGTTAGTTGCCCGTATGCACCAGATCAAGATAGGAAGGCAGAAAGATTCAACCGCACTCTAATGTAAAATGCACGTTGCTTGCTAATTGCAGCAAAATTACCAAACGTTTTTTGAGCCGAAGCTGTTCATGCATCAGTCTATTTGTTAAATAAATTACCTAGCAGACTCGTAGAACAAATGTCAAAAGAAATATGGAGTGGTAAACAAAACGCTCAAATATTTTGTTAAAAAGCAAATGCACATATTCCCAGCCAAAGAAGAAAATTAAATCCTAAAGCAACTCCATGCTACGTTAATAACTAAAATAACTAAAACCGTACCGACTCTAAGAATCAAAGAAAAATATTATGTTTGTTTCTCGAGACGTTCAGTTTATCGAACATGAAAATGGTTCTACGTTTTTATAAGCAACAAAAAGCGATCAAAATGAAATTAATTTATATTTTTTTTATTCAATCCTCTACAACTGGAGAAAATTAAGACTCAAATCAGAAGAAGGTCTACTAGCAGCAGAAAAGCACTTTTACAAGGAGATTTGAATAAAGACATATACCAGCTTTGCAACTTTAACAAACCATATACATTTAGTCCAGTCATCCTGGGGGGTATTCCGCCTACTATAACTTTGTTATCTTTACTATTTTTATAAAAATGCATAGATTCTGTCCTATTATCGAAAAACCCAAAAATTTATTATTTTTTTGGGTTTTTCGACGGCCATATCTTGAGTTTCATGACCGCTAGCGCCATCTAGTTTGGACCAAATTACTGGTATTTCTGACTACTATAACTTTGCTCTCCGGCCCTATGTTCTAAAACGCAAAAATGTTAATTTTCGTCACATTAAAATGGTCAGATTTTGAGTTCTAAAAACGCTAGCGCCATCTAGTTTGAACCATCTGATGAGTGTTGATAAGCACTACAACTTTGCTCTCTCGACTATTTTCATAAAAATGTATAGATTTTGTTATATCTTCGAAAAATCTGAAAATGGCCAAAAATCGGCGATTTGCGGCATGTTTCATATCAGGTAGCTCAATTTGAACTATTGAAAAAGTCCATTGGAATTTTTTGGATTTTTTTGCTGTAGGAAATTTCTCAGAATGACTGTTTTAATTATTAATTATTAAATCTTAGCTATAACTTGACGAAAAAAAAATATTTTTTGCACGTGGTCGTTTGTTTGTTGGGACGTCATAGACAATAGACAGTGAGAAAAATCCCAAATTTTTTGATATTTGTATATGCATGGTATTGCTGGATGTATCTCTTATTGAGGCATTTAATGGATTTTATAAAATTTCTTTAAAGCCATTATTTTATAAATTGTTTATAATCATTTCTTTTTATTTTTGGGGCTTATAAATAATTAGTTAAGAAATTATGCAGAGTGTTAGTTAAGTACTTGTACAGTTTTTGGTGTTTTTCTGTTTGTTAAATAGACGCTGCAGTTTAGTGTTCCTTTCCTTTGGTACTCTTACAAACTTTAAAGTGTGAATCTTTGACTAATTTTAAGATACAAAGTTCACATGAACATGGGTCCGCAACGGCTTGGTTTCTGAGATACAAGGTATCCAAAAAAACCATTGTATGTGGTTTTTTGCTTATATTTTTGTTAAGTAACACGGCAATTGGACGAAATTTGGGATACTGTGTATATTGATGACGAGAAACTCAGATATTAATTTATTTTTTTGTTTAACGTTAGAGGGCTCCACATACATTGTTGTTCCTGAATTTAATTAACCATAACTTTTTTGTGTCGCATTGTATATCATTTTTGACTAGGCAGACCTATTCTCCATTCAATTATAGAAACAAAAGGTACTCTTAGTCGCCAAAAGCAGCCGTTTTGGATAAAAACGGGTTTGAATTCAAACCTGCGCAGTGCACAAAACGTCTTTTTTTTTAGTTTTTTCGTTCCTGGCTGAATACTAATAAACCAATGTTAATGGAGTAAAAAGAAACGTTATAAGAAATCTTATCATTATGAGAGTTTACGTTCAACGGCACATAAAAAAGTAGGTGGTGCCATTTGAAAAATCAAGTTATCCATGAATTTAAGGACTTCAATTTAAATAATTGATTACTCAAAACCTAGTAAGGTTAGATAGGTGAACAACCAGCTTTAGTTAGCACACGAAATCGCAGATGGATGAATTCCAGGATAATTGTGTTATTTAATTTTTTCGAAAAGTCAATTTTTCCGGAAAAAGTGAAATAATGCGAAAACCTTCCATTTTAGACACTATGTATAATGCATTAGATCACATTCAAATTTTTCAAGGAATCTAAATTTGTTATAAAAAATGGGTGGTCCCAATAAACCGCTATAACTTTGGTATGTCGCACTTTTATGAAACACTCTGTGTAAACGAAAATAATTTTAAAATGTACAGCTCATTGATCTGCACAACTTTTATTGCAAAAGTTTTTTTTCTAACTCCAATATTTTCCGATATATTCACCTTCCTCGCACTAATGGGCAACCCTGTATATATACGGAGGTATTTCCCTAATTACTAAGACTTCTTTAGTCTAGAATCTTGCTTGTTTGAGAAGTTGATTACCTGACTTTTAGTGGTCTACCTTGAACTTCCTCTTGTTTGTGGCGAAACGTTGGCAACTACGGTTATATTTTCGACACGGTCCAATCCCGGAAGAAGTTTTTGTTTCAACAACGACTCCGTGGAAGTCGCAATTCTTAGATTTATTAGAATATTATTAAATTAGACAGTTTTTGGAAATCACATACGGTAAACGCTAAAAATAACGTCATAATAAATTACGTTAGTCCATTCTGCGCATGCGTAATGACAATGTATTTTATATTTTTTTGCAATTTTTTTAATATTTTATTTAATGAAGATATTGTCAATTGTGTGCACTTTCGCTCAGATCGGAAGTAGATCTCAACTTCGTTATTTCAAATGAAACATCTTGTATATTATTAAGTGTAATTTTATCTTTCTATAACACGCAGTTTTCCCTAAAAAAATTATACACAAGTTTTTGTTTAATCGTACATTACACACGGAGGCGGAAAGTATTCCATTCTTATTTCGCCTCGGTGAACTCTTCTCGAGAATTGCCGAGGTTTGTATACTCTTTTATTCACAATTAACTATTTAATAGTATATTACGTAACGAGAATTGTAAGATGCATATTACGTACGACTGTGAGTGCCTAATCACGGGAGTACGTAATTGCTTTACAATTCGAATTATGTACTATACTTTATCTACGACCACCTGAATACCGCTGACAACTTTTTGTAATTAGGATTGCAATATATTATGTTAGTGTGTATAATATAATATATATTGAAGGGATCACCATTAACTTCATATTTGAGTTTGTCACATACGGGTTCCTTATTTATGTAGTCGTATTCAACTTCTCCTCATTTCTTCTCATAAACACTTCCAAAGTCTAAGTAGTTTTATAACATTATTAAAGTTAAACATAGTATTTCCTGTTACCACGTTCTTAAGAATATGAGCTTAAGTATGTATGTATACATATATGTTTCCTCTAGAATTTACATAACATTATGTAGTAGAATATTGTTTTTCTACTCCTATTCTAGAATACTAACATTTTGGATTACTTATCAATTACAGAATAGCTAGATTCAAAAACATCGTGCGAGAATATTCTCGCACTTGTAAGGGAATGAGCACAGGTACGGTCATCTCGTGGCTGTTAACATAAGGTGGCGTTTGGGGACAATTATTACAAAAAATTTGATTAACGATGCTTAATTGTAGTAATATCGGGTATAAATAATACAATTTAATTTTTAATTTCTAGTATAACTCATTTTAAAAGATATATAAACGTAAAATTAACTTCCAAAAAATGTAACCTCCAAATATTTTGAATGTTGTTTGAAAGTGTAATCTGTCAGTAGGTACCTATATACCAGAGTGGTTCGATTCAATTAAGCTAATTTTTGTAGGACGAATGATAACAAATTTTGACAACAACTAATTGCAACACCATGCCTTATAAGATTCTGAAAAAGCCTATAGTATCACGGTAAATAGATGAGTCATGCGCTGATTATTGTTTATTTGTGGTTTTAAAAATTATCTATAGGAAATTGAAAAAGTGCGATTAAGATTCCGGATCATGGCATTCGGTTTTATAATAAAAGCCTAATCACTACCAATATGTTTGCGGTTGTGTATTTGACAAAAACTTTTCTTGTGAAATTTGTGGAAAATTGAATTGAATTTGAAGCTCGAGGTGGAGAGATAAATTAAAAACTACCCAAGATTTAATTAGCCCCTAATTTAAGATAGCGCTCACACAGAACTGTGCAAAACGTCGGTTAATTAAATCCAGGCTAGTGGTTTTTAGTTTATCTCCCCACCTCGAGGAATCCTTACAAGGATATTCAGCTATAAAATTTAACTGGAATACTTTGTTGAAAATTAAGCCTGATATTTTTGTAGGAAAAAAGAAAGATACGTGGTATATGATGGATCCGCGTACAGGACAAAGACAACAAATTCTTGGTTGGGAGAAACTAAGCCCGACATGTCCTATCGAAAGCACCGATGCTGTTTATATCGGACGAACCCAATATTCAATTATGATGGTAGATAGTCGAAACACCAATCGAAAGTGGAATGTAACCTTTTACGATTATACGGCGAATCCAGCAAGCAAAGAAATCCTTAGCAACTACGGTAAATTGTAAACGTCGATTATTGAAATTATTTCTTTGAATGATTCGTTTATATAGATTTGGTTCACTTTGCATCAACATCCACTGGTCGTCTTGTAACGATGGATCGAAGAAGGGGGGCCTTGATGTGGGATATCGATTTAGAAAGTCCTGTAGTTTCAGTTTATATTATGGATTCTAATGGTTTATTAACTTTGCCGTTTACGACTATGGCGAATCATACAATATCGCATATGGCCACACATTTACTCACGCATCAACAACCATTCCAATACCAACCAACTAATATGAAACTTTAGTAAGTATCGGATTATGAGTAATCAACATCTTACGATATTGTTCTAAATTTAACTACTACTTACTACATTTATGAATAATAGAAACGGTACATAAATTGTGTAAATTAAAATGCGACCGGGTCATAAAGTACTATTTTTAGTTAAAGATTTAAATTCTGAGCTCATTTAACTTATTAATGATGAAAGTACATTAGAATTATTATTTGATCGTCTCAAGGTGGGCGAAACAGATCAGCTGATGATTGTCTACTTCAATATGAAAGGAAACTCAAAATTAATGGTTTATTTTTTATTGAAATTTTAGATAGTTCCAGCAAATATAAATTCATTATTCGTGATTAAATATTTTACTGTTTATTGACTAATTTAGAGCTTAATCAGTAAGACATTCTTTAACGCTAATTTACAATTAAATTTATTAAGGTCAAATATACATTTAGTTCGACATACAAACATCTAACCATCGATTGAAATTTGTAGGATTCATCTCAAGGTGATAGTAGCCACTCTTTGTTCCGATTTAAAAATTAATAATGCGTTCCTGATATATCCATTTTTGCTACTAGCATGAACATTAATTAAACGCCTTAGCGATTCGATTCTTGGAGTCTTTTAGGGAAATGGAGTTGAGACGAAGGTTGTTTTTGGTGTCTTATCAGCCCAAAGAGGTCATTTGCACTACATTTTGATGCGGGGGTGCTATTTGTCGTACTCCAATGGTAGGGTTCTCAACTGCTGATAACGATGTCAAGTTACATATTCTCTTCAGTTTAAACATGTATCCTAGTATTTTGTCGTAGTTAGAAATTGTAGTTTTTTTAAATCTCGGCTCGGGGATATCGTTGTACTTTCGAATTATCTACTTTAAAATTATAATAATCCAGTCATCCTGGGAAATTTTCTACAGCAAGAAAATCCAAAAAATTCCAATGGACGTTTTCAACGTATAAGGGGGTATTTTAGTGCGCTAAACACGATCGTATGGTCCAAATTGAGCTACCGGATACGGAACATGCCCCAAATCGCCGATTTATGACCATTTTTTGGCCAGTTTCGGGTTTTTCGAAGGTGTAACAAAATCTATGCAATTTTATGAATATAGTCAAAAAAGCAAAGTTGTAGTGCTTATCAACATTCATCATCTGGTTCGAATGGCTCGATGGCGCTAGCGTTCTTAGAACTGAAAGTATGGCCATTTAAATGTGGTGCAAATGGCCATTTTTGCGTTTTTCGAAGATATGCATTTTTATAAAAATAGTCAGGAGAGCAAAGTTATAGTAGTCAAAAATACCAGTAATCTGGTCCAAACTAGATGGCGTTAGCGGTCATGAAACTCAAAATATGGCCGATTTAGCGTCAAATAAATAATAACTTTTTGAGTTTTTCGACAATAGGACAGAATCGATGCATTTTTATAAAAATAGTAGAGATAACAAAGTTATAGTAGGCGGAAATACCCATAATCTCATATCATAGCCCATACTTTTTCCTTAGAAAGGCTTCTCTTGACGTTTCTTTTTACTTTGCTTAGTTTTTGAGATATCGTCATTTTTATAAACTAATACATGATGAAAAAAATTGCGTTAGAAAGCAAATTTTATTTTTTAACTTTAAAATTACAAAGATTGAAATGAAAAACAGACAGAATTAAATTAATTTAAAATTGAATTATCACAACGCTTGTTCAAAGTACATGCCATTGGCATCAATGCATTTTTCACATCTCCCTCATAGTTTATATGACACTTCGGCCTTTATTTTTCTTGCACCAACCTCAAACCATAAATGACAACAGTTTATAGGTATTCCAGAAGTAATGAATATTTTTTAAAGAATTGTTATCGTAATATTATGATTTTATCTTTTTATCTATTTATATTCTCAAGTAAGCAAATAATTGTTAGGAATTAGCGAAATAAAAAAATAAAATATGTTTCATTTACGACATTTTATATTCTTTGTGGAATTAAATTACAAAATCTTTTGTTGTTAATTTAAGCCAAACACGTACGTTTCTTGCACCAACCTCAAACTATAAATGATGACGGATTAAAGGTGTTCCAGGAATAGTAAACATTTTTAGGGAATTATTCTCATAATAGTTATTATGGGCACATAATGCATTAATGTATTCATTAAAATTTGTTGAACAAACGAAGTAAGAATGAAATGATTTTATACGTTTTAATGTAGTTATTTCTTAACAAAACTAATAGTGTATATGAATTATAGAAAGAAAAGAAAATTACGTACCACAAACTATTTTATATAAGATAGCAAAAGACCTATTTAAAACTAAATACAAATACATTAATAACAAGTTCCCAACATTACGAGGATATATTGAAAAATTCTTAGCCTACTATAGAACCAACCAAAATTTCAATGTCAAAATATTTTATTACTCAACATATTCTCTTCTTAATTGGATACATTTATTACAGCGAACCTGCAACGTCTCTAGACCTTTCAAAAAAAATGTTTCTTCTTGCTCTGCAAACCAGACCTCCACAGCTTCTATTACCTCCTTGTTGGAAGAAAATGTACGACCTTTTAAACTTTTTTCAGTTGAGGAAAGAGGTGATAGTCGGACGGAGCCAAATCGGGTGAATAAGGGGGCGTTCTAGTAATTCAAACCCTAAATTACGAATTTCTTGCATGGCAACATGAGATTTGAGTGCAGGGGCGTTGTCCTGCAAAAACAAAACACCTTTGGATAGCTTTCCGCGTCTTTTCTCTTTAATATTTTCCCGTAGAGTGGTAAGTAATGTCGAATAGTAATCTTCGGTTATTGTTCTACCCTTATCCAAAAAATCAATAATGATTACTCCATGGCAATCCCAAAAAACTGAAGCAAGAACTTTTCCAGCAGATTTTTGGACACGAAACTTCTTAGGTCTTGGAGAACCGGAGTGTCGCCATTCCATCGATTGTTGCTTTGTTTCTGGATCGTAGAAATGTACCCAAGTCTCATCCATAGTAACAATTCGGTTTAAGAAGTCTACATCGTTTTCAAATCGAGCACAGATCGAACGCGATGCTTCTATCCTTGCACGCTTTTGGTCAACATTCAAACATTTGGGGATCCATTTTGCAGCAATTTTTCTCATGTCCAAATTCACGTGAACCATATGATGAACGCGTTCGTATGAAATATTCAGTGCTTCAGATATCCGTTTTAGCCCAATTCGACGGTCTGATAAAATCATGTCATGAACTGCATCGATATTTTCGGGGACTGACACAGAAACTGGCCTTCCCGATCGGTCATCATCTTCAATGGAAAATTTACCTCTTTTGAAGCTTGCATTCCAATTTTGACGGTCGCATACGAAGGACATTGATCACCAAGGGTATTAAGCATATCTTCGTAAATCTGCTTACCTCTTAACCCTTTTAAATACAGCTACTTGATGATGGCTCGATTCTCCAATTTTTCGATTTTCACAATTTCGGTAGACATCTTTTTTCATTTAATTTATTGCGTGACTCTGGTTTACTTTTTTGACGTCAAACTTTACACTGACACTTCTAATAAGTTATTGTTCATTGCTATGATAACGCAATATTTTGTTTATGCAAGGAACTGGTCTAGGCTAACTAGATATCAATACATCCTCACAATGTGAAGCGGGCTTAAGGGTAACATTTACAATTCTAACAGCAGGTAGTCTCAGCAGGGGTTATCTTATAGAAGGACTGTAGAATGAATCATTACACTAAGCACGTTTTAGAAAATAGGTAATTTACGTTGCTTATTTAATTTTTTTCTTTAAAGAATATATTTGAAGGTATCGCTAATTAAACACCATAGCTCGATTAATTATCGAATCAAAATTTTGTTTAGGAAATGTTTACAAAATAAAATTAGAAATAATTTTGATTTAAAAAACGTCTACAAGCAATAACTTTTAAATTAAATCAAAAACTAAACATGGTTATTTGGGTTGACTGATTATTACTTATTTTTAAATAAATCTAACCTACTAATTATTGTAAGTTATTAAAAAAAATCATTAAACTCTCTATTCATAATATTTAGTCCTTACAAAATGTATATTTTATGACGTTTCATTTTTTCTGTAGTTAATATAAAAAGTGAAAATAAAAACTAAGGCAATTCTTATTGTCAACGTATATATTTAGTTTTTTGACAAGAATTTATTACATAATTATAATTAAGATACCAAGTTATAGTTTAAAATTAAATGAAAACTTTTTTTAAAATAAAGGTATTACTATATAAATAAATATAAGAAATCAATAATGGGTGTGACCTCCATTATTATTGATACATTCTTGGAGGCGTCTGCTCATTGACGCTATCAAGGTATCAATATAATTAATATTAATCGTTTCCCATGCGGTATCAATGGCTGCAATTAGTGCATTACGGTTTACTGGTATAAAATTTGGCCCTTGTTGTCTTCGGATAACAGCAAGTATTCGAGCCCAAACATTTTCGATAATGTTAAAATCTGGGCTTTTTGCTGGTGAATTTTGATTCGATAATTAATCGAGCTATGGTGTTTAATTAGCGATACCTTCAAATATATTCTTTAAAAAAAAAAATTAAATAAGCAACGTAAATTACCTATTTTCTAAAACGTGCTTAGTGTAATGATTCATTCTACAGTCCTTCTATAAGATAACCCCTGCTGAGACTACCTGCTGCTAGAATTGTAAATGATACCCTTAAGCCCGCTTCACAATGTGAGGATGTATTGATATCTAGTTAGCCTAGACCAGTTCCTTGCATAAACAAAATATTGCGTTATCATAGCAATGAACAATAACTTATGAGAAGTGTCAGTGTAAAGTTTGACGTCAAAAAGTAAACCAGAGTCACGCAATAAATTAAATGAAAAAAGATGTCTACCGAAATTGTGAAAATCGAAAAATTGGAGAATCGAGCCATCATCAAGTAGCTGTATTTAAAAGGGTTAAGAGGTAAGCAGATTTACGAAGATATTCTTAATACCCTTGGTGATTAATGTCCTTCGTATGCGACCGTCAAAAATTGGAATGCAAGCTTCAAAAGAGGTAAATTTTTCATTGAAGATGATGACCGATCGGGAAGGCCAGTTTCTGTGTTAGTCCCCGAAAATATCGATGTAGTTCATGACATGATTTTATTAGACCGCCGAATTGGGCTAAAACGGATATCTGAAGCACTGAATATTTCATACGAACGCGTTCATCATATGGTTCACGTGAATTTGGACATGAGAAAAATTGCTGCAAAATGGATCCCCAAATGTTTGAATGTTGACCAAAAGCGTGCAAGGGTAGAAGCATCGCGTTCGATCTGTGCTCGATTTGAAAACGATGTAGACTTCTTAAACCGAATTGTTACTATGGATGAGACTTGGGTACACTTCTACGATCCAGAAACAAAGCAACAAAATATTAAAGAGAAAAGACGCGGAAAGCGTGTTTTGTTTTTGCAGAACAACGCCCCTACACACAAATCTCATGTTTCCATGCAAAAAATTCGTGATTTAGGGTTTGAATTACTAGAACGCCCCCCTTATTCACCCGATTTGGCTCCGTCCGACTATTACCTCTTTTCTCAACTGAAAAAAAGTTTAAGAGGTCGTACATTTTCTTCCAACCAGGAGGTAATAGAAGTTGTGGAGGTCTGGTTTGCAGAGCAAGAAGAAACATTTTTTTTAAAGGTCTAGAGACGTTGCAGGTCCGCTGTAATAAATGTATCCAATTAAGAAGAGAATATGTTGAGTAATAAAATATTTTGACATTGAAATTTTGGTTGGTTCTATAGTAGGCTAAGAATTTTTCAATATATCCTCGTAATGTTGGGAACTTGTTATTAATGTATTTGTATTTAGTTTTAAATAGGTCTTTTGCTATCTTATATAAAATAGTTTGTGGTACGTAGTTTTTTTTCTTTCTATAATTCATATACACTATTAGTTTTGTTAAGAAATAACTACATTAAAAACGTATAAAATCATTTCATTCTTACTTCGTTTGTTCAAAAAATTTTAATGAATACATTAATGCATTATGTGCCCATAATAACTATTATGAGAATAATTCCCTAAAAATGTTTACTGTTTCTGGAACACCTTTAATCCGTCGTCATTTATAGTTTGAGGTTGGTGAAAGAAACGTACGTGTTTGGCTTAAATTAACAACAAAAGATTTTGTAATTTAATTCCACAAAGAATATAAAATGTCATAAATGAAACATATTTTATTTTTTATTTCGCTAATTCCTAACAATTATTTGCTTACTTGAGAATATAAATAGATAAAAAGATAAAATCATAATATTACGATAACAATTCTTTAAAAATATTCATTACTTCTGGAATACCTATAAACTGTTGTCATTTATGGTTTGAGGTTGGTGCAAGAAAACTTACGTGCTTGGGTGTTTCTATTTCTTTCTAACTCGATGATTGTTATGACGAATACTTTAAACGTATAGTGTAGTTCTTAATGCATGTGAAAAATTTACGTTCCTACTTTTATTTCTTGCAAATCGCACATGTTAGAAAGAATAGGAAACTTGATTCCATGTCTTATTGAAATAAAGCGCTAAGCCGAAACTGAAAAAGATAAATTTTACCGACTATAACGAACGTTTGATTTTCGCGATTGCTCTCGCGGTTTTAGCCGTTTTTCGTCGCACAGTGGGTGTGCATGTTTCTGAGGTGGAAATGTATGGAGCGAAGGTAGCCAAAAGATGTACTTTTCCAACAAAACAAAATTTGCTATCGGACGCAGACTTTTGGAGATATGATTTTTTGATAATCAGTGATGCTTTGTCGCTTCTCTTCGGGAGGATAACAGATAACTGCTAACAATTCTTTTATTTGGCGTAGCGAAGCGCGCCGGGATAGCTAGTACCCTATATAACCGATGTTTAATATCGATATCTCGAAAAGTATCATTTTTTGAGTAAGAGTCATAAAAGTCATCATAGTTTTTCACCTTGATTCAGATTAAAAAACAAAATATATATGTTTCCATTTAAAATGTCAAAATTGACAGGTGCTTAAAACTGGGACACTGTGTTTAATTGAAGGGCTGTATGTATCTCGGAAACCATTCGTCGTACAATCTGTGGAAAAAAATATTTTTAGTAGAAATGGCCATTAAAAATGTCTCGAAATTATTTTTAAGTTTCTGGAACTGACCGAAGTGGGCGCAACTACAAGTAGAAAAGAAGAAAAATTTTGACATTTCCATTTTAAAACTCATCTAATTTTGCGTTTTTATAATACTAAACATTTTTTCGTATCTATAATAGTAAGGGCGGGGAAATCTAGTAAATAATATAACATTAAAATAGCAGTAACTTTCTCCGAATTTGTTGAACTTATGCTTCTTCGAAAGAGATTTTGGTCCGAATTTAAACATTTTGAATAAATATACAAGTCCAAGTCAGTTAAATTGACATATTCTGAATGGTGTGCGTTGGTTTTTCGTAGTTCCGTTAGGAAGCGTATTTTCAGGTTATGTCAGTTTTTTGCGATTTTTTAAATGCAAAAGTATACAATTTTTAATTCTACTAAAAAGAGCATAAAAAATACTATCTTCCATTAAAAACCACACTTCTGTACCTTTATCCTTTTTGGACTTATTTTCAAAATATTCAATTTTCAGTAAAAAATCGAGATAAAATCACGCCGTACACGAAACAAACGGTGTTCGGGTTCCTAATATTTTAAAAAGTTTCAATTTTTTTCAGTGTATAGAAATCAAAAAAATATAATATATTCTATGATAGATTTTCTTTTTATCATAATTTTGGCCCTATATAGGGCCGATTTAGTAAAAATAGCGGCTCATTTTCAATTACTGTATTGACGTCGAAGAAGTTCAAATTGTCGCATGTCATTTTCAAAGCATTATTATTAAAAATTGTAAATCTTCACATTTGAATTTGAAAGAAGCTGACATAACCCGAAAATACGTTACCTAACGGAACCAACGCACACTATTCAAAATGTGGTTTAAGCTAGTGCTAAATTTCTTTCGAACAAGTCTGAATTCAACAAATTTGGACAAAAGGTTTGGAAGTTGCATTTATTTGAAAGTTATACTATTTACCAGCTTCCTCCACCGTAAAATAGATCTAAAAATATGTTTAGTACATAAAATACGGGCTTTAAAATGACAATCTCAAAATTGTACCTAGTTGTAGATATTTTAATAGAGAATTGGCTATTTTTTTTGCGCCCTTTTGCGTTCGTTTTAGAAACTTAAAAATAATTTCCAACAGTTTCTCTTGATCACTTGTACTAAAATATTTTTTTCCAGAGATTGTACGACGAATAGTTTTGTATGGCCGGTGACCTCCCTAATTTGGCCACCCTGTACATAGTAAAAACTTCAGTTTCAAAAGTGTTTGTGTTAAATATTTACTTTATATTTAAAATGACGTTAGGATCCATTTGTGTATTGGTTATTTTAATATACAGGGTGTTAATACTAAGTGGTTACACCCGAAAAATGGCAGTTAGATCTCATTAAAATAAACAACTTTTTTAATTCCAATTTTTGATTTTGTACCCCGGTTCGTAGTTATAGCTCTTCTTTATGTTTTTCGAAAAATCGTCATAACTCCTTTATTTTAAGGACTATTAATAAAAAATAAAAAGTTTCTGAATTAGCTTTCGATTCTCTAGAACATTTGTATTTACAACTATTTTCTATTTTTTCAAATAACAAAATGGCGACCGATCAAAAATTTCAAACCAAAATATTTTGATAACCACTGATAGATTTTTAAAGTACAAAATCAAAAATTGGAATTAAAAAAAGTTGTTTATTTTAATGAGATCTAACTGCCATTTTCGGGTGTAACCACTTAGTATTAACACCCTGTATAGTAAAATAATAACTTCTGTAATTACCAATACTTTAATTAATATAATAATATGACTATAGTTTCTACTTTATAAACCATAAAAGTCAAAAAATGTTTTTTAAATAGTTTTATCTGACGATGACTTTAATGTTTATAAAGTCGAAACTATTATTAATGAAAGTGTTGGTAATTGCAGAAGTTATTATTTTATATATATATTTACTGTATGTTTTGTAACCATATTTTTTAAAAATGTGTGCAAAATGTTTTAAAAAAAATTGCCACTAAACTATAAAAACTAATTAATTATTAAAAGTTCTCCGGTACCTTTTACACTTACACCTCTCATTGTATACTAACTACATGGCGATTTTAATATTGCAACAAGCAATGTATTTATTTATACTTACAGCCCTACTTTATATGTGGGTGAACACATGTATGGATTGTACGCATTGCCATCACTAGTAGACCAAAACCTAGTTACTATTACAGCGTCTGAAGTTGGGCCGCTTCTGCTGGAAGGACCTGGTGCTCCTAAATGCACAGAACCCCATCCAACATATCCAGTGCCGGGCAAAAATTACTACATCCAAGGTATCTCTTTTTATTTCTAAAACTTTAGTTAATTCGCAGTTTTAGGAAGCACTAATGGAGATCCTATTGTTTTTCAAAGCATACCCGACTCAAAAAATTATACAGTGATTTATTTAGGGCATTATAATGTTCCAAATTATGATGGTGCCAGTAATTTTATGATAGCCGACCAAAATGCTATACACACAAAATTGTTGACAGACGAAAGCGATTCAATTAATAAGGAAGTTAAAGAAGAGAAACCGAGAATACGGGAAAATGTGGATGACAGACTCAAGTGGGCGCATTTACTTATGGTACTATTTGCGTACGTGATCGTTGAAATGAAAACTGTAATTATGTTTAAATTATAGGGAACTAAACACTCAGTTGGTGTTCAAACCGATGAAGAAAAGAGTACGACAAATGAACAGGTTGATGCCACAGGAGGATTTCAAAATATGGTTAGGCATATGTATAGGCAAATTCATACTTGGGTTAATCAACAAGAAAATAAGGGTCTTAAATTAACCCTTATTATACTTATCGGGTGCATTATAGCTATGTTTTGGTATTTGCAGATGCAGGTATAGTACCACTTTAACATGAGATTTTGGTATCATTTAAAAAATCGTTTTGATTCACTCAGGTGCGTGAGTTTCAACAACTATCACAGAATGGTTCTAAATCTAGTCAAAGTAGTTCTTATGGAAGGAATGGATTAATATCTGCTTTACCTGAGGAATTAGAGGGCGGTATGGTCAGAATCGGCAAAATTACATTTCACCCTGATCAACTGCTCGGAAAGGGGTGTGAAGGAACTTTTGTATACAGGTAAGTCCAATTTTTTGAAATTGGACATTAAAGTGTAAAATGGTTTGCAGGGGGGAGTTTGATCAACGACAAGTTGCCGTGAAGAGGCTTTTACCTGAGTGTTTCACATTCGCTGATAGGGAAGTGGCGCTATTGCGCGAAAGCGACGCGCACCCTAACGTAATTCGTTATTTTTGTACGGAACAAGATCGGATGTTTAGATACATTGCGCTGGAGTTGTGCCAATTCACTGTTCACGATTATGTGTTGGGTTTGTGTGATACTTCGACTATAGCACCGTTGGAAATTTTGAAACAAGCTACTTCGGGATTAGCGCATTTACATTCTCTGGATATTGGTGAGTTACTGTTTTTTTTTGAAACCCACATTTTGTGTACAAGAAAAATTGAAAATTCAAATACATTCATATTTATTTGTTTTTTTTTTGAGAAATAAGAATTTGGCGTAAGCTGTCAACGCCTAGAATATTCACGTCGTGTTCACGTGATAATTTTTAGAGCGTCACTAAAAGCCTTTTTGGGTGGAAAATTGATCTTTTATGAAGAGGTTTTGATTGCTTGAAAATTTTATCTGCGTTCATATTCACCATCAATTGTTGATGTTTTCAATGCCTACTATATTGTTCTTTATTTCGAAAAATATAAGTGATATTTTATTTGTATTAAAGCGACACATTGCTATTATTTTTTGAAGCTTTTTTGTGATACCTCACTCGACCTAGGTTGCCATTTACAAAAATTCAAGTCTGGTTCATCGTTCTAGAATTTCATAACTTTTCCTTTATCAGTTTTAAAAATAATCCTTTGGTGCGAGACTTCTCAGCAACCTTGTATAGTCAAAGTATAATAAAAAAATTACTCCTGACAGTGCATCGCGACATTAAGCCTCAGAACGTACTGCTTTCCATGCCTGATGCTAAAGGAAAAATTCGTGCAATGATATCGGATTTCGGCCTTTGCAAAAAACTGCAAGTTGGTCGAGTGTCGTTCTCTCGCCGTTCAGGTATCACCGGTACCGACGGTTGGATAGCGCCCGAGATGCTTAATGGCAGTGAACGTACAGTAAGTACAAATAATCTGACAGTAGAATCATTAATGTTGAAATTTTAACAGACGTGTGCAGTAGACATGTTCTCACTTGGATGCTTATTTTATTACGTATTATCAGAAGGATCGCACCCTTTCGGCGACTCTTTACGTAGACAAGCCAATATTCTTACCAACCAATTGGAGATTAATGGTTTAAAAGGAAAATCTTGGCAAGTTGGTATTCAAAAACCATTAATTGCTGCGTTGATTTCCGTCAAAGCTCATGATCGTCCACCTTGTTCGAGGAGTTATGAGCCATCCCATATTTTGGGATGGCGCTAAAATATTAGGTTTTTTTCAAGTAAGTTCAGTATATTTGTTATTGCAGATTCTGAATGTTTTTTTTAGGATGTCAGTGATAGGATTGAGAAAGCGGAATTCGATGATGTGGTGCTGGTGACGCTCGAACGCAGTGCCGAGTTTGTTGTTCGGGGTGATTGGCGGTTGTATATAAGCCCAGAGATTGGTAAAGATTTGAGAAAATATAGATCTTACAGTGGTGGATCTTTAAGGGATCTTCTTAGAGCTCTTCGTAATAAGGTATGTGCATCAGATGATTTTCATTCGCACCAAAGCTTCACTTTTTAAAGCTCGTCAACCGTCATTCAAACTAGATTTTTCATAGGCAACTTAGTTTGGGGTATAACTAGTACGTAAAGAATAAATGTAACTAACTAAACGGGGTGGGTTTTTAGGGGTGGAAAATGTACTTTTGCAATTTTCAGACAGAAAATGACTCTCTAGCGCAAAATGTTCTACGGAAAAGTTGTCGATAATAAAAAAATGAACAACTTCTGTACAGAACATTTTTCAACATAACCTCAAATTCAAGATGAAAATCGCGAAAACCTTTTTTTTGGTTTTTGATTTTTTTCTCTGGCAAAAAAAATGCAATTTGCATGATACTTAGTGAAAGTACAACTTTTTTTATACTACATAAGCGCGATTTTGTTCACAACCAAAAAAATTAGTTTCCGAGATATTTAAGATTTTCTGAAAAATAAACAAAATTAAAAATTTAAAAAAAAATTCTAGTTAAATTTTTGATTTTCGAACTATGCACCCGCGTATTTTCTTCGTTGGAATGTCTACTTTAATATGGTCTATCTATGTCGGGGTCGAATTTTGCATTAAACCTATTAAAATTTTAAAAAATCGATTTTTCGGTTTACGTATTTTTAATATGTAATTATATGTATTAATTTCAATTTTTTTATTACGTAAAAAATAATTCTGTTACAGGTATATTTCAATAATAGTATATTGTATTACACGAGGAGAAAATCACAGTTTTCATGCGAGTGTGTTAGCTGTGCGAGGGTGGTAGCCCGAGCGCTGATAATCACGAGCAATGAAACATGATTTTATCCTCAAGTAATACACTATACTCTTTCCACGACCAGTATGTAGTATCTATGAGTTTTATCAAAATTCAATTTAAGATTTAACTGTCAGTTTGGCAATTAAAAAAAATATAGCTGTTTTCATGACTATTCAACATTTTTTTATTCTAAATAATTATCAAGTTTCCTTTTTTATTTATAGGGTAGACGTCATTTTGACAGATTTTCAGGTTAGATAAATAAATGTCAGTTTCAAATGAAAACGAGCAACAAATCAACTTTTGCAACTACATTCAGTCAATTGGGGTATATACAGGGTCACTGGTAATTGGATACATTCCTTTGGAGATCTGATAGAACAAGAGGTAAGGAGTAAATTTAACCCTAATATGTATTATACAAAACTCAATGGATTTTAAGATATTTCGATTTTCAATTTTTCTTAAAAAGGTTGATGTTAATATGTTAAAATGTAATTTTCAAAAAATTTACGCTAACTTTGTGGAACTTTTTTGATGGAATACTTGCCCAACACTTATGGTCTTCCGTATGGAATAAAAAATATCCCTCATGTGATAATTTCAAAGAAAAACTTGTACAAAATAATTTTTCAAAATCAGATGTGATAATTCTTTGAGGTTTTTTCAAATAATTCTCAACGCTTCTTGCTTACAAATTGTGTTAAAACTTCCTTGTTGCAATAGCTATCGAACAAGCTGCGAATCTTACAACAAACCCTTAACAGTTCCAAAAAAAATAGTAAAATGAAGCAGTCGACTGAATTTATTTAACTGCTGTCCACCATTAGACCTTATACGTTTTCCATGTGAAGTGGGCGGATAAACAACTGGAGGTAGAATATGACGTTTCACTCGTATAACTTTTTGACAGTCTTAAGTTCATGTTTGAAACTAGTTGTATTAAGTTCTTTAAGTTTGGTTTTGCAGATTTTCGTTGTTATTGTTGTTTAACTGAAATGGCCGCTTATAGCAATGCAGAATACGTCGACATCTTATTTGTATACGGATATTGCGATGGGAATGCTGCAGAAGCTCGTCGGGAATATGAACGTCGCTTTCCAAACCGTCGCACACCGAATGTTCGTGTATTTAGTACGACATATCAAAATGTCGCAGAAAATGGTTCAGTGAAACGTTGGCGAGTAGACGCCGGTGCTCCTCGCGTATATCAACCAGATGACGAGGAAGAAATATTAATCCATTTTGAGGATAACCCAGGCACTTTAACTGCTAAAGTGGCGCGGCAAACTGCGTCACAATGGAAAGTCTGGTCTACGATACGCGGAGTTGGATGCCATCCTTACCATTATACCCCTGCCCAGGGCTTAGATGAAGGTGATCCTGGAAGGAGATTAGAATTCTGTCGCTTTATGTCAAATTCAGATGCAGAGGATGAAAACTTCTTAACCAACATTTTATGGACGGACGAATCTAAATTTAATCGCGAGGGCATAACCAATTTTCATAACATGCACTATTGGGCGGAAGAAAATCCACATTTAATAAGGGAAGTTTCCAAAGAAAGTTTTCAAAAAATGTACGGATGGGAGTTGTTGGCCGCTATTTAATAGGGCGTTACTTTTTACCTCAACATTTAAACGGAGAGATCTATGAAGATTTTCTAGAAAATCACGTGCAGGAGCTTCTAGAAGATGTTCCTTTAGCCGCCAGAGCGCGAATGATTTTTCAGCACGACGGTTGTCCGGCGCATTATAGGCTGACGGTACGGAATTTGCTGAATGAACGTTTCCCTAACCGTTGGATTGAAAGAGCAGGCCCAATAGTTTGGCCAGCGCGAAGTCCAGATTTAACTCCTCTGGATTACTTTGTATGGGGTCGTATGAAAAATATAGTATACGCAACCCCAGTCAATACAAGGCTTGACCTTAGACAAAGGATAGTCGACGCTGCCGCATCCATACGGAATACATTGACCACCAGAGTGCAAAAACAGAAATAAGAAACGCGCCGTGCGTGTATACGTAATAGGGGCTCCCATTTTGAACAAGATTTATAAAAATTAAGTACTAATGTACTTATTGTTAATTTAATTTACAGCTGACTTCTATGTATAAGGTCTAATGGTGGACAGCAGTTAAATAAATTCCGTCGACTGCTTCATTTTTACTATTTTTTTTGGAACTGTTAAGGGTTTGTTGTAAGATTCGCAGCTTGTTCGATAGCTATTGCAACAAGGAAGTTTTAACACAATTTGTACGCAAGAAGCGTTGAGAATTATTTGAAAAAACCTCAAAGAATTATCACATCTGATTTTGAAAAATTATTTTGTACAAGTTTTTCTTTGAAATTATCACATGATGGAAATGCTAAGGGATATTTTTTATTCCATACGAAAGACCATAGTGTTGGGCAAGTATTCCATCAAAAAAGTTCCACAAAGTTGGCGTAAATTTTTTGAAAATTACATTTTAACATATTAACATCAACTTTTTTTAAGAAAAATTGAAAATCGAATTATCTCAAAATCCATTGAGTTTTGTATAATACATATTAGGGTTAAATTTACTCCTTACCTCTTGTTCTATCAGATTTCCAAAGGAATGTATCCAATTACCAGTGACCCTGTATATCGTTACTAGTAACGAAATAATTTTCTGCAGATGTTTGAATATGAAAAATTTTCTCTAGTGTATTTTTTTTTACAAATTAACACTGGTTTACCGTACAAAAATATTGATGTTAATAAATGTATTACATTAAACTGATGCATCTTCTTCAATACAACTTTCATAATCTGAATCTGGATTATTAGTTTCATCTTCTTCCAGTCCTTCGTCTTCATTATGACAAGGTTGTGGCTCTTCAACAAATCTGTTCATCATTTTCACCTTAAAAATTATCTCTTATTTATTAGTTGCAGTTCTCATGGCAATTAATACACAAGTTTGTGCACTTCATAAACATGAAGTTGCGTCTGAGTGGGGATAAACATCGAACCTAATTTTACTATTTGCTGTGTAATGACAATGAACATACTTTAAATATTTATTAACAATTTCGTCTATAGTTTCACTTTTCTGCCATACAACTTTATGTAATAATTCCATTTTCTGTAAATAATAACAGAGGGAATGGAGCGAGGTCATACTGCAAAAAATCTTTCAAGTCATCTTTACTGTTTATGTTAAACATTAAATTTACTGTTGACTGAACGACTTTCACTCAGTTAATCTAAGGGCCTTTACACATTTTTGTGTATAAGGAATCGTTTGATGTTTGAGTTTTTAATATTTCATATTAACAATGTTATTTTTTTACGTAAGTAATAAAAAAATTGAGAATAATACATTTAAATACATATTAAAAATACGTATACCGAAAATCGTTTTTTTTTTGGTTTTTGTGAATTTTAAGGGGTTTACTGCAAAATTCGACCCGACATAGATAGACCATATTAAAGTAGAAATTCCAACGAAGAAAATACGCGGGTGCAGAATTCGAAAATCGAAATTTTGCCTGTTTTCTTCTTCTTCTTTTTTCCAGAAAACTTTAAATATCTCGGAAACTAATTTTTTTTGGTTGTGCAAAAAATCGTGTTTAATAAATAAAGGTGTACTTTCACCAAGTATCATGCAAATTGCAATTTTTTGCCAGAGAAAAAATTCAAAAACCAATAAAATGGTTTTTCGCAATTTTCACCCTTAATTTGAGATTATGTTGAAAAATGTTTTGTACAGAAGTTGTTAATTTTTTTATTATCGACAACTTCTCCGTAGAACATTTTGCGCTAGAGAGTTATTTTCTGCCTGAAAATTGCAAAAGTACATTTTTCACCCTTAGAAACACACCCCATTTCTATAGTTCCACTCATTTTTTGTTACATTTATTTTTTACGTATTAGTTATACCCCAAACTAAATTTTTTTACCGGTCGCAGCCTGTTAAAACTTTTTTGGTCAAAAAACCTAATTGCACTGGACTATAACGTATTGATATTCAATAGGCTTGATACTTTCGATTAGTATCAAATTTCTTCATCAAACCAATGAGGTAATGTTTGAAAAATTTCATTTTTGAATTTTTTCATTTTAGTTCGGTCAGGAATCTTTAGCCAGCACCTCGCGAATTTTTAGTCTAGTATTAACATCAAACCCATTTTTAACTGAATTATACACTTTGTTTACTTTTGTTAAAATTAAGTACGAGGTTAGGGTTCCCACCTACCGAAGACTAGTGACAAGCCTCACATACAGGTGAATTACAACAGTGAACACAAAAAATAATTATGATTCAATCTATAATTAAGTTTTGTAGGTACAGCTTTTTGTCTGTTCAACCTCTTTTAAAGTACAAATTCAGTTAATTTCTATCATTTGTAAATTAATAGTTAAATGCAAACATAAAATCTGCTTATATGTCAAATTAGCTGACCCGGCAAACTTCGTTTTGCCCAAAATAGATTTTCTGATGATTGAATTATTTTGGAACATTTACGATTTCACTCGAAAATTGTTTGAATAATAAAATTGTACCTGTTGTCAGTTTTTCGAAAAAAACACACACAGTATCTATTGGTAGTAGTTTTTAAGTTTTAAGATAAACCATTAAATTTTTTATATACGGGTATAAATAAATAATGTAAAAAATTTTTTTTTCTTTTCAAAAAAAATTTCACTTAAAATAAATAAAAATTTTTTTTTTAATTAAAATAAAAATAATCTTTCACATAAAAAAATTCATAATAGAACGTTGTAGTTAACCCCTTAAAATGGCGAAAAACAGTTTTAAATTTTTTGATAAAAAAAAAAAAGTTGAAAAATTTAAGATGAGCGAACATTTTTTGCTGGTATTCTCGTACCCAGTTTCAAAGTAGAGAAAAAAAACCAACCTAAAAAGCCAACCTTAAAATTGTTTTTCTGTTTTTTTTCATTATTTAAAAATTCATTTCAGATAGCTTGATTATTTCTAAACAAATAAGGTCTCTTGTATCTTTTTGTAGAATCAACGATTTTGAGAAAAATGTTTTATCAAGTACACTCATGAAATTTAAAACTTGGACACCACAATTTCTGTAAACAAAAGTTTGCACATTGTGAAGCGGGCTTAAGGGTATCATTTACAATTCTAACAGCAGGTAGTCTCAGCAGGGGTTATCTTATAGAAGTGCTGTAGAATGAATCATTACACTAAGCACGTTTTAGAAAATAGGTAATTTACGTTGCTTACTTAATTTTTTCTTTAAAGAATATATTTGAAGGTATCGCTAATTAAACACCATAGCTCGATTAATTATCGAATCAAAATTTTGTTTAGGAAATGTTTACAAAATAAATTTAGAAATAATTTTGATTTAAAAACGTCTACAAGCAATAACTTTTAAATTAAATCAAAAACTAAACATGGTTATTTGGGTTGACTGATTATTACTTATTTTTAAATAAATCTAACCTACTAATTATTGTAAGTTATTAAAAAAATCATTAAACTCTCTATTCATAATATTTAGTCCTTACAAAATGTATATTTTATGACGTTTTATTTTTTTCTGTGATTAATATAAAAGTGAAAATAAAAACTAAGGCAATTCTTATTGTCAACGTATATATTTAGTTTGTTGACAAGAATTTATTACATAATTATAATTAAGATACCAAGTTATAGTTTAAAATTAAATGAAAACGTTTTTTTATTAAATAAAGGTATTACTATATAAATAAATATAAGAAATCAATAAATGGGTGTGACCTCCATTATTATTGATACATTCTTGGAGGCGTCTGCTCGATTGAATCGTTTCCCATGCGGTATCAATGGCTGCAATTAGTGCATTACGGTTTACTGGTATAAAATTTGGCCCCTTGTTGTCTTCGGATAACAGCAAGTATTCGAGCCCAAACCTTTTCGATAATGTTGAAATCTGGGCTTTTTGCTGGCCAGGGTAACAGCTCCAAGTTATTTGCTTGTATCCAGTTGCGCACAACCTGCGAAGTATAGGGTCATATCCCGATAGTTAATTATCGAATGTTCCAAGAAAATATGTGTAAATAGTAAATGGAATCTACTAACGTAACGTTAAGTCGTTAATTATAGTTACATAACTCTCCTTTCATAAGATATAGTTCATATTAATATGCTTATTGTAAAGCTTCGTACACACCTGAACAACAAACCGAGGAACAAACAGAACAACGAACCGAACGGCAATCGGAACATTAATTTGGACGGTGCTACATACGAATTTTTAGAACAGATTCGCAAGTCCTGATTGTTCCACGAACGGTTTGCGGCGTTCCCGCAACTTGTCGGTTTTTTCTCCGACATCAAAGAAAATGCGCGCGAATGCGTTTGCAGGTTTGGACGAATCTAAACAAAACGGCGAACAAACTTATGCGGGAGAATTAAATTATTTATTTTTTGTCCTCCCTTTTGTGGGTTTGTTGTGTTTTAGGTAATATTATGGAGTTGACAGAAGAAAAATGTTTTAAATTAATCAGTGTTTAAGAATGCAAGAAAAAAATGATGTCCCTATTAGCATCATTTGGGCGGGAAATTTCCAAATAAAAAAAAATAGCGAAGTTAATTATAATTTTTACTCTTCTTTGTGCGTAAAAATTTTGTTGGCACTTTCTTCTTGTTTTCCGCAATTTTCTCTTCTCAATAATAAATATATATGAACTGAAAACTACTGAAAATAATTATGGGAACAGCACAAAATTCCATTTTAGTTTAAAATTTCAAGTGTTGTGAAAATGACACCTCATCTCGGTGCTGATTTAAAAGCGCGGATTGTTTCGGAATTAGCGGCGGACCGTAGCGTGCGTGAAATTTCACGTATGTTAGAAATACCACAAAGCACCGTAGGGCATTACCGAATAAAATGGAATCTTGAACACACTTTGGAAGAGCCATCGGAAGTGGTAGACCTAAAGTATCTACACGTGCTCAAGATCTCGAGTTGTTTCATTACGTAACATAACAACCATTTGCTACATACTCCAGGGCTATAGCAGATACACATTTTCCCGGATGCCGTATAACTGCCCAAAAAAGATTAAAGGAGATGGGAATAAATAAGTATAATGCTGCTGCGAAAGAAGTTCTCAGTGACGAAAATATGAGACGTCGTCTGGAATTTGCAAGGCGCTATGTGAACGAACCTTTGGAATTTTGGAATCGAGTGATTTTTAGCGTCGAAAGAACGTTCAATAGCCGCAACGATGGACCACTAAAAGTTTTTAGAATGGAAGGAACTCGTTACGAAAATAATCACATATGTCCTAAAAAACGAAGTGTTTATTTTTCTGTGAATGTGTGGGGTTGGGTTAGCGCGCGGGCCTAGGAGTTTGGTGGGCTATCGATGGACGTCTTGATACTGCTGCGTATTTAGATATTTTGGAAACTATTATGAAACCTTCAGTCGAAGTGTTTAATCCAGACGAAGATTATATTTTCCAACAAGTAAGTATTCTTATTTCACTATACTTTCTCCAAAAAATAGTTCGGGATCTGTTGAATAACATTTTCATAATGTATTTTTGTTATTAAAGGACAACGCCTCTATTCATACTTCGCGGGTTGTGCGCAATTGGATACGAGAAAATAACTTGGAGCGGTTACCTGACCAGCAAAAGCCCAGATTTTAACATTATCGAAAATGTTTAGGCTCGAATACTTGCTGTTATCCGAAGACAACAAGGGCCAAATTTTATACCAGTAAACCGTAATGCACTAATTGCAGCTATTGATACCGCATGGGAAATGATTAATATTAATTATATTGATACCTTGATAGCGTCAATGAGCAGACGCCTCCAAGAATGTATCAACAATAATGGAGGTCACACCCATTATTGATTTCTTATATTTATTTATATAGTAACACCTTTATTTAAAAAAAAAGTTTTTTATTTAATTTAAAACTATAACTTGGTATCTTAATTATAATTATGTAATAAATTATTGTCAAAAAACTAAATATATACGTTGACAATAAGAATAATCAGTCAACCCAAATAACCATGTTTAGTTTTTTGGATTTAATTTAAAAGTTATTGCTTGTAGACGTTTTTTAAATCAAAATTATTTCTAATTTTATTTTGTAAACATTTCCTAAACAAAATTTTGATTCGATAATTAATCGAGCTATGGTGTTTAATTAGCGATACCTTCAAATATATTATTTAAAGAAAAAATTAAGTAAGCAACGTAAATTACCTATTTTCTAAAACGTGCTTAGTGTAATGATTCATTCTACAGTCCTTCTATAAGATAACCCCTGCTGAGACTACCTACTGTTAGAATTGTAAATGATACCGTTAAGCCCGCTTCACAATATGCAAACTTTTGTTTACAGAAATTGTGGTGTCCAAGTTTTAAATTTCATGAGTGTACATCTTTTGATTCGGGTTAGGTCCTCCGCACATTAAGCAACTATAAACAAATACGTACACAGTTGAACCAACATGCGCGCGCAGCTCAGGTAAAATTGATAGGTCCATTAGTTGGCAACCAGTTTGTAACGCGTCGGTAATCAATCAGCAACAACCATACTTTCTGGTCTCTAGGTGATTTTGATTTCTACGCGATTTTGTAAAAAACAACAGAATAATCGTTGAATATTTGATTCATAGACGAAGTGGAAAAATATCCTTGCCTCTATAACTACACCTTAAACGAATATTCACCCAAAGTCATCACTGAGAAATCTTGAAATATGGAGAGAGTTTAATTTAACAGGTATTTATTAACTACCGTGTGTCCCAGAAAATCTGAAGCATGCGTAATTTAAAAAGTCTGATGTATTGTCCCCAAAGTGTTTTTAGAATATTTTCACTATCAGAACACTTAACACTGGAACACCCTGTTTATCAACCGGTTTTACCATAGTAAATGAATCACTAATTATTTTCATTGTTTCAGAAACATCATTATAGAGAGCTTTCACCAGACACTCAAGAAGAATTGGGTAGCATCCCAGATGGATTTACGGACTACTGGACAACCCGTTTCCCTTTGTTATTAATCCACACTTGGTTATCCATGCAAATAGTAGCTAGTGAAACTTCATTTATTAATTATTACTCAAATCATAGATTTTCTCTGTGTAATTATAAAGATAAGCAAGGTATTTTATATTCTTTGTATAAAGACGAAATAGATAGCGATTTTAAGTTTATACATATAATGTCGCATGAAGAAGATTCGATAGATCTCTTAAAAGTAAGTAAAAGTCCTAAGAAAGTACAAAATTTACGTAAATATAAGCAAACTAATTATAATAGAAAATATTATACGGATGAAGGTGATACGAATCATAATTATGTCGCGATGCTGCGGAAAAAAATGTTGGTCTTTTTAGGAATAGCAATCCATTGATTGCCCAAAATTTAACAAAAAATAAATCTGTCGACAACAGTTCGCATTTAAACGAAAACGTTTCTGTTGAAAATGATTTTGTCGAAGTCGCCAAGCCCAGACGATTCAATTATAAAGCCAAAAAGTTTCTCAAAAAAACAGAGGAACCGCAAGGTTTGTCCTTAGACAACAAAAAGATTGATTAAATTATTTTTGATTTTAGAATTACTTCCCATGGAGGTATAGTTGTTATTGTTATTTTTTTAAATATCTATGTTTTATACACGGTGAACAATTGTTTTTAATACATTTTACCATATAATTCTAAATTAGGCATTTGCCCTTTCTTTTTACGGCTGATTTATTTGATTTTAAGATATAATCTGACAGACGTTGCACTACTGTTTGTTTTTTATAATGAAACACCCGAAAAGTTAATTGAAACAGTCGTTGGGGTTACACTTAGTGTGTATTAAATTCACTGTGATATTTTATCGTAGCACTTTCATACTTTTTATAATAATTCTGTATATAGTTGTAGCATAAGGATTAAGCACATTAACGAAGCTGGAAATGATTGATTCTAGAGAATGTAATTAGAAATATTGAAGATTAATTATTTAGTGCTACTTTGGGTAATTATAATTGTTATATAAAAGTTGTGGGCATCATATTGTGCATAAGAGATATAAGCCCGATATTTTTTAATCGATAGTTTATATGCCATGTTATGTACTTACTTAATAAGCATAAAACTAGTTTTTTATTTTTTAGTATTATTGCAAAGTTCCTAGTGTTTGTCGTTTATATTGTTATTACTCAGTTTTCAATTTATGTACCGGGTGACTCTCGATCACATCTCAGAATCCATTTATAAGTGTATAACGTTGGCGAAAGATATAACAAAAATGGTTTGAAAGAGACCCAATAAATTATTTTCAAGTTTTCATGCCCAACGCTAAATGGCGTTATTACATTCCAAAGATTAAAAATTAAACATTTATTTTGTTGGGAGAGAGAGGAAACCTGATAATGAAAAAACTTCTGGTTTACCGATCTTTACAAAATACCGCAATAGTAAGATTCATGAAGAATATGATTGCGAAATGAACTACCATAGCAACAGAAATAAAATTATACCTATTTAGTCTGGCCTAAAGCAGTATTTCCTTCAAATACTGGTCAGCCAATAGCGAAGCGGCCGTGAACAGTGCACGTGATTGTAGAATTCCGTAGGTTGATGACTTACTACAATAATAATTTCGTCACTACCTGATAAGTAACGTGTACTCTACAGAATATCTACCAAAATGTGTATGTTGAAGAATTTTCCTTTGAATCTTTGACCTCTGACCTGGAGTAGTGACCTCACGTCTTTAATTTCAGGTTTGTCTAGATTAGGCCCATTTCAAATGGGTTTGGTTACTAGCATAACTATAAATGTTAACCGAAAATATATAAAAGTATAAGTACTGATCCCGGGAAAAACAACACATCCTCTATGAAGTATCTATCTGAAACATAGTAATCCATCTTTTTTGATAAAAATAATTAACAAAAATAAATAATTTCGAATTGTCTTATTAATTATTAAAGTATAAGGCTAATAATAAGTTTTGGCGATACCTAGTGTTGACTCGTGTTAACGATCACTTACGTAAATGAATTTTATAAGCAATTTTTAAACAAAATCCTGGGTAAATCTGTTTTCTGGAAAAAATTGGAAATATTTGAAAAGTTGCTAATTATAACCTCTGCAATGGCTATACCAGAAGAAAGATAATTTAATTTTACATAATTGGGCTTAAATTCTGAAATATCTGACAGTCTATGTGAAACTTTAAATTTGTGGAATATGTTGCAATCAAACAGTGTGAGAAATTGTGATAATCGAATGCTTGATTTAGTTTTTAACAATCTCAGCAATGTAATAGTTGAAAACAGTTTAGAACATTTAGTACCAGAAGACAAATACCATCCTTGCTTATCTATTAGTTTCAATCATAGGTTTTATGAAACACCTCTAAATTATGATTATTTTTATTATGATTTTAAAAACGGCAATTATCACGACTTACGTCACTACTTGTCTCACATAAATTGAATTTTCTATTATCTTTAAACATTAATGAGGCTGTAAAATGTTTTTATGATATTTTGTATGATAGTTGTTCTCTTTACATACCAATCAAACGGACTTTACAAATAACAAATCGTATCCTGTTTGGTACTCTCTTGGCTTGCGTGAAATGATTAAAACCAAAAATACATACCATAAACTATTCAAACTTACAAATGATCTCAATTATTACAACAAATTTTCTAAATTACGCAGTACTTGCAAAAACTTAATAAATACTTGTTATAAATCATACATTGATAAAATTGAATTAAAAATTTCAAATAACCCTCAATACTTTTGGTCTCATGTAAAGAATCAGAAAGGTGACAACTGTCTACCATCTGAAATGATTCTTGGTAATTCAAAAAGTTGTAATGGGCAAGAAACTGTAAACCTTTTGCAAATTATTTTGGATCTGTGTACAAGCTAGATCAAAATTGTTCTTCCCTACAAACAAAGGTTTCAACAAACTGTATAAACCTTCATAAAATTAATTTTACTATTACTGATGTTTTAACAGAACTGATCAACTTACCTCATAAAATAAAATGTGGCCCGGATAATATTCCTGCTCTTTTTCTAAAAAGTGCTGCTTCGTATTAGCTTACCCAATTCATGCTCTGTTCTGTAAGTCTCTATCATCTGGAATTTTTCCTGATCTCTGAAAACTACCTTTGTATCTCCCATATATAAAAGTAAGTGTAAGAATGATATAACTAACTACAGACCAATTACTAAATCATCAGAAATACCCAAACTTTTTGAAAAATTGTTACCTCAACCATGTTTCCTCTACTTAAAAATACTATCATTGGAGAACAACATGGATTTTTTCCAAATCGTTCTACCACCACTAACCTTCTTGTTTATCAAAAATTTATTTATGCAGCGTATGAGGAAAATATACAACTAGATGTTATTTACGCAGACTTTGCAAAAGCTTTTGATAGTGTAAATCATAACATTTTAATTAGTAAATTATTAAGTATTGGAGTTCATGGATCATTACTGTGTTGGATAAATAGTTATATTTCAAATCGTACACAATTAATCCAATACAAAGGGTACACCTCTAAACCCATATCAGTTCACTCTGGTGTTCCCCAAGGTGCTCACCTTGCTCCGTTGTTGTTTTTAATATTTATCAATGATATTCGAGAAGTAATTAAACATAGTAAACTATTTGCTGATGATGTAAAATTTTTAAAACCGTTAAATCAATAGATGATTGTCTTCTACTTCAAGAAGATTTAAATAGTTTTCATAGTTGGTGTATATCAAATTCCATGGACCTAAATTTCAGTAAATGCCTAAAGATCTCTTTTTATCATATAAATAATCCCATTAAATTTACTTATAAAATCAATGATAAACATATACAAAGCACAGACACAATCACTGACTTAGGAGTAACATTCACTCATAATTTAAAATTTAATACGCATGTGAATAATATTCGAAATAAAGCTATTAAAGCATTAGGCTTCATTTTTAGATGCTCAATAAATTTTTCAAATCCAAACACAATAAAATTGTTATATATCTCATTGGTACGTTCACACTTAGAATATTGTACCCTAGTTTGGTCACCTTATCATTCAACCCTTATCACCAAAATTGAAAAAGTGCAGCATAGGTTTTTAAGATTTTTTTCTTTCAAAGCTAAATTACAAACTTCAACTTACTTTCAAATCCTCTCTTATCTTGATTTAAACACTTTACATTCTCGAAGAATACTTCATGATAACGTATTTTTGCATAAACTAGTTAATGGTATTTTAGATTGTCCGATTCTTTTACAATTAGTTAAATTCAACATTCCATCTAAAAATCTACGTAATACAAATCAGTTCTCGTTAAATATTAGTAGAACAAACTATCTTAAACATTCTCCACTTCAAAGAGTAATGAAAAATGCGAATACATTTGTTGATACTAACTTTTTGGCAATGAGTTTAACTTTAAAAAGACATGAAGAAATATTTATGTAAAATTGATGTTGATTTTTATAAGAACCACTATTAATCAGTAAAATGTTTTTTTTTTTTTTCTTTATAAACATACTTTTTATTTAAAATTGTACAAATTCATTCATTTATACATATCTGTTTTGTGTTTTTTTTTTGGGATATTTCCTGTAAATAAAATTATTATTATTATTATAAAAAATTCTGTTTAAAGTAATGTGAAAAATGTAACACGTGGTATATTATTTTCCAATTTATTTTAATTGCAGAAGAACTCTATGTAGGTACTTATAGCCTATTCCAAAATTAAATTCATTAGGGTTTAGTATAAACAATACGGCATGTTTTTGACTTTAATTTTTGCGATATTTCCGAATTTTGAAAAATATATAAGGTATTCTATTTAAAATAAGAAAATTAGTTGCTGTCCCTGGCAGTTATTGAACACCCTACTGGTATTTAAAAAATAATTCCAAAAAAGGTTACCAATAACTTAAAATAGAATAATTCCAGGAGTTTGTTGGGCTATCGATGGACGTCTTGATTCTGCTGCGTATTTAGATATTTTGGAAACTATTATGAAACCTTCAGTCGTAGTGTTTTATCCAGACGAAAATTATATTTTCCAACAAATAAGTATTCTTATTTCACTATACTTTCTCCAAAAAATAGTTCAGGATCTGTTGAATTAACATTTTCATAATGTATTTTTGTTGTTAAAGGACAACGCCCCTATTCATACTTCGCGGGTTGTGCGCAATTGGATACGAGAAAATAACTTGGGGCTGTTACCCTGGCCAGCAAAAAGCCCAGATTTTAACATTATCGAAAATGTTTGGGCTCGAATACTTGCTGTTATCCGAAGACAACAAGGGCCAAACTTTATACCAGTAAACCGTAATGCACTAATTGCAGCCATTGATACCGCATGGGAAACGATTAATATTAATTATATTGATACCTTGATAGCGTCAATGAGCAGACGCCTCCAAGAATGTATCAATAATAATGGAGGTCACACCCATTATTGATTTCTTATATTTATTTATATAGTAATACCTTTATTTAAAAAAAAAGTTTTCATTTAATTTTAAACTATAACTTGGTTTCTTAATTATAATTATGTAATAAATTCTTGTCAAAAAACTAAATATATACGTTGACAATAAGAATTGCCTTAGTTTTTATTTTCACTTTTTATATTAACTACAGAAAAATTAAACGTCATAAAATATACATTTTGTAAGGACTAAATATTATGAATAGAGAGTTTAATGATTTTTTTTAATAACTTACAATAATTAGTAGGTTAGATTTATTTAAAAATAAGTAATAATCAGTCAACCCAAATAACCATGTTTAGTTTTTGATTTAATTTAAAAGTTATTGCTTGTAGACGTTTTTTAAATCAAAATTATTTCTAATTTTATTTTGTAAACATTTCCTAAACAAAATTTTGATTCGATAATTAATCGAGCTATGGTGTTTAATTAGCGATACCTTCAAATATATTCTTTAAAAAAAAAATTAAGTAAGCAACGTAAATTACCTATTTTCTAAAACGTGCTTAGTGTAATGATTCATTCTACAGTCCTTCTATAAGATAACCCCTGCTGAGACTACCTGCTGTTAGAATTGTAAATCATACCCTTAAGCCCGTTTCACAATGTGCAAACTTTTGTTTACAGAAATTGTGGTGTCCAAGTTTTAAATTTCATGAATGTACTACTTTTTTCACTAAATATTACAACAACCGCCATACCAGGTTGAAACACCCAGTTCTCGTCTGAACACTGAAGTTAAGCAAGTCGGACGCGGTCAGACCTGAATCCGCTTGGGAACACCGCGTGCTGTTGTCTCAACTTATTTTAAATATAATTAGGTTTTCATATTCAACATCTTAATAATCTTGTCATTTCTTTAAGGGATTTTTTGACCAACCAACTATACAGGGTGTAAATAAATAAGTGCGAAAAAATATAAGTGGTAATTTTCTTTGTCAAAAATAATGTGAGCCTTTCATAAAAAAAAATTCACATGAACAACCCTTGTTTATAGTTACATACAGTTTTAAATTTTTTTCTTGAAAACACAAAAATTTAGAAAATTTAAAATGAGCGAACATTTCTTGCTATCGAAATGAATATTTTTGTGGTATTTTCGTATGATTTCAAGAGGGAGAAAAACCTAACCCTAAAATTTGTTTTTTTCTGAACTTTTTCTTTTTACTTCATTATTCAAAAAACTCATTATTATTATTATCTTTTCGTAGGGTCAACAATTTTGAGAAAAAAAAGTTTTACAAGTACGATCGTATGAATCATTTAGGTTAGAATTTTAGTCGAATTTATCTAGTAGGCGCTTGTCATGTTAATATTTTTATTGGAAACGTTATTTAACTAAAATGGAGTATAAATTATTTAAAAAATCAATTCAAATGTTGAAAACGGCTATAGGTTTAGCCATTAATACAGACGGCGATGCATGTAAATTCTAACCTGAGCACAGTATCATTCTAAACGATGTAGTTGATAACACATTTTTTTTTCTCAAAAGTGGTTGATTCGACCAAAAAAATACAAGATATCTTATTTGTTTAGATAGAATCAAAAGAATAATATATATTAGGGTGTTTTGTTTAAAATAAGGAAGTGATTGTCCACTTCCGGTATAACCGGAAGTTGTACAATGACCATATTATTTTTATTTAAAAGAGCATAGTTTTATAATGTAAATCTACAAATTTGTAAAGAATCAAATTGATTTAATCTGCATAAAGGTCTAATGGCCGTCTTACGTAGGAGACGGTGTATAATTATACTTATATTTCTTTTAATGCCTTTTTAGTTAAAAAAAAATGAAAACCCTCAAGAAGTGCCGCTAAAAGATACCCGACAACGCATAATATTTAAATTTAATCCAGTCATTTTTATCTTCAAAACATGTAATTCGGTTTCGAATAGAACAGTTGTATTGCCAATGACTATAGGTGTTCCCGAATCCAAATCAGTATGATTTTAGTTAACTGTATACAGGGTGTCCCACCGGGAACGCCATCGATAGATTATAGAAAAACTGTACATGGGAAAAATTTGAAAATTTGGTAGTATACTAACATCGACGGGGGCAGTTCCGCTAAAATATTTTCAAGATGGTGACACTTCCGGTTATACCGGAAGTATGTGTCAACTTGCTTGTTATAAATGGAACACCCTATATGTTATTCTATTTTTCAATTTTGCTCAAAATTCTAGACACATTTTGTGTATAATGTCCTATACCTAAGTCTAACGGTTTTCGACTTATTTTAAATTTTATGGCAAAATGACGTTTATATATCGATATTTTGATAATAAATTAATACAGAGCGATAAAAAAAAGGATTAAAATTAAATTCAAAAACACGTCAAAAGTCATTTTTTTAAATGCAAGCACCATCACATATCGCATCAAAATAGATGTCAAAAACATATCTGAAATGACAATTTTTTTTTTTTTCGTATAGCAAACGTACAAATTTAAATGGTGAACTGAAGCTACTACGGCGAAGTCATTGTGAAAACAAAAACCTCCTTCGGGATTAAACCGTGTCGAAATGCTATCCGTAATTGCCAACGTAATCATTAATCTCACAGAAGCTGACAAAATAATAATAATACTAATAATGAGTTTGATCTAGCTCTCCCTAAATCAAAGCGGAGTTGTCCCGGCAGAGAACAGATTAACTATGAGTTCTGTAAACAAGCCGACGTTTCATTTAAGAACTCCATACTAGTGACTTTCAATCGGATATGGACCGATAAAGAACCTTTGCCCTTAATTATCGGCCGATAAGCCTCACGTCATGTCTGAATAAGCTTCTCAAATCGATTGTTAATAAAAAACTCGTCTGGTGCTTGGAAAGAAACGGCCAGTTGGTGAAGTACCAGTCCGGTTTCCGTGTTCATTTTTGCAACCTGCGTACCCCTCACTATCGACGGTGCATCTCTATGAATGGCAAAACGCTTCAATGCGTACCTGAAATTACTTACCTGGGATTAACTTGGGACGACCGTCTTGTCGTGGAAAAGTTACGTTGAGAACGTTAAAGCCAAAGTTCTTAGATCTCTAAATCTCATCAAGTACTTCTCGCGTACTAAATGAGGCGCTCACAGGGATCAATTACTTGCCCTGTATATATCCCTAGTACTATCGAGGTTAGATTACGGCTCAATCGTGTGTGGCTCGGCGGTACGGTCGACTCTGAGGTCTCTGAATCCTGTCCCCAATGTCAGTATCAGGTACGCCATTGGAGCGTTTTACACAACGCCGAGATCTAGTTAGTCAGGTATACCATCTCTGATGAAACGACGATCTACGTTGGCGTTATCTTACAATTCTAAAATTAGGATGTGAGGTAATAGCAACCTGTGAGATCGATGCTAATACAGAACATCGACTCGTCCACCCGCGCGAGATACACTCCCTATCTACCCGGTTTTCGAAACACCCCAAGAATTATCGCTTGGTTGGCCTGTGCTAGATATAAGTAACGTTCCAGATAACCCGCCATGGTGTATGGAATATGGTGAGGATATCTCATATCAAAGTCGTCAAAAAGGACAAGTCCCCAATATAGAGGGAAAATCCTCGAAAAGTACAAAAAGGAATGGACATAAAGTGGCGGAATCTTTTAACCCGTAGGAATTATAGGTGATAATTACAAGGTTTAGAGTAGGACACACCAAACTCACTTCGTCATATCTCATAAAAGGCGTTGCGCGTCCAACTTGTGACAGATGCCAGGGTAATCTAACTCCCCCCCCCCCCCCCCCCCCCCCCCCCCCCCCCCCCCCCCCCCCCCCCCGTCATATTTTAGTCGAATGTCCAGAGACGCAAGAAATTAGAAGGAAGTGCGGTATTGGATATTTAGAAATGGAGGAGATTTTAAAACATGAAGCGCTCGGCGCTAAACGCCTACTAATTCAAATTTTAGAGGAGTGCGATCTCCGAAATGAGATCTAGTTGCTGTTTTGCTTAATATAGACGAGAACAAACAAGGATTATGTATAAAGTGCTAATAACCTTAGCTGTTGAAAATGCACTTAACTAAAAAAAAATAATAATATGATTTATTGTCTAACCATTGATTATAAAATTAGTCTAACAATTACTGAGCCAATTATAGGACCACATCCAAAAAATATAATTACATTTACACCTTATGGAAATAGCGAATTAAAACAATGTTAAAAATTTTCATTTGTTTTATTTTAAATATTACAGTTACAAAAGAAGATTTAATACGTTTCGCAACTTTAACCTTGTTTTTCAATTTTTGTAAAAGATAAATTAGGATAAGTTATTGGATTAAATAAAGCTGCCCATATTAAAAGTTATTTTTTGATATGATTTTGCAAAATTTAGTTTTGACTGGGTGAGTTGAGTAATCAGTATTAACTTATCCTAATTTATTAACAATACTTGAAAACGTAAAGTTAACTTTCCAAAACGTATTTAATCTTCCTTTAACTGTAATTTTGATAATAAAACAAATGAAATTTTTTTTTTATCATCCTTTTGTATTTATTCTTAAATCTAAACATTGTTTTAATCACCAAAAATCATTACATATATTAAATTTTATGATCAGCACCATCATATTGTCAAGATATGTGTCATAGTTTTTGACATATGTAACATTTAATGCGAAAAGTTAGTATTTGACAGTTTTTGATTGTCAATTTTAAAAATCGCTGTATGCAAATGCGATACCACAGAAGTGTCGAGCTGATTTTTGATTGTCAATTTTGAAAATCGCTGTATGCAAATGCGATACCACAGAAGTGTCGACCTGAACCGCTAGACATCAAAACACAAAAAATCATTTATTTATCTTCAATGGTTCAAAAGTAGTGAATTTCAAAAGAGGCAACTGCAAATCTAATTTTTTGCATTAAATATTGCATATTGCGGTGATTGCATTTTGGTATGGAATAAAATAATTTGTTTAATGTGAACATGCGACCTTCTTTGTTTAAATTTATATTTGTCGTGTACGTGCGACCTTCAACGACTTCTCGGCAGTGACCTCCTGACGCTGGACTGTTTCATCAACTTTTCTTTACTTTTAATTATTTCTTCTATTTTTTCTTTAGGTTTTAAATTATTTATGTTTTTTCTTCGCTAGCAACTTTATTTAATTCTGGATCTACTACAATTTCGTGGGCTTTTAACACTTCTTTTTTTTTTAATAATTAACGAAGAACATTGAATATCTATTAATTGTTTTATGCACGGACTCAAAACTACACGTCCATCATTTTCTACTACCCGAGAGCGTCTCTACCACAATTTCACTTCGTTTTCTCACTCACGCACAAAATTGGTATATCTTATTAATATACAACAAACCTCTAATATCTTACTACTAGATATTGTATATCTTTTTACATTTATACATTAAAATATATCACCTTGCACAATCACTGCAATATGTGAAACACTATGATACATGCCTTGGCAATATGATGGTGTAGTTCACAAAATTTAATGTAGAATTCAAATATGGTGTCAAAATATGATCATTACATTGAAATTATTATTCAAAGACTATCTCGATAATTGAAGAATAGACATAGAAAAGAACGTCGTCCTAACTGTATATGGAGGGGAGATACAAGGATCTGTGTCTGTAGTAGTCGAGTCCAAAACAATGAAAGAACTAAAGATAAAGACTGAAGAAACTATACACTCGGTGGGACTATGGATACAACGAAATAGACTGGGGTTTTAATAAAACTCTAATAAATTCTTCAAACCATATTTTCAACACAACGAAAAAACCCTAAAATTGCTGACTTAGTTGCTTTCTAACATTAGTGGACCAAAGTCTAAAGAAGAGGACTGGCTATGGCAGTGGTACAACCCCACTTGGGTAGGAACCTTAAAATACGAACCCTGTAAAATAATATTAGAAAAAAATCCTAAGAATGATAGCACTACGGGATTATGTCGGCCTACATCACTACGCAAACGCTGTCTATTTTGGTGATCGCTGCACTTATGCCACTGCATTTGCTAGCGGAAGAAAAGGAAACGATCATTGAAAAAAAGGCAACAAAGAGAACTTTCTCACGCCGAGAGATGGAGTGGAAGAATAAGGAGAATTTTAAAGCTATAAGGACAAAAAATAATTAAAGAAGTAAAACAGGAAACACGTAACAGTGGGTTATTGGCTCACGCAGTGGCTCACTAGACATCGGGTTTTTGGTAAATACCTAGAAAGAATAAAAAAAAAACAGACGCGACCTGCAAGGAACGTGGTAAAGCCAAAGATGAACCATAACCTACATTATTCGTTTAGAAAAATTGAGAAATTAAACGAATGGAAATTGAAGATACTTAAAATTCAAATTAAATGAGGATAAAATTATTCAACAGGATGCTAGTATAAATAGAAAATTGGATAATAATTACGGAAGGTATTGTATACATAATGGAGACTAAATGACAAAATCAGGAGAGAAGACATGCTCAATAAAGATACAAAAATATGCCGATGATACGTGTAAAACAGTTCCTGTTAAAATTTGTAGTTATCTCATTTATAAGATGTGGAGTAGAAATACCTACTTAATATTTATTGCTACTTCCTTGAATTAGTCTAGCAAGTCCATATATAATAAAAAATGTGTTCCTAAAAAATATATTCAAAACAATACGAAGATTGTTTTGCACTTGACCTAATATATGTATTTTTAGCAACAAGGTAACATTAAACCACATCCGCAACAGTTTTATTATAGGCACAGTAGTCAACTATCATTACATCATTGCTTTAGTTTCCCTTAGTAATTATTATTAGTGCTTACTTAAACTTCTAAAAATATAATTTCATTGTCATTATCTAAGGTCAAAAGATATCCCAAACCGGTTACTTCACTTATTAATATTCCGAACTTTAATCTTATTCAACGTGATGTAATCGTTTATGATAACTGATTCACGAATGCGTATTTTAGTGCAATGGAAACAAACGAGGAAGGTACAGTGACTGTGATAATTGGGGCGCAGTGGGGCGACGAAGGTAAAAGAAAACTGGTGGATTTGTTCGCATCACAAGCGGATGTTGTATGTAGATGTCAAGGTGGAAACAATGCAAGTCATACGATATTGGCCCATAATAAATCCTATCAATTTCATCTTTGACCCACCGGCATCATCAATCCTAACTGTTTATCGGTCATAGGAAATGGTGTAGTTATACATATACCAAGTTTGCTGGAAGAATTAAAAGTGAATGAAGAAAAAACGTTTAAAGATCGTCTATTCATATCCGATAAAGCTCATATCGTTTTTGATTTTCATCAACAAGTCGATGGTTTAGAAGACAAGGACAAAGCGTGCCGTTTCAAACATATCGGAACTACAAAAAAAGGTATTGGTCCCACATACTCTTCTAAAGTAACCAGAAATGGTATAAGAATAATCGATTTAATGGGCGACTTTTCCCAGTTTAGCGATAAATTTAGGGTACTAGTTAACATGCAATTAAGAATGTTTCCGAAATTAGTCGTGGACATTGAGTCAGAATTAATTAAGTACAAAAGTTATGCGGATGCTTTACGACCGTACGTAACGGAAACTGTTCAATTCATTCACAAATGCTTAAAGGGAAATAAAAAAATTGTCGTTGAAGGAGCAAATGCGGCTTTGTTAGACATCGATTTCGGCACTTACCCTTTTGTAACTTCGTCAAATTGCAGCGTGGGTGGCGTTATTACCGGATTAGGAATTCCACCGAGAAAAATCGACAAAGTTATAGGTGTAGTGAAAGCTTATACGACCAGGGTTGGCGATGGACCATTTCCAACCGAGCTTCGCGATACCATCTGCGAATATTTCCAAAAAAATGGTAACGAAATGAGTCCCAGCACCAACAAAATGCGTCGATGTGGATGGTTGGATTTGTTTGCCATAAAATATTCTCATATGGTTAACTGTTACAATTCAATTGCGTTGTCGAAGCTGGATATATTGGACGAATTGCCTGAAATCAAGTTAGGAGTGGGTTATAAGTTGAAGGGCGAAAAGATTGATTACTTTCCATCAAATGCTTCTGAATTGGCGAATGTTGAAGTCGAATATCTAACTCTACCCGGTTGGCTTAAGAGTACCAAAAATGTAAAATGTTATAATGACCTGCCGATAAATGCTAAATTGTATGTTTCCAAAATACAAGAGGAATTGAAAGTGCCAATACAATGGATTGGTGTTGGTCCAAGTAGAAGCACCTTAATTTCGGTGAAATAATAAAACTGCTTAACTGTTCTTTTTTTATTTTTAGTATTACTGTAAGTGCAAAAAAACTTATGCTTATTTTCATACATTTTATATAACAAGATTTAAACAAAGATTAATAATGTATAATGACTTGTTTATAAGTTTTGTAAGTATTGATGTAATAAATGACTCATAAATAAATATTGTTGGAATACTTTAATATGTATGCGTAAGTACATATGGCTTAGAGCTGTAGGTGATTAAAACAGCAGAAAACGAGCAATGGAGATGGACTGCTGGAGACGATGTTACGGACTTACACGATTAGATATACATGAAAATTGACATTGATATCATCAAACAATCAATTTTTAACGTTTTAAAACTGGAATTCAAATTTAAAGTTTTACTTAAAAAAAAGGAAAAAATTGAGTTTTAAAAATAGTTCAAATAAAAGTTATGAATAATAAAATTTCCAACAAATTTTATTTTTTATTTTGGCATAATTAAAATTTTGTAGATACCATTAACACAATTAGAGTCACGTGATTGTCACATTTCAGTAATTACTTACTTATAGGATCAATAAAAAATTAAATTAAGTTATGCATTAAAAATTACAAACAACTTTTATTTAAAGAAAATAAACGGCCCTTTTGGTTCGATATATTACTCCCAAAAATAATCATATCTGCGATATTATAAACAACACTTATGTACCAAGTTTCATACAAATCGGATCAGTGGTTTATATTAACGTCTTGTTTACATAACGAAGGACGGCTGAGTGGCTGGCCTCTAATTCACCGGAATAAGTGAGAAAAAGGGGTGTTAAAATTTTCAGTTTGGAAACGTACGAATTACTCAATAATTCCATGTTACATGTGGAGTGAAAACCCTATGTCGAACTTTAATATATTTGTTTACCAGAAAATCAGTTTTCCTTTATTAATTTTTTGAACTATTCATTTTCTTTTAGTAGGTTAGATTCTAGCGACTCCCCAAACCGTTATATTTATTTATTCGTATGGTACATTACACAAATATTGTATTGTGATGTAAGTGTTATATATGGTGCCCCAGAAGATCAGTATAAACCTGTATAGTGTGGTGACGAAACCGTGTGCAATAGTGGATTGGTTCGTCTTGGCAAAGCATTTACTTCAAGGTTTAGGAAAACCACTAAAACCTAAACATACCAACCCTTACCCACCCTAGTGTTCACATGTAATCATATTAGTTAAGTGTGAACATTATAGAAGGTCAATAAGAACATAAAATATAACAGCACAGCCATTGCATGACGACATATAATGGATCGGTCCAAGCGCCACTCACGACAATGACGAAAAAAAAATAGTAGGTTAAAGAAATAGTAAAACAAAATAATGGAAAAACAGATAATCAAGACAAGAATACAAAACATTGCTGAACTTCAGATGTCCTTCAGATTTGTAAGCCATAATATTGCTTCATCCGTTAAATTATGACTCTCCTTTAAGCTTCGTTAATTGACAATCCTCTACCATATGTGGAACGGTCTCTGGTTCGTTTCCACAGTCACAATTTGGATTAGAAATTGCACCCCATTTGAACAACATAGAGTTGCATTTTGAATGGCCTGTTCTTATGCGATTTACTTTTGACCAAATTTTTCTTTTTTGATCAAAGCCCGGGACTTCTATTGTTGGATCATCAATGAGATGTTTATTGAAAACATCAACTCCAGACCATAATTTTTTCCACTCTTCAACTCCAGAAAAAGCCGTACTTAAGTAGTCTTGTAACCATATAGGACTACGAGATTTAAGTCTTTTAGCAGGAGGGTTGTCAATGTCATTCCAAATTGGCAACTTATTGTTAAGTTGGCATTTATCCCATTTTCGTTTTAACGCAGTTTTTCGTCTAATGTTCGATGGAGTAATATTACAAAGAACAGGAAGCCAATCGAGAGGAGTAGATTTAATGGTTCCACTAATTATACGCATAGTGCAATTAAACTGGGCATCTATTTTTTTTGTATGATAACTATTCAACCAGACAGAAGCACAATATTCTGCTGTAGAATAAACTAATGCCAATGCAGCTGTACGAAGTGTCTTTGCATCTTGGGGAGCCCCAAGTTGTTCCAGCTAATTTTTGAATGACATTATTTCTTGTTTTCATTTTTTGTTTGACTTTTTCTAAATGATTTTTGTAAATTAAAAACGTATCTAAAATTACTCCCAGATAAACTGGGTTAAAATTACGGTTTAACTTTGTATTATTATAAGATAACATTAAGTTTTCTACTTTTTTCTCTATTACTTAAATGAAAACAAGAAACCTCTGTCTTTTTAAGATTGGGGCATAATCGCCATTTTTTTAAAATAATTTTCCATAATACGCAAATCATCAGATAGTTTATTTTCAATTTCGAAAAAATCTGAATGTTGAATGAAATTGCCATATCATCAGCGTAGACGAATTTTCGACATTGTAATGAAGGAAATATATACATTAAAAAGAATAGGTGCAAGAACCGATCCCTGTGGAAGACCATTATTTAAAAATCTAAATTTACTGCTACAAAAACTCTAAACTAAACCGATTAGACAACATATTTTCAATAAAAGAAATAATTTTGGAACAAGCAATGACGTTAAACAATTTAAAAAGTAAACCTTCTTTCCACACGGTATCGTATGCAGCAGTTAAATCTAAAAAGGCAACTCCAGTTTTAAGTTTTTTCTGAAATCCAGCTTCGATATGTGTTGTTAATGCCAATACTTCATCACAACAACTTCTACAGGATCGAAATCCTGTTTGTTCTCCTGCTTGTTCAATTGGTAATTTCTCTTCTATTAACGGATTAATTCATTGAAAAATCAATCTTTCCAAAACCTTATAAATTACACTTAACAAACTTATTGGACGATAAGAAGTTGGATCTGTAGGACATTTGTTTTTCTTTAAAATTACCACGACTTTACATTTCTTTAAATCTGTTGGTAACTTACCTGTATTATTGATATTATTGAGAAACATAAGTAGCCACTTCAAAGAATAATTTACCAAATTTTTCAGAAATTCTGGATGTATTCCATCAATCCCAGCAGTTTTCTTTAATTTGGTCTTTTTTAATGCATGTTTTAGCTCTTCTATAGTAAAAGGTCTGGATATATCTTCTGAGATAGGTGTAGATTTTCTTTTCTTTTGTAGACACTTTTTCATCTTTGTGATAGTCGATTTGTCCACTTTTAGTGAGTTTGAAACATTAACCAACCGAGAACCAATAGAATTTGGAGAAATTTTTGTATTTGTTTTAGAAGATTGATTTGTAGAACCTAATTTATTTAAAAGTTCCCAGCTTTTACGACTTGAATGTACGAAATCCATATTTTCCATTAATCAATTTAATTTCTCTTTTCTTCCATTATTTAGAGATGACAGTACAGCAGTCCCATTTTCTTTATTTGGATTTTCTAGATGTGATTTGTACAATCTGTTTGTTTCAGTTGACCAACATGGGACATATTCCTGTCGAAAACCACGTGGAATGAATTTTTTGCTGCACATTTAACAGCGCATACAAACCTAAAATAATTATCAGAAACAGGTGGTAACCATCTAAGAATAGAATCGAGAGATGTTCTATAGTGTATCCCAAACCGTAATAAACCTATAAAATGTAGTCGTATGTGTGTGGTTGTTGGTATTTCACTTTGTAATATGCTGTTAGACATTTGTCATAGTTAGGTGTATCGAAATGAGCTCCTCAGTAATTAAGGTCAGAAAGCCATAAAGGAACTTTGGACGATAAAATCAATGCTTGAAAGTAAATTGGGACTTTTTCAACAACACACATATATAAAGAAACACTTTGCCACTGGCAATAAAGCACCAAAAAATTTGTACAGGCAACTAAACAAAATGGAGAAAAGAGCTGCTGACTACAAGATCCATGTGTTCCATTCTAACACCGTGGATGGTATTTCTACGAACTTAAAGCTGTCACAAAATACGCCGTCAGGTGCAAATCGTAAGACCTGAGAGGCACCTAAACATCCTGGAGGACATCGTATTACCTTTACCGAACAAAGGGGAGCAAACCTGATGTGCAAAGTCCTTGAAAAAGGATGGCACATTTCATCCTTCTCAAATCAAACTTTATTAGGCGTCTATACTACTATACTTAAAACCACTCCTATAATACAGAAATGAAACACAGGAAGGGGCAGATTCGAGAGCAGCGTTTAATGCTACAAATCAGCAATAGTCCAGGAGACTAGAGAGTCCCGTAACAATCATATGTGTTCCCAGCCATAAAATGCACTTGGAAACGGAGGAAGCTGGTGGTTTCTTATACACTATTACAACATTTCAAGTTCAAAAGTAAAATGGATTCTTAAGGCTTAAAACGGCAAAGATCTAAAAAGTAGACTTTTTTGTATAGATAAACGCCACTCTTAATGCCACACATTAGGCCATCGCTGCGTTTTACATTGTATTTTAATTTTTTACCAAGTTATTAATAAGCAATGTGAAATTTTCCGTATATCTTTTAAGCCAAAAACTGGTTCAAAAGTATAACCCCCGCTTCCTCTAAGAACTCTCACTGAAATTAATATTTGATTAATTAATTCCTTAACATTTTTATTTCTGCTATAGAAGTACAATAAAAGTGTTTAAATTTTTTCTTTAAGATAATAAGGAAAGTCCAGAAAAATAGGAATATATACAATACTTTGGTATTTGTTGACATAGCACCCGTCTGTTTTACTTTATTTCTGCTTTAGAAAAACTATTTATTGTGATTTCAATCTATTTTTTGATATAAATGGAATTGATGCTTAACAAATTGATTAACAGCGTTGATACGTTAACAGGTTGAGTGCCAGGGTGGGCATATATGACCGCACCTGCGTAAAACTGCAGTGTCATGGCGGTCATATATGACCGCTAGAGTTCGTGATTCAATAAAGATTCCTACCGGACAAGGGACCTGGACACAACGTCGAATGGACACAACACCGAATGGACACAACATCGAAACTTGGACACAACGTCGAAACGAATAGTTGGACACATCGCCAAAACTGGACATAACGCTGAAATCGCCTGTTGGACACAATACCGAAAATGGACACAACCCCGAAATCAGTAATTGGACATAACGTCGAATGTGGACACAACGTCGAAAAGGAAAAACTAACGTCAACATAATTCGGAAATAGGACGTCGAAGTTGAAATCTGAACATTCTTTTGAATATACAGGGTGGGGCACTACCAACGAATTATTCTGTAGCACTAAAACGACAAATAATGTAAGAAATCTTAAAGCATACATATATCGAGATTATTTGAAACCACATTTTAAAAATATTTTCAATTTTACAGGGTGCTCCAGAAACACGTACTATATCAAAGTTGGGTTATTTTAAATGGAACACCCGGTATTTTTTCTATTTTTGCAGTGTAGAATAAAAAATAATGTATGTTTGTTAACATGTTCCTATCTCTGCTTACTTCCCTTTCTGAGATAAATCGATTTTACCTGATTTGCAGACCCTCCAAAAATGCCATAACTTCAAGATAAATAAGAACAAGCAATTTTGTTTTACATCACCTTACTAAGAACCTTCAACATCCCTTTTGCAATATTTACTATTATGTTATGATGTACAGAGTGTTTAAAATACTACCGCATAACGCTAACGACTTAAAACATAAATAACTTGCTTAACTTAAATGGAACACCAAGTATTTCTGTAGCCTGTTGGTATCAGGAGCTAGTTACCTTTCTATTGGTATTAGGGTTACCAACCTCTAACTCTGATAGTTTTCGAGATATTTTAAAATTTGGGAGTTTAACAATTTGCAATTTACAGGAATTTAAGTTACCTATAAGACATCAGTAAAATGAACATTATCTTGCAAACATTTTTAATGCATAGGTCAATCCAGCTTTAAATATTAACCTCTAAAAAATTTTTTTAGAACAAAATAACAGAAATGTGCTTATGACCTATGCCGGGCTCTAAGAGTCAGTCGAATCACGCCCACCTGTCACAAACAAAAACAACCCTAGTTAGTTTCAGCAAAAATCGATGACACTGTAAACATTGGTAACTTTGTTAAAAAAATTCTAAAAATAATGGTTTTCGAAATTATCGTACTACTATTAGAGCGATTTGTATTACATTCTTAGTTAACAAGTTAAAGTTTGTCGATGTTTACAGTATGTTCGATTTTTGAAGTACCAAATAACGGTTGCTGTTGTTAAACATTAGTAAATTGTGACCGGTGTGCGTAATTCGATTGACTTTTAGAGCCCGGGATACCAGTCATAAGCACATTTGTGTTTATTTTTTCTGAAAAAAATAAATATTTTTAAGGTAAATATTTAAAACTAAAAGTTTCAAGATAATGTCCATATTAGGGATATTTCACAGGTAACTTAGACACTAGTACATCGTAAACTGTTAAACTATCAAATTTTAAAATATCTCGAAAACTATCAGAGTTAAGGGTTGGTAACACTAATACCGACTAAAAGGTAATTAGTTCCAGCTTTCAACAAGCTACAGAAATGTAGGGTGTTCTATTTAAGTTAAGCAAGTTATTTAAGTTTTAAATCGTTAGTCTTACGCGGTAGTATTAAAAACACCCTGTACATCATAACATAATAGTAAATATTGCAAAAGAGATGTTGAAGGCTCTTAGTAAGGTGGTGTAAACCAAAGTTACTTGTTCTTATTCATCTTGAAGTTATTGAATTTTTTTGGAGAGTCTCCAAATCAAGTAAAATCGATTTATCCCAGAAACGGAAGTAAGTAGGTATAGGGACATGTTAAAGAACGTATAATTCAAAAATAGAAAAAATACAGGGTGATCCATTTGAAATAACCCAACTTTGATAGGGCACTTGTTTCTAGAGCACCCTGTACAATCGAAAATATTTTTAAAATATAGTTTCAAATAATCTTGACATATGTATGCCTTCAAATTTCTAACATTATTTGTCGTTTTTATGCTATAGAATAATTTGTTGGTAGTGCCCCACCCTGTATGTATATTTCAAATTGTATTGAAGAGTATTTTTACTATTTCTTGTAAATTGAAATTAATTACGAAAATTGTCATTGTCAAATTCCATTAACCATAAATTCCAAAATATTGATTAATAATAATTTTAGTGGAATAGTTTTCTTTTTAATATAGAACAATAATGTTTGGAGGAATGTTTAATAGTTGGTACTATAGTTACTAAAGAAACTTAAACTACGTTTTCCAGTAGTGCAAAAAGGGCAACATTTGGTACGGTAATTGGCGCAAAAAATCATGTAAGTGAAACAGTTTATAGTTTTCATATTTTTCCTTTGAATTCTTTTTCCTGTGGATATTTTTACCTTGGATTTTTTTTCGTGGGTTTTTTCTTTAGTTTTTCTTCTTATGGTATTTTTCCGCTGACCGGTAATAATGTTTATTTTTATTTCAGTATGTACTATTACGTTCTCGTTTCTTTTAATTTTATTTTATTTTTATAATCATCGTTCAACTTTAACTGTAGGTTTGTTGCTATAGATTCCATTTTGCAATAATTGAATCTAGAGCAACAAACCACGGTTAAAGTTAAAAGATGACTATAAAACTGGGCCTAAGCAAATTATAATTAACAGCAATCTTGCTGAATATAGAATCCACACGGTATATGTAATAAAATTTAAGAAATCCTTCACTGAAGGTAATCATAATCATTTCATTTTATTTTTAGAATTCATTTCCGTTCCAATTTTTGTTAGGATAAGTTAAAGCAATCACTACGGACAATGACCTTGAAGAAAAATCTCGTAGCTCTGTGTTTGATCGACTTTATCTCCTCTAAGAAAACATATACAAAAACTGTCAAGATACAAACAAGTTAGTCCCAGTTATTATCATCACTTTTACCAAATTATGTAAAGAACTGCGAAATATTAAGCAGATCGCTACATATAATGGTTTTCAAGAATCAATTGTCACAAACATAATTAGAAAACATAAACATAAGTTAAACATTAGAAACATTACAACGTTAGGAACTAGTAATAGTAAAATAGATAAGAAATGTGCCAAATTAACAAATTATATCACATACACAAAAGGTCTTCAAAAAATATTTTCAAAATTTGATAATAAAACAGTAACTTCTAGTAGTAACAACTTGCAAAATCTTTCAGGCAATCCGAAAGACCCAATAGAAATGTGTGATAAATCGGGAATATATAAAATTAATTGTAAAAACTGTAACCAAGTATATATAGGGCAAACCAAGAGACCTATTAAAACTCGTTTTAAAGAGCACGTAGCTCATGTCAAATATCATCGCACAGATAGGTCCAGTGTTGCCATGCATATTCTTGAAAATGGCCATAGAGTAGGCGACATTGAATTAATTAAGAGGGTAGATAATAAAAACGAACTTGATTCTTGTGAAAGTTTAGAAATTTATAGAAACAGAAATTTGCTTATGAATTATGATTATAACGGTCCATTAGGATTTTCGGAATTATTTAAGCTTATTTAAGAATCAATTAAGTTTAATGATGCGTGACACGCAGATAGTATAATATAAGCTTCCTATTGTTTTTAATTTTAGTATCGGTATCCCTGATGATGATAGCTTATCTATTGAAACACGTGTCCGAGTAAAGTTTTTTGGTGCAGTTTTTGGTGTTTCTGTTTGTTAAATTTCGTAGCATCAACTTTAGGTCTACGGTACAACATTGGTGAAACAAATACGAACATTTTTGCTTAAAAAAATGTAGGGGCGACTAAAAAATTTTTAAGAAATAACTATAAACCGTCATAACGTTTTGAATTAAAATTTGGAAATTTAGCAAAATAATAAAAGGAAGGAAGTGTAAAGCTCTAGCAGCTACGAATTTTTGAAGCTCTACGATTATTAGTTTAGGAATGAATGCAGTTAAAAGACAACGACATAATTTCTTTAGAAAATTATAACTTTTTGTGACGCAATATTTTATTTAATTTCTAAAACTATTATTTCTATAAAAAAATTTACTTGAAAAAAGACTGAATGAAACCGTACAACTCTTTTTGTTAAAAAAAACTATTGTAATCACCAAACGGTATAATCAACCCCCACCATATTTTTACCAAACTTGCAAATTTTATAATTATACGTCACATCGTATCCGAAATAAGAGTTTGGAACATAGGAAAAATGTCAAAAAATCGTGTTAAAACGCAAATAACTTAGGAGTGGGGGGAAACAAAAATTTTTTTATTAAATTAACTGCCAATAATTTTTTGAGTTTTATAGGCATAAAGCTGTGTTGTGGCTTATTGATTTGAAGTACATATGAAGTTTAACAATAATTTATTTTCCTATTTTAATTCTGTTTTTCCATTATTTTGTTTGCTATTTCTTTGTCCTGCTATTTTTTTGTCATTGTCGTGACTGGCACTTGGGCCGGTCCATTATACATCGTCATGCAATAGCAGTTCTGTCATGTTTTATGTTCTTATTTACGTTCTATTATGTTTACCTACACACTTAATCAATATTATTACAAATAAATACCAAGGTAGGTCAGGGTTGGCATGTTCAGGTTTTGTAAACCTCAAAGCAAATACTTTGCGAAAAGAAACCAATCCACAATTGCACACGGTTTCGTCACCACACTATAAAGGTTTATTGGTTTATACTGATCTTTTGGGGCACCAATTTTCCACTGGGGCATTTGATTTTTGTTTGTAAACTATTACTGGAGGTACACATGAGCAAAAAAGTTTAATGAATTTCTTATTGTAAGATAAATTTTGTTCAGAAGTTTGGTTATCATAATTTTTTGTGGATTCGACTATTTTTGAAAGAATCTGGTAGTAGATTTTCATATCATCTTAATACATAAAATACTTAATCTTAAAAACACTACACACATCATTCTAGAAGATTGAAAATAGAAGCGAACCTAATACTGATCTCTGGGGAACACCCCAAGGAACCATGTGGGCACTACATCTGTATCCGGCAATCTGAACAAATTGACGACGATGGCTCAAGTATTCAGTAAGAAGCGAAATAGTGTGCTTGGGAAAACAAAAAAGTTCAAGTTTAGAGAATATAAACCGATGATCAAGTCTATCAAATGCCCTACTAATGTCAGTATATACGACGTCGACTTGAACCCCACAATCTAGAGATCTTGCTATAAACTCCGTTATAACAGTAATATTTGTGACCGTTAATCTTCCTTCTACAAAGCCATGCTGTGGGTGCAAAAGCCGATGAAAATCATGATTTTATATCAAGTCGTGAAGTACAAACTAGAATAGTTTAAAGAAAGTGCAATCGGCCTATAGTTAGCGACGTTTATTCTATCTTGAAAACGGGAACAATCCGAGCCGTCTTCCACGCGTCTGGAAAACGTAAAGTTTAAAGACTAAATTAAAAATGTGTAGGAGTGATTTCGACTCCCTACTGAAAAGAGACACTTCTTTCCTCTGTGGTAACATACTTAGGAATGCTCAAATTATTGTGCTGGTTGTTAACAAATGACTAAAACCTTTTCAGATCTTTTTGAAGATTAACTTCCAAGTTTCTAGTAAAATGCTTTTAACGTTACGAGAAAATAAAATTGCTGAAGAGAAGTTATTATACAAATATGAGGTATAGTGTAAATTACAAATCTGAAACATGTTTAAGATAAACACGTAACTAAATTTTAAAAATACCAAAACTAATATATAACGGGTGTTCAAATAAAAAACGAGGGTGGATAGGCCTTGGAATTTTCTTTGACATTTAGTAATTTTTTTTAACAAAGTATAGTCAACTGATACAAAAGTTAGGTTAGAATTGAAAGTATTGCTGTACTTTTTGTTACACTGTAAAAATAATTAAATAAACTCAACTCCACTTCGACGTCGAATTTCCGATCTATGATAGCGTCAGTTTTTGCTTTTCGACGTTGTATCCACATTCGACGAAACCGAAACTTTTTTGTTCTATCACGAAAGAAAAGAGTACAAAACAAAAGTATCGTGCCTACAAAAGTCCTAAATATTATTTTTTATGATTAATGGCATTGAAACAAGGAAGACACAAGTGCAGTTCATCTTGACAGTCTGCACAATAAGTGCTAACTTTATTTACAGTATTTCCTTGTTTTCACCGCGAAACCTTCTTTTTTAACAAATTTGTGAACTGCAAGTGATCTTCTTGTTGGTGTCTTCACCTGTCGCTCAGGTAGTTCTAATTATTCTTTTCCGAAAAGAATGCCCTTATTATTTCTTCTCTGAATTATGCCATCTTAATTTTCTTGTTCGATAGTTGATTATATAGATGACCCAGGCATTCACTATTGTTGTTTCTAAAATGAAAAACTCCAAGCTTTTTGTACCATCTTAGCAATTTTCTCAAAGCTGAACATCTGGTCCGACAAGTCGATAAAAGATTTACCTTCATTGTAATCAATTACAGCTTTAGGTTTGTTCACTACACATGTGCGTCTCTGTATTTCAACGGTGTCGATAGTATGTTTAGTTGATAGCATCAAGACGTCTCGCTTGTCACGCCATTTGAAGATGCAGACACCGCGTTCGTTCTCCAAACTAAATATTTCTCCCTTCTTCAACTTTCTCTTTCTAACTTCTGGTGGATTTCCTTTGCGATTCGTTCGCAAGGTACCCACGTAGTGAGTTTTCTTTTCAAGTGAAATATTCACAAGTTTGAGACTCGTGTAAAAATTATCCGCAACAATTGTTCGGCCTGAATTCAAAAGAACTCGTGATAAATTGAGAACAACAGTTGTAGCAACTGAAGCGTTGCTATTCTTTTCTTCCGTGCATAGATCCTCACATTCCAGGTATATCCATTGTCACTACACAGCTTGAAAAGTTTTACTTCATATTTGTGTGTCTTGTTCGGAATGTTTCATAATTAGGCGACCCTTGAATGGTGTGATGGACTCATCAATACAAAAAAGTTTTCCTCGGAGTATAAACCATCTGATAATTTTTTATTAGACTGTCAAGCAAGAGTTTGACTTTATACAGTCTATCACCTTCCGGGCACCCCTGGTTGCTTGAAAACTGCCACATTCTCAATAGGAGCTAGAACCGGTTTCGAGACATGATCTTCTGAAAAAGTCGTCCCTACTCCAATAGTTTTCACTATGCCTTTTGTGCTATTTGTACTATGCCCATATATGCAATTATTCCAATAAATCGAAGCATTTCATCCCTATCTACAGGAAACCATCTATGTAGTATAGACTCTGGTCCGGTATCGTTTTGCTCAGTAAGAATGTTTGGATAACCGCAATTCATCGACAATTTTGTTATCGAACAGTAAGCGAAAACAGTTGTATGAAGTCAGCTCTTGTATGAAAACCCAAAAACAATTATTAAGAAAATATATAAATGTATACGGTGCGAGTCCATCCTTCGAGGCCTTGATTGGAAAAGAAAGCCAAATGGCGTTACCACAATCAAGGTTGACCTTGACGGGGATCACTTGTGCCTAATGCGATAGGTCTACACCAAAAAAAAACTCTTGTATTAGAGCTGCAGCAAAATTCGGTGCAATTTCGGCTTCTTCTGTGTACTCAAACATTTTATGGTATTTTCCACAGTTGTCTCATCTTCTTCATCAGAGTCAATATTGTGTAGGCTGTGCTCAGAGACATCTAAGTTTTGGAGTCCGCCTAAATCAATTTCTATTTCTTGATCTTTTGTCGTAACATGAGGTTGTGTTTTCTGCTCAACAGGTAGTGTTGCTGAGCAGCCTGCAGTATTATCTGCACCTGATATACTAGTTGACGGGAGATGATTTATTTTTCGAATTTTCTGAGACGGTTGAAAAGTTTCCTCATTTAAAGTTTCCAACAATTCCTCGTCACTTGACGGCAGATATACTGAATCCGCATCGGAATCATATAAGCTGGAGTCTTCATCATCGTTTTCTGGGTGGAATTGAAAGAACTAGGTGAGTACATAACCTAAAGCAACTGTTTCAAAATACACCTTACCTAACTGTCTGCCTTACGGTAACATCGCATCTTCTAAGTTCGATCATTCATTTTGAATCATAAACTAAGATCGGCAACAATCACGTATTTAAACAAAACAATAATCATAAAACAACGCGGGAGCAAACACTAACCTATCGTAAACAAGCAATCAACGTAACTGAGATGGCCGTGAGCATCATTGAAGGCTTTGGCAATCCACGCCTGCATGATATGCTCTTGGCAATGATAACCGTTACCGTGACCGTTCGGGCATAAAGGTCTCTTATGTCCGGGCGTCATAAATAACCGTTAGGGGTTTTTGAAAATATTTCCGAAAAAAAACGTGAATACGATTTTTGACTTTATAGGTATACTTGATGTTGCTATAGATCTCAAAAATCTCGAATGGCTTCAGGGGGCATTTTTTAAATTTTCACCTTGGCAGTCAACCTGTTAAATAAAGTTGCAAAAGACGACTGTATAAAAAAAACTTCTTATTTAAAAAACATCAGATATTTTTAATTTGTTACATAAAACCATTGTATATCCATGACTCTATGTACGACAGTTAAGGATGTGCGTAATTGTTACTAATAGAAGAACTATACAAATAAAGCTTCTACATAGGTTTCGTTTGAGCTATGTTGAGTATATATTATGGCGGCACTAAGAATTTGTTCTACTTTTTTTAAACCTTTCAATTGCATTTATAGAAGCAAATTCGACAAGAGGGGCCTACATGGTTTATTATGCTCGAAAGGTGTGGGGCCATGGTCGCGACACGGTGCTATTAATCAATTAGTGAAGAATGCTCTAACTACTGCGCGGATTTCGTCAGTCCTTGAGGAATGTTTAGAGATGATGGAAAGCGCCCAGACGGTATAACACTAGTCCCTTGGTCGCAGGGGACGAACTTTGTTTGGGATGTGACTGTTAGTGACACGACTGCAAAATCATATTTAAATGCATCAATGATCTCACCCGGAATGTGTAAGGCCCAGATGATTCTATATTTGCATATGAACTTCCCGAAGTTGCCGATAGGTGGCGATACGTGTTACATTATTATAATATTTTAGTTTCCTGTTGTTTTCACACCTAACACTCAATTTAAAACTAAAGCTTAATTTAAACAAACTGAATAGTATAACTAAACAGTATATAAAAACTTAAAAAAATGTATTTTTAAATTATTGCGTTGTTCCGTCGTGTGCTAACATTATTTCGCGATATTCAATCAATGACGAAACCGGAAAGCCAACGCATAAGGCCATCTATCGGCGACTGAAGGAAACACTAACACGTATAGAGAATCTACTGCTTGTATCTATGGGACACCACACTATACATGTTCATACTGTTCTTCTGGGGCACCATACATAACACTTACATCACAATACAATATTTAAAATGTAGCATACGAATAAATAAATAAATAAATCTATGGGACGTTCTACATTCCGGGGGAGATGATGTATTTCTGATTGTATTTTATAAATAAATATTAAGTACCTACATCATTAAATAAGAAGTTTGATTAAAATTGTATAAGTAGTCTTTGAGATAATATTTCGCACTGATGAGTATTGAGCAAAATTTAGTGAAAAATAGATTAGGTCTACAAAAAAATTAAACATTTGATTGGCAATAACTTTTTTTAAATATTTTTTTACATAATTCATGTTGTTCATGTTGAATAAAGGTTTTTGGCTCATACCGTTCCAACAAACGGAACTGTTACCTAAGGTTGAATTTTTTTTGTATTATTACTGTACATACGTACATAATAAATTAAATAAAATAATTTTATTTTGTTCAATTAAATATTTTCATTGGCGTATTTTGAAGCTTTAAATTATTTACCTGAATTTGACCGAAAATAGAAAAAAGGAATTAGATCACATATTTTATGTAAGTAGGTGATATTTCAATCCGTACTACAAATCTGATCAAAACATTTCTAAGGTTTTGATTAGCCAAGATTTTACAAATCTATCAATACAATTCTCTAATGCAATTAATCTGAGGTCGGACATTATTTAATTAGTATCTGATTGTAATATAAAACTGCTGTTTCTACAACCAACTAATTTTGAGTGACATCAAATGTTTGAATGGAAACATGATTGCGCATAATGCAACTGTTTTAGCAGCTGCACAAATTCAGGCTGAGTAAGTTTTTTTGTTAAAAATTGTTATTTGTGTTTTAAAATTCATTTACAGCCCCGATTCAATCGTACATCTGTTGGGATGGAACGTACCCAAATCCGAAATACATCACATCCCCGAACATTGGTTGGTCTACCCGGAACCTGAAGCGTCCATACACTACTTACTGGGTTTAGTCTACATATTCTTATTATGTATGGGACTCGTTGGTAACGGAGTAGTATTATGGATTTTTTCAACGTACGTATTTTAGATACATTACGAACTTTACGCTAATTATGTTTTGTTTTAGGTCAAAAAGTTTAAAGACAGCTTCGAATATGTTCGTAGTAAATTTGGCATTTTGCGATTTTATAATGATGATGAAAATGCCTATCTTTGTTTACAATTCATTTAATCGAGGCTATGCATTGGGGCACGTTGGGTGCCAAATATTTGGATTCGTTGGATCTATGTCGGGTATTGGTGCCGGCATGACGAACGCTTTTATTGCATACGATCGATACGCTACTATTTCAAATCCGCTCGAAGGAAAATTAACTCGCACAAAAGCTTTAGTTATGATTTTTGTTATATGGGTTTATACATTCCCGTGGGCTGTGTTACCCATGTTTGAAGTATGGGGCAGATTTGTTCCAGGTATATCTTTGAAATTTTTTGGTCTTTCACAATCAGCAATTTTTCGTTACAGAGGGTTTTCTTACATCCTGTTCGTTTGACTACTTAACAGATACTTTTGACAACGATCTTTTTGTAGCAGTTATTTTTATTTGCTCTTACGTAATTCCGATGTCATTGATAATTTACTTTTACAGTCAAATTGTAAAGCAAGTAATGCACCATGAAAAAGCTCTTCGTGATCAGGTAAGTTCACAGAACTATCATTTCAAATGTGTAATGATCATATTTAAAGGCGAAAAAAATGAACGTCGAATCATTGAGAAGCAACCAAAATCTACAATCCCAATCGATTGAGATTAAAATCGCTAAAGTTGCTATTATGGTCTGCTTCCTGTTCGTCGCTTCTTGGACTCCATATGCTGTACTTGCATTAATTGGAGCTTTTGGCGATCAATCTCTTCTAACACCTGGTTTAACGATGGTACCTGCCTTAGCGTGCAAATTTGTTGCATGTTTGGATCCTTATGTATATGCACTCAGTCACCCACGCTACAGGTTTGATTTCATTATATCAGAATTTGTTACTTCATAATGTAATTTACAGAATGGAACTTCAAAAACGTTTACCTTGGCTTGCAATTAAGGAAGATACCGTTTCTGATGCTCAGTCTATGGTTACAACGACTACAGCCAGCACCACTCCAGCTACCGAACAGGCTCCAACGTCTTAAAAGTTTTCGTAAAATTTTATTGATTTATCGGCGGTGGATATGGACACGATTTGACAACGTTTGAACCCTTAGCGTCTTGTTTTATTTGAATTGTGAATAAGATTGTTTTCATTCATACATTTTAAACTCCCGAAATATAGTCGATGCAATTTGATTCTGAGATTCTTTTAATAAAGATAGCCTTAAAGCATACTTTAATATAATAAAGAAACTGATTGTCTAGTAGTTATTTTACATCTTAGGGATTTTCAAACTACGTCAATGGACAATCCTCAAAAATATAAAGTTTATAAGTCCTCTATGGTAATCTTAATACTTAAAAGAAAATCATGTCCATTAGCATTATAAGGAAATGGCTTTTACTTTATGAATAAGTTTCAATAACAATAGAATATCCTTGCTTGTTTAATTTACTTCCTTTGAGTCATATTGCTCTAAGGGTTGTTACATTGGTCATTAGAAGTATGTAATAAATAAACAATTACCTACTGTTTGAGAAGGGGTAGTGTGAACCAATAAATAAAGTAAGAAATGTAAATTCCATTTTAGTTTAAAATTTCAAGTGTTGTGAAAATGCCACCTCATCTCGGTGCTGATTTGAAAGCGCGGATTGTTTCGGAATTAGCGGCGAGCCGTAGCGTGCGTGAAATTTCACGTATGTTAGATATACCAAAAAGCACCGTAGGGCATTACCGAGTAAAATGGAATCTTGAACACACTTTGAAAGAACCATCGGAAGTGGTAGACCTAAAGTATCTACACGTGCTCAAGATCTCGAGTTGTTTCATTACGTAACAGAACAACCATTTGCTACATACTCCAGGGCTATAGCAGATACACATTTTCCCGGATGCCGTATAACTGCACAAAAAAGGATGTTGCGAAAGAAGTTCTCAGTGACCAAAATATGAGACGTCGTCTGGAATTTGCAAGGCGATGTGAACGAACCTTTGGAATTTTGGAATCGAGTGATTTTTAGCGACGAAAAAACGTTCAATAGCCGCAACGATGGACCACTAAAAGTTTTTAGAATGGAAGGAACTCGTTACGAAAATAATCACATATGTCCTAAAAAACGAAGTGGTTATTTTTCTGTGAATGTGTGGGGTTGGGTTAGCGCGCGGGGTCCAGGAGTTTGTTGGGCTATCGATGGACCTCTTGATTCTGCTGCGTATTTAGATATTTTGGAAACTATTATGAAACCTTCAGTCGAAGTGTTTTATCCAGACGAAGATTATATTTTCCAACAAGTAAATATTCTTATTTCACTATACTTTCTCCAAAAAATAGTTCGGGATCTGTTGAATTAACATTTTCATAATGTATTTTTGTTGTTAAAGGACAACGCCCCTATTCATACTTCGCGGGTTGTGCGCAATTGGATACGAGAAAATAACTTGGAGCTGTTACCCTGGCCAGCAAAAAGCCCAGATTTTAACATTATCGAAAATGTTTGGGCTCGAATACTTGCTGTTATCCGAAGACAACAAGGGCCAAATTTTATACCAGTAAACCGTAATGCACTAATTGCAACCATTAATACCGCATGGGAAACGATTAATATTAATTATATTGATACCTTGATAGCGTCAATGAGCAGACGCCTCCAAGAATGTATCAATAATAATGGAGGTCACACCCATTATTGATTTCTTATATTTATTTATATAGTAATACCTTTATTTTAAAAAAAAGTTTTCATTTAATTTTAAACTATAACTTGGTATCTTAATTATAATTATGTAATAAATTCTTGTCAAAAAACTAAATATATACGTTGACAATAAGAATTGCCTTAGTTTTTATTTTCACTTTTTATATTAACTACAGAAAAAATGAAACGTCATAAAATATACATTTTGTAAGGACTAAATATTATGAATAGAGAGTTTAATGATTTTTTTAATAACTTACAATAATTAGTAGGTTAGATTTATTTAAAAATAAGTAATAATCAGTCAACCCAAATAACCATGTTTAGTTTTTTGATTTAATTTAAAAGTTATTGCTTGTAGACGTTTTTTAAATCAAAATTATTTCTAATTTTATTTTGTAAACATTTCCTAAACAAAATTTTGATTCGATAATTAATCGAGCTATGGTGTTTAATTAGCGATACCTTCAAATACATTCTTTAAAGAAACAAATTAAGTAAACAACGTAAATTACCTATTTTCTAAAACGTGCTTAGTGTAATGATTCATTCTACAGTCCTTCTATAAGATAACTCCGGCTGAGACTACCTGCTGTTAGAATTGTAAATGATACCCTTAAGCCCGCTTCACAATGTGCAAACTTTTGTTTACAGAAATTGTGGTGTCCAAGTTTTAAATTTCATGAGTGTACAAGTGATAGAGCCTCGGACTTCCATCCACTTTAGGATTTAGCAAATTTAGCAATCATCGGCACAGTCAAAACATAAACAATCAATCAACCAACCATCAAGCATTCACGCCAGTGCAAAGCATTTGGTATTCCTCAAACATTGTCAAAACTAGTACTTTTTCGGGTTGTACCAACCAAACTGACGGAATCGGATATTTATTTATTGTCCCGCTCTTACAGAAAATCTATTTAACGAGAGCACAAGCAAAATAATTATAAAATGCAAATTATAGTAATACAGTGCAGCAATAACAAAAAAAAAGAAAAAAAAGTGTGGAGTTAAATGTACGCGTACAGCATGATGCATGAATGAAAGCCATGTAGATCTATGTTTGAAAGCTGTTTTGTAATCTGCACATTTCATGAATTGGCGAATGACGCATGATATTAGAATTATATTTCTTAATATAGAAAGTATCAGCAATTCTAATCACCAACGCATTAAATACTACGTTCTTCGTAAGAGCATTGATTATAAACTTAGTCAATGGTAAGAGTTTGAGACAAATCTATTAAAATTTGGTTTATAGCGGCCGTGCTCGTGCCATCTAGTACATACAAATACACAGACATGTATAAATAATTTCAATTTTTTACATGTACGACTTCTTTTTCCATGACTACTTTGGAATCTCAAATTATTCAACCTAATTATGATTACAAAAAAGCGAAGTTGCTAATTTTACATCATTTAGGGATATAAAAATTTTCGTTTTTGCGATTGTATTCGTTTATGTCCACACGTCAATATAACATGTTAACAAATACTATATTATATGCCTATTAGAGGCGAGTCTTGTTGGTTGCCTAGGATGTAGTTACATTCTTTGTTACTTATTATATTTTTCCTCTGCATTTCGAAAATTCTTAGTTTCCTTAAAGTTCCTTTTCTATCTGTCGTGATTATTTGTTTTGACTTTTTTTATCCTATCTTGTGGGAGTATCAAGGTTATCAAATGATTAGTTATCATTATCTTCTTATTACTCCGGAAGCCGGTGACACCCACTGCTCGCAGATTTTTAATTTTTGTACGTAAATCAATAGTAAAAAACTATAGGTACGAATGCAGGTGTGATTAAGTTTGACCACAGTATCTGTGGTTTGACAAACAAAAAAAATGTTTTTAATTTATTAAAAAGAAATGTTTAATTTAATTAATTATTAATAATATTGGTATTTATATTCTAGAATAAACGATTAAAAAATGAATGTTTCAAAATATTTTTTTAAATGTTTTTAATATTTATAATATTTTGGTGAAAATCTACGCAATTAAACTATAATGTAACCTCTGTAACTGATTGTTTATTAAGCTTTAAAAACGTCTTCGTTCGTTGTTTATATGTGGGCGGAATTGCAACTTCAATACGAGCGTCTGCATTTTAATACAATAGAAAATTTACCTGAAACATTGTTAAAATTTAGAAAATGTTCACTTTTAAAACGCCTCGTAGATGGGCTTTCCGACTGTACTTTTAAGAAAATTAAAAACTAAATTCGTGGCAAAGATAACCCTCTATTGGCAGTTCTTGATGTATTAAAAATTGAATTTAATTATAATTAAAAATTGCCAAAAATCAAATGAAAGAAAAAATACTGGTTACGCCATCAAAACCTCGAAATTGCATCGCAACGAAAGATGAAATAGGGTCAGTTTTAAATGCTAGTCTTTGAAGCAAAGTCCAGTCAGAAAATCGAATAACGATTCTCTTGTACCTTAGTTCAATTAACGTGCACGAAGTGTCTCAAAGAATGGGGAATACTACGTTTCACTACTGTCAAAATCAAAACCAAAAATCAAGAACTGCATTTATAAAACAATGTCCGCTGAAGAAAGAAAACCAAAATATATGAGTGACTACATAAAGTGTACCAAAATAAAAAAAACATTAACAAAAAATTGAATTTCTTTACTAGATGTTTATGTAAAATAAACTTTCAAAATGAATTTAATCTTGTAAGACGTATTCACATATTTCGGTTAAACTTGTTCGGCTAAAATGTGCTCCACCAATCGTTTGATACAAATATTTAATACGAAAGTGTATTTAGGTGATTACTTCATTTCTCCTTTAATTTTATCCGCATTATTCATCCACGGTGGTAGTAGTGGCTAGTTATTTTGCTCATAATTCCAAATATATTAATAGGTTTCATTAATTCTTACTACGTATAAAATCTATCCAAATTTTTGTACTCCCTGACCGTACACTTAGATATAGTTTTGTGCATGAAAATTGGTGTGACGTTCAATTTGAACTTCTCATCTCAATCGTTAATTGCCAAATCAAAAACACTCTCCAAGCTCCAACACGTTCTTAAATTTTATCTTCAACCAAAATATTTCTCAAATACATGTTGAAGAGGGTCGGCGATGAAAGGCATTCTTCCCTTACACCTCTTTCGATTGCTTCAGACGATTCCTGTTTAACTCTTACCATCACTTTCTGGGTTATAACATAAATTTGAGTAATTCTGAGGTCTAAAAGACAAGTGTTAATTAAACACATGTTAAACTTATGGAACTCACCTCTGTGAGTTTTATATTCTTGTTCCTATAATTGTAAATTTGTACTGGGTGTACAACCTAAAATTCTAAAAGATTCACCATTAAATCATCATTGACCATTGAAAATTCAGTATACCGATTTACTAGTATCAAATTTAAACACAATGAATAAATCTAAAGCACATCCTAACAAATACGTAGCAGGTTATGAATATGATGAGATATTTTATCAAAACCATGACATGATTACTTTAGTAGCTACGCCTGCACTTGGCCACAAAGCTTCATTACAGATGTTGGTATAAATTTCTTGAATAAATTCATCCAAATTTTGGTTTTAAAACATGATTACCACCAACGTTTGCCTTCCTTGAAATATATAATATGCTTCGTCAAGTAGAAATAAGTTTAATTTTAAGATCTTACCTGAACAACCTTTAACGAGGAAGCTATTCCCAGCTAACACAGTACGATGTAAAACACGTTGAATACTTGTAGATATTCACATAGAAACCGTCAAATTTTCAACGTTGAAAACACGTAGATAATACATCAATATGCCGCAACGAAACCACGTTTTATTAGTGGAAAACACACGTGTAATCGACGTGAAATTTAGCGAAATTTAAACGCATATACCACGTGAAAATAATAAAACTATTTAATCGATAAACAATAAACATATTTATTGAATCGAATACGTTAATATAAAATATACAGTTTTTAAAATAGTCAGAATTAATATAATCAGAAATACATCATCTCCTCCGGAATGTATAAGGCCCAGATGATTCTATATGTACTTATAAACTTACCGAAACCGGAAAGCCCACGCACAACGCCATCTATCGGTGAGTGAAGGAAACACTAACACGTATAGAGAATCTACTGCTTGCATCTATGAGACGTTCTACATTCCGGGGGAGATGATGTATTTCTGATATAATGTAATGAAACTAAATAAAAAAATTAACAATGAACGGTGTGCAAGAAGGGAATTGATAAATACTTACCCTCTTGAAAAAAAATCAAACTACTTTATATAATATATTCCAAGTTTCGGTATTTGTCTTGTCTTTTTTTAAAGACCTTCGGTATTCCGTTTGTGGACCAACTACCAAACAAGTGTTCAACGATTATGTCAGCTTGTCATTATTGTCTTGTAATTTCTCTAGAAACCGTTAATTATCACAGTTTGCCCTTCTAATATAAATATTTATACACAGAAAGATATAAAAATACCACTGAATTATAAACATTATATACAACCACATACACTCAAATACGATGATATATTGAAAAATTCTTAGCCTACTATAGAACCAAACAAAATTTCAATGTCAAAATATTTCATTACTCAACATATTCTCCTCTTAATTGGATACATTTATTACAGCAAACCTACAACGTCTCTAGACCTTTCAAAAAAAATGTTTCTTCTTGCTCTGCAAACCTGACCTCCACAGCTTCTATTACCTTCTTGTTGGAAGAAAATTTACGACCTTTTAAACTTTTTTTCAGTTGCGGAAAGACGTGATAGTCGGACGGAGCCAAATCGGGTGAATAAGGGGGGTGTTCTAGTAATTCAACCCTAAATCACGAATTTTTTGCATGGCAACATGAGATTTGTGTGCAGGGACGTTGTCCTGCAAAAACAAAACACCTTTGGATAGCTTTCACGTCTTTTCTCTTTAATTTTTTTTCCCGTAGAGTGGTCAGTAATGTCGAATAGTAATCTCCAGTTATAGTTCTACCCTTATCTAAAAAATCAATCATGATTACTCCATGGCAATCCCAAAAAACTGAAGCAAGAACTTTTCCAGCAGATTTTTGGACACGAAACTTCTTAGGTCTTGGAGAACCAGAGTGTCGCCATTCCATCGATTGTTGCTTTGTTTCTGGATCGTAGAAATGTACCCAAGTCTCATCCATAGTAACAATTCGGTTTAAGAAGTCTACATCGTTTTCAAATCGAGCACAGAGTCGAACGCGATGCTTCTACCCTTGCACGCTTTTGGTCAACATTCAAACATTTGGGGATCCATTTTGCAGCAATTTTTCTCATGTCCAAATTAACGTGAATCATATGATGAACGCGTTCGTATGAAATATTCAGTGCTTCAGATATCCGTTTTAGCCCAATTCGACGGTCTGATAAAATCATGTCATGAACTGCATCGATATTTTCGGGGACTGATACAGAAACTGGCCTTCCCGATCGGTCATCATCTTCAATGGAAAATTTACCTCTTTTGAAGCTTGCATTCCAATTTTTGACGGTCGCATACGAAGGACGTTGATCACCAAGGGTATTAAGCATATCTTCGTAAATCTGCTTACCTCTTAACCCTTTTAAATACAGGTACTTGATGATTGCTCGATACTCCAATTTTTCGATTTTCACAATTTCGGTGGACATCTTTTTTCATTTAATTTATTGCGTGACTCTGGTTTACTTTTTTTGACGTCAAACTTTACACTGACACTTCTAATAAGTTATTGTTCGTTGCTATGGTAACGCAATATTTTGTTTATGCAAGGAACTGGTCTAGGCTAACTAGATATCAATACATCCTTGTAGCATTATCGAAATTAAAATCTCTCAATATTAAGTAGTTGTTTCTAAAAGTTATTTAGATTTATTGTAACCTAGATAATAGTCTAGGTGCCCACCGACATAAAGTATCATTTATAAATAACCAGCTGTAAGTTTTTCAGTGGCTTAATTACGTATAGTCCGACAAGATGTTTATATAGTTTTTCTCGAATCTAGGTCGTTTCCTCATAATCTCGTCCGAAAGTTGCCTACCCGTATAATTTTTAAAATTTATAGAAAATGGGAAAATATTTTTGTCGGACAATTCGATATTTAAATTTCGAATGTTATAATCAACCAATCATGAAAAAATGAGATGGTTATCAATACATTTTTAAACTAAAAATTTTAAGATGTTTGAGTTGGTGGCTCAAAATTTTTGTCGGACAAATTTTTTTTTTCGCGCCTTTCAGTAAATTTTCTTGCCATTACTTACTTTGAAAGTGGGTTATATACAGGGTGTCCCACCGGGAACGCCATCGATAGATTATAGAAAAACTGTACATGGGAAAAATTTGAAAATTTGGTAGTATACTAACATCGACGGGGGCAGTTTCGTTAAAATATTTTCAATATGGTGACACTTCCGGTTATACCGGATATATAGTTGCTTATTTTAAATGGAACACCCTATATATTATTCTATTTTTGAATTTTGCCCAAAATTCTAGACACATTTTGTGTATAATGTCCTATACCTAAGTTTAACTGTTTTGGACTTTTGACGTTTCAGGCCTAAACAAAATTATAAAAGTTTCCTATACTAATGCCTTTATTATTTAATTGAAATAGGTTTCCTTGTAGCAGGGGACCTATTTTAGTGGACTATGTCAATATTTTGATAATAAATTAATACAGGGCGATCAAAAAAAAAAGGATTAAAATTAAATTCAAAAACACGTCAAAAGTCATTTTTTTTAAATGCAAGCACCATGTTTTTATAGCTTTATTTTATTTAGCATCAAAAATAAGGTTGACTTTTGTACAAGGTTGTCTATTCAAAAATTCATGGTTTTCGAAATATTGGCAATTTAACTTTTTTTTTGTTGCACAAATGCTATTGTATTTCTTTTAATATGAATGGTTATTCCTAGTTGGCCATGATTGCGTTAGAAAACAATCATCTGTCAAGGATACACACTTCCGGTATAACCGGAAGTGTCACCATCTTGAAAATATTTTAGCGGAACTGCCCCCGTCGATTTTCAAATTTTTCCCATGTACAGTTTTTCTATAATCTATCGATGGCGTTCCCGGTGGGATACCCTGTATAAATTTTAAAATTTATACGGGAAGGCAACTTTCGGAGGAGATTATAAGGAAACGCTCCAGATTCGAGTAAAACGATAGAAACATGTTGTCGGACTACACGTAATTAATCTACTCAAAACCTTACAGCTGGTTATTTATAAATGATACTTTATGTCGGTAGGCACACAGACTATTACACTCTGCAATGATACATCTTAAAATTATAACGAGTTACGTACACAATACACAATTTTTTGTATATCAAATCACGTGTAATCTATGTAATATTTTTGTTTAATACAATCCACTTCGACCAAATTACGTCACCAATAACTGTCAAATCCATGCGTATTATTTGTACTGTGGTAGCTGGGTCGTAGTGGTTCGGAAATTTGTTTGGTATTGATGATATGGACATCAGCCTATGAGGAAGAGTGTTGTTACGTCTAAAATTATGTGAATTATCGATGGAAATCGTTGAAAATCCATTTTCTTCAAAGACAATCACTTGCACCTATGCAACTAATTAATTAGTGATAGAAATCATGAGAAATCTTATTAGAGGAATTAAAGACACGGGAAAATTCTTAAAAGGTTCAAAATTCCCGTTTTTATTATCACGTAAAATTTAGAACTGTAATCGCAAATTTCTCAAAAATCGTACACCAGAAACTTCAAAACATATTTACATTTTTTGTGGAAAATCTTTCCGTTAATAGTAAAAACGGAATAACTTTTGAAAATTTTTATTTTTGCCGGTTTTGATGCCGTTTTGTTTATGGTTGTTATTCAATAATACACGCAATTTTCAAAAGTAGTTTTTTGCAAAGCTATAAATACAACTCACCTACGATTTGTAAGAGATTCTGATTTTTCCAGCGTTGAAGTCACGTCGGTTTTTACTGTCTAAACATTAAAAACAACAGTTCTTTTGTTTTCATAACTATTTAGATTAAGTACCTCAGTTACGTCTATTATTATGAATGTGACGGTAAAGTACCAACGTAATTCACTAAAAATAAAAAGTCACTATAACACTATAGAATTTCAAAAATTTGAGAATAACACATGAAAACCAGCAATAAACACTTGAAGAAAAAATAGTATTCGGCTAAAGTCTCGCCACCAAACTTTTAATTACACTGTTTAACTCCTAGTAAAATAATCTACTATTGAATGTCAATTTTAATAAAAATTAATTTTTTATTGAATTACACTCATTGTTTGGTTACGAACACCTGTCGTTTTAATTTATGTAAAGTAACGCATGAAGAAAGAGTTGCAGATACCAGCTATTAAAGTATTAGATATCAAAAGTTTTAATTATGCTTATGTTTAATAACATTCTATTTAAAAAAAATATGGAATAAGATTCTTAAGTTAGATAATCTCTACATGCACTTGTAATTCAGAAGGCTAAATACTTTTTTATCGTATGTAAATAAAGTATACAATATCAAAAGAAATTATTTATTAACCCTGAGGTATGAAAAACATAATTATTTATAAATATTTAAGCGGGCAATAACAATTATGTAGAATGATAAATTACATACATGATGTGACTAAAATTAAATAACATAAAACATTTTTTTAATTATAAAAATAAAAACTACAAAGTAGATTAATAATCATAATAATCTTCTAGTGTTAGAAGCACCAGACACCTTCACTGCAAGTGATGGCTGGCTAGAAAGGTAAAAGAAAAGGCATAGTATAAGAAATTTGAAAATTTGCGGTGAAAAATTATCAGCTGATAAGTCAGTTGCGGACTGTTTCAAAGAGAATTAATTGAAGAAAATGGTTACGTCGATGATCAAATATACAATTGTGATGAAACCGGACTCAACTACAAGATGTTACTCACCAGTACTTTGGCTTCAAAAACGGAAGCGGCTGCACCTAGTTACAAAAAAAAGTAAGGAAAGTGTGATGATTTTAGGTTGTGCCAATTATTCAGGCAAGCATTCTGCCAAGAACATTTAAACAATCCTAATCCTATACCCGTTTACTATAAGAACCAAAAAAGTGCCTGGATAAATGTCGCCTTATTTAAACAGTGTTTTTTGAGCAGTTTATACCGAAAACTAAAATTAAAAAAAAAACAAACTTCCAAGAAAAACTCTGTTGGTGCTTGACAATGCACCTTCTCATCCCGATGTGAATGAGTTGATATAAAAGTTATGTATCTGACACCAAATGTCACTGTCATACTTTAACCTATAGGAAATGGTGTTTTAGAAAATTTATAGCGTAATTAATGTCGAGGCCTTCTTCAAGAAATATTACAACAAATAAACGACAATAACAATTTTGTAACTTGTTTGAAAAAAATTTATCTCAAAGATGTTGTATACTGGAGTGTAGATGCATGGACTATGCTTCAAAAATCTTGGTCCAAAATTATTGAAAACGACGAAAACGAGAATGAAACATCTATTGAAGATCAGCCTGCTGAAGAATGTTTACATAAACTTATTGTAAAAATTGAAGGGTGTGGAGAGCTAACGTCGGAAGAGGTTGAAAGTTGGGTTACTGGTGACGACCTAGACGAAGAATTAACAAATAATGAGCTTATTAAAAATCCAGTTACAACAGATTAAAGAAATGGGTAAAAATTTGGGCGACGCGGATGTCGAAGCTTAACTTAATGAATTGAAGAAAAAAATAATGCATCTCCGTGTTATTCAAAGTTTCAGTTACCAGAAATGGTATGGGTTCACATTATTTCGAATAATATCGAGCGTCTACTATGTACACTCATGAAATTTAAAACTTGGACACCACAATTTCTGAAAACAAAAGTTTGCACATTGTAAAGCGGGTTTAAGGGTATCATTTACAATTCTAACAGCAGGTAGTCTCAGCAGGGGTTATCTTATCTTATAGAAGGACTGTAGAATGAATCATTACACTAAGCACGTTTTAGAAAATAGGTAATTTACGTTGCCTACTTAATTTTTTTCTTTAAATATTATATTTGATGGTATCGCTAATTAAACACCATAGCTCGATTAATTATCGAATCAAAATTTTGTTTAGGAAATGTTTACAAAATAAAATTAGAAATAATTTTGATTTAAAAAACGTCTACAATCAATAACTTTTAAATTAAATCAAAAAACTAAACATGGTTATTTGGGTTGACTGATTATTACACAATGCTAATGGACAGGATTTTCTTTTAAGTATTAAGATTACACTAGAGGACTTATAAACTTTCGAAAATATCTAATTATAAATATTTACACTGCAATTGCGCTTTTTTCTTAATAATTTCTTAGCAATAACATACACGTTCTTGGTTTTTAAGTTGTCATAAATTTGATATGATATAAATTTGTGTTTCTAATATTACATCACAAACTAATCTTTATTCGCCAAAAAATTGTTGCTAAGTTGTAAAGCTTCGTACACACCTGAACAACAAACCGAGCAATAAACATAACAACGAACCGAAAGTCAAACAGAACGACAAACGATCTTTTATGATTTCCACAATCCGAACAACAAACGGAACGTTTGTGCTGTTCCCATAATTATTTTCAGTAGTTTTCAGTTCATATATATTTATTATTGAGAAGAGAAAATTGCGGAAAACAAGAAGATAGTGCCAACCAAATTTTTACGCACAAAGAAGAGTAAAAATTATAATTTACTTCGCTTTTTTTTTTATTTTGGAAATTTTCCGCCCAAATGATGCTAATAGGAACATTATTTTTCTTGCATTCTTAAACACTGATTAATTTAAAAATTTTTCATCTGTCAACTCCATAATATTACCTATACTCAGTATACTATTGGCGCGGAGTAATAAACCTGTCAGAATTATCGAATCTCCCGTATTGCAGTGGCGTAGGTACCTGATACGTTTAGAAAATCATATTTTTAGTAGGTAAATATATTATAATAGTAAAATCTACCTTGATATGAATTATTATGTGGTTTCTTTTATTGTCTCAATCCTTACTTTGTGGAATCTACAAATTTTACTTCTTACGTATTATATACCATTATTTTTATCTTGGTATAATACCCACATCTACGGCTATGACTCTCGTTTCGTCAGTACCTGGGCTGATGGTAACGTGTTTACACAGATTAAACTATTGTTCTCAGACCCTAGATGGGTCGATATGCTGCAAGAGCGGCACAATGATCGTATTTTAGTTAGAATTTATTGGTTTTACTTAACCGTAGAAGCACCGCTTTCACAAGAAAATAAAGAATTATTTCAAGCAATTATGATTTATTACTCCGCGCCAATAGTATACAGACTTTAAAACACAACAAACCCACAAAAGGGAGGACAAAAAATAAATAATTTAATTCTCCCGCATAAGTTTGTTTGCCGTTTTGTTTAGATTCGTCCAAACCTGCAAACGCATTCGCGCGCATTTTCTTTGATGTCGGAGAAAAAACCGACAAGTTGCGGGAACGCCGCAAACCGTTCGTGGAACAATCAGGACTTAATGTTCCGATTGCCGTTCGGTTCGTTGTTCTGTTTGTTCCTCGGTTTGTTGTTCAGGTGTGTACGAAGCTTTACAATAAGCATATTAATATGAACTATATCTTATGAAAGGAGAGTTATGTAACTATAATTAACGACTTAACGTTACGTTAGTAGATTCCATTTACTATTTACACATATTTTCTTGGAACATTCGATAATTAACTATCGGGATATGATGACCCTATACTTCGCAGGTTGTGCGCAACTGGATACAAGCAAATAACTTGGAGCTGTTACCCTGGCCAGCAAAAAGCCCAGATTTTAACATTATCAAAAATGTTTGGGCTCGAATACTTGCTGTTATCCGAAGACAACAAGGGCCAAATTTTATACCAGTAAACCGTAATGCACTAATTGCAGCCATTGATACCGCATGGGAAACGATTAATATTAATTATATTGATACCTTGATAGCGTCAATGAGCAGACGCCTCCAAGAATGTATCAATAATAATGGAGGTCACACCCATTATTGATTTCTTATATTTATTTATATAGTAATACCTTTATTTAAAAAAAAGTTTTCATTTAATTTTAAACTATAACTTGGTATCTTAATTATAATTATGTAATAAATTCTTGTCAAAAAACTAAATATATACGTTGACAATAAGAATTGCCTTAGTTTTTATTTTCACTTTTTATATTAACTACAGAAAAAATGAAACGTCATAAAATATACATTTTGTAAGGACTAAATATTATGAATAGAGAGTTTAATGATTTTTTTTAAATAACTTACAATAATTAGTAGGTTAGATTTATTTAAAAATAAGTAATAATCAGTCAACCCAAATAACCATGTTTAGTTTTTGATTTAATTTAAAAGTTATTGCTTGTAGACGTTTTTTAAATCAAAATTATTTCTAATTTTATTTTGTAAACATTTCCTAAACAAAATTTTGATTCGATAATTAATCGAGCTATGGTGTTTAATTAGCGATACCTTCAAATATATTCTTTAAAGAAAAAAATTAAGTAAGCAACGTAAATTACCTATTTTCTAAAACGTGCTTAGTGTAATGATTCATTCTACAGTCCTTCTATAAGATAACCCCTGCTGAGACTACCTGCTGTTTGAATTGTAAATGATACCCTTAAGCCCGCTTCACAATGTGCAAACTTTTGTTTACAGAAATTGTGGTGTCCAAGTTTTAAATTTCATGAGTACATACAATTATGACTGCTATATACGTAGATAAACAGTGCAATTGCAGTTCGATCCGCGCACAAATTCGTGTCTTGGACTTTCTTTTGTTTAAGAGCCTGCACTACCTTGCAAAAAAAAGTTCCCATTTAACTCAATACAATCGCGCGCCATTATAATAGCAATAGGGGAGAATGGTGGAATTCCGCGCACTTAAGAGAAAAAAATCATATTTCTGTTACTTGCTAATCTAACAAACTAAAATACATGGTACCCACTTTCCACCTTGTTTCCTTAACATAAGATACAAAAAAATGCATAAATTCAAGTTTTAAGTAGATTTAATTCAATATTTAAAAAAAAGTGCATTTGCGCGAAATTACCCTCCGAAGGGGCAATTCCGTTAATGGAAAAATAATGTGAAAAAAGTTATTATAAAACGTATGTACCTAATTTGTAAACAATATAGGTACCTACTATAATTCTCATTCATACTAATTAAACACAAAAATCACAAATATAATTTGTGGGTGAATTGCGACCACTACACTCGGCATGTGTCCATTCTGAGCACTTAACGCAACGATACCACAGTTCATTATCTCTGCCAAACTCCCCACAGATACTGCATATATCTTTTCGATTTAACGGATCGATATCGTCGAGTTCATCGTCATCACACAACAGATTTTGATCAACCTCGTTTTCACTACTAGAGTCTCCAGAATCAATAAGCTTCCTAACAACGTGCATTCTTGCAGATGTGTTTTTAGACTTCTTCACCTTTCCTTTCTGCAATCTTTCAGCTTTTTGTCTGCAAAAATCTTTTTCTTACGTTCGTTTTCTTCTAGTACAGTCTTCATGGGGCTACTTGTAATAATTTCAGAATGCTTCTTTCTGGTACTTTTGGAAGCTTTTGAAGTCGCTGGCTGAGGGATTGTTGACAGAGCTTCAAAAGTGATCATTTTATCAGGTATTTTTGTGATTGGTTTTCGAATGAATTAGGAGGTACTAAGGTTTTTGAACAACTAGGTTGAGGTTGAGAGTGTGATGAAGAGCTGAAAGGATTCGTTATCGCCGCTGAACCATGAGCTATATCTTTTCCTGAAATGTGTTGTTGAATTATCGGATCTTGATTTGGTTGAACATTCTCAGCATCTTCTATTGGCCTAAAATGTTGAGCTGGAGCAAAATCTTCTTTACTAAACTTATCAGGATTATAGGGGCATATTCCAGCCGTCTTAAATCCCGATACAGCCTTTTCTATAGTAGCAGTTTGGATATAAGCCATATTAAACAATTCAGCCAATTCGTAATGGGTGATTTTTTATGAACATTGGATCTTAGATACATATCGCATTGTTTATTGTATGCCAATTTTAACGGTCCATAAAACGTTAAATCTAATGGTTGTAGTTTATGTGATGTGTGCGGGGAATGGACACCATCACTATACCATGATCTTTGCAATAATTGTACACATTGAGAGAAATATGGGAAACATGATTGTCAAGCACTAATAAAACGGGATCTTCTTTTGATGATTTGATGCGCTGCTGAAAATGCTTAATCCAATCTAAGAATAAATCGCCGTTAATCCACCCATTTTTGAACATGAATATATGGCACCTGCAGGTCCACCTTTTCTAACTGAGGTGAATGTCTTTGTCTCGGAAATATAAACATGGGTGGAATATATGTTCCTGAGGCGCTAAATGCACAAACTATAGTGACGTTTTTGCCACGTTCCCATGAAATGACCGACCCCACTTGTTTTTGTCCTTTAGGACTCAAAATTTTGGTAGGTTTTTGTACTGTGCTGATGCCGGTCTCGTCCACATTATAAATGTTATTTTCGGAAAACGGTATTTTTCTAGAACATCTCCCAAATTTTTAAAATATCTTTGAACTTCTTCTTCATTAAAGGCAACAATCCTGCTCACACTTGTTCCTTCTGGTTTTCTCAGAGATATTACGGGGTTTCGTTTTATAAACAATTGAAACCAATCTTTTCCTGCAGCTTTCTTATCTTCGTTGAAACGATGTGTGATATTATTTTGAGATGCATATTTGAAGACCACTTCACGTAAGGTTGTTGGGGTTATTCCATAAAACATATTTGATAATTTGATAATATGGTTTGCCAATTGCTTTTCTACTGCAGGCGGAAAAGTAGGTTTGCGTCCGAAATTTGGGAAAAGGCTTGCACCTTCTTTTAATTTATCCCTCAAAGTGGATTCAGGAATATCATAAACTCTTGCTGTGCTTCTGATGGGATGTCCTCGTCCAATTTCAGCAATTGCCGCTTCTAGTTGATCCACAGTCCACCTCCGCTTATTAGTTTTCTGCTTGTACACTTTAGGCATCTCTACAAGAAAAATTAATGGAAAATATTATGGGGGTAATTTCGCGCAGCGCGGAATTACCTGTCCTAATCTGCGCGGAATTACACCTCGCGCATGATTACGTATTGTTTTTAAGAATTATATTTTATTTTGAAATTTTGAATCATTCAAAAACAAGAAATGATAGATCAAACCACACGCTATCACATACATACAATGGAAATTACTGTATTTTATTAGGTAATTATCTTACCGATAACAGGTTATTTCACTATATAGTAACAAAACATGTGCTTCATGAATAACACTATTACCAACTTACCAGATTACAGTACACGTTAATCATATGTTAGAGTAATTTATATTTACAACTCTAGATGGCATGTTAGGTATAAGAACTCAGTTTACACACATTTTCATTGTCTATGACATATGCGCGGAATTAACCGCTGCCCGGAATTCGACCATTCTCCCCCTACTATTTATTTTTTCAAATTATCTTTTCAGAAATAAGTTGCTTAAAAGTTAATCTAAAGATTGTCCGTACAGTCTTTCTCTACAATGTTTAATAAAATTATTATCAACAAAGGATTTGTAGCACTTTTTCTCGTTTTGTGAATTAAAAATGAAACAAATTAATTATTTACAAATTAAGTTATAGTGGCGCGAAGTAATCAAATTCCATCTAATTTTAGTTGTCTATTTCTTTTTTTATTCCTTTGGGGCATTTTCAGATAAAACCGGTAAAACCTTTTACCAGATATGTTTATACTATTGTTGTCATTGTTACTATTAACCTTTAACTACTCGCGTGAAACAGCTACCTTTCTTACGCTCGCTGCAGTGTCTCGGAGACACTATCGGATGATATGATTTGTATGCGCTTATAATGAATGTATTAGGTTCATAATGAAAGGTCAATATGATTTTAATATTGTTTCCCTAGATCTGCTTTAATATAAATGAAAGTTTTAATAACAGAATGCAGAAAAAAACTACATGTAAATCAGTACAGATTTATTTCAAAGAAAATAAAAGTAAATATTCCCGTATTCATCAAATCTAAGCAGTATTTTCATAGTAATATATAATATAACTATAAATCAAACATTAAAATTATTGTTTTATTTATCCTAAGCCTCGTTCAAGGCATAAAACAAGCCCGAGTCATAATAAAACATTAGAAATATCTACACATATAATTTGTATTATAAAGCATCAATCAAAGCAGCGGTGACCTTTATTATTATTCAAAACACTCAACACATACATTTCTCAAGTGTTCTCCACATGAATTTTTGTAACACTTGGCACAAATTTGTTAGCTCGACCTGTTTTGGAATTATGGACAAAAACGCACACCTCTTCCTTCTTGACCTGAAGGTGGTTCAGCTATCGGTTCCTGCGGCATATCAGATCTTCTCTGAGTCGTTTGCGAATTGATTTTGGAATATGCGAATCTTGGATACGCCAATACTTGGAAATGGCCTCACCAATTGTCTTGATAATTGTTTCAAAAAAGCACTTCTTTCACAGGATTGCCCAGAATTAGCTACACATAGATACACGTCATTTATAGCTGCAATATTGACAAGGTGAAAAAATAATACTACAGGCCATCTTCGAGTTCTTCTTCCTACGTTATATGTAGCACACAATTTATCATTAGTATCTACACCACCTTTGGTGCTGTTATAGAACGTCAGTATTTCTGCTTTTCTCTGTTCACCAGTTGACCTGATCTATACAAGAGTCATGGTGAAGTGTAGATAATAACAAAACGACTTTATTTTTTTAGGGATATACGATATTAGTGTCATATCTTTAGTAAATCCAAATTTTGTCGAATATAGTTCTCCATCTTTTGTTGCTTGAAACTCCAGAGGAATTTCTTTCTTATTTTTCACGAATAGTCCCGACTAGTGTTAGCTTGTGATTTTGCAATAAATTTTGAGCTAAAAGGTATACTTGTATACCAGTTATCTACTGTTACGTTTCTGCTGCTTTTATTTATTGGTTCAATGAGGCGACGTACGATTTGTTCAGGGAGTATTTGATAGAGCAAATGGACCATCCGGTTGTTTACCAACATACACTTCCATTTTCACGCAGTAAAAAGTCCTTGCATCGACCAAGGCAAACACCTTCCAAACCATATTTATTTGGTTTTGAAGGTATATATTGTCTAAAACTACTAATGTCCACGAAAACCAATCAATTGTTCATCAACAGTCACATACTCACTGGGTCTAAATACACTACAACACTTATTCACAATAGTATCAAATAAATGACGAATTGGGGCCAGTTTGTCTAGTTTCAATCTCTCTGCTCGCGTGGAAATGTCATCCAAAACGAAGGCAACTGAGAATAAATAGAAAACGGTTGTACGACATTACAGAACTAAAAAATGATGACCAATGTCTTCTTTAGCAAACAGATCTTTATAATTGAGATGTGAACTCCGCAATACACCAGACATTATTAGCAATCCTAAAAAAATGCCTCCATTTCTGCCTTAGTCACATTTTTGCATCTCGACACCTCGCATATTGACCGTTACCACTTTTGTGTCATTTATGTCATATATTTGTATTTTCAACCAAAAATACTTATAACAACATCACAAAAAAAGCTTATACGCTTCTAAATAGTTAGTAATATGTCTCGCTTCACCAATAGATCCTGGTAAATGTGTAATTACTATCTTGTTGTCGTGTTCTGGAAGATGCTGGAGGATTTTTTGCCCATTTGAATATCTTGTCTTTTCCTATATAAAAGCTGTCACATGACTGTCCCATATCGACTTTCTCAATATTTTCTAAACTTCATATTCTGAAACACTGTCAGTGTTCGCTGAAGCTCTCATGATCTTCCCCGATTTCATTATCCGAATCTTGAGGTAGATTTCGTTCTTCTTCTAATTCAGCTACAACTTCTTGAAGTAAAAGTTCATGTTCTTTTTGAGTAATTGGACGATTAGCTTCATATTTGCTAGTACTCGCCATAACTTTGTACATCAACCGTTTGCAATGCACTAAGAAAAGCACCTATAACTTGTATCACATATAACAAACTTATTTGAATGAAAAATGGAAATTGTTTCAACACAGAAAGTAACTTGCACGTACACAGTTCATAAATACGTAGCAGACTAAATATATCACACTGCCTCAAATAAAAATGCAACTCAACATTATAATTACGGATTGTTTATCACATTTGTCACGTACGTTCCAATTAAATATATGTTACGTTTTCCTCGCGCAGTGTCTAACAGACACAAAATTGTTAGAGGTGCACCTAAAAGTTATTTTGTCCAAAATGTATAGGCATGTAAAATCCAAATTTTTCTGGGGTTTTCAAAACATTATGTTTAAAGGAATACATAAAAAGAGGAAAATAGTATATTAAAAAATACATTAAAAAATACAGCGAGTTAAAGTTGCGGCAGTGTCTCTCCAGACACTGCGCGAGTAGTTAAAGGTTAATAACTACCTACTTAACAGGTAAAGAAAATGACAAAAGTGTATACACATGTATTCTACTAAGCTGACAGCAAGATGTAATAAAATTCAAAAAAAGCTTACCTACGTCCCTTATTCTACTTGTAGCTCTTTTTACAAAATATGGCCGTTTGTAGGTATTTCAGATTATTGATTTTACATTTATATTGAAAATCGAGTTAGAAACCAATACATGCCAATACTAAAGAAACGAAATGTTGAAATCGGCAATTTTTTTTTAACACACATTTTTTTATTTTATTTTCTGTTTTCCTCATTTATTTTCATACATGTAGATTAAAAAAATGTTATTAATTAGTTTTCCGATTTTATCCGAAAATATAATTTCGGGCATTATTAAAAAATATCTAGGTATCATATTATAACATATCAAACACTTTGATTTTCAACATATAGATGAGTTTGCTCTTATTTTCTTGGTGGAAGTGGTGAACAAGAACAACTCAGTAGGTAGCAATTGTCGACGTTTCACTTAACATGGTACTGGCTTTCTCAAAGTAATTTACAAGACTGAGTTGGTAGTCGTTGGGGCTTGATACAGCCAACATAATATTGGGCGAAACGTCGGCAATTACAACCTACTAAGTTGTTTTTATTCACCACTTCCACCAAGAAGAGACCTATAAGGGCAAACTCATCTACATAAAATTTTTTTTGGATGAAAACTTAACTGTACTGATTTTCAAAGTTGTACAAAGGTATTATTCCTGAATGTCCTCAGGCAGAATACATTGAAATATTTCTTATATTTTTATCATATGCATGTCGGAAAGACCACACACACATAACATTAGAAATTGAAGACCGATCAATTTTTTTAATTTTTCGTATACAGGTCCCTTATGGCCATACAAACAAAATCTGTTATGACTAGCAAGGATTTTCAACTCTTTCGTTAAGCCGAATCCACCGTAGGGTTATCATTAAATTAAAAATGTAAAGGGTTCTGGTTCGATGAGATTATTCACCGGAATGACCGAGACGCACCAACGAAAATTACACTTAAAACTGTCTAGGCACACGCCAACTTGCTCGTACTTTTAGAAATATTTATAAGTATATACAGCTTCCAGAAAATCCTTTTCGGTCCTTATGTCCATGGACCAATAGTTTCAGCGCCACTAGACGTTTTGCAGAAAACGTTGTGCCTAAAGATATTTGGGAAATATATTTGAGCTTTAAGGTTACATATCTATTCACCCAATTATTAGACAATTCTAACATGTTTTTGGAAGCTTCAAAACATATTAAGCCTGTCTTTAGAAATATAATCTCGATAAAAACTCACTACTTCAGAAAATTTTATTTTTACAACAAAATGAGTTTGCGGACATTTATTTTTACATAAATCAATGAATGAGTAATAAGTATGTAATTACTACACAAAGAGCAATTATTGCATAAGTTGGGGATAAATTCATATCTTAAAATGAGGTCTTTACAGAAAGTGAAAATACTTTCATTAGAAGAGCGTTCGAGTGAGTGTAGACATAAAGAAGAAACCATAATTTATTAAGTGTGTTGTAATTACAATGACATAAGTTAAAGTCTGTATACTATTGGCGCGGAGTAATAAATCATAATTGCTTGAAATAATTCTTTATTTTCTTGTGAAAGCGGTACTTCTACCAATAAATTCTAACCAAAATACGATCATTGTGCCGCTCTTGCAGCATATCGACCCATCTAGGGTCTGAGAACAATAGTTTAATCTGTGTAAACACGTTGCCATCAGCCCAGGTACTGACGAAACGAGAATCATAGCCGTAGATGTGGGTATTATACGGTGGAATATTGCTGAATTAAATTATTTACAATATGATTTTCAAACGTATCAGGTACCTACGCCCCTGCAATACGGGAGATTCAATAATTCTGACAGGTTTATTACTCCGCGCCAATAGTATACTGAGTATAATTAATTAATTCATTAATTGTTCATTATTTCACATTTAAATATTTATCTAGGTGGGAGAGGCATGCCAGGTGCATCCGCCACTATGCAAAATATTTGTTGTAGGATATTTCACGATAGGTTCATGACGGGCATATCCAAGATACCAAAGAATGCTTGCTATATGAGCGCAATATCCAACTGTTCTCGATCCTGTTTTGCATGTGCAATAATATCCGATTATTGCATCATATTCATCATCATCGCCTTCCTGCCCCCCTCCATTTGACGTGTATGCAATAAAAATCTGGTGTTTTACGGCCTGAGTAAAACTAGAATACATCCTGTATCGGAGAAACCCGTGCTCGACCAATATAGATTGGAAAGTAAAATGTTCTACGTTTTCTCGTTGTAGCCTGTCTATTCAACTTGATAAATGTTACATATATCGTTAACATCAAAACGTACGTCAATTTTCTTTAGAGTTTTTTAGGGGTTTTTGGTGCAAATATAAAATATGAAAGGTGATCAGTACCTTACAGTACTCCATGGTCAACAAGAAAAACATGTTGTTCCTGAGAATCACCACTTTGGCTTTCGGAATTAAACGTCAAAACGTACGTCAATTTTCTTTAGAGTTTTTTTTCTCGTGTGTGTGTTTTTTAGGGGTTTTTGGTGCAAATATAAAATATTGAAGGTGATCAGTACCTTACAGTACTCAATGGACAACAAGAAAAACATGTTGTTCCTGAGAATCACCACTTTGGTTTCCGGACCTGGTCATCAAAACCCTCCCGGATAATTAGGAAAAAATGTACAACACAATTTCACAAAACACAATCACATTACACACTTAATTAATATTATTACATGTGAATACTAGGGTGGGTAAAGGTTCGCATGTTTAGGTTTTAGTGGTTTTCGTAAACCTTGAAGTAAATGCTTTGCCAAGGCGAACCAATCCACAATTGCACACGGTTTCGTCACCACACTGTACAGGTTTATACTGATCTTCTGGGGCACCATACATAACACTTACATCACAATACAATATTTAAAATGTACCATACGATTAAATAAATTAAATAAATAAATCCCTGCAGTGATGTCGCGTAAGTATTCGAGAGATAGCACTGGAAAATTGGGTAAGTTGAGTTGGTCCATGTCAATTCATCTGTCATAATCCAATCTTCGTGGCCTCAATAATCCTTCTTCCTCGACTCTTGTCCGTACCACATTTTCGGTGTTTGACAGTGCCAATAATCGCTGAGCAAGTTCAGCATTGGCCCCTCCATTTCTATGGTAGGGAAAAACCTGTTAATCATAGCGCAAGCAATAGGCAGTGCTCCTCCCAGATGTGGAATGTGGTGGTACAGAACGGTACTTTTGAAAAACTTGAAAATATTTTTTAAGTGACCATTACGCGCTTCGATAATGCATCTTGTTTTGGTAATCAGGCACGATTTGTTTGCGTCTTCAGTTGATAACTGCCGTTCACTTCTTTGTAAATAAGGAGGAATCAGAGTACCCACATTCAGATTCTTAAGAAAATCAACAACTTCTCTATAACCTCTGTCAAAGATAAATAAATCATGAGTCTGAAGCAATTTTTCGTTATCTGCACGTTGATCGTTTTCTATTGGTTGAACTAACATAGACGCGTCGTTATTTCTAGTGTCAGAAAAGTACGGTCCGTGAACAGGGAGCGACAACTAGTGCCAATTTGATTAAGTGATAACCTTTATGTATGCAGTAAGATTGCCTTTAAGCACGAAAATTCGAGCTCTTCTCAAGTTTTAAATAGGTCCCATCTACATACAATATTGCAATTCTGTCATCAGAATTCGGGTTGTACAAAACGTTAGCGAAGTTGGAAACATGCTGTTGGATAAATTCATCCCTGTTTATTGACGCTGGGCCAAAATTTTCGGCAACAAATCTCCCGGACAGACAAGATATCACTTTGGTAATAGCTAAACTCACCGCCTGTCTTGACGGAAAAACAAGTATGGCTTTGATCCGATAAGTCTTGAGCTAGTTTTATCAAGAAAGCCATTAAAACTTTTTTGTTATTGTACGGGAACGACAATAAATTTCTATATTTTCACAATAGCCAAATAAGTCTCAAAAATTATCTTTGTTTATTTTGGTAATAGTATGAAAGTCTTCATCATCAAAGTACTTCTCGGTTGAATAATGGTTTGGAACGCTATTCAAGGCAGATTCTCTCAACGCGTGAAACCAGTCCGTGACCTCTCTGGAAGACATAACGACATGTCTTTGAATTCTTGGTAAATCTCGAAGTATACCGTGCGGAAGACATCCGTCTTCTTCGTAATGATTTTGGCAACATATGGAATGTTTAAGAATAAAGAGCTCATATTTTAAGTAAGCCTGTATCCTCGCATCAAATGTGACTGTGGGCACAACAACGCTATGGTTTCGGTTACGCTGGCATATGAAACAGACATCTCTGCGCTGGGTTATGCAGCTGAAAACGGATCCTTCTTCATCCTCGCCGTCATCTTCTTGTTCGACACCTCGCAAAACATTGCGATAACAATTTTGATGGAATCTAGCTTCTCTAATTGCAGTCACAAGTGGCGCCGGACCATTTTGTTCGCGATTAGCTTCAACCGCATGCAGAAGATTTGAGGGAATATTCTCCACTTGCAATATACAAAATCCTCTTGCAATTGGGGCTCAAATCTAAACCGCGATAAACAGCAATATTAAATAACACAAACCAAAAATAGAAAAAACTCAGATCAACAGTAATAAATAACACAAACAGAAAACTACAAAAAATCGAATAAATAGCAATGAAAGTTAGAACCACTACTCTGGACACGACAGGAACTATAACAGAACCAGTAACGGATAACATTTGACATTGAGTTCCGTGACATTAATTAACACTGACGTCATAAGTAAACTTAAAAGAGATATGCTTGAGTATTTCTCAAATACAATTAGGCAATTCAACGACCTGTTAAACGCGAAATTCAATATGGCGGCTAGGAGACACATTTAAATGTCAGTTGTTAACACTCCAAGGGATGGATCGATCTTCAACAATTTTAATCGGTGCGTTTTTGCGGTTTTGATCTTAATCAAACTAGGGTATGAGTGACGTCTTGGATCAGCTGATCTAGATCTATTATAATCGGACTTTAAGGTGATCTTTCGTTACGATTATGTTTGACAGTTGAATTGTGAGGGTATTTATTATAACGAAAAATGTGTCACAGATTGTGTGCTCCCAGCCGCCATTTTTTTATGACGTGCTTTGGATTGCCTAATTGTATTTAATCTTATTTAAACAAAAAATCATTAAAAACCTGTAAGTAGTAAGTTTTTATCGACATTATATTCATAAAAACGAGCTTAATATATTTTGAAGCTTCCAAAAACACGTTAGATTGTCTAATAATCGGATGAATAGATATGTAACCTTGAAGCTCAAATATATTTTCCAAATATCTTAGGGAGAACGTTTTCTGCAAAACGTCTAGTGTCGCGAAAACTATTGGTCCATGGATATAAGGACCAAAAAAGATTTTGTTTGTATAGCCATAAGAGACCTGTATACAAAAAATTTAAAAAATTGACCGATCTTCAATTTCTCATGTTAGGTGTGCGTGGTTCTATATATGTAAAACCGTAATATAAATGAAATATTGAAATATATCTCAAACATGTCAGAAACTTCATGGCTGTGTGGGTAATACCTTTAAAAAAATTCTCAGGAAAGAAATATGTAAAACCCTGCCCAAAGTAATCGTTACTAGATTCTCGGGTGTTTTTCTTCCTTAGACAGATAGGGGTGAAGATGGAATTCACCCTGTTGTTCACGCTTGCCGAGGTAACCAACACGTCAACCGTGCCAGGTTTTACAGAAGGTAGTGAATGATGATCGGCCTGTTGAAGAATGATATTTATTTTAAATTCGAACATAGTATTTATACGTTTTGATTGTACATTAAACATGATGAAACTATGTGAATGTATCTATTATTATTAGGTATATGTAACTTTTTGCAAGCTTCTTAAAAATTCAACTATTAAAGTACATGTGAAGTTGGTGGAGATTTTCATGTTTAATTACTTTAAATAAAATAAAATCATTGTGGTCAAGTCAAGAGTTTACGCCTGTTGTCATACAAGAATTAACAAGCCTGAGGCCAAAGAGCAAATAAATGGTAGACCTAGACAATCAGCAAGTCAACGATTTGTTGAGAGATCAAATCAATATTTTGAAGCTTTATTATGCGCGTGGATAATTGACAATGACACAAAAATTGTGCTATAGGTTGTTACTTTGTTCAATTCCACTAGAAGTACTCTTTTCATCGAATCAGTAACCTGACAAACCTTATTCGGAACAGAATCAATCCAACTTAATCATATTTCAAAGGAATTTGCTTAATAAAGTTGTTTTTTATTTCTTAAACAGAAATACCACGACTTTATTTTAACACCAAAAGGCTCACCGCTAAAGATAAGTCAAAAATTTACAATGCATATCTCACAAAATTTTATTTTACTACAAAGCTAGATAACTGCCGCAATGAAAAAATGCCTTTGCACTACCGTAGACTCCCATGCAGACGCACCCCACCAGTCGATAACTGACTACCTGAATGCGTGTGCGTCATTTGCTAAACCATTAAATTTCAACTACTTTGCAAGTCGTTTTTCTCCAATTTGGTGATAATTACTATAGTGTTTGTGATCATAATGGATGAACCAGGTATGTATCCTTGCATTTAACTAATTCAAATTTATTTATGATGTTTATAGTAGGATATTAGTATATTATTTGAAAAGCTCTTCTGTTTGGCTTAAATTAAGGAAGTTTTTTTTATATTCGAAGGGTTTTGTTGAACTTCATGATGAGTCCCGATGACGATTTTGTTTTATTCAGATAGTAACTTTCATATATTACTTATTACAATAATTATCTCGCTCCACCTTGTTCTCCTTTTAAAAATATTGCATTATTTTTAAGGCTCTAAGTAAAAACTACGAAAAATAACAATATTTAACAACTGTATTTTTGACATGAATTCCTGTTTCTTAAGTTACTACCTGTTGTTTGGATATGAGTGCGAGCTGTTTACCTGCTATCCCATAGTAAGTGCGAGCGAGATAGTGATATAATACTGGTTTGTTGGTACAGTTATCGTAAACAAAACCCTTTTCACTGGGTATATTCTTTAACTATTTTGTGTATGTTTCTATAAAATTATTTTTGCAACCTTTGTTACTCTTTAACTAAACAATATAAAAAGCTTTAATTCGTACATTATGTATTTGTAAAATTCTATTTACTTTGTAAGAACTTATGTACCACAAAATGCAATAAAATACTATTTTTTATTTTTTGTTTTAGGTTCCTCAAACTTACGAGTTATTACAAGGCAATATATTTTCGACCTTATGCAAAATCTTGAATTGCCTGTTTAATAAGAAACTAGATATAGTTGAGACTAAATTAATCAACCCGGAAGAATTTCCGCCTCAACAAGTTCTGGAAATAAAATGCAAGTTTTCCTATTTGAAATCGGAGTTTAAAAGAAGATGGAAGGACGCCAGCGCGACTATAACCAAGTTTCTTGCAAAGAACAGTTAATGGTTACAAGGAATCTTCGAGTTACTTATTGTGACAAAAACGATTACTCGCACGGCGCGTCTTAAAAAATATTTTGAAGATTCAAGTAATCGAAGCAAACGAAGGAAAACATAAGATCTTCGCGATAATGATCTAACCACTTTATCGTATGCGACTCAAAGCAAGTATTACCAAGAAGGTAGACGTGATGCTTCAAAAGTACTCAAAGACTTTGACTCATCCCCGAAACCAGCTACCAAATACAAGAAGGCACTACAACAAACAGATCCTGACATTACTAAATTTACCCCTTTCGATGCCTTAAAGATGATTGTAGAAGCCGATCTCAGAAAGGCGCAATATGAAGTCATACAATTAACTAATAAAAAGCTATATCCTTGTTATAGTTTGGTTCAAAAAGCCAAAGAGATTCCTATCCAGAAAAGGAGGGGTTTCGGGTTACAGCAACTTGTGCTGAATTAAACCTAGAAGCACTTGTGACTCACACATGTAAAGGACTTGTTATGTCATTGTTTGATGTGCTGAATACTCTCCCAGAAGAACAAAAGAATGATCTCACACTAATAACAAAATTGGGGATGTGATGGCTCGCAGCAGACGCAGTTTCGGCAAAAGTTTACAAGTCAAGCTGATTTTGATAAATACATTTTACAAAGCTCTCTAGTGCTACTAAGATTAGTTTATACTGTCAATAAAAGCGTCATATAGAAAAATCCAATGCCTTCTTTACTAAAGCCTGTGCTGCCCAATAAGGATAAGATTTCTGAAGAAATCTAATAACATTTCAAAAGAACTTTAAACGTGCAACATCAGAAATGTCCGAGTATTTGATAATAAAGGTAAATGAAATCGATTTCAAAATAAAAAACGAGTTAATTTTGACTATGGTTGACGGAAAAAATGTAACGCGGCAACGGACAATAAATCTACGTTAAGGTGTTACATATGTAATGAGACGTCTTCTAACTTTAATAAATAAAATACTGAAAAATTCGTAAATCCTGAATCACTAAACTTTGGGCCCCCAATACTACACGCACGATTTAGAATGCTCGAAAGCCTATTACACTTAGCGTACAAACTTCCCGTTAAAAAAGGGCGTATTAGAAAAGAGAACAAAACAGACAATGATCTTGTAGAAGAAACAAAAGCGGATATTCAAGAAAAATTTAAGCTTTAGTTAGGTCTGCTTGTCGATATACCGAAGACTGGATTTGGTAACACAAATGACGGCAACACGAGCCGCCGATTTTTCGTAAATCCTGAAATAGCTTCAGAAATAACGGGGATCGATTGTAACCTAATTTATAGGTTTAAAGTTATAATAGAAGCAATATCAAGTGGGCTTGATGTAGACCCAGAAAAATATAATGTTTACATCATGAAAACGGCAAGATTATATGTGCAGCTATACGAATGGTGTCCAATGACACCGACAATTCACAAAATACATTTTCTTCATTTAAAACTTTTGAAAATAGAAAATCAAATTCGGACTCAGAATAGCTCTTTTTTTACTGTTTAGTTCTTAACTTAGTTTAATATGAAATCTTATTGTTATTAAATAAGTATTTCTCTTGTTAGACAATATCTTTTGCAATTATGGTGTGGTGTTCTTACTTTAGTAAGTACCTCGATACCCCTAACTACCTGTTTATTATTAAGGACTAGACACATACATATGCTCTGACATTCTCCTTACCCGAAGGGGTGGGAAAAACAGCGGAATCGCAAAAACTCCAAAGGTCACCCTCAACATCATTCATGGTAAAAATAGAAAATGCAGTTATACCGGTGTCAGTTGCTATTCCATCGCCCAATAACTCAATTACTATCCCTAGGCAACAATTTAAATGCTTTTAGGTAAGTTAGCATACATAAAGAATTATGGCCAGCTAGATTTGCAAAATACCCCTCTGTGCGACGCGACGCTTCAACTCAAAAATATCATCTGAATTAATTGATTACCATGCTTCAAGTACAAATGATTTATCAACAGTAATAATATCAATAACCCTTCAATGTCACTCGATTTAGAGAATCTAGCAGAAATTGAATAAATTTCTTCATCCACAACAAGACAACTCCAACCAGTTAACAACTCTACTTTAACTACTGCATCAGAATGGGAAGCAGCTCTCAACGACAGTAAAACATGTTGCGTTGTAGGTGGAATGGAATTTGCTGGAGCTTATTCATATGACATTTGCAAAAATCCAGTGCACGTAATATATGGGAATATAGTAAGAGAAAAAGAACATAGATACAACATAAATTCGCTATTAAAGCAAAGATTGTAATGACTTTTTGATAAAATAATTCATGGTTTGTCAATTAATTCGATTTCAAGAACATAAGTGTTTTAAGCTTTAGTAAAGCAAAAGGCGAACATTTTCGACGAATAAGGTGTTTGAAGTGTTAAATAACAAGAAAGGTGAGTCTGCATTCTTCTATTCGGTCACGTTAATTTAAAGAACGTTAAAATCAAAATTCGTTTTTGTCCCAGTGTAGCATTTGCCGGTTACATCTTTATGGTGCCGACACTCAGAAGAAATTTCACCTAACTTTCCGGTATTTAAAGATCAAATGCTTCAATTACTCTCAATGTCATATACAACGATCGGCTAATTCTATTAGAACGCATATTTATCTATTGCAATTCGAGTTACACAACGAAAAATATTGGAAGAACTAAAAGTCGAAATTTTGTTCATTGGCCATAGGCCTACAATATTTTTAAATTTCGAACATCATACGTCTCTATAAGAAACCATATAATTACTGCAGCGAAACCTTTTTCGCATACGCACGTTTGCACGTCAAGTACCGAGTCTCAAGAAAACAGAATCGAAATTACTTGATAAAGAGTATACGAGTCAAAACTTACTGACATTACGTAGAAAGCGTATTATTGCTTATAGACGTTTAGCAAACGGATTTGGCTTTAGAAATCAAAACTTTGTCGTTGCATGATCCAATAAATTGTGATTTGTTTCTTTCATACCATCAGGAAATTAAGAAATAGCTTTAAGTTTTGAGAACGATGATGATATTGAGATGCAGGAACATTTTGATAGAATGTACTATGAATTGTTAGAGCACTATTGTCAACTCAGAAAATGTGAATTTTCCGAATCGTTTATCATGACTCATAGGCCAAGTACATCATCAAATATTCGTTTACCAAAGATTGTACTGCCAACTTTCGATGGTCTTCATGGCCTAAATACTTTGACGTTTTTAAAGCATTGATCCATAAATCCATTTCGCTTACCAATACGGAAACGTTTCATTATTTGATCTCGTCTCTTAGCGGCGCGATGCGTTACCTGTTGTGAAGGTATTCCTAACTACCCACGAATACTACAAAGATCAAGTATTCGTATCACGATATCAATGTAAGCGTACTTTGACGTTCACTTGCTGGAAATACATTTTAAATATCTATTTTAAAGTAAAACGAACTCGAGTTTCAAAATTATCTAGATGATTTTGAAAAAAATTAAGTATTTTAAGGTCATTAGACTTACTGGTTGTAAGGTAAGATTTCATTTTAGTTTATCACACATTATCTTTGGTGTCAAGGTCTCAATTGTGCCTTATTTGACACAGGTAACAAAGTAATTTCATCACCGAACCACAATGTAAACATTTAATCTAAAATTGTCTTCATCCCCCACCAACGTAAGTGGTTTGGGGGAAGTGTCAGCGTCAATCCTTGGCAATGTCGCTGGTTCCATGGGCACAAACGGTCGAGTCTTGTTGAGGTTAGATATGCACGTAATTTTCAAGATATTAAATCATTATGATTAGCTGATCCTAGGTATGATATTCCAGGACCGATCGATTTGGTGTTGGCTACCGACGTATTCGCAGAATCAGTACTGATGATCAAAGGAAGTGTTCAATAGCCTGTTGCATGCAATTGGTTGGCTATTATTAAGAAAGACCAAGCTTTTAACTAGTTCTTTATTACATTCGTCACCGGACATCGATTACGAGTTAATCTCATTAGTTCAGCGTTTTTGAGAATATTATATTCTCATCACTGCGTGGTGTGTCCTGATTATGCCACAACGAGACCTGATGCTTCCGCTAGAGATTTAAATGCTTCATCGCCTAATGACACATAACTAGTCGGTCCAAAATTACAACCAAATATCTTGAGTAGTCTTCTTCGTTTTCGCAAGCATAATCTGGCGTTCATGGCAGATGTACAACAAATGTACCGTTAAAATCTTATTTTATCCAAACATCGTGACTATCAGCAAATATTCTGGAGAAGCTCGCTCAAGGAGCAACTCTTCGAATATAGTCTTTGTACAGTTACCTATGGTCTTCCTTCGCTTGCCGTTCTCTGTGACAACTTGCTGATGACGAAGGAAACGCGTATTCACTGGCGAATTATGTCAGCTGTTTACATCCACGACGTTACCACAGGATTTTTGTCGTTACAAACCGCGCAGGAAGCTAAAAGTCACATTATTGGTTTATTTAATCTCGAACGTTTTCAACTGCATAAATGGGCCAGTAACAATTCTTTGCTCTTGTCCGATCTTCCTATTAGAGAACATTGTCTAATTAGTTTCGTGTCACTTGACAACACGGAAACTTACACCTTAAAAGTTCTAGGTCTTAAGTGGGATCCAAATTAACAAAACATTTTATATTAAGCAAAATTGCGGGAATCCTCGACCCATTATAGTTTATATCCCCGCTCACCTTTGGATACTTGGTGTCGGCTGAGATCAGATTCCTCCCGATAATGTAATCCGGACATTAAACGCAACGAATTATCGAGTGTAACTCAGATCAAAATACCACATCAACTTATTTATCAAAATGTAAAATGTGTCATTAACTCAACCGGTCACATCAATAATTATTTTGTTTGCTCGAAAGGTAGAGTTACTACGCCCAAACAAACTTTGCTACCGAGACTTGAACTCGTGCTGCTCAGACTCCACTATCGTAGTCTCATAGTTGTGCTCCCACCCAGCGGACGTTTGTTCACTTATAGTATATCGGCCAATGTACAGTTCGTCGTCAACTTGGTAAATGCATTAAGAGTTATCGTTTAAACACTAAACCTTTGCAACCGTATATGAGTGATTTACCGTCACGTCGAGTCAACCAGGTTAAACCTTTCTCGATTACGGGTATAGATTTTGTAGGTCCGTTCCGCATCAATCTAGGACCAGATAGAAGCACAAAGATTGACTAGGCGTATATTCTGTTTGTTCGTTTGCCTTGCGACAAAGGCGGTACATCTTCAAGTTGTATCTACCCTTTCAACAAACGGGTTTATAATTGCGCTCCGGCGCTTTGTAACACGTTGCGGTTGCTGTAATAAGATCCATGCTGATTGCGGGAGAAACTTTGTAGGCGCACGAAATGAATTGTCATATTTCATACAAAATGCGTCTATTGCGGAGAAGATTGAATTTAAATTCAACCTTCCATCGGCATCACACATACTACACGAGTGCCATCAGGCCCTAAATTAACTGGTGGACAAGAACAAAGTTGAACTTGTCTGGGTGCCAGGGCATGAGAGAATAGAAGGCAATGAGGAAGCAGATCAGCAAGAAAAGCTAGGGGTAGCAAAACCTTTTATAGGGCCATCTCCGATGTACGATTTTAGCCAGATGAATTATCAGGGGGTTATTACCAACTGGGTCAACAAACAAGTCAACAGAACCTGGACCAATTTCCCAGGTCTCAAACATTCTAAGAAATTTCTTAGCCATATTCAAAACAGGGGAAAGGAAGTGTTAAACTTACCCAAAAGAGAGTTAAAACTACTCTGTGGTATACTAACAGGACACATCCATTGCAGTTATCACTTGAAAAAGATGGAAGATGATACATGCAGATACTGTGGTGAAAAGGAGGAGCGCATGTACGACATCATTATGAGGTATCCGGCCCTGTGCCTAAAGAGATACAAACACTTAGAAGTCATCTTCATTTTGGAAGAAGATTTACTAAAAAAAAACATAGATCTTTCCTAAGTTCAACTAGAGGGGAGCACAAAAGATCTAATCTGGTCGCAGTGCAGGAGGTTCTTTCCATGACACTCACCCCATTCCTAATAATAATTAAAATAATTCCATCGGCTCCACACTTTGGTGGAGTGTGAGAAATACAAATCAAAGCGGCCAAATCATATCCTTTTCAAGTAGTAGGTAGTAGCAGAAATACATCATCTCCCTCGAATGGTACATTTTAAATAATGTGTTGTGATGTAAGTGTTATGTATGGTGTCCCAGAAGACCAGTATAAAGATGTAAAGTATGGTGTCCTATAGATACAAGCAGTAGATTCTCTATACGCGTTAGTGTTTCCTTCAGTCACTGATAGATAGCGTTATGCGTTGGCTTTCCGGTTTCCTCATTGATTGAATATCGCGATTATAGTGGCATGATGGATATCGATTCAGAATTATTTCAGATTATATTTCATCAAAAATGGCTGCGCGCTGTAACATGCGTTTTACTCGGATACAATAATTTTTCAAAAAAAGTTTTAATATTTATCTTTATAATTGTTGTGTAATAGTTCATGCGATGTGTTAAATATTAATTGTGTTACCTAGGGTATCAATTCAAACGCTTTCATTTTAAATTGAGTGTTAGGTGTGAAAATAACAGGAAACTCAACTATTATAATAATGTAACACGCCACCTATCGGCAACTTCGGTAAGTTCATATGCAAATATAGAATCATCTGGGCGTTATACATTCCGGGGGAGATGATGTATTTCTGGTAGTAGGTAATCAAGTTTTGACTTTCGAAGAACTTAAGACCTTATTTGTTCAGATCGAAGCTATTTGACATTCCCGACCGCTATGCCACATCAATTTCGATCCTAATGATCTGTTAGTGCTTACGCCACGGCATTTCCTCACACTTGACTGCTGTTCCTGATGATTATTACTCAAACGTTAATATAAATCGCTTCATCCGTGGCAGTTGCTCTAATCGTTTCATGAGAATTTTTGGTCCAGATGGAAACATGAATGTTTAAACTAAAATCGGTTTGATGGTGATCTGATCATTAAAAACGATAAACGCGCCCCACTCTAATAGTCTCTAGATTATGCCCTCTACCTTAATTTAAAATTTAAATCGTTCAATTACGTTATTTAAAATGTATGTATTTACTTTCATATTAATCGTTCTTGTTCTTAACATGTTTATTTTAGCATTGTTTAAATTTATTAAGTTCTTTCAATCCTGGTCCCCAAAATTTCATTGTTCTTGTTGGATCTGAAAATACCACAGTCATTTTGGGTGGCCGGATGTTTCATTATCATATTTAAGTGTTCTTTGGTTTTTGTAATTCCGAGTACCTACGCTCCATTCAAACGGCCATGCAGATTCATTTTGTTGATATGGTGCATGTGGCCTTCAGATTAAAACGTATATACTAAATATTTCAGGAACTACGGCTCGCAACATACATTTGCTATATAAACTAAGATTATAATTCGTTTTGAAGAACATACGTTTTTGAAGCTTTACTAACTCAAAAGGCGAAAATTCTCAACGAAGCTGTTTGAAGATTTAAATAACAAGACAAATGTGTCTGCATTCTTCTACTCCCTCACGTTAAATTAAAGAACGTTACAATCAAAATTTGTTTTTGTTCCAGTGTACCTACCATTTGTACGCTACAGTTCCAATTGTAAAAGAGTAGATGTCTAGAAACGCTCTTCTTACTGCAATGTTTTTTGAAACTGTTTCACAAACTAACTAAAGTCGGGATAGGATTGTAGAAAAATTATTCGTATTAGGAGGTCAAGAATTTAAGAAGTGTTTCTGTGAATAATTCAAAATTCAATGTAAAACAAAAAGATGTGCTTGTAAACAAAAGGAACAGTCTTTGTAACTCGATAGCGGGTTTTAGTAAAAATGAATGAACATTATTATTTATTAAATAAATTCACTAAAATGTGTAAAATCTCATCAAATATTCGTTTGGTTTTTAAAGATGTCAGCGTAAGTATTTACTTATAAACAATATTATTTCATCGTTTAATCACTTTCGTTCTTTAGGAAAAATCATCTACCTTAGGGATTCTGAGCAGTAGATGGGGGAACCATACCACGAAGGACAGGTCGAATATAACAATACAATAAAAGAAAGTAGAGTTGTTGAACCATATCAGCGCTAATCATGTCCTATAAAGAAAGAAATATTTTTTTATGATAAAACACGTAATTTAGTAGAAATAAGCACTCATTGTAGTTTTGTTATAAGTACAGAAAAATATGAAATAAATCACTGTCTTTCTTCAAAACAGTTTTATGGTCTTAAACCATATGATGTCTTAAAAATTGAAAAGTCTCGCCCCATCAACATGGTTTCCTGTCTCCAAGATCTGCTGCAAGCAATCCGGCTTGTTTCAGTCCGAAACACTAGATTCGAAATGTCAAGTAGATATCAAAATCTGGTGCTGCAGAAGGATATATGGAGAAGAGCATGGACAGAAAGAGTAACTAACACAGAAGTATTACTTAAATAAAATGGATAACGAATGTGAAATAATAAATACAATTAAGAAAACAAAATTATAGTATTTGGGCCACATCCTGAGAGGCGAAAAATACTTACTATGTAGGTCGAAGAAGGACATCCTGGTTACGTAATTTAAGAGAGTGGTATGGTTGTAGTACTAACGAACTATTTAAAGCTGCTGTCAACAAAATACAGATTGCCTTGATGATTTCTAACCTCCGAAAATCGTGAAAAACCGCGAAATTTACCACTTTTTAGCCGTTTTTCGTCGCACAGTAGGTGTGCATGTTTCTGAGGAGGTCGAAATGTACACTCATGAAATTTAAAACTTGGACATCACAATTTCTGTAAACAAAAGTTTGCACATTGTGAAGCGGGCTTAAGGGTATCATTTACAATTCTAACAACAGGTAGTCTCAGGAGGGGTTATCTTATAGAAGGACTGTAGAATGAATCATTACACTAAGCACGTTTTAGAAAATAGGTAATTTACGTTGCTTACTTAATTTTTTTCTTTAAAGAATATTTTTGAAGGTATCGGTAATTAAACACCATAGTTCCTCGGTTTGTTGTTCAGGTGTGTACGAAGCTTTACAATAAGCATATTAATATGAACTATATCTTATGAAAGGAAAGTTATGTAACTATAATTAACGACTTAACGTTACGTTAGTAGATTCCATTTACTATTTACACATATTTTCTTGGAACATTCGATAATTAACTATCGGGATATGATGACCCTATACTTCGCAGGTTGTGCGCAACTGGATACAAGCAAATAACTTGGAGCTGTTACCCTGGCCAGCAAAAAGCCCAGATTTTAACATTATCGAAAATGTTTGGGCTCGAATACTTGCTGTTATCCGAAGACAACAAGGGCCAAATTTTATACCAGTAAACCGTAATGCACTAATTGCAGCCATTGATACCGCATGGGAAACGATTAATATTAATTATATTGATACCTTGATAGCGTCAATGAGCAGACGCCTCCAAGAATGTATCAATAATAATGGAGGTCACACCCATTATTGATTTCTTATATTTATTTATATAGTAATACCTTTATTTAAAAAAAACGTTTTCATTTAATTTTAAACTATAACTTGGTATCTTAATTATAATTATGTAATAAATTCTTGTCAAAAACTAAATATATACGTTGACAATAAGAATTGCCTTAGTTTTTATTTTCACTTTTTATATTAACTACAGAAAAAAATGAAACGTCATAAAATATACATTTTGTAAGGACTAAATATTATGAATAGAGAGTTTAATGATTTTTTTTAATAACTTACAATAATTAGTAGGTTAGATTTATTTAAAAATAAGTAATAATCAGTCAACCCAAATAACCATGTTTAGTTTTTTGATTTAATTTAAAAGTTATTGCTTGTAGACGTTTTTAAATCAAAATTATTTCTAATTTTATTTTGTAAACATTTCCTAAACAAAATTTTGATTCGATAATTAATCGAGCTATGGTGTTTAATTAGCGATACCTTCAAATATATTCTTTAAAGAAAAAATTAAGTAAGCAACGTAAATTACCTATTTTCTAAAACGTGCTTAGTGTAATGATTCATTCTACAGTCCTTCCATATGATAACCCCTGCTGAGACTACCTGCTGTTAGAATTGTAAATGATACCCTTAAGCCCGCTTCACAATGTGCAAACTTTTGTTTACAGAAATTGTGGTGTCCAAGTTTTAAATTTCATGAATGTACTGCTAATAATTCTTTTATTTGCCGTAACGAAGCGCGGCGTGACAGCTGGTTCATTATAACATAGTGATCTGCTCTGTTAAAAAAAGTTAATATTAATGTTCCAAGAAAAAAATCAAAAAAACCTTACAGCACTTTTGCATGAATTAATGTTATGATTCGCAGTCCAATATCAATTATGTGTGCGTCATAATTCGATTTGTGGAGATTGTGAAATTGCAAGTGCCAAACTTATAGATATATTTGTATATTTACTAACAAAATGAGATATGTATGTATGTGATCAATTTTATATTATTTTTGTGAAACGTTGGTATGTAGGGTTATTTTTACCATGTTTTTGGGTACTTGTAACCTGTAGGAAAATATTTTTATTATTATTATCGTTACGAACTTTATTGTTGTTTGTTTTCGTTATCGCACTTAGAAGCGCAAGATAATAAACACAGCGTATCGAGTTAAACTTATATTAATTTTTTAACATACAGTTACTTTAATTTGTATAAATACACACGTTTAATTTATTTCAACGTAACATGACGAATAATAACTTCGAACTGATTCTTAAATTTATGATGGCGCATTTATATAAATAATGTAGAAGATAATTGAATGTTCTCGAACAGAGTTCTAGAAACACAACGATTATTCTAATTTATTCTGGGAACCCCAGTGGCGTAACATTATTATTATTATTACTATTTCTTAACTATTTATACCAAAAAGTTTCAAAATGACTAGAACCCATATCGCAAATCACTGTGTTTCGTATTCTAATATGATTCCATACACGTCATGATTTTTCTGTATTGCCACAACGTATTGTGGTGGTATAACATGACAACCACGACACAAATTTCGCTATATGGAATTTCTGTTTGTTTTGCGCGTTTTCATAGGAGTCATAACACAAATTTTGCAATTTGGATGTTTTACAGTGACCACAACGCGTTGAGAGCAACTTTTTCGCTCAATTAATCTTTTAGTTTAACATATACATAAATAGATTATATTTTTATTGTCGTTTTGCTGGCACATTAAGTAAAAAATAACGTATATATTGTGCCTTTATTTATTTATTTATTTAATCGTATGGTACATTTTAAATATTGTATTGTGATGTAAGTGTTATGTATGGTGCCCCCAGAAGATCAGTAGGTATAAACCTGTACAGTGTGGGTTTTACAGATTTTTGTGGAAACTGTGTTCTTTTGTGTTTTAAACAGTTAAACTTCATAAAAATGTAAATATGTACTCAATACCCACTATTGTAATGGAACCGGAATGTGACGTGTTGACTCCGCCATATTAACACCGCCATTTTGGCACTGCCGACTTGGCGTCAAGACGTTTAGGCGCCAAAACATTTCATCTCTAAGTCTTTTTAGCCTCAAGCTATTTTGGCGCTAGAATATTTTGGCGCCACAACAAAAATTGTTTTGGACAGTGGATGTTTTCACTTTGACCTTTTTACGTTTATAAGGTATTAATTCTGTGTTGACTTTTAATTTCCACAAATAAATAAACAAAATTTTCAACCAAACTTACAGTTTAATTACTAGGATCGCTATTCTGTGCGTCGTCGTTGTCCGTTGCAGAGTGTCCATTGCAGGGTTTCCGATTAAATTTGACCTGTGATTCTTATGTATTTTGTAACGCTGATTCTCACTTTTCGATATTTTAAATAATTTTCGAGATATTCGACTTTAAATTTCGAAAATTTCAAAAAAAATTTTAATTGTGAATCATATCGCACTCTCATGACAAAGTAACATAACTCAAAAATCGTGATTTTGGAGTTAATACCGGTAAATGGACGCTTACAATAATATCCATCAGTCATCAAAAGCGTAATAAATTAACTTCATCATCTGGCCGCATAATGGCAGTTTTTCACGTTTCAACTTGAATATGAATCTATTCTGTTAAAGTGTTGCATCCTCAGTTGTGTCACTAACCTTGATGGGGAAGGTTGTACCTAAGATTTACAAAATTGTAGTATTTCGAGTTGTGTCAGTTTTGACGAAAAAATTGCAGCGTGACGTATGAAGTATTTAGTGTTGTGACAGTTTTGTATATAAAACCTCATCAATAAATTGTTCCAATTTGAATTGTGTCACTTTAGCCGATTGAGGTAAGTAACATGTTGATCATTATTTTGGATTAGGTCATTTTTAGTTCTACAAAATCGACCACAGTAGATCGTGATATTATACCAAATAAAGAAAATCTGCCACCTGAACATAACGTCCCGGGAACAGCCATATCAACTTCATGTCAACCAGCTGAAAATTATGAACATGTTGAACAACAACAAATTATAAATTCCAGATTGCCTAGTTCTCAGGACAAAGAAGATAGTGCTTTCACTGTGACAACTGAACTTTACGTTCCGGAAAGTTTAACATCAGGTTCAAGTAAACCTTCTGACTATTATGTTGAACAACATTCAATGACCTCCACGATTCCTAGTTCTCAAAACAGAGGGGCGAGTGAAGAAGGTGATTATACTGTTTCCTATGATGTTAAGTGCGATACGAAATTGCGTTTGATCAGAGTGCCTACAACACAGAACTACTACATTTCTCCCGTCGAAAGCAACGAAAGCGATGGCAACGATTCTGACGTTGACTCAGATTTTGAAGATCCAAATTTAAATGCAGTTTGCAACAATTCATCAGACAGCACTAAAGAACTTGTTGAATCTGAAGCCAAAGATTCCAATGGAAAAAAAAAGAAAGAAACAGAAGCGATGTCCTGAAAAAGGATAGCTAAAAAAGTTCAATTATTGAGGAATTCTGGTAAATCTTATGTATCACAAAGCAAGAAAGAATTTTCTGCAAGAAAAATGCGTTCTCCTTGCGGAGAAAAACGTAGACTAGGTTGCAGCAAAAAGATTACGGCAGCAGAAAGACAAACAATTTTTCTTAATTACTGGAAAATTGCTGATCTACAACTGTTTAGGACAGTGACCCAAGTTCAACCTTGAACCGGGAGATTAGTGGTAGCAAGATGATTATCATAACTGGCTAGGAAACGACGTAAGTGTCAATCACGATTACGAATTTGAAAACTCATCAATTGTAACTTTCATAAAAACCAACTCATATATAAATTCCCTCTTAAATAAATATTCAGCGTACACTAAGTTCCAAAGAGTTATAGCTTATTGTTTTCGATTCATAAACATCTCAAGGAATTTAACAAAACGTGTAGATAATCTAACTTGCGTCGAACTAGAATATGCAAATGTTGTAATAATCAGAACGTTACAAGAATATACGTTTAGGAAGATTTTGATCATCTCATCAAACATCAAAAGGTCTCAAATTCCAGTACACTTTTGTCTTTAAATCCTTACTTAGATGAACACAATCTTCTTAGAGTGGGCGGTCGGTTAAAAAATGCATCCATAAGTTTCGATCAAAAATATCCGTTGCTATTACAACAATCAAAACACCACGTCATAAAATTAATCGTTAAATACTATCATCTTAAACAACTCCATGCAGGCCCAGAAGCAACACCTTGATAAGAAATTTACCTCCACATTACCTCTAGAACATGCTAGACCATTTATTAACACGGGTATTGACTATGCCGTGCCGGGCCAATTCTAATTAAGGAAGGTCAACGACGTTCAAAAAGGACATTAAAGGCGTATATCGCACTTTTCATATGTTTGTCTACTAAAGCGATTCACATCGAGTTAGTCTGCGATCTTACGTCAAAGTCATTTTTAAATACATTAAAACGCTTTATTTCTCGACGCGAAAAAATTGCCAATCTTTACTCTGACAATGCAAAAACCTTTGTTGGAGCAAACAATGAGTTTAAATCAGATCAATTGAAGTCAGATGTAATTGATTTTCTGTCTCAATGGACAAGATAAACTGGCACTCTATACTGACCAAAGCTCCTCATTTTGGAGGGATCTGGGAGGCTGGTGTGAAATCCGTTAAAACTCATATCAAACGAACCGTTGGTAATGCCCATCTGACGTACGAAGAATTGCTAAGGTTATTAACGGAAATAGAAGCTTGCATAAATTGTAGACCTTTAATCCCATTATCCAGCTCCCCCAACAATTTTACTGTGTTAACCCCTGGTCATTTCCTAATTGGTGACACACTTACAAACCCAATTGAAGCGGATTTAACACACCAGAAGATGAACCAATTAGATCGCTGGAACGAATAGAGCAGATGAAACAACACTTTTGGAAGAGGTGGTCTCACGAATACGTCTCCAATTTTCAACAAAGAACAAAATGGAAACATAATTCCAGAAATCTTATGGTTGGAGAAGTAGTCATCATCAAAGAAGACAACTTGCCATCCTTATAGTGGCAACTCGGACGTATCATCAAAATTCACCCTGGAGAAGTAGAATAGTGCGTACTGTCACAGTCAAAAGTGCGAGAGGTAGTACTCTAAAAAGATCAGTGAGAAAAATTTCAGTTCTTCCAATAGAAACAAACTAGTGTCACTAAAATTCGCATGTGTATTAGTACTAGTCTTTATAGTTTATGTTCAATATATGAATTTATTGTTCACATTACCATTTAGTAAGTTACAAGGTCACAATGTATTGAAATATATTTCAAGGCCGGCGTCATGTTTACGACAGTGACCCAAGTTCAACCTTGAACCGAGGGATTAGTGGTAGCAGGTAGAGACCGTGCTAACATCCCTTAAACTAAGAGTATCCTTGAAGCATTCGTACCATTAACATCAAACACTTTGTTCACTAAAATTAAGTAGTGTAACAAAAAGGTTTTAATTCCATTAACCTAAACAACAACTGCAAAGGAAATTTATTACTAGGCACACAGAAGTTATAAAACCTAAATATAGATACTCAAGTACCCAAAATTTCAGAAACTTGAATTCGGCATTCTATTTTCAGATAAATAATAATCGCATAAGAGTATGTAAGATGTTTTCCAAGTCAACACTGGACATTAATGACAGACCTATTCGGACCGCATTGTTGAAGAAAAATGATACTGGTTTGCTAGACTGCGACATGAGAGGAAGACACGGTAAACAGCCAACTGTAGATCCTAAAATCAAGAAAAGTGTCAGGAAATTTATTGACGCTATACCCCGAATAGAATCACATTATTTGAGAGCTCAAACGAAACGTGAATATATTGAAGGCTGTAAATCGTTGGCTGATCTGTACAGAGATTACAAGGAAGAGACAGGAGTTACCAGTTGCTCACTCAGTTATGTTTAATCGCATTTTCAATGAAGAGTTCAATATCTCCTTCTATATACCAAAGAAGGATCAGTGCATACGTTGCTGTTTACGACCTGCAAGCGGTGATGCCAGTACCAAAAGGGTTGGTTTCTTCATTTTATTACACAAGTAAACTAAACTGTTTTAATCTTACCATCAGTGATCTACCTCCTAAGAACGTAGCCTGTATTTTTCTAGAATTAAACAGAAGGTAAACGAGGTACTGTGGAAATTGGCAACTGTGTTCTTTCCTATATCGGAATGTTAGTCGAAAAGGTAAACAAACCAAACATTGTGGACACTCCCAAAATATAGGAGATAATGTCCAGAGTGTGATTGAAAAACAGATTAGACGACACCTCAAATCTGGGCCTATTTACATACCTGACCAATATTCTACTCTCATACGAATAGCCAAAAAAATGGGACTCCGTATCAAGTTCACGACTTGACTCATTACGACTTCTTCGACCATCTAAAAAAGTCATTGTAAAGAAATCTAAATCTCAAGAATACTTCAATTCTGTGCAGCTAGTTCCAGCATACTCGAAGAAAGCCCTACAATCCCTGTGCGAGAAAAGTACAATTAAAAAACAGTATTATGAATCATTTTACAAAAACATTTTCGATTTGTGCTAACCTACTATCAATACGTCAAGTTTTATGTACCTAGAATATTATGTAGTTTAATGTTTCATTATGTAACTACTTTGACTGGTTCATTTCAATAAACAATCAGCAAAAGTTGATCAAAACTATCTGAATTTTACTTCTGCTGGGTTCAAATACAATATTAGAAAACGTCACAACATAAATCGTCTCATTATTATCATAAAACACGTCATATCACAACGCTATTTGAAAAAAAAATCATCAAAACTGTGAACTCAAAATATTTCATTGTATGGGCAATTAGAAGCAACTATAAAACGTCATAACTCAAAAGAGTGTTTTTAAGCTTCGAAAACTAGTATAACCAAAAAGACTTCATGGTGTCTTAGTTTAATTCAACATTCGCACAATCAAATACATTAGACTGTTCTGAAACACTATCTTAAGTTGGAGTTAGTTTTTGCAATTTCTGAGGATCTAAGTTTTTTGAGTTGTGTCACTTTAGTGGCAAGGGTGCGATATGTAGCATTTTACATTATCTCAACCAGTTTTCAAGATATTCAAACCAAACTTTCAGTTTTTTGGCTGTAAGTATCGTTATGAGCCGTACATTAGCGGGTTTTAGAAATTTTTAATTTGTGTTTATCAGAAAGAAATTTATTGCAGCATCCAAATCAAGTTAATTATATTATTACTATTTTATATGTTTTTTGTAAACCTAGAATAACTTACGAATACTTTTTATTTCAAAAGCATACTTTGCATGATCGGTTTGACACAAATTAGTTCCTTATTGCATCCTTCTTAAAACACATTAAATGATCAAAATAAATGTTTTATGACCAACTGTCCATCATGGTAAAAATGAAAAATTTTGCATTAAAACATGAAAGTGAATCAATATTAGGGACAACTAACTTAGACAGATGTTTTTTTTAAGCCGCTTATCGAGGCGTTCTATTTTCTTTAAACAAAAGTGTATTTCAAAGTTAACTTTGCACTGGAAATGTTTACAAACTATTCCAACAATACAAACTTAAAATAACGAGAATATGTTGCGACATCTTTTATACCAACCCTTAGGTAGGCGATAATAATCGACGAATCGACTTTTGTAACTGCTTACATATCTGTCGGCTTTAGTAGGTACTAAAAACAAGATCCAAGAAAGAAAGTACAACTACAACCGAGATTAAATTAAATATACAGGGTGATTCATTACTATTTGGAAATAATTTAACACTAGAATCCCGACCTTTAATTATGAAGATTTAACCCAAAACACCTAGATGAAAAGTCGCTCATTACTAAGTTACAGGATGTTTTGTTTAAAAATTTAGTATTAGCTTAGTATTTTAAAATTAATTGACGTATTTATTTCATATTTGGCAGGGAGTGTAGACACTGTACACCCTACACCCTTCTAAATTATGTTAAACAAACATTTCTGTCTACTATCAGAGACGTACGACAGGGGTAAGTGACCGGTTAATCGTGCCCAAATTCTACGCCACTGGCGGAATAAAAATTTTAGTACAATTTTTCGTACCTTCAATATTTATTAAGTAAATAATGTACTTTTTCCTCATAACGATTAAGTCAATATTTCTCAAGATATTTTAAGTTAAACATGAAGCTGTACCACTAGATCAAAGAATTAATTCAGTTCAGAGCCAACTACACGAAACAAATAATATTAAAAAATTATCCATCAAATGTGACTTATCGGATTGTAATTTAAATAGAAATCAGGTTATTTGCTTCAATAATATTTTAAAATCACGTTGAATTATTTTAAAGTTAGAAGATCTATTTTCACTAATTGGATTGTTCTTCGTTGGGGAGGGGCACCAAAAAACCAAAAATTTATAGGTGATTGACTCGACTACTTACTTAAAACAAATAAATGGTCCGCCACTTGAATAAGTGTAAAAAACACATAGATATTAAACAAACACAAAATAAATTAACAATTAAATGTAAATAAATATTTCTAATAAAACACACACTCTATACGTATCTATATCGTTTGTTTTACAAAAAAGTGACAAAGGTTCGCGAAAACCCCAAAACTCGAACTGCAGTAACAACGGAGATACCCTGCAAAAGTGTCGAAAACAGGACACCCTGTACAGCATCTACACTTCCTGCCAAATATGAAATGGATACGTCAATTAGTTTTAAAATACTGAGCACAAATAGTTTTTAAATTTTTAAACAAAACACCCTGTAACTTAGTAATGAGCGACATTTTATCTAAGTGTTTTGGGTTAAATCTTAATAATTTGAGGTCGGGATTCTAGTGTTAAATCATTTCCAAATAGTAATGAATCACCCTGTATAAGTAATTAAATAATCATATCGTAATAAAGTAAACCTCTAGGAGAAGTTCAGATGCCTACTACAAGCTTTGCTCTACCACTTAATCCGTTAGCGGGTATAATCGTTGATTGTATAATACATCTACCTAATTTTGTAACAGGACTTTACATCTCCCCGATACTGCAGAAGCATATACAAAAATTGCATTGTAAAAAATAGAAAATGCGCTGATGTTAAATATCGGATTGTTTATGTGAATAGATCGGTGTCAAATAATCCTTGTGCAAAAACACCCTATCTCTAATACATCCATGTGCCAAATAACATATCCCGGCGCCAACACGTCTAGGCGCCAAAACGTCTAGGCCTTAAAACGGCGGTGACAAAGGGCGTCGCCAAAACGTCCTAGACCTTATAGAACAACTTCTTTCATTTTTAATAAAATCACTAAACACACTGCTTTGTTTATGTATCATAAACTTTTATAAGAGGAACCATGGAAAGAATTAAATCAAAAAATAAGTAGGTACCTTCTTCACTTTTCTTCCACACAGTTCTAAATACCTTAATACATAATAGCTTTGACCTTGTAACTAATTCACTTCTACTAGAACATACCGAGAAGATATGTTAAATGAAGTAAAATGATCGCTTGCTGAATTTATTTGATTATAAGTCATTAAAATCTCAAAAAACCCTTGACGTACTATAACGGTAAAAACTAGTCTTAAAAACCACTAGGCTATAAACCAGAAACGTTTAAAACAAATAAACTTTACTACAAAAGTTAACGATTTAATTCTTTATCGTATTAACCTCTGGCCCCTCGATTTACTTATCATAACATTAGTCCTTCGTTTGTATTCGACAAAGCAAGAAATTCTTATAGATAATTAATGGACATATAAATTAAGTCGGCTGTTTGAATACCTATTGTTGTTGAGTTTCCAAAAAATAAATTTGAAATTTGCCCACGCGTTTCGTCATTCATTCAAAATTTACCACCCTTCGAGGTCAAGTGTGAAGTTTCTTGAAAGTTTCTTGCAGGTAAGCACATACTTCTTAATGTAAATATTTTGATTACCATTTTCCTTGGTACGCACATTTTCTGTTATTTTGACAGTCATTATATTGGTCGTTAAATTAAGGGATTTCCAGAAAAACTAGTTTCTAAAAGCTAAACTCAATTGTGGCGTTTAATTTATCTAGAAATACCCAAAACTATTTAATCGGTTTATTAAGCAAACAATTATTAAAGTTCTACATAAAATATCTTAATCATGAATTTGATAATTAATTGTAGGATAGGTATTATCCGATTGGAACATGAAAAAATTAAGAAATTTTTTCAACAAAGTTAAAAGTTAATTTTATTTGTTTATTTAATGAGTTTGTGATTGCATTTCATAATTTAATCTACGATTACAGAAGACAATAAAAACTTGTTTTAAAAATTATCTGACCTAAAAATAGGAGCAGCGGTTGTCTATTACCGTTACACATCTTAAGTGTCCCAATGATCACTTCATTCCTTCGTATCTTTTCTATGGACGAATCACCCTTAAATTATATCAAGTCAGTTTTCGGTCAAGTTCCTTGTAGAAAAAAAATATTTCCAATAAAAGAACCTCATAGCGGAGAGTTAAGGAACATATGAGTGCCTCAACAGCTTTATGTCACTAATATTTTTTTCTATATCGCCATTTTATACAACTTATTAATCTTTAGATTTGCATTAATTTGTGACATTTATCTATGTAGCGAATATGATGGTTGATCGACATTTATATACTAAATACTACTAGTACATTTTAGTACGCATACGAATTTTTCTAACATTATTATGATGTCATTCATTTCGATGCTATAATACAGGGTGTCCCACGTTGAATAACCGCGATCGATTTCTCGGGAACTAGAATGATGTCTGATCATTCTGAAAACTTCGTCACATGCTAATGTCGACAGGGCCAACTCGGCTAAAATATTTTCAAGATGGTGGTACTTCCGGTTATACCTGAAGTAACTATCAACTTTGTTGTTTTAAATAGAACACCCTATATATTCTTGCATTTTTAGATTTTACGACAAATTTTGAACATTTTCGATGTATAATGTTCTATACTTAAGTCTAGGCGTTTCTGACTTATTCAAGATTTTATGTCAAAAATGACATTTGCAGGCCAACACAGAAGTATCAATTTTACCTATACGGGAACTCGTATTATTTAATTTGAAGCGACTTCTTTGTAGAGGAAGAATTACTTTTAACAGATTTTTCATGCCATTATGATAAATATTAATAGAGAGTTGTCAAACAAGGAAGGTAAAAATTTTATTGAAAAAATCGATTTTTTTAAATAGAGACGTTCTATTTTTATAATCTTATCTCGTTTATCATAAAAAATAACAGTGACTTCATGTAAGGTAGTTTATTCCAAAATTTTTTTATGAGACGAGATAAAATTATAAAAATAGGGCGTTTCCATTTAAAAAATCGAATGTTGACGAGTTTTTCAATAAAATTTTTACCTACCTTGTTTGACCACCCTGTATCAATATTTATCATAATGTCATAAAAAATCTGTTAAAGTAATTCTTTCTCTACAAAGAAGTCACCTCAAATTAAATAATACGAGTTCCCGTATAGGTAAAATTGATACTTCTGTGTTGGCCTGCAAATGTCATTTTTGACATAAAATCTTGAATAAGTCAGAAACGATTAGACTTAGGTATAGAACGTTATACATCGAAAATGTTACCACTATCTTGAAAATATTTTAGCTGAGTTGGTCCTGTTGACATTAGCATGTGACGAAGTTTTCAGAGTATTCAGACGTCTAGTTTCCGAGAAATCGATCGCGGTTATTCAACGTGGAACACCCTGTATATTTATTGCAAACGGAAAATAAGAAAAATCTAATGTTCTGGAACTTTTGTTTTTATAATACTTGGTATTATGGTTGAACAAAAATCACGTAATTATCGTATCTAGTAAATTACATTTTGGATCATAAAATTGTTTAAGCAAAATAAAATTAGGAACATTCTTTGAAAAAAGTATGTCAAGCATTTTTGACAATAAATTATTATTACATACATTAATATATTTGCTTGATGTCTATATTTGCGTAATGGGATTAGGATATTAATAAATAAAACGGTCAACATTTATTTTGAAAGATACCGTATCCTTATCCTTTTTGCCAGACCTATTATGTCCCAAATCAAATAAAATCTACAAAAAAATAACCAAATTTTATCATATAATGGTAAATACAAAATTATTTTCATTTTAAAACAAAATTTTGATCAAATAACCAATGTGTTTTAGAAAAAAGTTGCTCAAATGAAAGTTGTAGAACGTGAAATTTGCAATAACTTTTGTAACATAACATTTTTGTATAATTAACAACGGATGTTTTAAAATCTCCCGTCCAAGTTCTCGTTGACATTTTGTTGATGGTGAACTTGCCACCGCGGTGTTTGACAGCCTCGATCTATCAAATAAATTTAATAATAGTTCGGTCTCAGGCTAATCATTAAATCTAAACGCCAAATTCAACTAGTGATTTAAAAAAAACACCCTTTATGAAAGTCATGACAACCGTATCTCGGTAACTACTTATAGGATAAAAAAAATTGCTTAAATAAAACTCGTCAAACTCAAATTAGAATTTCAAAATAGTTAAAAACCCCTTTGCTCTAAAATGCATTAAACCTGACAACTCAATAACATACCCAAAACATAGAGCTCCATACTGTATTTATACAAAGTCCTATATTAGTAGGTTCTTCTTTCCTAGCGGCTAGCCCGTTGGAGATAGGTATAAACAAAGTTTATACTAAACATAATTGGTTTAAAAAGATCTACTTCGTAAAATTATTTTTAACGTTACAGAATGTCTCATTCTTAGTGGATGTCAAAAAACATGTTTTTTTAACGGAACATGCTGTATCTTGTAAAGTGTTCTGGCGTAGTTTCTCAGCTTCTACATAACCATCTAATTATGTTTTGATTTCTTCTTAGAAGATTTTTTGTGCACTTCTTTAGATTAAAATACTTGCCAGCGGCTTGTGATTTAAACAAAGCCTTACTTCACACACTTGTATCATAGAGCCATTTACACACATGTTTCGTACAATATCTTATTTACGTCAAAACTTAATATGTATTTGCAAATACAAACAGTTACTACATCAACGTGAGCGGTTTCACTTTTGTTTATTGGAATGTTGTAGGCATCGTTGTCAACAAAAATTATTTAATAAAGAAAGTCCCATAAAAATTACATAGATTATTTCATACGTTTACGCACGATTTATTTAAAGTATAACCCTTCATACAATTGTTTATTAATTAATATGCTGATTATAGGTTACACTACTGTTATGTTATTCGTGCGTATAAGTATTGATTTTTGTTGTAGAAAAAAATAGTTCCAATGAAAGTCCTAGAAAATGTGTTCTGCAAGAATTTTTTTTTATTAACTTTTTTTTTTTACTAATGAATGTCTTTCATGTTACTGTTCAGTAAAAGTGTAAACTTGCAGTAGTATTCAAGTAAGTAAGAAATTGGTGACAAAATAACTAATCCGATTTCTTATTTTAACGGTCATATTCATATCAATTTATCATACTTGTGAATCTATTTCTATTTTTTTAATGAAACAACCTGTATCTTGTAAGGTGTTATGTCATAGTTTCTTAACGTCTAAATTTAAATATTTTTGATTTCCTCTTAGTCTGACTAACTTTTGAGCTATAGATAATTGGTTTAAAAATGTCTACTTCGTAAAATAATTTTTAAAAGTACATTTTTACGGAATGACAAAGAACATTTTTTAATGAAACACTCTGTATCTTTCAAAGTGTTCTGGCGTAGTTTTTTAACATTTACATAGCCATCTCATTTTTTTTTATTCCCTGACAGTGTTGCCAATTTTTAATTTTTTTTTCATAAACACGCTTTAATTTAATAAATCATAGTGACATTGTTTTGTAAATTTTATAATCATTATTTATGAAACAAGTGTGTGAAGTGAGGCTTTTATGCACGTGTCGCTGCTAAAATTTGTTTATAAAATTTACAAAATGAAGTAAAATAGACGTATTAAGGACGCTGGAACGCTTTTCGAAGGCATGAACGTGTAGAAAAGAAAACCTTGGTTACTGGCTAGGACAACGTTTCGCACCCCAAAGTTCACTTCAAAGCCGGTGACCAGATTAGAGGAGTTTTGCCATGTAGTTAATTAATTACGTTGCACTTCACACCGTATGTGTAAATGGAACTACGATTCTTGCAAATGGCAAACGTATCTACGTCCTCAATACGTCACTGGCTACAATCGTTAATGTATTACAGAAGATCAATTACACAATACTTATCTTTATATATAAAAATAAATCATCAACGGGGTTAAATTGAATACTTCCTTATGCGGCTTGTTCGTAATTGCTACGCAAAGGTTAAGGAATGGACAAAGATTTTTTGTTAATTTTTAGAATCAAATAGCTTACTATTACAAATTTCGGGCGGAATTGTAAATGATCGAAATTAATTCAATCAAAAAAATTATTTTAGGCAAAATGAAGTTTACCGGATCAGCTAGTTTTCTATCAGTTCAGTAACTAAAGTTGTGAATAATTTTTTTGGCGTAGGTTGCCAGATAAATACAACGTCTGAATCCTGACGTGTTGTTGCTTCGAACAAAACTCGGGTTATGGCAAAGGCAACTTGTTGCATGAAAAAAGAAATTGACAACAATTTTGAATTAAAAACGTAACATAAATAGGCGTTAAACCGTAGCTCAGTGGGAAGGGGTGGGTCGCAAGATAATTTGCCTTCGTGAAATGGTAAGGTTGTAGTATTTGGTTGCAAAATCGTCAATAACAATCGATAAATTTGTTTACTAAAAGACTGTCCTGAGGGTACTTTTCAGTTGACTTACAAATTTGTTAAACATTAACACAACGTACAACACTGAAATCAAATACAAATAAAAAAAGCTCGTCACCAAGAAAAACTTATCAAATAAACAAATGATATAACTACGTGATTAATATTACTAAACTAGTGAAAATAAATTTAATTGATCACGTGATCGCTAATTTTCATTAATAAATCAACTTATTTAATTTAATTAAATGTTATCTGCTTTTACGCTCGTATAAATTAAATTGAAACAAATCAGACGAAAACAAAAACAGACCTTGCGCGTCTTGCATTAATAAGTTAAATATGTACACAAAAAGTTTAATCGATGAATTAAAAATGCACCAAAAGTTAATATTCACGTCAATATGGAAACACTTATAATTTACATCATGAGTTTCAAAGCTCTTTTTAATTTTGGTATTGTTCACATATTTAGTTAAATAAAAACTTAAATACTTGGAGGCCACAGCTAACTGTAAACTCGGGGTTCGCTGAGATGATGGAAAACTCGACCGGAGGTTGTTGTCGTGGCGGTACGGAGACGAGAAGTCATATTAAAATAATTTTTTATAATAAACGCCAAGAACTCGTATGTTAGACAAAAAATTCTTTTTAAATATTCCTACCAAAGAGGAATTTAAGTTTGTGGTCGGAAAGTTTAAAACCGCAACATCGCTTCATGTCCCAGTAAACATCGAAGGTTAAATTCTTCAGTATGAAGAAATTCGAATATCCGGAAACTTATGAAACAGGGAAGAACACCCCCTAACTAACTTTAAACTCGAAATTTATTTACTCCCGGTACTCATACGTGCGATATACAGGCAACTACAATTAGGAGAGCCAATCATCTACTGACTTAAGACGGCAAAAGAGGCATTCTTATTATCATCAAAGAGAAACATTAAACTACTGCGTTGATTGAAAAATTTGGGAAGATACGCAACGCATATGAATAAAATGGCTACCATTGATTTAGTTTTGTTTATTATGTGTGAAACTGACATATACACACAAGTCATTGTTGCACAAATTATAGTAACTCCGATTCAACTACGACGCGAGATCAACGATAGTCACGAAGCAACTAAACTTGGGTTAAATCAACGGTAATAATAATCTTGTTAGAAATATTGAGTTTCATGTCTAAAATATGTTCTCTTTGACCCAGACTTTCTTTCCAATCAAACTCACTACATAAAGAATTGCAAATTCGTTTTCAAATTCAGTTTCGCCGTGTTGAATTCGCTTTCTGATCTTGTGGCACATTTTTTTAAATTTTGTTTGCGGTTTTATTTTATTGGTCTCTTGGCCATCACAATATTTTTGGTATGACATTATCACACTCTCTTTAGTTACCTACCTTTATTTTGAAGATTTCTTTTGCATGTTTTTGATTCTTTTAATTATTTTCTATTTCATTAGATCTCCCATTCGCAGTAAGTGGTGTATTGCCCATAGTGTCTTTTTCTGAGATTTGGCTTAGATTGTTGTTTGATTGACTATGGCGCTGTTTAGGTGTTTTCTTGGGTAAAGTTCTTCTTCAATTACAAGAAAGAGTTGCTGACAAATAGATATTCTTCGAACACCACCCATCATTTTTAGTTAAGTTAGGGCGGAGGTCTTTTTTGAGTGGTTACTTTGGTAATGTATAGCTATCTGAATCTTCCTGTTAAATTGGGTGAGCTTAACATCATGAAATTGAAAGTCGTAATTCTGGTAGAATATGAGCATATTAGCGGAAAAGATACGTTGAAATCATCCGTACTTTGGTAACGTATAGCTAACTAAATTTTTTGTTGAACTTGGTGAGCTTAATCATCAAGTTTTGGTGAAACATCAACATATCAGCGAAAAAAATACGTTGAAAGTTTTAAGATAAAGTGAAATCTCCAAATCAGAGAAGAAAATTCACAATTTTAATAGATCAAGATTGTCGGGTCTCCTGAATCCACTAAAAACTATAACATCAAAATTTACAAAATTATTGCGTAGTTTGATAGTATCACTTTTTTCAAAAGATCTCAAATTATCAAAAAAATGATATCATTTTTTTAATTATAGGTGTTACTTCTTAACGAATTTCAGGATTTCTGCAAAGAAATCCGCCAATCTAGCCTTTGCCACATAAACTATTTATAATTCTCTGTCATTGCTTCTATACAAATCAAACTAGTTCTTTTAGGTATATTTTAATTAAAAGAGTTTTACTTAATATTGTAACAGTCTGAGAAGCATTGTTTCTATTCTAAGTCATAAGAATAAAAAAATCTCTAATCACATGACCGGTATTATAAAGAAACCACTAAATAACAAATTTCATTAATTAATAATAATTGTGTATGAAGGGCTACTTTAAATAAATCATGCGTAAAAAAATATAAAATCGTGTGTAAAAGAACAATGTACATTAATTAGAGCTTTCATTATTAAACAAATTTTGTTGACTAAATGTTAGTTCTGAGTAGGTAAAATATTGTATGATGCACGTGTGTGAAGATTTTTTATGCACTTCTTGAGATTAAAGTACTTGTCAGCGGTTTGTGATTTAAACTTCGCAACTCATGTATAAAAGTCTTACTTTCACACACTTGTATCGTAGAGCCACTTACACACATGTCTCGTACGATTTCTTATTTATGTCAAAACTTAGTATGTATTCGCAAATATAGTTACTACAACAGAGGAAGGTGTGCGGTTTTACTTTTGTTTATTGGAATGTTACAGACATCGTTGTCAACAAAAATTGTTTAATAAAGAAAGTCCCATTAAAACAGGGTTTCATACTTTTTACGCACGATTTATTTAAAGTATAACCCTTCACACAATTATTTATTAATTAATATACTGATTATAGGTTAGAAGTTATTGTTTATGATATTCGTGAGTATAAGTATTGATTTTGTTGTAGAAAAAAATAGTTCAAATAGAAGTTCTAGAAAATGTGTTCTGCAAGAGTTTTTTTTATTTTATTTTATTTTTTTTTGACTAACAAATGTCTTTCATGGTGTCAACCTGCAGTATTTTAAGTAAGAAATTGATGACAAAATAACTAATCTACTATTTCTGGATTTTTCAGGATGTATGTACACTCATGAAATTTACAACTTGGACACCACAATTTCTGTAAACAAAAGTTTGCACATTGTGAAGCGGGCTTAAGGGTATCATTTACAATTCTAACAGCAGGTAGTATCAGCAGGGGTTATCTTATAGAAGGACTGTAGAATGAATCATTACACTAAGCACGTTTTAGAAAATAGGTAATTTACGTTGCTTACTTAATTTTTTCTTTAAAGAATATATTTGAAGGTATCGCTAATTAAACACCATAGCTCGATTAATTATCGAATCAAAATTTTGTTTAGGAAATGTTTATTTGGGTTGACTGATTATTACTTATTTTTAAATAAATCTAACCTACTAATTATTGTAAGTTATTTAAAAAAAATCATTAAACTCTCTATTCATAATATTTAGTCCTTACAAAATGTATATTTTATGACGTTTCATTTTTTCTGTAGTTAATATAAAAAGTGAAAATAAAAACTAAGGCAATTCTTATTGTCAACGTATATATTTAGTTTTTGACAAGAATTTATTACATAATTATAATTAAGATACCAAGTTATAGTTTAAAATTAAATGAAAACGTTTTTTTTAAATAAAGGTATTACTATATAAATAAATATAAGAAATCAATAATGGGTGTGACCTCCATTATTATTGATACATTCTTGGAGGCGTCTGCTCATTGACGCTATCAAGGTATCAATATAATTAATATTAATCGTTTCCCATGCGGTATCAATGGCTGCAATTAGTGCATTACGGTTTACTGGTATAAAATTTGGCCCTTGTTGTCTTCGGATAACAGCAAGTATTCGAGCCCAAACATTTTCGATAATGTTAAAATCTGGGCTTTTGCTGGCCAGGGTAACAGCTCCAAGTTATTTTCTCGTATCCAATTGCGCACAACCCGCGAAGTATGAATAGGGGCGTTGTCCTTTAACAACAAAAATACATTATGAAAATGTTAATTCAACAGATCCCGAACTATTTTTGGAGAAAGTATAGTGAAATAAGAATACTTACTTGTTGGAAAATATAATCTTCGTCTGGATAAAACACTTCGACTGAAGGTTTCATAATAGTTTCCAAAATATCTAAATACGCAGCAGAATCAAGACGTCCATCGATAGCCCAACAAACTCCTGGACCCGCGCGCTAACCCAACCCCACACATTCACAGAAAAATAACCACTTCGTTTTTAGGACATATGTGATTATTTTCGTAACGAGTTCCTTCCATTCTAAAAACTTTTAGTGGTCCATCGTTGCGGCTATTGAACGTTTTTTCGTCGCTAAAAATCACTCGATTCCAAAATTCCAAAGGTTCGTTCACATATCGCCTTGCAAATTCCAGACGACGTCTCATATTTTCGTCACTGAGAACTTCTTTCGCAGCAGCATTATACTTCTTTATTCCCATCTCCTTTAATCTTTTTGTGCAGTTATACGGCATCCGGGAAAATGTGTATCTGCTATAGCCCTGGAGTATGTAGCAAATGGTTGTTCTGTTACGTAATGAAACAACTCGAGATCTTGAGCACGTGTAGATACTTTAGGTCTACCACTTCCGATGGCTCTTTCCAAAGTGTGTTCAAGATTCCATTTTACTCGGTAATGCCCTACGGTGCTTTTTGGTATATCTAACATACGTGAAATTTCACGCACGCTACGGCCCGCCGCTAATTCCGAAACAATCCGCGCTTTCAAATCAGCACCGAGATGAGGTGGCATTTTCACAACACTTGAAATTTTAAACTAAAATGGAATTTACATTTCTTACTTTATTTATTGGTTCACACTACCCCTTCTCAAACAGTAGGTAATTGTTTATTTATTACATACTTCTAATGACCAATGTAACAACCCTTAGAGCAATATGACTCAAAGGAAGTAAATTAAACAAGCAAGGATATTCTATTGTTATTGAAACTTATTCATAAAGTAAAGCCATTTCCTTATAATGCTAATGGACAGGATTTTCTTTTAAGTATTAAGATTACAATAGAGGACTTATAAACTTTCGAAAATATCTAATTATAAATATTTACACTGCAATTGCGCTTTTTCCTTAATAATTTCTTAGCAATAACATACACGTTCTTGGTTTTAAGTTGTCATAAATTTGATATGATATAAATTTGTGTTTCTAATATTACATCACAAACTAATCTTTATTCGCCAAAAATTTTTGCTTAAGTTGTAAAGCTTCGTACACACCTGAACAACAAACCGAGCAACAAACATAACAACGAACCGAAAGTCAAACAGAACGACAAACGATCTTTTATGATTTCCACAATCCGAACAACAAACGGAACGTTTGTGCTGTTCCCATAATTATTTTCAGTAGTTTTCAGTTCATATATATTTATTATTGAGAAGAGAAAATTGCGGAAAACAAGAAGATAGTGCCAACCAAATTTTTACGCACAAAGAAGAGTAAAAATTATAATTTACTTCGCTTTTTTTTTTTTTTGGAAATTTCCGCCCAAATGATGCTAATAGGGACATCATTTTTTCTTGCATTCTTAAACACTGATTAATTTAAAACATTTTTCTTCTGTCAACTCCATAATATTACCTAAAACACAACAAACCCACAAAAGGGAGGACAAAAAATAAATAATTCCCGCATAAGTTTGTTCGCCGTTTTGTTTAGATTCGTCCAAACCTGCAAACGCATTCGCGCGCATTTTCTTTGATGTCGGAGAAAAACCGACAAGTTGCGGGAACGCCGCAAACCGTTCGTGGAACAATCAGGACTTGCGAATCTGTTCTAAAATTCGTACGTAGCACCGTCCAAATTAATGTTCCGATTGCCGTTCAGTTCGTTGTTCTGTTTGTTCCTCGGTTTGTTGTTCAGGTGTGTACGAAGCTTTACAATAAGCATATTAATATGAACTATATCTTATGAAAGGAGAGTTATGTAACTATAATTAACGACTTAACGTTACGTTAGTAGATTCCATTTACTATTTACACATATTTTCTTGGAACATTCGATAATTAACTATCGGGATTTTCTTAGGGATGATTTTCTTAGTGGTGATAACACTGAAGAATTGGTTGATGTTTTTTACTCAATTACTTTTGCTGTTATTGATAAATTTGTACCCATAGCGGCTAACAAAAACACTAGAGACTACCGCTTTCCTAAATGGTACTCGCCAGAACTAATTTACAAAATAATAATGAAAAAGAAAATGCATTCTAAATTCAAAAGAACAGGTGATTTAACAGATTACAACTCGTTTAAAATTCTGCGCTCTGAATATAAATGCTTATCGTTAACTTGCTATAGCAACTACATCTCACTCATAGAAAATAGAATCAGATGCAATTCGAACGCATTTTGGAAACATGTTAATTCGGAAAGAACTAGTAGCTCAGCACTACCAGACTCATTTATCCACGATGGGGTTACTGTTACGGGAATTGATAATATCTTGGAGTTATTTTCTGATTTCTTTGGATCAGTTTATAACCCACACACACCCACACCTATAATGTATTCCGCTTCTGACCTGAACCACATTAACTTACAACATGGCCCCGTGATTACCATCTCAAATGTGTACACCGAACTATCCAAATTAAAATCTTCTAGCTCTCTTGGCTCTGATGGATTACCTACTATCCTACTTAAAGAATGCGCATTTATATTAAGTAGACCCATTTGGCTTTTGTTTAATGGCTCTCTAAGAACTGGAATCGTCCCATCTAGATGGAAATATGCGCTAGTCACACCAATTCATAAAAATGGTCCCAGGAATGACGTCACCAACTATCGTCCAATTTCTATCATACCATGTATACCTAAAATAATGGATAAAATAATGGCTACTTATTTATCGGGGCACCTTGGCTCCGTAATTATTGATAACCAACATGGTTTTAGATCAGGTTGCTCAACTACGACGAACTTACTTGTTTTTGACCAGTATGTGGTGAACGCCTTGGAGGAAAGTCTAATTGTAGATTCTGTTTATACTGATTTCTCCAAGGCGTTTGACACTGTTGATCATGAACTTCTACTGGAAAAGCTCAGTAGTATGGGAGTTGGAGATATACTGTTGAGGTGGATCAGTTCATACTTACTTGGTAGATGCCAGTCGGTACGTATTGGTAACATGGTATCGCTACCAATATCGGTGACATCCGGGGTACCCCAAGGGTCTCATCTCGGCCCTCTCTTATTCAATTTGTTTGTAAATGACATCCCTACCTGCTTTACCTGTTGCCAATACTTACTCTATGCTGACGACTTAAAATCTTTCTTAAAATAAAATCTAATACTGATTCCCTTAACATGCAAGAAGATCTTGATAGATTTAATAATTGGTGCCGCCGTAGTAAACTTACGTTGAATATATCTAAGTGTGTCACTATATCTTTTCAAAAAAAAAACAAAACACATATTTAAGAGATTATAAACTTGATGGTGTTTCTCTCAATAGAGTTCATAAAATTAAAGACCTAGGTGTAGTCCTCACTAGCAACTGGTCATTCTCTGAGCACATTTCCATCATTTGCTCCAAAGCCAATCAAATGCTGGGTTTTGTCAAACGGAATACAGCTACTTTTAGAAACATCCAAACTATTCTTCATCTTTATAAAAGTTTGGTAAGACCTCAACTTGAATATTGTACCGTTATATGGTCACCGTATACAATAAAAGATGTGACGGAATTGGATCGTATTTAACGTAAGTTTATAAAGTATATTTCATTTAAATTTAAATTCAATTTAGAAGGCAATTATGACGATGTCATCTACAAGTTCGGTATTCAAAACCTAGCACAAAGACGGAAAACTTTGACATTTTGTTTGGATATCAACTTATTAATGGGACGGTTTACTCACCCACACTTCTGGAAATGTTGGGTATTCACGTTCCTGCCAGATTAACGCGTGCACAAAACACATTTCATGTTCCTTTAATGAGAAGAGATTATGGGCGCTATTTTGGCATTGCCAGAATAATTACAAACTGCAATAAAAAAATTTTGACTTTTTTCATGATAGTATTGGCTCTTTACGTCGTCGCCTTAAAAAATTAAATTAAATGTTATTTTGTACATTAAATCCGCGATTACGTGAAATTAGTTAAGTATAGAAAAAATCTATTGTATTACACTAAATTGTTAGTATTGGTATGTGCATGTTTTTTTATTACTTTAAATGTTAATTTATATGTATGGCTTAGTAATTTTTACTGTTACATTCTATAGATTTAGGTTTTACTCTTATTAATTTACTTTCAAGATATTCTCTTTTTCTTACTCTACGCAATATCTTAAATATATCCATATTCTTTCTTTAGATATAAGTGCCACGTATTTATTCTTAATTTTAGTGTAACATATGTATGTACATTATTTGTAAAATGGTATTACCTGTAAATAAAGATAAAGATAAAGGATATGATGACCCTATACTTCGCAGGTTGTGCGCAACTGTATACAAGCAAATAACTTGGAGCTGTTACCCTGGCCAGCAAAAAGCCCAGATTTTAACATTATCGAAAATGTTTGGGCTCGAATACTTGCTGTTATCCGAAGACAACAAGGGCCAAATTTTATACCAGTAAACCGTAATGCACTAATTGCAGCCATTGATACCGCATGGGAAACGATTAATATTAATTATATTGATACCTTGATAGCGTCAATGAGCAGACGCCTCCAAGAATGTATCAATAATAATGGAGGTCACACTCATTATTGATTTCTTATATTTATTTATATAGTAATACCTTTATTTAAAAAAAACGTTTTCATTTAATTTTAAACTATAACTTGGTATCTTAATTATAATTATGTAATAAATTCTTGTCAAAAAACTAAATATATACGTTGACAATAAGAATTGCCTTAGTTTTTATTTTCACTTTTTATATTAACTACAGAAAAAATGAAACGTCATAAAATATACATTTTGTAAGGACTAAATATTATGAATAGAGAGTTTAATGATTTTTTTTTAATAACTTACAATAATTAGTAGGTTAGATTTATTTAAAAATAAGTAATAATCAGTCAACCCAAATAACCATGTTTATTTTTTTGATTTAATTTAAAAGTTATTGCTTGTAGACGTTTTTAAATCAAAATTATTTCTAATTTTATTTTGTAAACATTTCCTAAACAAAATTTTGATTCGATAATTAATCGAGCTATGGTGTTTAATTAGCGATACCTTCAAATATATTCTTTAAAGAAAAAAATTAAGTAAGCAACGTAAATTACCTATTTTCTAAAACGTGCTTAGTGTAATGATTCATTCTACAGTCCTTCTATAAGATAACCCCTGCTGAGACTACCTGCTGTTAGAATTGTAAATGATGCCCTTAAGCCCGCTTCACAATGTGCAAACTTTTGTTTACAGAAATTGTGGTGTCCAAGTTTTAAATTTCATGAGAGTACATTATTATTTTTTATTATTGTATAGTGATGTAAGTGTAATGTATGATCAGCATAGTGTGGTGATGAATCTACGTAATTTTGGATTGGTTCGTCTTGGCAAAGCATTTTATTTTTTTATTTTTATTTTAATACATATGTCCAACATTTCCTATATGGTTTGATTCTGAAATACGTCTAGCATCGAGGAAGAAATGTCACGTTTTCAGATGCACAAAAAAATTCCACTCAATGACAACTACTTCATCAATTTTAAACATTGCCTTGCTAAGATTAAATCACAAATAAAAACATCGTATCAAACGTACAATGGGACTTATTTTCTACAGTGAGTTTGTAAACTTTTGTGGATTATTTCATTGCTTTTCTTTTTCTTAGTTAGCTTCTCCGGTGGGTGGAGGGTTCTCATCATTACATTTACTATTTACTTACTTTTAATTGCCGTTCTCAAAAACGAATATAATTGAATATTGCTTCAATATAAATGCTAATGTTTGCAAACAACGAAACCATAACATCAATAGCATAAATCATCATTATTATCGATAAGAGCAAAATAAAATAATTTAAAAAAAATTAACCTTTATAATGTACACTATCTACAGTCGCGGTTGGTTACTCACATATTCACTGTCAAAATTATAATGGTCCTTAATACTCAGTATTCAAGAATTCAGGGATCTATATTGTTAGTACTAATAAATTTATCCGTTATTTTTGTGAAATTGTTCAACAGTACAATCGCTACCACACTCACAAAACTATTTTTCAAGGAAATCGGTAAAATCAGTAAATACTATAACTCATTTTCAACAAATATTCATGCATTATTTAGGGAATAATGTATTATCAAGGTAAATTATTGTTTTTTTTAAAAGCATTGATTATAAAATTTTTATAACCAATGATAAAAAAGTTTTATATGGTCCAGAACTTAAAATGCAACCAGATATTAATTTTTTTAATCATATACGAGGTTTATCAAAAAATATGAATTTCGCTCAAGAGTAAAGTACCATTATCTTTACAACACAGAAAAATGTTATAAAAAAAAAGTTATATCATTCAATGGTTATGGATTGCACACTAAATTTAATCAAACAAACAAAATGAAATAAAAATAGTTTTAGATTAACAATTTTTATAACCAACCTTATCTTGCCGTTGTCTTTATGCAATTCGTTCCGCCTTGATTGTTGTAGAAATGTAGTTTACTTTTCAACGACGACACCTCGACCTTTAGTTTTTTATTTCGAACCTTTAATTTGTCGGTGCATCTGCACTTGGAATCTGTTATCGTTTATAGAGTTCACTCCCACATCACTTTTGCTTATTAATGTTTTTCACACACACGTGTTTATTGTATCACTTTCCCAAGCCAACATGTCTCTAAGCACATTTGATCACGTAGGTACAGGTTTTCCGACTGTACATTTATTTTATTTCCAAAATGTAATGAATTTATAAACAATTATCTTATCTTAATTTATGCGTTTACAAACTTTTTCATTGCAACTAAATGAAATCATATTTACATAAAATATTTTAATTGTTTTCTTACAATAAATTCAGGTCGGTTTTCAGAAACCTAAATCAATTTTATACTCTTATTTTACTTCAATTTGAACAGAAACCTCTACTATAAATTTTAATTATTTTTCGATTCAAAACAAAATTATTTTTATTATTAAAATACCATTTCACTGCAATATATACATTGATATTTGATAGTTGCATTTACTATACAGAATTTTTTATCAAGAATAACTTGTATTCAAAAAACTGATAATAAAAAAGTTTTCCATACGGTTTCAACTTAAATAGACACACTGTATTATCTAAAATTTTGCATATGACTGAAATTAGCATTTAGGTTTCGGATTGTTTAAAAAAAAAATAAAATTTGACATATAATACAAATCACACAAGGACTGTAATATAATTCTAATTTTTCTTCATTTGTCCAAAGTGTAACACAAATCAGTTAATACCATTTAAATAATTTTGCTAATTATTCTGCAGGTCGGTAACTGATAGTTGAGTTCCATACAAAAAATCAGATTGTGTCTTCGGAAAAACATGTAGGTACAATCACTTCTTGAAACTAGACTAGAAGTCTATACGTCCCAAAATACCATATATGAAACATTACTCTTAGTTGGCTATAATAATCAAAGAAACCACGTATGTAACTGCTTATACATCTGTCGACAAAGCTACAAAAATTATTAAAATTCAACCAAAAATCAAACGTGTAAGAATATACAGGGTATTCTATAACCAAAAGTCCGCGATGTTTGAAGTAATTTTAAAATGTGTGTCCTTGAGAATATAGATCAATGTTGTGCAGAACATTTCTTCGACTTTCTAACGGAAATGAAGCAAATACGCCATAGTGTGGGACACACTGCATATTTATTTTATGGCTTAATTATGACAGTTGATCAATATCAATACCCTACGTTTTTTAGTGCATTCTAACTTGCGAACGACATATTAAAATACTTACTTCATTTCAGTGCTAGAATATTCTAAACGCAAAATAGAAAAACAATTTTCTTGTCAAAATCCGGTCTTTACGCAGTTGGCACCTGTGAATGTGAATGTTTTGAAAAAAAAATACGAAATTTATTTGCTCATGATTGCCTAGGAAAAAGTTTTGACAAAAGTTACCTGCAGCTTTTAGCGCGATAATTGCACTAGTGGTTTTTTTACTTAGAAATTTCCAGTTGTCAATCTGACAGTATATTCAAATTAATATTAATATGTATCCAAAATAAATAGTTTGACATGTTCTAGTTTCCTTATCCATTAAATTGTGCTGCCGAATTACACTCGAAGTTTGTGTTTTAGCGAGTAAATTTGTGTTATTTAAATTCTAACTTGTTTTCTTTAGCAATTTTATTCGAAAAACTGCCAACCTAAAAGCGCGTCACCGAATTGCACATTCGAGAAAATTTTTGACCTTGACTCATCTGCTATTCGGTGTCTCGTTTTTAATAATTCACAGTTTTCCTCATCAAATAGCTAGAGAATAGATTTTCGTTATACAACACAAATTTACTCGGCAAAATACAAACCTCTTGTGCAATTATAAGCGAAAACAATATTTTGGAGAAAAAAGCAAAAACAAAAGATCAACTTTTTTCGATATATCGTTTGCGCATGTTTGTCCAGAAAAAAGATTTTTGGCGAATAACCCAAAAGTTAACAAATACACTTTTTTGTGATATATCGTTTGCTCTTCTCTCGAATTTGACTGCTCCTCCTTTACATTCATCGTACAAATAATAAAAAATAATAAAATAAGAAAAACATTCACGATGTATAGGTGAGAATACAATAAGCTATTTTGTTCGTCCTTTTCTGGATTTTTTGCCCAATCTTTAATTTACAAAGTATTATGAAATCATCAATAAATGAGAATCTTAATAGGAAAATGAGAATAATAATAAAGATAAGAAGTTGTATAAGTAGATGTAGAATATGTACGGTTCAATTTTTTAGCTCCTGGTCTTTATCAAGTCTTTGGAGCTTTTACATTTAAAGAGCACCACTCCCATGACTATGGGCAAAGTGAATTTTAATGAAAAATATTTTTTATCTATAATTGTACTAAAGGTTTCTATTTTAGCGTGCAAATTTGAGCTGTTTAATAAATATCTGTTGTCTAGCAGTGTGACGAGTTGGCCATGAAAACAAACATATTTATATTATTATGACTTTAAAGCATTGATTATATATACCTTTAAACTAAATACAAGTTTTAGCTATCAATTTAAATTATTAATTATAAAATGGCTTCTTCTTACAAAATGAGCAATGTGACATGTTTTCTATCTACATAAGATGTATCATAATAAATAACTGAAAACTGATAGCTCAAACTTTTGTTTAGTTTTAAGATATGTTAACATAATTTTTTTCTATAAGTTTTGCGATATCTAGTGTCGACTCGTGTTAGCGATCACGTACGCAAATAGTTCGCATTAAGCAACTTTGTCGACAGGTGTGACAAATTTGCTTAATGCGAACCATTTGCCTACGTGATCGCTAACACGAGTCGACACTAGATGTCGCAAAACTTATAGTTTGAATATGATAATATGATGTACCCTCCAGTAGAGAATGTAGTTGACAGCACGCATTTGTACATTAGTGAACTTACACTCGAGTTCTCTCACTCTGAAGAGTCTCAAAAGGAGGAAACAGCTGTCGAGTTATTCTCAGTGTTCGTTTGCTATAGTACAACCTCTTGCGAACTTACAGCAGGCGATTCGAGATTTTAATTTTGCTAACACTTATGTTGGCTATATTTATCGAAGGATCGACTTATGAAACTGCTTTCACATACCTGTCGACAAAGTTGCATAATTTTTTCGTAGCTTATTTATATAATATAATAATTTTAAAATACGCAGGAATTTCTTAGGTACCTAAAACTGGATTGTTGGACATTATTGAAAGAGGAAGAAAAAGAAAATTTCTTAATTATAAATTCTAAGATGGCGCCAATTTCAAAAAAAATATACAGTTACTAGAATGTTTACTTTAACGGAACAAGCAATTTTTGTTTCAAATTTTTTTTCATAACTTTCACGATAACAGAAATATTACATTTTCCGAAATGTCAAATAATAAACTGTATAATTTAACCAAAATTGTTTTTTTTAATAACAAAGACAGCCATACATCCTACTCAAATTGAAACGGTATCAATATCAATGACCGCGATAATTGATTAAAAATATTTAGTGAAAAAACCACTATTGTATTTGTTGGTTATTAATTCACAAGAAGTTGATTTTTTACCGAAAAAATGATTTTGACGAAAACTTGTTTTCCATAAAAATATTCGAGAATTAAGGGCAAAAGAAACAGGTAACTTGAATCTAGGAAGAAATACTTGCCAGAAAAGATATCCCGGTAAAAATACCCCCGGAAAAAATGTCTTTCGGAAACAATGTCCGCGTAAAAAATATCCTTGGGAGAAAAGTCCCTGAAACAATTTTTTTCACAAATAAATGTTAAATAATGTATCAAAATAATTGATATATTGATAATGCAAACAAGTTTTTAATATTAATAACAAGAAATAATAATTCTAAGTATAACACAATGCAATTAATTAATTAATTTTTTAAAAAAGACAATTGTAATAACTGCAACCTACCAACCAACACCGTTCACTCCCGATCACACCTAACAACCAACACCGTTTATTCCAAATTACATAAAAACATGTATTTTTTTAAAGAAAATTGTTATAACTAACCTACCAACCAGTACCGTTCACCCCGATCACACCTACTAACCAACATCGTTTACCCCAAATCACATAAAAACATGTAATTTTTTTAAGAAGAAAATTGTAATAACTGTAATCTACCAACCAACACCGTTTACTCCAAATCACATGAAAATATGTAATTTTTTTAAAGAAGAAAATTGTAAAAACTGTAACCTACCAACCAACACCGTTCATCCCCGATCACATTTACCAAAATTTACCAACAAACACCGTACCGTTTACCCTAAACCATATGAAAACATGTATTTATTAAAGAAGAAAACCGTAATAAGTGTGACCTACCAACTATCACCGTCACTTTTGACATTGACATTGACAGATCCTGAGATTTCCTAGAGATTTTTATAACATTAAATGTATACATCTTTGAAACAAGTGATAAAACATTTCTGTAAGTCACTTTATCAGATTGGTAATGAACATTTTTTTTTTTTCACCTTTACCATTGAGCATATGGTTACTTAATTGACGCTAAAGCCAAAAATCATAATCAACATTTCGATTTTTTGCTTTTTGTAACCATTTTCTTGAGTGTAAAGGTAAATAAATTATCGTTACCAAAATGACAAAGTGACTTACAGAAAATTTTTTATCACTTGTTTCAAAAACATACTTGTAAAGTATGTCTACTTTTGTCTTATTTTGAAAATTAATTTCTGAAAAAAACTTTACAATTAATCCACGAACTGTCAATGTGAATGTAACAAATGCTTGAACTCATAATTTTTAAATCAACCCAAAAACTACCAAAAAATTAAGACCGTTTAAAAAAATGATTGATCACGTGATTGCAAAAATTTATAGAGGAAGTAAAAATTAATTTGAATTTAAAAAATATGCACTTTAAAACAAAATTGACCTGTCCGAGGGTTGCAATTATTTTAGAATTTCTAAAATGGCTACCAGGGCGTATTTGCCATCTTGATTTTTTTAACCGTTTTCTGAAACAATGTCTTACATTAACAATAGTTGGAGTAAATGCGAACATTTTTGGAAATAAATGTCGATAACTCCATTAATAAACTGGTGTTGTAAAGAAGGGCTTTTTTAAGATTATCAATTGAAGAGCTCGGGGCAATAAGGGACCTAAGCCTCATTTGTAATATTTGTGGAAATCATATTTTAAATTTTTATAATATTTAACTTAATTTCTTATATTTATAATAGATTGTTATCTTTTTACCAAACAAATACAAAAACAAACTGCATTTTCTGAGAAAAAAATATATTGAAAAATAAATGTGGCTTATGACCATTATTATAATAACAAAACATATATAAATTCTAAAGTCTTAAGTAAAATAAAAATACGCAAAATTATTTTTCATTCAAAATGTCAGTTCCAACATCCCGTCTATAGTCTCTGTTTCATTAACTTGGTCCAAGTCGTGTTCAATATTACTGGAAGCATTTTCAATAATACTGAGATAAAATTGTTGGTTTATAGGGGGAATGTATCGTAAAAGTTTGTATAAATTCTGAACCTCTCTTATGTTAAGTTTTACTGGCTTTTCATATTTTCTTTTCAACATTTCTGTTGTCAGTATTTAACTTAACACCTCTTTTACCAACATTTACTTCTTCAAAGCTTCCGTTTAAGGTGTGTTTAATAAACATGTAATTTGATCGTTCGCTTTCGAACCGAAAGCAGCGCACGTGGTTTTCCCTAGTTGGTAAAATTCGTTTTTGTTATGACAACCTCAGCAAAAGTATAAAAATATCAAACCATTCAGCTGGACCAAACACTTGCTTAATATACTTTTTATGCTTTTCAATTAGAGCAAAATCTCTATGTGAAGACAAATGAGTATGCCCTGATACAAGAAAATGATGCTCTATGGTTTTGTAAACTTTTTCTCTAACTAACTGCAGTCATAACACCATTATTACCCAATTCTTGTTTTGGCTCCTACAGTTGTCGATAAAGGCTACAAGGTTTTCAGACCTGGTTGGTTTACTTGTTATATATTTTAGAAGCACACTAGCAATTTCAAAACTTCCTCTTTTACAACTGACTCTGTCCACATAAACATATGACCTTGCCCAGATACACAGTCATGTATGACCACGCTTTTCTAACGTAAAATGCCAACCAACAGTCAATGAAGGTGTCGGTAATGTTTTCTGCAACTAAAATAATTTTTGTGGGGTTTAATATACAGTTTGATATAACTTTTTATATGTAACTTCAGATTCATTATTCTTATTTAAACTTATCATAAGATTAAGTGAATCACAGGTTGAACAAGTATCGCTTTAAGGCAACTTAAACCCTATGTTAAAGATTCTTCGATAGCGATCCTCATTAACAGGAACACTATTACGCTGTTTACACTACGCAATGCAATAATCTTTATAAAGACTTAAAATACTAAGGTCGTGGTTTAAGTAAATTCTGTTAGGATTAGAGATCCTACTATAATGGCTTACATATTTAGGGATACTTCATGAACGGATTGTACTGGGGCAACTTTTGTCCGGTCGGTTGTGATGTCTACCACGCCCATCTTTTTTTGGTGTTGATCTTCCTTCCGAAATTCGTTTTGAAATTAGTTTAACCCGCTTAGATGAATTTTGTAGTTCATGAACCGCCAAAAACTCCTGTTTACATATCTAGACGTCTATTCCGTTTACTTTTACAAAATACAAGTTGGTAAATTTTCTTGCTGACTCTTGTTTTTGTTTTTTTCTTGTAGCTTCTCTATTTCTTTGTAACTTTTATTGTGGTAAGTCTCTAAATCCCAAAAGCCGTTAAATATAGATATTTCGCTACCACTGACCAGTTCTCTGCACTTTTTTTGCACTTGCACGGCTGTCCAATCTCCTTTCCCTTTTTTGCTGCCCCTTTAAATTCATATAAGGGTATCTCTAGTTTCAACGTTTTTTTGAATTGGTTGGCCGAAGTTTTTCTAGGCTTAAAGCTGAACCTCTGCTACCATCTGCTTGAGCTTGATTACTATCTGCAGTTGTGATATTGTCGGGTCCTCACATATCTTAGTCAAGAAGCCACCTAGCAAGTAAAATGCTTTTTTATTTTAGAAAATGTTATTGGCAAAAAAATTAATTACACTAGAAGACGTGTTAGTGCCTCTTTATACATCAAAATTAAAACGTGGTATTTATGACCACGTTATATTAAAAAATTAATTTAATGTTATTATAACCTTAATAAGACACAAGCCACATATCCTACAGCAAAAGAACTCAAGCCACTAAAATGTTTATTTACCTTTTTTGGTCACTTTCGCTTGAACCAGTATGTGTAGAATACTCCCTATCCTTTACCGAATCGTCAGAGTCAAAATCCGTTTTTTTCGTTACACCTGTTTTTGCTTCAATAACATTCGACCACCCGTCCCCATGTTGATTTTGTTTTGGCTTATGACTTTGTTGCTTAAACATTTTCCACTATTTTGTAAGCAGGCGACAAGGCCGTTATAGCTTGCTGGCGACATCTGTCGCGCAATAGCCGTATAACTTAGGTGATGGCATTCTTTCATATGCTGTTGAACCACAATAGTGAAATTTCAAAAATTGTGGTTTAGGTTCTTATTGCCCCGAGCTCTTCAATTGTGCTATGAGTGGTGTGATTACAATTGCTTACCTTGCCATCAGATGGCTTTTTTTGACATAATCGCAAAGAAAATAAATCATTTTCTACATATTTAATTCTTTTCTAAATATAGGTTGTAGTTGATATGTGGTCTTTTTAAACTGATTATAAAACATATATTTATCAAAACGGGATGCAATCTAAGAAACCCTAATTTTGATTCACATTTTGCAAGTTACCTACTTCTTGTCCAGTTTACCATTAAAACCGCACTTTTCTTTTTTTAATAATTCTTTCAAAAATACGGACCTAATTAAAGGATTGCGCAACTCTGATTAGATAGTTAAATATCTGAAAAACATTAAAAATGTGAACTAATTACAGATAATACAACATCATATCTATTTCAAGTATTTATTTACTATACGAAATAACAGGACACGTCCACCAATTTAATGTAACAGTGGACGAAACTACTTAATTGTCAAAGTAATTGAGAAACAATTGTGCGACGGTTTCGGCTCGAAAAAATAACATTCTTGTCAACACAACAACGTAGGAAGTATTTATAATTTGAAATAATAATCATACATAAATCACAAGGTCTTTGGGTTGATTAAATAGAAGAACATGTAACGCAACACGAAATGAAACAATATTCGTTATATCAAAGATACGAATGCCACACTACAATGACGAACGTTAATTATTTTTTATGGAGATCAGACTATACCTCTAATAGACTCTCCCTATCAATTAATGTGTTAGTCCAATCGCATCATTTGTTGCATTAATAAAAAAGATTCTGGCATTGCTGGCCGAAACAATAGCAATTCCAATTTCTTATCAAATGCAATTTGAATAAAGCGGTTAAATGTTGATTATGTATACGGAGTTCATAGTTAAGTTCAATTCTGCAATTTAGTTCGTTAAGATTAGTTAAAGATGTAAGTTACAGTCGGGTACGAGAACAGTGTAATAAAATTCGACGGATTTTTTCCGGCTATCGCGAAAGACAGGAATTTTCATTGTGGTCGGGAAACGATAATAAGGAGATAAATTTTAGTTTGCCAAAAGTTTGCGTCGAGAAATCTCGTTGTGAAAATACTAATTAACGACTCAAACTTTATCTGTAATTAAGCAACGCCGACTTAAGATAATGTCTGTTTGCATTGATAACAACATTATAAAAATACTTATAATTGTTTAAAATGTAATAACAAATTGGAAAATGTTTGTACTCTGGAAAGTGTGTCGTTTCATTATCATTAGTATCATAATTACACGATAATTACAAACACGAATTTCGTAGGTTCGATGTGGCGAGCAAAAGTGACCGCGTTTTTTTATTTCGTTGTGCTTTTTTTACCATCTGAAGAAAAGTGCACCGAGGATAAATTGTGTGTGCAAATGAAAACTCATGGTATGCAAAGTGCCGATTGTTATAATAAGAACATCCGGAAATTTCCTCAGTGTTTGAGAACGGATGTCGAGGTATGTAATTTTTTTACTTTTGCGTTGAGGATGTTTTTAAATTTTGCGGATAAAAAAATTTATCAAAATTATTTGGATGTGACGTATTTTAACCATGGAAATTCATGCTGACTTGATGTAATAAAAACTTCGCAATCTAAGCAAGATAAGAGGTAACAAATCGCATTGTTGTGAAACCAGCAAAATTGTTTTAAAAACGTTGACTCACTGTTTTGTAATCAAAACAAATGTAAACTCAAAACGTGCGCTCTAATCTTCTTTTTCTTTCGTAATTTTAATAAATCTTATAAGTACATGCAGCGGCGGCCTTACCGATTGCGAGGCTCCGGGCGGCAGGTCTTTGCGAGGCCCTTTGTTCTTCCTGAAAAGTATGTGATGCGAAAGTAGGTCTGGTTGTTTGGTTTAGGTATTTGTCATGTTTGACGAGAAAAGCTAAAGTAATTTAGGTTTTAAAATATTTTACATTGAAAGGGTTACAAAATTAACAAATACAGAGATGATAACTTTTAAAATTGATGTTTGCGGCTTTTGCTAAGACTAAAATCTTTAATTAAAGCACAATAATCTAATGAATGAGCTACGTCATTTTCGATTGAAAGAATAGCAAGAGCGGAAAGCCGATCTTGTGTCATGGAATTCCTCAAATATGTTTTAATAATTTTAAGCCTCGAAAAACTCCTTTCAGCAGACGCAACTGTAACAGGTGTTGTGGCAATAATTTTAGGACTATTTCGATAGTGGGGTAAACTTCAGTTAATTTTGTTTCAATTATGTATTTCAGCACCGAGATAATGTCGTCGTTTCCTTCATACACACGGATGAACATATTCAGTTCTTCGTACAATTCATCTCCATCAATATCACATGATTCTCCTACCGTCATAGATATTTGCAAGTCCTTGCATTGCTTCAAAAGTTCACTATCACTAATTTCCTTTAATTTTTTTATATTATACATGAAACCAAATATGCTCTCATGATGTTTAAGTGCCTCAAACCTAGGATGGCAGCTTGCGCGCACATTGTCGACAATAACATAAAAATAGTTTATTTTGAAAATCTCTTCCGCATTCACTTCATGAGGTTCATCTTCCCCTTCATAATCAAAATGCCTTTTTTTACGTCGTCTTCTGACTTCTTTGAACTGTCTGTCAATATCATTTTTCTCGGCTATTTCTCTCGCTGTTATAAGAGATGACCGAAAACCATTTTCTCGATAATTATCGAGCCAACTCGTGAATGCGTCTAGGTGTTGTATAGCCACATCTAAGTGCATGTTTTCACTTTGCCACATTTTACTTATAACATTTGTTTTTGTAAGAATATCATACCATATGACAAGCGAAACTACAAATTCATAGGTAGTTATTTCCTTTTCTATAGAAAGGCATTCACTGACCAACTGACAATCTGTTGTATTTTCTGCTAAATCCTTTAAAGCATCGCATATATCGCTTAGTTGGTATTTAACAGCCTTCACCGATGCTACCCTGCACTCCCATCTAGTTTCAGAAAGAGGTTTTAGCGTTAACGATTTTACATGAGCATTTAAGATTGCCCACCTCTGACTTGAGCCGGCAAATAGAGTATACAACCTTTGTAACAAACCAAAAAAAGATTTTGCTTGAACACAAGACGATGCTGCATCTCCTAGTATGAGATTCCAGCTATGACTTCCACAAGGTAGAAAATAAGCAAGTGGATTAATTTCAAGTATACGTTTTGAACACCACTTTTTCACCACGCATATTGGCACCATTGTCATATCCTTGACCCCTGCAGTTTTGCAATGATATGCCTAACTGTTCTAATTCTGTGATTATATAATTAGTCAAACTCTCACCTGTGGTTTTTTCGACGGCTAAGAAACCAATAAAATGTTCTTCAATTTCAGCTTTATTTTTATTAAAAAATCTTATAATAATTGAAAGTTGCTCAACACGAGAAACGTCGCGTGTGCAATCAAGAATAATCGAATAATATTTATTATTTATTATTTTTCAACAATTTGAGCTTTCACATGACTTGCCATCAATTGTATGAGCTCGTTTTGAATATTTTTCCCATATAATGGTCATTAATCGTCTTATCCTTTACTTGTTTTAGGTGAAGTCTCAGCACTGGATCAAATCGGGCTATTAACTTTACTAAATCTATAAAGTTGCCGCTTGTCTCACTCGAATCTGAATCAGATGTTAACTTCTCTCTATGTCCCCTGAAGGCCAAATTGTGAGATGCTAAAAAATTTACAATTGCGAGCAATCGTTCTAAAATATCTCTCCAACGTTGCCTTTCTTGTTCAATTTGTGACTGGGCCAAGGAGTCAATAGTGGAAGAGCTTTTTAAACCATTCTCTAAATTAATCCATTTCAACATACAATTTTTGTGCTTTCGAGTAGATTCGTGAGACTTTAGGTAATCACCCAAGTGTTTCCAATCACACACTCCTTCACTTGAACCAACCTTTGTATTTTCTAGGCCGAATATTCGACACGGAAAGCAGTAAACGGCATCCTTTGTTTGTGAATAAATCATCCAGCGTCGGTCAAACTTTTCTCCGTTAACTAATATCTTATTATAATGATATTCGCTGAATCGTCGTCCATTATTATTTACGGGAAATAAATCAACTTTAACCCGGATCGGACCTTTTAATACAATCTCAGTTCGGTCTACATCAGTAATTGTTATGGGCCACAAACCGGGGTCATTTTGAGGATTTAGATTTTCCATTACACCAGTTAGGGATGTAGACATAGACTTGGGCTCAGATTCGTGTTCTTGACTGGATAGCGTTGACGGCGGCACTGGTGACCTAAGAGACAATGATGTAGTTAATTCATCCTCGTCCTCGCTGTTTTTACTTGATGACGGCGGCGGCACCCATGATGATGTGGAAGGAATGTTTTCAGCTGGATCAGGATTAGAGTCACTTTCAGTCAATAAATGTTTTGTAGAGGTTTCTTGATCATCACTTTTTATATATTTATATAAAGATCCACGTAGATTTTCTTTTACCTGATTTCTTTTGATAGCTCGTTTCCTTTTTGAACTACCTGACTCAAATTTTCTACCGGTATCACGATCACGCAAACTCATTTCGTAAATCTTGTTTCGCACAAACAGTCAGAAATAATTTTTAAGTATCACACGGTTTTTTACACTTTTCAGCTTACTAAATACTTCAAATACTATAATTTACACTTTTCCAGCTCACTCAATACTTTAAAATACTGTCTTACTGTCTATACGATGGTACGATCGTAATATTCAATAAAATTGAAAGATGTATACGGTACAGTAACGATTCTATAACTCATTACAAGCAAAATAATTCCAAGACGAACGAAATGAAACACGAGGATTCCCTGACCGATACAGGAGCAGAACATTATGTCCCAACCCCCGAGCTGACCCGAGTGCTATGCGATTGAAAAACCAATTTTCAAGTGTTTCGAGGAGCGATATTCAACCAGTAAAATCCGCTTAATGTGATCACTTTGGGCCAGATGCATTTTGATAACATTAACCAACTGATAACAATAAGGGAATTATAGAAAAACTATCAAAATTTTAGAAAATCCTAATTTCAAGTGGTTTTATTTCTTAATGAACTACGCACATACCTATATGTATTACATATTAGTTATACAATATAAAATCTTGCACAGCAAAGGTTGCGATATTCTCATATTCTCAATTGCGTGGCTGCATTTCTTTGACCCATTTTTGGCAATTTATCGTACTTTTCGATAATTTCTGCTTTTTCTTTTAACTATAGATCGATTCTTTTTTAGTCGACATTGTACGAATAACAAAATAAACTACACTAAGATTTAAATGCATAAAACTAAGTGCACATTTACAAAAACACCTACCCTCCGTGAAAAGAAACGTGGTTTTAAAAGAAAATTAAATCTTAATGTTGACAATTTATTTCAAAAAAATAAGAGATTATCTACTTGATATTCTTTGAAAGTGAAAAATTAAATGTTTGTCCCGTATTAATCCGCCTTTAGTCTTTGAATAGGGATTAAAATAAGCGACGTGTTTTGTAAAGAAACTGACATTTAACCATAAATTTACTTAGAAAAGAGCTTATTGTGTTCAAAATTCCTCGAAAGTGATAACAATAACAGACTTTTTGAGCACATTATCCGATGGTTTATGCATATAAACTAATTCAAACGTCCGGTTCCCAGTCAGAATGATAACAATAACCGACTGATAACATTATCCGTGATCACATTAAAGGGATTTTACGTACTACATAATGAATTTTTCAATTATATTTTGAATGAATGGATTAGTTATGTAACTTTATTTTAATTTACCTGAATAAATAATTAAGGATTAAAATCAAAAGTTTTAAATAAAAAAAAATATTATTAAATAAACCTATTTTTTAAATTTCCGGGATTGTTGCGCGAGGCCCCTACAAGAGCGAGGCCCCGGGCGATTGCCCGGTTCGCCACCCCCTAAGGCCGCCGCTGAGTACATGGTGGTATAGCTCACTAAATTTTTATTCAAATATCAGAAAGAGAATTATTTTTGGAATTGGATCCAACTCTAGTTTCAAGAAGTGATTGTACAATTTTTTCCGAAGACAAAAACTGAATTTTTGTGTGGAAAGTTAACCCCTTCCCTTACAAATCATTCAATCGGGTTACAAAATTTTTTGCCATTTATGTGTTAATTAAACAGTGTGACCAGTTAAGTCTGCATCATAAGGGATTTTTTTATTAAGTGCTTTATCAGATATTTCTTTTGCATTATTCTTGCTTAAGATAGTAGTCATGTGGTATGCATTATATCTTATATGTCAAATTTGAATTGTTTTCCAAAAAAAATCCGAAAGTTGGATTGTTTCTCAAAATATCGAAAAAGTTTGCCTAAATGCAAATTTCCGCTCATATGCGAAAATTCAGATAATATAGATTTTTTAGGTTATATTTTATAAATGGCAACACTGTTGCAAATTAAAATTTAATTCAATTTTACAATTTTTTATTCCTGACACAATTTGCTTAAAATGTAACCATTTAAATTTTTTAAATTTTATCACATGGATCCAAAGTTTATTTTCTTATTAACCTGTTTTAACTTCATAAAAAAATATTAAAAAAAATAGTTTGTGCTTAAAATTAATGCACATTATTTTATTATGAATTTAATTTAAATGAAAGCAGTCAAACTTTCGAATACAAATCATTGCTCTAATTTTAATTTTTAACAACAACAATTATACTACTTTAGAATTTCAATATTATTTAAAATTACATTTCAGTGTGCCTTTCATTTCTCTCCATACACAAAATGTTTGTTCTTGACTTTGTCATTAACGAGTTTCTGATACTAAAATACAGTTTCGAATATTTGATTTCAAATTCTTTTCCAAATACTCATGGCATAAAGTTAACTTAAAATAGACTAGAAATATAATAAATGAAATAAAAGAATCGCCAAATTTTAAAGAAAATGTGTCTGAACTAAAATATGAAAATATATTAATTTGTACAGTGTTACAATCAACACATATTCAAAAAATGTAAATTATCTTATTTAGCTGACTTTGCATGTGGGCTAATAATTGTATTTAGAAAAAAAAATCTAATAAATTTCTTTGGTATTTTGAGAAATAACCCAAGTTTTGAATTTTTTTAGAAAAAAATGATAGATAACGTTTATTAAGTATGTAAGACTTATTTTTTTGGTCAATTGATCGAAGAAGAGATTAATTAATTTTGGTTTGGTATAAAATTCAAATTACAATGGGAGTGAGGGGGCAGTTATATCGAGCTGGGTGTCCCCAATCAAAAAACCTACCATTCAATTATGTGTTATGTTATTGTCTTTTAGAATATTAAATATAAATATTAGGTATAGGGAATATTAAATGAAAAATAATCAGTATTTCATAAGGATTTAAAAAAGCAAAAAATATACAGGGTGATCCATTTGAAATAAAAAAGTTCATTAGTATTCTGGAAGGAAAAATCTGACAACAATGTAAATACCACCATAACATCGCCTGTATCACAGGACCCTTGCACACCAAAATCTATAAAAATTGTGCAAGCCGTTTATGATATAATTGAGGGCGTTCCATACTTAAAACTCACACTGTATAATAGATAGTTGTGATGATCGCTTTTTGTTCGGAATCCTGTCAGTGCACATCTGAGCTGTAAATTAAGCGAGTATATCATGTGAGACACTACCTTATAATTTACGAATTGGTGCCGAAAAGAGATTGGGTGTGGCATCACTCGCATCCTGATAGGATGATCATGGTCGCGCGGCTATTTTAATAGAAATAATTTTGTTGAAGGAGAACACAAATAGTTCTGGTCACTTGACGACATACTGGCAAGAACTGACTTTTTCTTCAACTTGCATCTAAAGTTCCTCTATAAATAAGATGGGGAGTTTGGCGACGGGTTTCAAACCGAAAATTTTAATACCTTATCTAGTCTTACTTTATAATGAAGCCGGGGTTGCGGGATGGGGTGATGGTGATCGTCCGTAAATACGTTAAAAACGTACTATTTTGATTTAAATGAAATTGGTACATAGGATTTTTTTTAATACTGGAGATTTGATTATATTTTGTGGTAATCTGAATAGGCAAAAGGACATTTAACCTACAGATTTTTTTTATGTAAAATATGTTTTCAACATTACTTATACCCATTTTCTCAAATAAAAGCTGTTTTTCGTAACATTATACGGAACTTTTGTTTAAACAATTTTTTGATCTGATGTTTCAATGGCAAGTAATTACCGAGTTGCGCTGATCTTACGTGACCTTTATTTAACAACACCTTTAAGAATAATAATTACACGAAAACAGTTATAATAGAAAAGTTTTTGAAACTATAACTTTCATTTGAATATTTTTTTTTAAAAACGCAATTCTCTTTTTGTCTTAAAACCTGTTCAAGAGAGCGCACGCGCAATTTCCATAAAAACAACGGGTGTAAAGATTGGCAGATTAATTGTGGATCCGTATCCAAATAGTAACTGTAATTCCTATCCAGGAACAAGTTTGTTTTTCAACAATATACACGGTGTCTTATTATCTGTAAAAAATTTTCAATTACAATAAATTAATTCAATGTAGACTTCAAAGCTACCATTTTTTTTTCAATTCAGGTCATTACAACAATAATTAAGATACAGTCGAAAATAGGTGTAGAAAATCTGCTAAAAATCATCATAAAAATTTCTCAGGATTAATGGCGATTTTCGGTATTACCAAAAATGATGTTACCTTGGAAATATTTTTAAAATAAAACACAATAATCTTACAATAAAAAATTTAAAAGTTGTTTCAAATCTCGAAAACTGTTAACGAACGGTTAACGTGACAAATCCTACTTTTTCTCCATTCAATCCCTAAATTCCTACTACTTATTAATCTTTCGCTGCATGTGTTTCTATGGTATCGATGATAATTTCCATTTGTTGTCTCATATGTTAATAATGTTCTTTTCGTCAAGCGTAATTCCGAAACAAAAGTAACTGTGTTTTTTAAATATATAGTCGAAGTTGGCGTCGATATTTTGTGATTGTGCCTCCGCGTTAGATTTGAATTTGTTTGATATTCAATCTCTGTACAACAAATTTAATTGCAGTACTGTTGTGGTAAGTTCATAAAAAGCATATGTTGCGCGCGCGCGCATACGCAGACGTACTTAGCCAAGGATGTAAACACGCACACTCGATTTTAAACTTTTAATGACTTTCGAGTACTTCCTAGGTATTGTCCAATTTTTTTGCACCGATGTTTGCACTTCTTTACAACTGTTTTCATTTTAGTTTTTTCTCTGTTTACGTCTTTAATTTAGTTGTTGTACCTATATACATATTCAGTCGTCTCTCATTAACTCTGCTATCTGTTCATTTCACCAATAGCTCTTTGTTACTTTTAACTATATATTGATATAAAGTACTTACTGCGACTGTTATATTTTCCCAATACTGCTTATTTATCTGTAGGTACATCTCCAAACGTCAGTTTTTAATCGTCCATGATTTAGGTTGTTTATAGTAAATGGTTTTGGCTGACTTTTCTTTCTTCTTTTTTTTTGTATACCTCTTTTACTTGTTTTTAAAAATACAGCTGTCGCAACTTTTATTGTTGTATTTACGTGACGTCACTTATGTTGAGCAAAACGACGTTTGGATTGGTTTGTTGGTGTGTTGTGCGCGTGTGCTGTTGTGGTTTGGAGGTTAAGCTTCAAAATGATTGATGTTAAATTTATTTAATGGTTGCACAGTTCTAGATAGATAGTATTTCTCCATTAATATTATCCTACTACTTTGTCAATTTTTACCTGTTCTAGCATTTACACCTCCGAGAACTATAATTTCCACACAATTTCCTACTTTTTCTATCACATAACTCAGCTTTTTGTAAAAGTGGTTTTGGAAATCCCCGATGGCACGTAAGTTTCCACTCGAGGATCGATTTTTTTAAACAGTTTCTTCATCGCGCTTTTTTTTAATTTTAAATCTGCATGTATCGAGTAGTTAGCTCTAAACGGTACAATCGAGGTTACAACTATTCTTCTTTACCAGAGGTTGGGACCGGCTTGCTCAATTATACCTAATGTAAATAACCCTGCAATGTAGGAGGCGAACTATATACCTACGTTTTTTCAAAATTTGTGTGACTGTGTCGGGACTAAACGATATAATAAACCACTGATTGATTTTAATGAAAGTTGGTACATACAGGAGTCCAAAAAGTGTGGAAACGCTTAATTTTGACAGAATTTTCATAAAAAAATGCAAAAACCAAAACACACGTTTTAAATATTTTTTGAAGCGCTATCGATTGACAGCACCGGCAACCTCCTTCACTCCGGGGGCGGGGTAACATTGAAATCTCAAATAGGAACTAACATTTTTTATTGCAGATTCAGATTCTACGCTTCAAAATACGAAAGTTTTGTCTGAATCATTTTTCCGGATTCGTGATAATTCTTCCTGTAATCATAAAAATTACGTTATCTCTAAATTCTGCTGAAACCGGTGAATATCTCAAAAATTCTGAAAGTTTTGAAAAAACCAAAACACATTTTTTAAAGGGCTTGGCACTACCCTCAACCGTAACCCCCCCCCCCTCCGTCCATCGGGGTGCTTGATTAAAGTGAGTCCCTTGAATCTGCATTAAAAAATGTGGGTTCCCATTTGAGATTTCAAAGTTGCTCCCGCCCCCGGGTTGGCGGGGCGGAGTGGGGGGGAATATTTGACACGTGTGTTTTGGTTTTTGCATTTTTTTAATGAAGATTCTGTTAAAATTGAGCGTTTTCACACTTTTGGACCTGTATATGTTTTTTGTAATACCGGAGGTTCGAATAGATTTTGGGTGAAATCTGAATCGCCGAAAGTGTCTGGGTATGCGTAATGCTTTCAAAAATATTACTTATTTACATTTTTCTCAAATAAAAGATTTTTTTGATTCGATGCTTTTACCGCTCACTTTTCCTTACTGTCGATTTAAGTTCACCTTAATGTGAAGGTACATTTAATCAAATCTTGGCCGTTCAATTGATAATTTGATTTTACAAATTCTTTTTCTTACGTTACTTTTCGAATTTCAGTCAATAAATAATTACGTAACATTTTCGAAAACAGTTACCTACTTGAATTTCACTTGACTTCACTTTTGCAATCAATATTTTCTTTGATTCGTTCTTTAACTTTATTTATTTTATTTTTCAGTATTGAGCGATGTGGAGTTCTGCGCGAAACGCTTGTTTTGATTATTTTAAAATATTTTTATGTAACAGTTCAACTCTTAAACATCAGTACATCTAAATGTATTTACTATTTATTTATTTCTATGATTACCACAAATCATTACGTGTAATGAACACCCGGTGTCCCAAATGAGCATTATAAACCTGCACAGTTAGCGAAACCGGGTGCAATTTAGGAACACTCTAACGCATGAACTAATCCAAATATCGGAATTCTCTTATTATTACTGTAAACATGTTGTATCTTACTGGTAAATATAATAAGTATATACATGGTAATTATTTTAGACAGTGATGGTATAATTGTGGCCACACCACACTTCTTTTGCCGAAATGAACGTTTTAGTCAAATACAACATTTAATCAAAAGATGCAGAGTTTACTGAAGATTGAGTGTATTTGGTATTAAAAAGTGAAGTATATAATTGTTTAACTAAAAGTTGTAGAAAATGTAATTGCAGTAATTTTTGTTAAACTATTTTTCTGGTATGTATGGTCATTATAATTGAGAGTATTGTTAAATAAAGGTCACACTGAATACCATAACTCGGATAAATGAATTGTTTGGAAGTAAATATTTATTCACCTTTATATGAAATGCCTCTCAAATTCGTCAAATCATGTCAGCCGTTATTTTTCTTTAATTTGATAACTAATCGGACTGCAACTTCGCCTTAGCGGTCACGTGTCGATCGCAACAATTTATCAACAAATTTCCAATTTTGGGCTACATGCATACCATCCAAATCGAGGTTTTTCTCCAACCGAAATATAAAAGGCTCTCAGACTGGGATGGTGTCAAAAACGACATGATTTACTTCATGATTGGAATGAAATTGCCTTTAAGGAGGAATCTAGGGTTTGTTTGTAGAAGGGTGCAACGCTATCTTGTGTTGATCCCAGGGACATTCAAGCATCATGGTTAAAATCCAGTGCTATTGCGGTAGACGTTCCCGATGGCATTTTCTTACAGAGTAATGCAAGGCTATATGCTGATAACATTGCGCAAAGGTTCTTTCAGCAAGCACAGTTGCACATGAGGGCCGGATCCAAAGCATACCACGGAGAATAAATGCTTGTATTGCTTTAAGTGGGGGTGCGACACACTATAATAAGGCAATCTCTTGAAATTTCCGCTAAATTTGAATAGAATTGTTTTATTGGTTAAATTTCTTCATAAAATTATGACAAGGTTCGTTATTATTCTATTTCTGAATTTTATAATTGGGAAATAAAAACTTTAAGTTTCATTCTAATGTTGTTATTATTTAATTCATATATACTTGATTAGTGCCGACTATATTAACTGGGGTCAGAGTTAAACTTCTTTCAGTCTAGAATCTGGTTTGTTAACAAGTTTATTACACAGTGGCGGCTCGTGGTCAATCATACTGGGAGGTCAAAAATTAATTTAAAAAATAGGCATACTTAAAAAAATATAAATAACTCAAATGCACCGCAAAATTTTATACAATCTACAATTTTGTTCAAAATATAGCGATTTTTCGAAACATTCTCATTCAAATCTCTAAGGGATTTTCTGTAAGCATTGTCTAGCTGTGTACGAATATCATCATTTCCCACAGTTGCAAAATTTACCGAGCATTTCATGTGTTCTGCAGACGAAGCATGTTTTTTTTATTTTCTCTCTTAATGTTTTAAATCGCTTACACCGGATTTGCACCATAGCGAGTCTGACGAGTCTTTAGAAAATAATAAACAAACAAAACAGTAAAATACATTTGATACTTCACAACCACATATCCAGTTAGCTAAATCATACATTACCTTGCGAAAGTTTCGATGAACATCTTTATTTTTGTCTTTGCTAGTCTGTCGTAAACTTAGTTCTGGCAAAGGACGACCATTTGCCTTGAACTCAACTAATTTTGTAAAATTAAGTTTGTTAGCACTTTTTAGTTGTTTAATTTTTTGCACTACCGACATTTTCTATTATAGCGCATGCACACGCGAATCAAAAATTGCATTTTTACAAAACAACACAACAACAGTAAAACATATCAATATAAATTCTTAAATTGATTTAAAACACGCGAAAATCGAATCAAAAATCGAGCGTAGTTGTACACCCTATCCGAAGTCAACGTAAACTGCGGGATCCGGCTGATGACCCAAAGTTGATTATTGTTTCGGACGTTCGCGTTTATTCGGGCGCTGCACGTTTTCGAGTTTTTCCGGGTAGATCTAATTCAATGAGGACAATTCGCACCGCCAGCCCAAGGTTGAAGAGGATGAATTACGAACGACGGCCGATAAATTTTAAGTTATTGTACTTGCGACTTAATTACCTATTTTAATAAAACACGTAATAATGAATATTTTTTATATATTGTCAAAGTTTTGGGAGGTCATTGACCAAATGACCATATGGACAAGCCGCCACTGACTTTTACCGGTCTACCATGAACTTTTGTTTGTTTGTTTCAAGTTTCTCGTCCCGATATTGACAACGATATCCAATCCAGGAATATGCTTTTGTTTTAATAAATGTTGTTTTCCAAAAAAGAGGTTCGAATTATGTTAGTAGACAAATCTGAGGAGCCTTTTTCTAAAATATATTTCCACATAATTGAAAGTTTTTGTTTATATGTTATCATGAAGTAAAGTGTTGCATGATTTGATTAACAAGAATTAAAATGTCAGTTTCAGCCGCAGAACTATTTCAGGAACTAAGGGCAGCTTTTAATCTAACAATGTGTTAGATGCTTGTTTTTGAGAAAATCTAAAATTTCAATGTTTTACGATAAAAAAATTAGCTTAAATACTAATTATACAGATTTTATTGTGATTTAAGCATCAATATAGGCACACTGATTTTTATAAATAGGGTAGTTTTAGCTACATCTTGGTGAAAAAAAAAATTATTTTGACCCCGTCATTTATTTGTCACTGACAATTTTTTTACATTGTTCGGTATAATTTTTTGGTGAATTCTTGTAGAGCATTTTCACTGGTATAGATTTTTAGTAGCGTTCTACTATGATTTTGTTCCAAAAATGGTAAAATACCGTCTTCAAGTAGTAGGTATGCCATTTAATCAAAACCTTAGAAACGCATCTTTGACTTGCTGTAAGTCAGTAGAATAAGTAGTGTAAGTATTGATATTGAAAAACACTACAACAAAAAAATCCAGTTATGTGTATAACATAAAAATGTCTTACAGTTGCAACAATTTCTTTAGTTTTTTGTTCTCTTACTTATTCCACTGACTTAAAGTTAAGCAAGTTTTTTAAGGTTGCTTGAATATAATTATAAAATTTTTCATCAAACTTTGCCATGAACGACAAAGCAAGATGTACAAGTGTATCTTAGCTTAGCTTATACTACTGTCAATTCTGACGGATCTAATTTCAACACATTCAGTTTTATGCATTTAAAGTAGACGTACATACGTGAATTCTTTCATAGTCCACTTTGATGAAAAATTTTTGGAATCACTGGTTACTTATGTTCTCTATAGAAGTTTTGACTAAATGACCTACTACCTGAAAAGGTTTTTAATTTTTTTTGTAAAAAATGCATGATATACTTAACTCTATTAAAATGTTCTTTTGTATAGAACAAACTGGATTTAGTTTTAAAATTGGTTATAATTTTTTTGAACGTTAATGTCCATTGGAACGTTAACTCATTCATAAGTAATTATTCTTTGAAATGGCTACTTATGTTTCTCAATGATATTTATAATATAGTTAAGTTTACCAACAGATTTAAAGAAATGTAAAGTCGTGGCAATTTTAAAGAAAAATAAATCTCCTACAGACCCCACTTCTATCGTCCAATAAGTTTGTTAAGTGTAATTTACAACGTTTTGAAAAGATTGATTTTTCAAAGAATCAATCCGTTAATAGAAGAGAAATTACCAATTGAACAGACAGGATTTCTAACCGGTAGAAGTTGTTGTGATGAATATGTTGTCTAATCGGAAGTTTAGAGTTTTTGTTGGAGATAAAAGCAGTAAATTTTTTAGTTTTTTAAATAATGGCCTTCGGCAGGGATCGGTTCTTGCACCTATTCTTTTTAATGTACGAGGGCCGTTTTTTTTCAATCTATAAATACAAGTTCATATAAAACAATAATTTTATTACCAAAAGATTGGTACACTTATGGTTACTTTTCGACATAATCACCGAAAAGATTGAGACATTTTTTATATCCGTGGACAAGTTTCCAATACCCTTTTCAAAGAATGTTGCCGCCAATGAATTCAAATAATCCTTGATGTTGGTTTGAAGGTCCTCATTGGATGAAAGCACCAGGTTGTAAGTCAGGACTATACGGTGGATGATAAAAAATATCCCATCGAAATTGTTCGAGAAGCCGTTGTGCCAGCCAGCGTCATGGATCAGAACATTTCCAGAGGTCAGCTTTCCACTTCGCAATTTACACTTGGTGGGAGAATCAATAATGGCGGACATGCTTACGTGGCTGTAGCACAACACCGACTGAGCCCTTGATGTCAACAATGACGGTCTGGAGTTATTGTTTTCAATTAACATCTCGTTGATGATCCAACAATAGAAGTCCCGGCTTTGATCACAAAAGGAACATTTGGTCAAAAGTAAATTGCATAAGAACAGGCCATTAAAAATGCAACTCCATGTTGTTTAAATGGTGTGCGGTTTCTAATCCAAATTGTGAATATGGAAACGAACATGAGACCGTTGCACATATTGTGGAGGATTGTCAATTAACAAAGATTAAAGGAGGGTTTGTAAGTATTCATAATTTACCGGGAGAAGCTATAGTATGGCTTACTAATCTGAAGAATATCTGAAGTTAAGCAATATTATGTATTCGCTGTCCTGATTACCTCTTTTTCCATTCTTTTTTTTTGCTATTTCTTTAACCTACTATTTTTTTCGTCGTTGTCGTGACTGGCACTTGGACCGCTCCATTGTATGTTATATTTTATGTTTTTATTTACCTTCTATAATGTTTACACACTTAATTAATTTTATTACATATGAATACTAAAGTGGGTAAGGGTTGGCATGTTTAAGTTTTAGTGGTTTTCCTAAACCTTGAAGCAAATGCTTTGCCAAGACGAACATATCCACTATTGCACATGGTTTCGTCACCACACTATATATATATATATATATATATATATATATAGGTTTATACTGATCTTCTGGAGCACCATACATAACACTTACATCACAGTATAATATTAAAAATGTACCATACGAATAAATAAATAAATAAGTTTGGACACCATTGGAAATTAGTTCACGTTCACTTCCGTTCTAAATTTTCGAACAGTTTAATTTTCTAACATTTGTTGTTTTAATTTAGAGGTTTTGGTCTTTTTTGTTTGAATTGGTTAATTCAATATTAAATAGATACATAAATGTACTTTAGCCATAGTAACTGCCGGACAACAAGTTACATAGTGTGGTTATTTTAAAGCAAACCACGTTATTAGTTGTATAAAAATTAAGACACTCAAATAAAAACATTATAACAAATATTGTTTACTTTATCGCCTTCGGTTCTATACTACAAATTAATCGTCATTATCGTCACCCTCCATTCTTTTTATTTTGTTTTCTTTTTTCCATTTTGGCCCATTTTGTTATTCATTCCATCTATCATACTAGCTATACCTTCCATCATATTACCGGATTTGCCCATTGTCTGTAATCAAGTAAGTAAATAGATACACTAGTAGAATAATAAGTATTTGGGGTTTCTTTGATTACTAGTTGCATATACTGTAATACTAACATACCCTGTTCACTATTCCGTTGACCACTCCTTCCATTTTTTGTCCCATGTTTGCTACAGCCGATCCTATTTTTTCCATCACGTTACTAATTTGGCCTTGGACCTACAAATATAAATAAATAAACAATAGTAGGTACGCACCTAAAATAAATCTAAAGTGGTACCTCCATGACGCAGAAAAATGCAACAAACAGAAGAAATATGGACAATTTCATGTTTCAAATGTATCTAATCTTTAGTTATGGCTTGTGTTCTTTTATATACACAACTGAGCAGTTGTGCAAAAGTTATGTTGCATAATTTTAGTGCAAAATAAAGCAATTACCGTTTTTTAAGCTTTTTATGTATCAATAGGTAAATAAATAAACACATTGATATTGATGTTTAATGAGGTATTTTGTGATAATTTTGCGCTCACCAACAACTTCAAATGTGTTTTTGTTAATTTTTTCTCGAGCTAATCTATGATATAAATGTCAGGCGTAGTAGCGTTTTTTTTGGTGCGCGAAATTACAAGCTTGGATAAAACACCACCTGTTGAGAATTGCAGAGTTATTCTATAGATTGTAGAGTGTTATTCTAAACATCTCACTCTTGTACAACGTGTACTTATACATTATATTCTTTTTCGGCATCTCTAAACGGCCAGGACACTTTTGAAGAAGCAAGAAGCAGTTTTCCGTTTATTAGAGTATTTTTCAAAACACAATTTGTATATATTTTTTTCTATTTTATTTTATACAACTTTTCTTAAAACATTAAATACCAATATACGGTAATCACGTCAAATTTGTTGCTTTAACTATATCTTGAATAGCATTAGTTATACAAAAAATGCGAAAAAAGTTGTTGTAAATTATACTATTTACAACTTTTATTTAATTGTTGTTGTTATGTTAGAAACATAATTTTCTGTAAACACAAAACAACTGTGTACCCGGAAATCACAAAATCTTTATTTAACAATAAGGGTACGAAATTAATGTTGTTGTAAATTGCATTTTCTACTACTTTTATTTATCTTGTTTGATACGATGCAATTTGTTGTACAATTTTTGTACTTAATTTTCCCAGCAATGAAATTGTTACGTTGGATACAAAAATACAATTTGTTTACATTAGATTTGATGCAAGAAATGAGAAATTTTAAAATCGGTTTTAAAATTTGCCAACAGAAGTATTGCCTCTGACCGCAAATCGTCTCAGAAGTTTATAATTTGTCAGTTTCAGGTGATCAAGCTAGTAATCTTGTGTTCGCAGTTGTTTGTTTCTTCGAAGAGTTACAATAATAGAATAGCGCATCGGTAACAATTTGTCTTTTATGTTCTCATCACAGTAATTTAAAAATGAGAGTTTGAGGTTATGATTAACTCTATATTGTTTGAAATATTAAAATCTTTTGTGTTCTTTTTTTTCTACATGATGGAAGTAGAAGGTTAATTTCCCAAAAAGCAAGGCCTTCTTATTAGAAGTATTAGGTGGGTTGGCGTAAGTGAAACACCGTGTTCTTTATCCCACCTTGACGTTTTGACTGGCAAAGGCCAGACGTTCTAAAAGAATCGACGAGCACTCATACTTTTGTTAAAGACTGTCCTTTGCCAGTTGAAACATCACCGCATTCCTACAATATTTAAAGTTAATTAAAAAATATCTGTCCCATTTTACTTTTATTACGATATTTTGGAGAAATAAAGGAAGACCTTTAGGAATTTCGTTTATTCTATACTTTCACATGTAAAATATGTAAATTACTGAGGGCTCTTTGTCTCACAAAAAATCCGTAAATTCTCACAAAGCGGTTCACTTCAACAGCAGACACGATAGCAGGAGATTTGCAAAAAAATTCACCCCCTATCTTTGTCATCATTTGGTTAACTAGGTCCATTTAATTATTCCATACAGTAATTATATAAATTAATATACTCTTCGACAACTAGCTAGAGTCACCTGAAATAAGTGGAGGCTTCTCCGGACGCTCAACCTAGCTGGCATCCCAATGAGCAAGATTGGGGCACCTAATAAGGCTACCCTCTCCACCTGCATCATGTCATTCAGGTAGCCCGCAACACCCCTTTTTACGAGTAACCCCACCTGAAGGAACCACGACATTATGTCGGGCAACTGTGCACCGAGGGTGAAAGATTAAATGTTATTCAAATACCTTTTTGTTGCCGGCTCACTACTGACTTGCGTCTCCACTATCGATCTACTCAAATTTCATCATTTTCCAAATTATAATAAAATATAATCTCATATTCCTCACTATTAAAAATAAATCTTATTTTATCTGACAGTCACTCTGACAAAAACCTCCGCACTCTATATTTTTTATATCCCATTAACCCTTCTACAGGAATGCAATTATTATAAACCAGATGTGAATAAAACAAGAACAACAACATACAACAAATAATTATATATTTCTAAAAAAATTAAAAACAGAAAACTTTAACACACAGAAATCAATTTGAGAACAATATCTTTAAGTATACCGAGTGACCCAAAAACTGCTAAAAAATTGTGGGTAAAAGTACAATGTAAATTAAATGCTTTCATTATTAAACAGTTTTTGTTGACGACGATGCCAGACAACATCTACATTCAGAATAAATAAAAAGTAAACAGCATTTGTTTGTTTGTTGTAGTACATGTTCTAAATTGCAAATGTTAGTTCTGACGTAGAAAAAATATTGTAAGATTCATGTGTATGAATAATTTTTATGCACTCCTTACGATTCAAACACTTGCGTGCTGCCATTTTTAATATAGGTATTAATTTCAATTGTTTTCAGAATCTTGAAAGAGTTCTAGATATTCAGGAAATCATGAATTTTGCCCCCAAAAAAAATTTTTAAAATTTTTTACCATTGTTCACATCCAGTTGCTTGTTCAAGGTCACAAAGTAGAGCAGACTAAGTTTCACATTTTAAAGCTTCTGAAGTGTATTAAAAAAGATGGTCCAAAAATAATACCCATTTTAAATTAATTTTCTCTTATTTACCCCTACATTATTCAGTTTAGAATCACTCTACCTTAAACTTTTCGTTTGTTTGCTTCAATGTTTTCTATTTTTCTAGTATTCGCTCTGATGAAATCTCTTACAATAGGGAGCGAAACGTTGGCAACAAAGGACACTATTTTGATATGGTCCAGTTCAGGAAGACGTTTTGTTTTAACTTGAAAGTTTATAGTCATCTGTAAGCACTATTTTTACAAAAAAAAATTGTGCCTTTTATGGACATGTAATGTATTGCATGCACATATAATGCATGTACACACATTTGGCAAACGTCTACAAAATGTGCAATGTTTAACATATTTGAGCGAATGAATTAATGGTACTTTAGGTCAAACAACAAAGATGTAAAAGAAGAAATACGGCGCGATGTCACACTCTATAAGTACCTACTTTTTTTCTATACAGGGTGTGTCACGATGATGGTTCGTTAGACGTTTACGGAAAATTAGACATAGAATTTTTCTGAAAATTTGGTTACTTGTACAGCTGGCCCTGATCTATCGATTTAAAATATTTTCAACGTTGCAACGTTGCCGCTCATATGGAAATTTGGCAACAACTTTGATATTTCAAATGAGACACTCTGTATATTATTAGGTTTTCAGATTCTACATTGAATTTGTGACGGATTTTTATGGAGGTACTATGTAACAAAAATTGATAGTTTCCGAGTTATTCAATTTTTCGGAAAACAAATGACAGATGAGACGGTATTTTAAAAAACCATATCTTTATTTGTCAGCTAGGGTAATGAAAATTCGTGTAACTCATCACTAAATATTCTTTTTGCAGAAAGTTTGATCAGATTTCATTCTCCTCGTACAGGGTGTTCATGAAACTCACTCGATCTTCCTCAAATTCAAGTCAGAATAAGTCACTAACTTGAAATTGAACACCCCGTATTTTGTTTACTCATCTGAAAGCTGGAGTAATTATCTTTCATATAATAATAGGGTTTCGTATACCCAAGTGCAGTATTTTTCCTGTTATTCACACCTTTATGATTTTTGAATCATACGAGGTAGATCATTTTGTTTATGTGGAGAGGAGCACCCCAAGAGATTTAGATAATCTTCATTTGTAAATTCCATTTGTTGTGCCATTTTGATAGCTATCAATTAACTACTAACAGCTCCTTCGTAAACAGACATATGAAGCGTGCAGTTAGTAGCATTTTTTCTTGCATGGCAATCTTGACTATCAATTTCCGGTAATTTTGAATAGAATTAAGATAATCTTCAGAAACCGTGTTAGGGCTACATTTCAGATATGAGTAATGTTTTTCAGAATGAGATCAAATTCTTTTGACTAACTCAAGGAATAAATACAGGGTGCTCCTCTTCACATGAACAAAATGATCTACCTCGTATGTTTCAAAACTCATAAAGGTGTGAATAACACGAAAAATAATGCGCTTGGGTATAGGGTACTCTATTATTCTATGAAAGATAATTACTCCAGCTTTCAGATGAGTCAACAAAATACGGGGTGTTTTAATTAAAATTAGTGACTTATACTGACTTGAATTTGAGGAAGATTGAGTGAGTTTCATGAACACCCTGTACTAGGAGAATGAAATCTGAACAAACTTTCTGCAAAAAGAATATTTAGTGATGAGTTATACGAATTTTCATTACCCTAAGCTGACAAATGGCAATAATTTGGTTTTTTAAAATGCCGTCTCATCTGTCATTTTTTTTTCAGAAAAATTGAATAACTCGGAGTTGAATAACAGAGTGTCTTATTTGAAAAAGCAAAGTTGTTGCCACATTTCCATATGAGCGGCTACGTTGCAACGTTGAAAATATTTTAAATCGATAGATCAGGGCTAGCTGTAATTTTCAGAAAAATTCTATGTCTAATTTTCCGTAAACGTCTAACGAACCATCATCGTGACACACCCTGTACATATAGGTTAGACTTTGTCCAAAAATAATTACGCTTACCTACATTAATTTTAGTGATTGCTCTATTGTGCCTGCAAAAAATATGTATAGGTAATTTAGAGTAATTGGTTGTACGAACGTTGTTAATGAATGTAACTTATTTACGTTAAGTTTGTAATATTTAACACTAACAAAAGGCTATAATTTTAGCTATTTCCTGTAAAGCTTATGTATTCAAATTTATTTATTTTCTTACACATAGACATTATTTATTTTCTATACAAAAAAAAATCAAGCAACACAAAGGCAGTTTTTGATACACTGCCCAGTTTTTTATTTCAACGCCTGTTATTTTGAAAACGGGACGGCATTTGGTCAAAGTTTGAATTTGAAATACGATTGATTTCAGTTTTATGGTTTTTATTTCACAAATACCTAACGAAACATGAAATGTGTGATTCGTTATAAAAATCATGTGTTTTGTCACTCAAAACACTTACTTATTTTGGGATAAAAAATAGTATTTAGACGTTGCATATTGACATGGTTTTGTACAAAACGGTTAAGTGGAAATACAAACTTGTTTTCCGAACCAACAGTACGTTTTTATCTCATTTTACAAAAAAAAGAAGAAAAAGTTTTTGTAAATTACATTTGTAACTACTTTTACTTGAAAAGTTTTTTATAAATTTTAGTATCTTATTATATTTTATTTTAGTTATGTTGAGCCTTTTGTAGGAGTGTAGGGGGGCTTTTAGGTAAACACCATAAGTTTGTATTAAGCCATTGCATTACTCCAGTCTTTGTCTTTGTCAGAGCGCCTAACAATTAATGGTTTAGAACATGAACAATTTTTTCGTGGCTCCAGTTAAACATTAAGATTGGTAAATAAATTAATTACAAAACAATTACACGTTGATTAATCAATAAAATTTCTTTAAAAATAGATATAAGACATACGGTATTACTATAGAACGATCGAACGTTAAATGTTGCATTCATTGCACCCACTAAAAAAATGTTCAGGTTCAAAACCATTAATTGTTAGATTAATAAATTGAAATTAATAGTAAGAATCGTCACCTTCGAACTTGGCGAATATCTTATTTATTTATATGGATCTTCTTCTGTTAGTGCAGATCCGTTAACGGATATTAGCGATCATTCTGGCTATTTGTATTTTATTTATCGCGGCTCTAAAAAGTCCTGTTGTTGTGGTATTGTACAATGTTCTTAAATTCTTGAGCCACGATATCCTTCTTCTTCCTGGACCTCTCTTTCCCAATACTTTTCCTTGTAATACGAGCTGAAGAAATCGATATCGCTCTCCATTTCTCATTATGTGGCATTAGTATTCAAGTTTTCTAGTTTTTATAATTTTTATGACTTCGCTCTCTTTATTCATCTTCTGTAACACGGTGGCATTGGTAACGTGTTGCGTCTAGAATATTTTTAATATACGTCTATAGAGCCACATTTTGAATGCTTCAGCCTTTTTGTTGTTGTTTCGTTGAGGGTTCACGCCATATAATAAAACAGGAAAGATGTAACAGTGCAATAGTCTTATTTTCATATCTATATGCAAGTCATGACTTATGAACAGGGCTTTCATTTTAACAAACGCAACTTGAGCCTTTTCTATTTTGCATTTTATTTCAACGGAGTGATCCCAATTACTATTTAAGGTGGTCCCTAAGTAATTGTATGTATGCACCATTTCTATGGATTTGTCTTTAATTATTAATTGACACGGAGGTATCTCATCTTTCGAAACTACCATATATTTTGTCTTATCTGTGTTTAATGCTAAACCGTATGTTTCGCTGACTTGCATGATTTTAGTCATTAATCTTTGTAGACTTTCCATATTATTTGCGAATATCACCGCGTCGTCGGCATTATCTAAAATTGTTTAAAACTTCTCCGTTTATATGTATGCCATCTTCTGAATTTTCTAACGCTTCCTTGAAAACATCCTCAGAGTACACATTGAAAATTATGGGGGACAGGACACAACCTTGCCGGACACCTTTTTGGATAAGTATGTTATCAGTGATGTTTCCTTCCACTCGCACGTCTGCATATTGACCCCAGTACAGGTTTGTGATTATTCTTAGATCTCGGTCATCTATTCCAACCTTTTAAGTACATCTACCATTTTACTGTGTCGAACTGTGTCAAACGCCTTATGGTAGTCGATGAAACAAGCGTATACATCGCAGCTCATGTCACGGCATCTTTGAAATAGCACGTGTCGCACTTGAAGAGAGCTTCTCTTGTTCTTGTTGCATTCCTGAATCAAAATTGTGTTGGTTCTAGATACTTCTCACAAGGTCTATAAATGCGTTGCTGAATTATTTTTAGAAAGGTTTTCAGTAGGTGACTCATAAGGCTTATGGTACGATAATTAGAACATTGTGTAGCACTTCGCTTCTTAGGGAGAGTTATGAACGTAGATTTTAACCATGATTGAGGTGGTAATTGTCTGGTGTTATATATGGAGTTGAAGATATAGGTGAGTCATTTTATGCCTTCCTCGTCAAAAAGTTTTAGGATTTCTGAATGAATATTATCAGGGCCGGCTGCTGTTTCTCTTATCTTGTCTATTGTTATCTCTGGTCCTGAATTACATTCGATAAGTGAAGGGCGGAGTGGTCTATCGTCATCTCTGAATAGTACAGTTATATAGTTTTTCCATGTATACTTTTTAATATTTCAATTTCTTCACATTTTAAACTATACTAATCTTGTTTTGCTTTCCTAATTTTTCTTCTGATTAGCTTCTGTAGGATTTCATATTTTGTTGGATTTTCTTTTACTTTTCTTCTTTGTAACAGTCGAGGATTTCTTTTGTCATTCATACTTTGTTCTCCTTTCTTTCTGGCTTTAAGTGTTTGTCACTGATGTTATGTATAATATTCTGCATACTATTCAGCTGTTCGTCGACTGTTCCTCTTGTCTGGATATTTTTAATTTCTGTATTTACCTGTGCTATTACTTGGTCCCTGAGAGCTGTGTCTTTTAATTTTCTAACGTCCCACGTTTTCTTGTTTGTCGGTTTTTTTAGTTTTATTTGAAAAGAACCAACTAGTGGATTATGATCTGATCCCACATAGGCTCCCGGGTATGCTTTACGGATTGACAGCTGCTTCGGAATCTCTTGTTTACTAACATATAGTCAATTTGGTTCCTGATTATGTTGTCCAGTTGATCCCTCGGCGAGCGCCAAGTATACAGTCTGCGCGATGGTAATTTAAAGAATGTATTAAGGACGACAAATTGATATTCACCAACAAAGGTATTTAAACGCTCCATACTTGAATTTCTTTTCCCCAATCCGAATGGGCCAACGAATTCCCCATCACTTCCTTTTCCAACTTTTGCGTTAAAATCACCCATGGTAATAGTCAGATCATTTTTAGGAATCTGATTCAAAATGGTTGCTAATGAATTGTAAAACTCTTCAATGTCGTTCTCCCTCTTGTCCGCTGTGGGTGTATAAACTTGTACGATATTAAGTTTTATTGGCTTAGTTTTCAGCTGCAATACAGCTTTCCGCTCCGACACTGGGACAAAGTTTATTACATACTTTGCTGTGGATTTGTTAACAATGAATCCAACTCCGTTTTCGTGTAATCCATTTTCGCTTCCAGAGTAGTATACGTGATGCTCTTATATATGGCGCTGTCCCGTTCCTGGCCATCGCATCTCACTGATGCCCATAATCTCAACGTTAAGCCTGTTTATTTCTTGGATAGTGTTGTGAATATTTCCCGCTTGATGTATTGTACGAACGTTCCATGTACTTATCTGCAGGGATTTCGCTGGATGATGACCTGTGAAGCCCCGCTTTCTTCCTCTGTCGGATCTTTACTTTGTCTTACTGTGTCATTACTTGCCATTATGATTTTTCTTGGGAATGTAATGAGGTAGTTTTCCGTTGCTTTCCTCATTTATAAGGATACAGACAGGAAAGGGCAATAAGGTATGAAGAAAATATCGAGAAAATATGGAAAGCAAGAGAGAAAATAAGATATTGTATGAGTGTTGGAAAGAGATAGGGCGCAAACAATAAAATTGGGTGAAGATGAGAGAAAAATATATTTTGAAAGAGGAAGATATGCAAGAGAGGAGATAAGAAGATGAGAGATGGAGGAAAAGTATGGAAGAAGAAATAGTACGGAGAGATATGGATACACATGCACAGGAAAGAAGAGCAAAAATTAGAGAAGGGAAATGTAACACGAAGTGTGAACAGTTAACAGCAGAAGGAGAACCAAAAAACATAACCGAAAGAATGGGATTGATAGATAAGAAGTTATTCGGAAGATTCAGAGTTGGGAATGAGGGAAACGAAAACAAGTACTGGCGGAAGGGTGAAGATAGGAGGTGTAGAATGTGTAGGGAGGGGTGGAAAAATATAGAACATTTCAAAGAGTGCAGTAAAATAAGAGCGGAGGAAAGAGGGAGAAGAGTGTGGCTTTGAGATAAAGGGGAGGGTATTGAATGGATGAAGACTGTGATGGAAAAAAGAAAAGACTTGGTTTTTACATCTAGTTCTGATGATGTCACAACTCTACTTTCAAGCTCATTTATAACAAGTGACAAACATCATCCACCTGTAGAATATATCATAAAAGTTGATTCATCAACAGCAACAGAACTAATTTCAGAATTCAGGTACTCCTTAAAAAACTGTAATTTTTATGATATTAATAATTATTTTGAATCTATAAATTTGGTTTTATGTATAAATATACGAGTAGGATCCATTATTATAATATTGGTTATTTGTATATATATATATATATATATATATATATATATAAAATTATTTACGCTTTAAACAATCAATATTAGTTATTTATTTATTATTTATTACTAGTTTTAACTCAAAGAAAAGTCATAGAAAAATAATTTTTGAATTCTGACGATGACTCACAATAATTTTTGAGTTGAAACTAGTAAAAATAATAAATAAATAACTAATATTGATTGCTTAAAGCGTAAATAATTTATATTTATAAATTTGGCCCAAATTCTCTCCACTAAAAATGTAGATACTGATTTCTATACCTACGTTTCATAATGTTTTGTACAATGCAATACATAATCTTGTCCCTATTTTTAAAACTAGGCATTCTTTATTTCCTGTTTAGTTTAATCACGAAACTTATTTTACTTATCACCGAAAAAAAAACTTGTTCATAAATTATATGTTATGTCCATTGGTAATTTAAATTTATACAGACAATTCTCCAACGGAAATGTAAAAGTCTCAGCCTGTTACATAATTTCATACATGAAAAATTTAAAAAAAACAAGTCTACATTAACAAATCTCTTAACTTATGGAAACTACATATTGAATAATTTTCATTTGAATTCGATTCCGTATATATTGACTTCTCTAAGGCATTCGATAAAGTAAACCATTCACTACTTTTGCATAATCTTGAAGCTATTGGCATTCATGGAAGTTTTCTTAATTGGTTTTGGAGTTACGTATGTAATCGTCAACTTACTGTTAAATTCAATAATTGTTTCTCTGACTATTTTGAAGCTACATCTGGAGTTCCGCAAGGCTTCAATCTTGGCTCATTATTATTTACAATCTTTATTAATGATTTATCTTTTTTGTTTCCTAACATATTTTTTATAATGTTTGTCAAATTAGCAATATCTGCGAATTCTATCGCTGACTCTCAGAAGTTACCGGATAGTTTCATCATCATCATCATCACTCAGCTATAGTAGTCCACTGCTGAACATAAGCCTCTCATTTATTTTGCCACTCTTCTCTATCTTGAGCCATTTGTATCCAATTACCACAAATTCTTTTGATGTCATCGGTCCATCGTGTGGGGGGGCGCCCTCTGCTACGATAAGCTTCACCAGATAGTTTAGATGAGCTTTATTCTTGGTGCACATTAAACAATATGTTAATTAATATAAATAAATGGCAAGTTATTTCCTTTCAACGCACAAAAATATGTTTTTATTACGACTATTATTTAAATAATATACAGTTAATACAGTTAAAGATATTGGTATAATTATTGACACACAACTGACTTTTAAATATCAAAATTATTGTTCGCTGACGATCTAAAGATTTTTAGCCAGATAAATGACGTCAATGACTGCTTGCAACTGCAACATGATTTAGACATGATAAGTACATGGTGTATGAGTAATAAGTTACATCTGAATGTAGGTAAATGCTCCGTTCTAACCTACACAAGAACGCATAATCCGCTGCTCTATAACTATTCTATAGATAACTTGACTTTAAATCGTGTGTTCAGTATTAAAGACCTTGGTATTCATTTTGACAGCAAATTACTATTTATAGATCACCTTAACCGTATATTCCTAAGAGCTAACAGAACCCTCGGCTTTATTCATAGGAACTGCAGAGAGTTTACAAACATTCACTGTGTAAAAGTGTTATTTTATGCGTTTGTATTGCCTATATATATATATTGAATACGGATCACTAATTTGGTATCCTACTTATAAAATTCATATCAATAGTCTAGAGTCACTACAAAAAAGGTTCGTAAAATATCTTGTTTATATTTCATCGGGATCATATCCAAGGCACGATTTTCAATACTCTGCGGCTCTCGCTAATTTTAACATGGTTTCTTTAAATACTCGAAGAACTCTACTGAGTGTTAGGTTTCTTTTTTAACCTAATGCGAAATAAAATTAACTGCCCACAATTATTAGAGAAAATAAACATTAACGTACCGCGATATAATATTCGAAATTCTTTCTTTTTTTATACAATCCCTTCGAGAACTAATGTTTTGGTGAGCAGCCCTATTAATATCATATGCAGTAATTTTAACGTGTTATGTGGCAATTGTGACATTACGACAGATAATTTATCATTTATTTTAGATACTGTAAAAAACAATGTGTGAATTCATAATTACCTATTAGAAATGTATCTTATGTTCTCTTTTAATTTATTTATATTATTATACTTATTTTTCTAGTTTGGGTAACTACCCGTTTGAAATAAATGCTTATTATTATTATTATATAGAAAATATAACTAACAATGCTCTAAAAATCTTGGGATATGTTTGCCGAAATACTAGAGCATTTAAAAATATTAAAACTTATAAACATCTGTATTTTTCACTTCTTCTTCTTAGAGAGCCATCCGTTAACGGATACTGGCGATCATCATGGCTATCTGTACTTTAGAGACTGCTGCTCTGAGTAGACTTGTAATTGTAGTGTTGAACTAAGTTCTTAGGTTTTTCAGCCACGATATTCTTCGTCGTCCAGGTTCTCTTCTTCCTAACACTTTGCCCTGAAGTACCAATTGTGGAAGTTCGTAACGTTGTCTGTTTCTCATTATGTGACTCAGGTACTCCAGATTTTTGATTTTAACGATCTTCAAAATCTCCAATTCCTTGTCGAGCCTTTCCAATACTGTGAAATTTGTAACCCGATCTGTCCAGGGTATCTTAAGTAACCGTCGATATAGCCACATTTCAAATGCTTCAAGCTTTCTACTTGTGCATTCTGTTAACGTCCACGATTCTGCTCCGTATAATAGTACGGGAAATATATAACTGCGAAGTAGTTTTATTTTAGTAGCTATATTTAAGTTATGACTTTTAAAAAGGCCTGATATTTTCAGATGCGCAGCTCTAGCTCTTTCAATGCGACACTTAATTTTGAGAGAGTGGTCCCAATCGTTGTTAATAGTTGTTTCAAGAGTTATTAACTTTCTTTATTTGTTGGTTGTGGACAACTAGTTGGCTTGGTGTAATGGTGTCCTTCCTGATAATCATGAACTTGGTTTTATCTGTATTAACTTCCAAGCCGTATCACTAGTTCGATCCAAATTAGAATATGCCAGTAAAACTGTACGGTCACCTTATTATGAGTACAAGAGTCAACAGAATGTTTAAATTATCCCTTTGCCACACTAATTACCTACAGTGCAAACACTTCATCGACTGATGCGTTTTATGAACGAATTTATCTCTACGCAAAATATTATTATCTCTAATACTTCATCAGAACGGTTTAAATTATTCCTACGAGACAATTCATTGTAGTTATTTTTATGTCAAACAGTGTTAATTATTTTTTTGTTTTTTTTCTATAACGTATATCTAATTTACCTTTTGTTTTCCTCTTATTAAAATTTAGACTCTTTTTCTTTATTAGTTTTTAGTAGTTTATACTTGTATTGTTATTACTGGTCTTTGTATCCATTATTATTCCTAAAGGCCATTGTGTCCGTGTATTGAATAAATAAATAAATAAATTAATTAATGTATTGTTATTTAATTGTAATGTATGGTTCCTCAGAAGATCAGTATAAACCTGTATAGTGTGGTGACGAAACCGTGTGCAATTGTAGATTGGTTCATCTTGGCAAAGCATTTGAATCAAGGTTTAGGAGAACCAGTAAAACCTAAACATGCCAACCCTTACTACCTTAGTATTCATGTAGTAATATTGATTAAGTGTGTAAATATTATACAAGGTAAATATTAATATAAAATATAATGGTACATACATTGCATGACGACATATAATGGACTGTCCAAGCGCCAGTCACAACAATGCCGAAAATAATGGCAGGATAAATATTAATTGTCTTTTCATCAACCGAAGTTCTGTATTTAGGTTGTTTATTTCAGGAATGTTTTCAAATACAATAATCTAATACATCGGTAGGACTGCCTGTTGTTCTTTAATGCATCGAACGACTTAAGCACACAGCGATGCTTATTTACTTAATGAATGTAATAAACAAAAATTGAGGTTTGTTTTTACGGTAGGAGTCATTGTAGTTTTTGGGGGTCGGATCATGTAGAAAATGTAAACCGTAGTTTGCTAACGTTTCGAACAAATCTTAAGATGTATCATCAGGACCAAGGCTCGAAAACTCGGATAACTTGAAATAAACAAACCAAAAATCAGGATCACCAAGCAAGATTGTACAACAAACTAAGTCTCAATAATTAGGAAAATGTTTTAGTATATGCAGAAGAAGTATCGCAAAGTCGTTAATTGGTTCGGACTTGAATGAGGTAGAAGGGATAGTGGAAATCCACAAGGATGGAAGTTCAATACCTCGGTCACGATTGAAGTTGTTGGGATGTTTGTGGTTTCTATACTTACTTTCATTTTCCTACTGATGATACTCAGTAACTACGACCGACTTAAAAATGTGTTTTTCCGAACGGCGGTGTTCCGAATAGCACTAAAGTTACATTCTCAGATTTATATAGAGAAACAAGCATATGTTGATATGATTGTTATATACCTACACTACATTATATGTTTATTGAGATCGTCAACAAACGTTGCTAAAGAAGGAAGACCAGGAGACTAAACGATATATGCTTTAAGCAGATTGGCGAAAGCAATAGATAAAGAGGATCCTATATCAACATCTAAACGCATTCGTTTACATAAAAAAAAATGTGGACCGAATTTTATATCTACCAGGTACGTGCAACCATGCGAACCCAAACCAACCCATTCTTTGTTCGCCGGTATATCTACCATATAATATGACGTCAAAACCAAATTTTTTAATAAGACAAAAAGTGAAACACAAAAACTCAGGATATCATATCGACAGCGGTAGAAGAGTTTTCTGTACAAAAGCAAAATTTTATTTTGATCTACGTTTTGTGAGCATTTGTGCAGAATGAAGTCGATCGTATTTGAAATACTACAGTGGATTGCTTCAACAATTTTAAAATAATATTTAACGTTTAAGTATGAGGTTACAGGAGACTTTACTAGAGAAACTCATTCAAAAGTTTGACGTATATCTTCAAAATTTTAATTATATAATTTTGTATTAAAATACCTGAAGTACCAACACTAGTAAGTCTGTAAGAAATAGAGTTTACTACTTCAGGTTGTCTAAAATTGCACTTTTAATTTAATGTAGTTTTCATTGTTTATTTAGACGACGTTATGTACACTCATGAAATTTAAAACTTGGACACCACAATTTCTGTAAACAAAAGTTTGCACATTGTGAAGCGGGCTTAAGGGTATCATTTACAATTCTAACAGCAGGTAGTCTCAGCAGGGGTTATCTTATAGAAGGAATGTAGAATGAATCATTACACTAAGCACGTTTTAGAAAATAGGTAATTTACGTTGCTTACTTAATTTTTTTCTTTAAAGAATATATTTGAAGGTATCGCTAATTAAACACCATAGCTCGATTAATTATCGAATCAAAATTTTGTTTAGGAAATGTTTACAAAATAAAATTAGAAATAATTTTGATTTAAAAAACGTCTACAAGCAATAACTTTTAAATTAAATCAAAAAACTAAACATGGTTATTTGGGTTGACTGATTATTACTTATTTTTAAATAAATCTAACCTACTAATTATTGTAAGTTATTAAAAAAAATCATTAAACTCTCTATTCATAATATTTAGTCCTTACAAAATGTATATTTTATGACGTTTCATTTTTTTCTGTAGTTAATATAAAAGTGAAAATAAAAACTAAGGCAATTCTTATTGTCAACGTATATATTTAGTTTTTGACAAGAATTTATTACATAATTATAATTAAGATACCAAGTTATAGTTTAAAATTAAATGAAAACTTTTTTTTTAAATAAAGGTATTACTATATAAATAAATATAAGAAATCAATAATGGGTGTGACCTCCATTATTATTGATACATTCTTGGAGGCGTCTGCTCATTGACGCTATCAAGGTATCAATATAATTAATATTAATCGTTTCCCATGCGGTATCAATGGCTGCAATTAGTGCATTACGGTTTACTGGTATAAAATTTGGCCCTTGTTGTCTTCGGATAACAGCAAGTATTCGAGCCCAAACATTTTCGATAATGTTAAAATCTGGGCTTTTTGCTGGCCAGGGTAACAGCTCCAAGTTATTTGCTTGTATCCAGTTGCGCACAACCTGCGAAGTATAGGGTCATCATATCCCGATAGTTAATTATCGAATGTTCCAAGAAAATATGTGTAAATAGTAAATGGAATCTACTAACGTAACGTTAAGTCGTTAATTATAGTTACATAACTCTCCTTTCATAAGATATAGTTCATATTAATATGCTTATTGTAAAGCTTCGTACACACCTGAACAACAAACCGAGGAACAAACAGAACAACGAACCGAACGGCAATCGGAACATTAATTTGGACGGTGCTACGTACGAATTTTAGAACAGATTCGCAAGTCCTGATTGTTCCACGAACGGTTTGCGGCGTTCCCGCAACTTGTCGGTTTTTCTCCGACATCAAAGAAAATGCGCGCGAATGCGTTTGCAGGTTTGGACGAATCTAAACAAAACGGCGAACAAACTTATGCGGGAGAATTAAATTATTTATTTTTGTCCTCCCTTTTGTGGGTTTGTTGTGTTTTAGGTAATATTATGGAGTTGACAGAAGAAAAATGTTTTAAATTAATCAGTGTTTAAGAATGCAAGAAAAAATGATGTCCCTATTAGCATCATTTGGGCGGGAAATTTCCAAAATAAAAAAAAGCGAAGTAAATTATAATTTTTACTCTTCTTTGTGCGTAAAAATTTGGTTGGCACTATCTTCTTGTTTTCCGCAATTTTCTCTTCTCAATAATAAATATATATGAACTGAAAACTACTGAAAATAATTATGGGAACAGCACAAACGTTCCGTTTGTTGTTCGGATTGTGGAAATCATAAAAGATCGTTTGTCGTTCTGTTTGACTTTCGGTTCGTTGTTATGTTTGTTGCTCGGTTTGTTGTTCAGGTGTGTACGAAGCTTTACAACTTAAGCAACAATTTTTTGGCGAATAAAGATTAGTTTGTGATGTAATATTAGAAACACAAATTTATATCATATCAAATTTATGACAACTTAAAACCAAGAACGTGTATGTTATTGCTAAGAAATTATTAAGGAAAAAGCGCAATTGCAGTGTAAATATTTATAATTAGATATTTTCGAAAGTTTATAAGTCCTCTATTGTAATCTTAATACTTAAAAGAAAATCCTGTCCATTAGCATTATAAGGAAATGGCTTTTACTTTATGAATAAGTTTCAATAACAATAGAATATCCTTGCTTGTTTAATTTACTTCCTTTGAGTCATATTGCTCTAAGGGTTGTTACATTGGTCATTAGAAGTATGTAATAAATAAACAATTACCTACTGTTTGAGAAGGGGTAGTGTGAACCAATAAATAAAGTAAGAAATGTAAATTCCATTTTAGTTTAAAATTTCAAGTGTTGTGAAAATGCCACCTCATCTCGGTGCTGATTTGAAAGCGCGGATTGTTTCGGAATTAGCGGCGGGCCGTAGCGTGCGTGAAATTTCACGTATGTTAGATATACCAAAAGCACCGTAGGGCATTACCGAGTAAAATGGAATCTTGAACACACTTTGGAAAGAGCCATCGGAAGTGGTAGACCTAAAGTATCTACACGTGCTCAAGATCTCGAGTTGTTTCATTACGTAACAGAACAACCATTTGCTACATACTCCAGGGCTATAGCAGATACACATTTTCCCGGATGCCGTATAACTGCACAAAAAGATTAAAGGAGATGGGAATAAAGAAGTATAATGCTGCTGCGAAAGAAGTTCTCAGTGACGAAAATATGAGACGTCGTCTGGAATTTGCAAGGCGATATGTGAACGAACCTTTGGAATTTTGGAATCAGTGATTTTAGCGACGAAAAAACGTTCAATAGCCGCAACGATGGACCACTAAAAGTTTTTAGAATGGAAGGAACTCGTTACGAAAATAATCACATATGTCCTAAAAAACGAAGTGGTTATTTTTCTGTGAATGTGTGGGGTTGGGTTAGCGCGCGGGGTCCAGGAGTTTGTTGGGCTATCGATGGACGTCTTGATTCTGCTGCGTATTTAGATATTTTGGAAACTATTATGAAACCTTCAGTCGAAGTGTTTTATCCAGACGAAGATTATATTTTCCAACAAGTAAGTATTCTTATTTCACTATACTTTCTCCAAAAAATAGTTCGGGATCTGTTGAATTAACATTTTCATAATGTATTTTTGTTGTTAAAGGACAACGCCCCTATTCATACTTCGCGGGTTGTGCGCAATTGGATACGAGAAAATAACTTGGAGCTGTTACCCTGGCCAGCAAAAGCCCAGATTTTAACATTATCGAAAATGTTTGGGCTCGAATACTTGCTGTTATCCGAAGACAACAAGGGCCAAATTTTATACCAGTAAACCGTAATGCACTAATTGCAGCCATTGATACCGCATGGGAAACGATTAATATTAATTATATTGATACCTTGATAGCGTCAATGAGCAGACGCCTCCAAGAATGTATCAATAATAATGGAGGTCACACCCATTATTGATTTCTTATATTTATTTATATAGTAATACCTTTATTTAAAAAAACGTTTTCATTTAATTTTAAACTATAACTTGGTATCTTAATTATAATTATGTAATAAATTCTTGTCAAAAAACTAAATATATACGTTGACAATAAGAATTGCCTTAGTTTTTATTTTCACTTTTATATTAACTACAGAAAAAATGAAACGTCATAAAATATACATTTTGTAAGGACTAAATATTATGAATAGAGAGTTTAATGATTTTTTTAATAACTTACAATAATTAGTAGGTTAGATTTATTTAAAAATAAGTAATAATCAGTCAACCCAAATAACCATGTTTAGTTTTTTGATTTAATTTAAAAGTTATTGCTTGTAGACGTTTTTAAATCAAAATTATTTCTAATTTTATTTTGTAAACATTTCCTAAACAAAATTTTGATTCGATAATTAATCGAGCTATGGTGTTTAATTAGCGATACCTTCAAATATATTCTTTAAAGAAAAAATTAAGTAAGCAACGTAAATTACCTATTTTCTAAAACGTGCTTAGTGTAATGATTCATTCTACAGTCCTTCTATAAGATAACCCCTGCTGAGACTACCTGCTGTTAGAATTGTAAATGATACCCTTAAGCCCGCTTCACAATGTGCAAACTTTTGTTTACAGAAATTGTGGTGTCCAAGTTTTAAATTTCATGAGTGTACTTTTATTTGAGTTATTTTTTACCACTCCGTTTTCTTCTTTACTGTTTTGATCAAAATTTTCTAGATCTTATGTATGATCTTATAAGTTTATTAGTATCAATCCGGACGATGTGTAGGTCTACGCATAATGCTTGCTTTTAAATGTAGTTGCAACTAACTTTCTCATTTGACGAAGACGAAGCTAACTGTATTTACTATAACTCTTAACTTGTTTACTTTGAACACTTTTAATTTGAATTTATTTAATCCTTTCTTGAAGGCCTGATTTCGTATTGCAGACAAATTATAACCTCTCGATTGAGTGCAGCTGGTGTCATTAAAACATCTGCCAGAATGTATTAGTACTTTAGTATTGTTTGCGTTCTTTCAAATAAAAATTATTTGATTATATTTCAATGATAACACTCAAGATTGACATACTTCGACACGAAAAACGTTTTTATTGAATTTTTAATGCATGTTTACGTCAATGGAAACGAACTTATTAGGGTTTTTGAGATATACATTTTAAACGTAAGTACTATATTAAAAAAACGTAGTTTCAATATAAAGTATAGTAAAATTTTTTATGTTACCATTTACTTTTAAAATTAGTTTAGGTATTCTGTTTTATCATGCAAATTCAATTTCTTTAGTCTCTACAAAATGTATACCCAAGCCCTTAGAAACTTTAGTACCTACCTGAAATTATTATTTCATTTTTTTAGATTTGGAAAATATTCAAGGTGTTAAATATACAAATAATTCACAATGAATGAACAGGGAAATGGTTCATTTCAAAACTTTTTGAATAAAGGTCGTTTCTTATCATATAGTGTCATTAGTATCAGTTCGTTATTGGAGAACATCCTGTATAATTCTTAGTGTAAATTGTCAAATTATAGTTGCAATGTGTGTACTTATTTATGGAACACCCTGTGCTAATAATAACGATTGCTCTCGTTTAAACTATCTCACGAAAACTTGTTTACTAAAACTTGTAAAATTCAAGTAGGAACCTACTTAGAAATTTAAAAATTATTAATAATAACAAAAGCTGCAACTATCAAACGAAATTAGAAAACACTAAACCAATTGATGTTAATTGAACTAATTGTCTTAATTTTTCAACTTTTAACATACGCGACTTTCGATGAATTGATGACGCCATAGTCGTTAACAAACAATGTCAAGATTATACTAAACCATTCCTTAAAACTCTAATTACATAGTTATTCATTCTGTTAATTTTACAGTGAATCAAAACAATAAATAATAAAAGGTTACCAGGCCCAATAAATCCCATTAGCTCATCAAAAGAGTTCAAAATACAGTCTATTGTGACATTGTCACGATTGAATGACCAAGGAAATAAGTAATGTACATCTAATTTGTACTACAATTATGTGAAATTAGTGTATAATTATTAAATTACAAACGTTTCTGTTTAATTACAGGCTTTAAAATAATTAGATTGTTAATACTTATGCTTCTTCAACTTTTAAATTGTTACTTTTGTTACGCAAAATAAAATATTTAAAAATTGAAATTAATATTAAAATAAAAAAATTCTGGGTAAGCACGTATAGGACTTTAATAAACAAGAGCATTTAAAAATTTTTTAAAGGTATTCTCGATCATTTTTTTCCATCCTTCGGCATGTTTCCAACACTTCGTTGAGTTGCAAGAAAATGTATCACAATACAAATGTTGTCAGTTATGTCCTGAATTTTGAGAAACGAATGTGATTTTTGCCTTTCAATTCTAAAAGTGAAAAAAATTGTGGTAAAAAAATAATGGCTTATAGAGCTCAATATACAGGGTGGTCCGAATTAATTGTAGGAAACTTAAAGGGTGGAAAGTACATCAAAAATAAAGGTCGATGTCTTATATAAACTATGGTCGAAAAGTGCCCCCAGCGGAGCTAGCGACCCCTAAAGGTGCTCCCCGAAAACCAGTTTTTATTTTTAATTTCTAAACGAAAAGTTATACAAATGAAATTTGGTAGGCATGTTCATCATTTTGAAGTGGTCATTTGGGATTTTTTTCACTTTTTGAAAAAAATATGGACAGATAAGGGGGGTCGTTCAAAAAGTTTGACAAGTTTAAATTTTGTTAAGCTGTAAGTTTAAGATATTCTGATGTAGCTTATATCATAGCCCATACTTTTTCCTTAGAAAAGCTTCTCTTGACGTTTCTTCTTATTTTGCGTAGTTTTTGAGATATCGTCATTTTTATAAACTAATACATGATGAAAAAATTGCGTTAAAAACCAAATTTTATTTTTAACTTTAACATTACAAAGAGTGAAATAAAAAAAAGACAGAATTAAATTAATTTTAAATTGAATTATCACAACGCTTGTTCAAAGTGCATGTCATTGGCATCAATGCATTTTTCACATCTCCTGGCTATGGAGTTTACGGCAGCTGTTTCACATGCGTCTTCAATTAAATACACTAGCTAATGTTTCGTATTAATGGGATTCTGATAAACCAAACCCGCAACAGTACCCCAAACAAAATAATCCAGAACATTTAAATTCGGAGAGCGTGGGGGCCAGATAGCTGGTCCTTGGTTAGGAATGTATCCCTGATCTGGCGCCCTAGGCATACGCTCAATCTACCTTTGAGGAAAGTATGTGTCACACCACTCCCGAACTCTTCTGCCATAGTGTGGGGGCGCACCATCTATTTGAAGTCATGACTGGACTCTATCGTTTAGAGGAACGTCTTCAAAGTAATTGGGAAAATTTTCTTTCAAGAAGGCTCAGAAACGCTCTGAAGACGAGGTGGTAAGAAATGAGACCCAATTAGATTATCACCAAGATCTCCTAGCCAAACATTAACACTAAATTCGGTTTGAAAGAATGCGGCCTAATTTCATGGGGATTTTGGTGAGCCCACACATGTAAATTGTGGAAATTTACTTTCCCTCTACGTGTAAACGTTGACTCAACAGTCCAAATAATTTTTCTTGGAAATAAATGGTTTCCATCTATTGAATTTAACATCCATCGACAAAAATTAACACGTTTAGGACTATCTTCTGGAAGTAAATCTTGAACCGGTTGCAGATGGTACGGTCTTTTTTGATCCTTGTGGAGTACCCGTAAAATTTTACTTTTTGACACTGTAAAATGTTGCCGTAATAGTCGAACAGCATTTTGAGTGCTTACCCGGTTATCTTCATTAAATACATTTAAAATATCATTTCGTTGTTCTTTATTTCTCGCGTCTTCATTTCTTGGAGTCTTTCTTAAGCCACATCCACGAAACTTCTGATGGGTACTAATAAATACTCGGGGATTGGGGCATGTTCTGTTGGGAAATCTTTTTCCGTAATCTCTGCGTATTCCGCATTTGAAAATGTTACTCCGGCCATTTTTCTTACTTACATTTTCTCTTCTTACAACTCTATCTTACTTACATCTTTTTTGAAGTTTTTAACTTTTATTTAAAGTTGAAATGACAGACAGTAAACAATAATAAACGAATGGAGCATTAGTTCATGGCTATCTTTAATTAATAAAATTTGGTTTCTAACGCAATTTTTTTCATCATGTAGAAGTTTATAAAAATGACGATATCTCAAAAACTACGCAAAATAATAAGAAACGTCAAGAGAAGCTTTTCTAAGGGCTATGATATGAGCTGCATCAGAATATCCTAAAGTTACAGCTTAACGAAATTTAAACTTGTCTAACTTTTTGAACGGCCCCCGTATCTGTCCAGATTTTTTTAAAAAATTGAAAAAATTCCCAAATGACTACTTTGAAATGCTGAACCAAATTTCATTTGAATAACTTTTTTCGTTTAAGAATTAAAAATAAAAAACTGGTTTTTGTGGAGCACCTTTAGGGGTCGCTAGCTCCGCTAGGGGACACTTTTAGTCCATAGTTTATATGACACTTCGGCCTTTATTTTTGATGTACTTTCCACTCTTTAAGTTTCCTAGAATCAATTCGGACCACCCTGTATTTATTTACATGTTTTATTCAAATCAATTGCTATAAACGAACTTACTGTGACATGTTAGTTCACTCGGCCGAGTGGTCTACTAGCATTCCAGTAACATGTGTGAACAATAACTCGTGCTAGTTACTTGATCGTGCAAGTCACCTTAAGCAGTGCTAGTCAAGAGGGGGGTCAAAAGCATACAACATACTAACATGGTTTTAGGGGTCAGTACTTTTAATTTTAAAAGAATCCATAATTAACTTTAGGGACAACATTGTTGAACGCGTATTGATTCAAAAGTTAATTCTACTTTACATCAAGCAAAAATAGCAAATCTCATATAGTGTCTTGGCGCTGAATGTTATTTTTAATTCTTAATTGACGAATTAATATACTCCCAGTCTGAGATGATTTTGCTGTAAGAAGCAATATCTTAGGAGGATACAAGACGTTCATGAGCGCCCATCTATCCAACTAACTCAACCAAATTTTTCTTTTCTACCACCTTCCTTTTGCTGATGCTCTCTGTCTGTCACTTATACTATCTACAAAAAGGTCGTCATTGGCATACGTCAATATAATTCTGACTTATGTAGCTCATCTAACTGGAGTTGTACATGATCTTTACAAATATATACGGTACCTATGGCCATGTAGTGTGTAATTGTCTGATTATGGGCCCCCAGATTATTTGTCCGAAAAAGTGTGAGCTGGTTTCCCAAATAGACTAAAACTTGCACATTTTAAAAATATTTTCATATATACAGGGTGATTCAGAAAAACGTAGTCAACCAAAGTTGATTTTTTTTAATGGAACACCCTGTATATTTTTGCACCGCCGAATAACTCGTAAAATTTTGCCTACATTTGACCCGTAATTCATATTTCTAGCTTCAGCGGTTTTCAAATTATTGGCATTATTTCAAAAATTTGTACCGTATCAAGGAAATTAGTGTAGCGTGGAAGTTATTGTAGAGATAAAAATAATTTTGTAAGGTGTTAAAGTTTGAGTACGGCTTTACTAAGAATCATTCTTCCTGCCCGAAAACATTGTACAGGGCGTCCGAAAACTTAGGTTCAAACTTTGGCATCACAAATACCTGTAAAATCAATTTTTTCAAGTGGAAATCACCATTTTTTATGTGACTAGTGAATTCTCCTTCGAAAATCAATAAGTCAAAAAAATACCATGCTTGCATTCATATTGGAACCGCGGCCCTAAGCAAACAAAGTCGGTCCCACCTCACAAAGCTGCTCATGCCCAGTTCTGACGTCTTAACGCTGTCGGATGCAGCGCACGCATCCTCTCAAACCTCCTCTGAAGCAACGCCAGAAGTCTACACCATTGGAAACATCGAAGTCGATTACAGCAGCTACTACGAGACGACCACCAGCAACAAAAAGAAGTTTATCAGCGTTAGGTAAATTTGCTACAAGCCTGTACAGTGATAAAATTTTTTACCACTGGCCCGGGAATAATCTGTTATGACGTATATTTTACCACCAACATATTAATTTAGCAAACGTTTAAATTCTTAAGTTATGAAATATGCAAAGACAAAAGACAAACGGTGTAGAAACTGCAGACGCAGGAAATATCTCAGCCTATAAATACCGTAGTACAAATTGTGTAAAGTAGACAGTATAGACAGTAAAGACAGTAATGAAGACAGTAGTACGCAGTAGTAAGTCGGCAACATAAAACGTAAACATAAAACTCACTCATGTGTGTCATGTGTGTAAATAATCATTGTATCTTCTCATCCGTCACTACCTCGAGGACACTACACATCAAGCCAAAACACAATAACGATAAAAGCTAAGAAACATATTGATAGGCAAAAAGATAAAAAAAATAAATGTATGAATAGACCAACAGTTTTGTATGCAGCTGAAACCATGTGCCCAACAAATAAAGAAAAGAGCAATTAAAAGTATTCGAAACAAAGATAAAAAGACAAATTTAGGCGAGACAAAAGATTTTGTAAAAGTAACGAAAGCACAAATAATTAGATGGAGGGACATATAATGAGAGAAGAAGATGACAAGATTATAATAAAAGTAACAACGCGGAAGCCATAAACAGCAATAATGAAAAGAAGACCAAGAATTGGATGATGACTTAGGAATCATGAACATCACGGATTGTAAAAGAAAAACAACAATAGGAAAGATTGGAAAAAGATAATGGAACCGGCACAAAATAAAACAACAGAAAATCAGCGGAATAATCTACCCCAATAAAAGGATTTATAAACTTCAAAAGTAAGCGGCCATATCTAAACTAAGAATAAAAAACCTATATTATTATTTTGTTGATCTTGGGTTCGATTATCTGCTCCAATAAGGAGTTTGAATGATTTTCTAGTGGTTTATGATATTTGATAACTTTCTCCTAAATTGTTTCCTGGACCATTGGGAGGTGATGGTGTGATATACTGTACCATAGCTTTTCTCTATATACAGGGTGTTTCATTAATCAGTACAGAAAATGAAACTGGAGATTCCTTGCAAAATTTAAAGGGGGGTTTAACATAAAAAAAATTTCCTTAAAGCCTCCCCTGAAGAGTTAGACAATCTGTAGCAATGCTAGGTAGCGTTAACGGAAATTTGTTCAAAAGAATAACAGCCTGTATTCAAGAAAATGGTGCTCATTTTGAACACTCTCTGAAATAATATTGTTAATTTAAATTAAAAATGATAGTTAATAATAATATTGTTATTTATGTCAAACTTGCATACGCAACTTATTAATTAAAATTCTGCAAGTTCGCTTAATTTATTTTTTGGTGAAAAGTATTGAGTTTACGTGAAATTTTTAAGAGACAAAAAGTTTTTAATTGAATTGGCCTCCAAAATCTGAATTTTAAAATTGAAAAAAAATTCGTTAAAAAGTTCTGGTAAAAAAACTCTAAGGGGTAGTAAGACTCACCCCCTTGCAGAGAACAAGGGTGAATAAAATTATGAAATTATGGAGGCTTCTTGGTAGTAGTATTTGAATGTTTAGATTTCTTTTTTTTTATTTCAAAAAATTTCAGAAAAAAATCGATTAATGTGAATTTTTTACACATCTTTAAGGGGCTGTAACTCTTCAGGGGAGGCTTTAAGGAAATTTTTTTTATGTTAAACCCCCCTTTAAATTTTGCAAGGAATCTCCAGTTTCATTTTCTGTACTGATTAATGAAACACCCTGTATATCCAGATAGGTTTAATGACTGTCTTATAAATTAAGGTTTTGTTTCCAATAATTTCGAACATCTTCCAAGTAGTTAGTTTACTTTCTTAGTTTCACATTTAATTGTTTCTTTTTTCTGAATGTGTTTTTTCCAATTTAAATTATTATCTAGGTGTAAACATATTACAACTGGTAGGCAAGTATTTTCTGAACGTAAATGTTCATTTGTTTAACTGACGTCTAGATGGCGCCATTAATATCATTATCAGTAAAAAATTAAATGCGCCCTTATTCTGTACATTGTCGTGTCAAGTATGGTGTAAAGTAAATATACTTAGTTTATTTCTAAAACCATCCCAAATAGCAGATAAATCAGCCACTACTTTACCGCACAGTAGTCGTACTTTACCGCATAGAAGTCGTACTTTACCGCATAGTAGCCGTACTTTTACCGCATTGTGTGTAAAAATCAAGTTTCAAGATAAGTATGAACAACTGAAAAATGAGCTTTACAGTTCAGGCTAAAAAGAAAATGTTTGCTTGATTTTTTAGAATAACCTCTTGACAAATGCTTGACTAATGTCTAAAAAACAGCTAAAAAGTACTCTTTGCTTTCTAATGTTTAGTTTATAATTTGTGTAATTTTGGGTACTTGTTGCACTGTAGAGTGAACCTGGCGAAACCCAAACTGATGTGGTGTGGTGTGCATGATGGGATAAATGGTATTCGTTAATTCTACGGAGTATGAGTTTTTCTAGCTGTTTCGAAATTAATAATTAATTATTATTAATGTTATTTAATGTTGCTTATCGAGCGTATTTGATAAGTTTCCAGATTGAACCATCAGTTCTAGTTAATTGAGTACATATTGTTCAAGTTTTTCATTTCTTATTTCTTTAAGTTTTATTTTTAACTTGGTACTCGTAAGTACGCTTGTAAGCATTTCTGGCAGCCGGTGTATGAGTTTATTATCATTTTGCTCTTGCACATTGTTTTTCTGCAACCATTCTTTTAATTTCCAGTGGTATATCGGTGTTAATTGTTTTTGTGTAGCTTGTTTTTGAAGCTTGCTGAAATTTTATTATCAGTTCTTTTGTAGCTGTTTAAATTTGTTTACATTTCTTGAGTCGAATGTTTAAGGTTTTTGCTTAGAATATGACAGTATGTAATCATTCCCTCTAGAATCGGTCTGGTTGTGTCTTATTTGTTCATAATAGATGCCACAGCTGTTACTATAATAGGAGAATGGTCGAAAGTTAGGCAATAATTTTCTACTATAGCATTAGTATATGCTTGATTTATTTTCATTTACTACAAAGAAGTCTAATAATTATTATTATTTTCGCAGACAGGCTGATAGATTGGTGTTACTGTTGATATAAATGAATATTTATGTTCTCCATTGTTTTAAGGTGTTCTGTTCCTTTTGTTGTTGTTAGACGTGTAGTATGACCGCTGTTTTAAATCCTCTCGTTATGAATTTCTGACTTAATTAAGTATTCCTACAAGATTTTTTGATATTTTGGATTTGGTGTAATAGGACTCTTTCTAGGCGTTAATCATGGCTTCTCAATTAGTTATTGGGTCTTCTTTTAGGAGTTTGGCTTTGGAGGATGGGTCATCAATCTATAACCATACTCTTTTAGTTTTGGCGACGTTTCGACCGGAAAAGTCCGGTCTTTGTTGATCCTGCAAAGTTAAGCTCCTAAAAGAAGGCCCAATAATTAATTGAGAAGCCACAATTAATAAAAAAAATACTAGGAGTTCACTGTTAAGAGTATACATCTATGCGGTTACCTATGTATTTTTTTGTAAGTGGGCGTTGACCTACCGCAACGGACTCAAGTGGCCCATTCCTTGGTGATCCAATCATAACCTTGCCGTACATATATGAGAAGTAAGTTTGATAAAATTCACATTTTGTGAATAACATTTATAGAAACTACAAATCATTTTGAATGATTATTGTTGTTTAAATTGTTACTTATTTGTTAAAAACGCGAAAATATACATTTCTCGACGCTTACAGAAGAAGAAAGCTATAGTTGTAAGTGTAGCACACTATTTGAAATTAAAAACTTCGGTTTGGTGGAATAATTGCTATCCGGATCATATATAACTGTTTATTGTATGAAAAAGCGAATCGCGATTGTGTAAAAGAAACTTAATGAAAAAATACAATGTATAAATGTTATAACGATATTTTATAATAACCTAATGTATCTGCCTTGAACTCTATAGAATTTCATAAGGCAAACTGTTCTGCTTCTATTTAGATAGCCTTTCGAGGTTAAAGACCATTTTATTAATGCTAATAGTACTTTAATAATTCTGCCTTAATTAAATTTGTTTCGAAGGGTCAAATGTGCATTGCAAGAACAAATTCAATGATACAATTGCATATTTAAGTAACTACATATACAATTAAATGGTTTCTTATATTTTTCAAAGTTGTGATTGGAAATATCATATTATTATTTGGTTGCTTTGTGTTTTTTTTTTATTTTCTCAAGAAAATTCTAAAAAGAATGTTTTGAAAAATTGTTATTATTTTAAACATAAGTACTCAAATTTGGAAATGACGTTTAAAAATCATGTTGTTTGTATGTTAGCATGATAAATAAGAACATTTTTTCTACATCAATAAAAATTTACACGAAAATGCACATCGAAATCAGTGTGAATCAAAAGTTGCAGAAAATGTAGTTTGGACAAGTTTCTAGAACTTTCTTGCACAATTCTTCTCTACCATTAATGTAATTGAAGATAAAAAAATAAAAGTTACGGGATTGTCGTATTGCGGTAATTATTTATCTGACAAAAAATCGTGAATTTTTATTTGAAAATAAAGAGTATAAGCATTGATTATAAAATTCGTATAAGACGTTTGGAAATATGCTGAAAAAAAATGCCTTTGCACCGCATAATAATTAATCAAATTTTACCGAAATTCTATTGGCGAATATACAGGGTGATTCAGCTAAGCCGTTCATTAGAAGTTTATGGACTTTCCGTTGAAATATTTGTTTAAAAATTTGGAATAGGTGATTTCTCGAAAAGTTCTATTTAATTAAAATATTTCAGTTCTTCTAGCACTTTCAGTTACACCGGAAGTGGCTACCAACTTTCTTATTTTAAATGGAATGACACAATATAGAAAATTATGGCGGGTTGCAGCAAACCTATCGCAAAATTGAAAAGCAAACTACAAATTATTTTCCTTATTTTGTCTTATTTAATGTAAGAAAAATGTTCTTTTACAGTTAATAGCAATAAGAAGCATTCTTGAGGCAAGCAAACTCTCTTATAACTAATACGTAAAAAACTATTAGCCCGAAACTTGATATTTTATACAGTTTTTTTACAACTTATTTCAAAAGTATTTAAACAATTTTTTGTTCAATAAATACTCACCGAGTGTTAACATAATATTTATTATAGGGCATAATATTTAAGTTTTATATTTTATAAATTTTGGATTTTAGTCTAGTCATTTTTTTTAAATTATCAATGAGATAAAAATTTTTTTTGTATATTTGAATTCTACGCTAAAATCTGAGTTACTTTTATGTAGCACAACCTATATGAAAAATCAATAGTTTTTGAGATATTCTCATTTTTTTGAGAAAAATTGGTTTTGTAGTATTGTTTTCAAACGCTTGTCAATGATTGAAAAAGAAAGTTATAGTAACAAAATTTGGGTTATACTTAGGAGGACTGTTAAGTTTTTAAATGATGTGTAATTTGACATCTCATTATTTACAGGGTGTTCAAAATGTTTGGCAAAATCTGACTAACTTTAACTGCCCAAAAGTCAATTTTTTTAAATGGAACACCCTGTATCTTGTTGCTCTATGTGATGGAGAATTAGTGGTCTTTCAATCTTCATAAGGGTTCCCTATACCTATCTGTTACCATTTTCCTGCTATCGATGTATTGATATTCGACACACAATATTTCTCTATTTTATTAAATAATTTCTGACTAGTGGCCTGTGGAAATTAAAACAATGTGCTTTATTTATCAAACTTGTAAACGTCGACATGACACAATATGGAAATCCACCAAGAATATTCGAATGAAGACATACTAAATTTATTTTTTATTCATGGAGAATGTTACAAAACTATTGAAAGAAGCAAATTTTAAACAATTTGGAATTCAATGTACTAGAACACGCCCCAAGGTAGTCACCGGTGATGAAGACAACAAAATAAATGTATTGGCGTATTTTAATGCAAATCCACATGCACCGATCAGAGCTGCGTTTGAAGATTTGGGACTGTCCTACTCGTCGATACAGAGAATTTTGGCACAACGTAAAATGCATACTTTTTCTATTATAAAAATACAAGCTTTCCGCCCATGTGACGAAATACGTCGTGTAGCATTTTGTGAAAGCATTTAATTGAAAACGCAGGAAGACCCAAATTTTTTGAAAAAATTATTTGGACCGATGAGTCAAAATTTAGTAGAGAAGGAATCATTAATAGGAAAATTGGCATTATTAGGCAGAACAAAATCCTCGGATGGTGCGCGAAGGTAACTTTCAAGACACATTTAGTTTTAATGTTTTTTGTTTAATTATGGATAATCGTGTTTGTTTTGAAGTGTATGACGAAAATTTAAATTCTCGCAAATATTTAGAAATGCTTAGAGGAGTGGTTTCAAATTTTTGGAAAATTAACCCCTAAATCTTCTAAATTCATGTTGGTACCAAATGGATGGTGCTCCAGCCCATTCAACCTATGAGGTTTATCAAGAATTATCCCATATGTTCAAAGATCGTTGGTTTGGACGCAATGGCCATCTCTATGGCCTCCCAGATCACCTGACCTAACACCCCTGGATTTTTTTATGGGGGTATGTCAAGACTAAAGTATATTCAAGGCCAGTCCATAACAGAGATGACTTATTACATAGGGTTCGAACTGCCTTCGCTGAAGTAGATGTGCAAATGGTTCAAAAATCCACAATAGCTTAAGTTAACATAAGAGTTTTATTGTGCTTTGAAAACCACGGACGGCGTATATTACAGTTGCTAAATTAATAATTAAATTAATTTGCTTCTATTTTTTGCAATGTAATTTTATTTAGAGGCCATAAATGTAGATATCTCTCGTTAAGCAAACGGCAAGTTCTTTCAATAATCTTGTAACATTCTCCATGAATAAAAAATAAATTTAGTATGTCTTTATTTGAATATTCTTGGTGGATTTTAATATCGTGTATAATGTGTCACGTCGACGTTTACAAGTTTGATAAATAAGGCACTAGTCAGAAGTTATTTAATAAAATAGAGAAATATTGTGTGTCGAATGTAAATACATTGATAGCAGGAAAATGTTAACAGATAGGTATAGGGAACCCTTATGAAGATTGAAAGATCACTAATTCTCCATCACATAGAGCAACAAGATACAGGGTGTTCTATTTAAAAAAATTGACTTTAGGCAGTTGAAGTTAGTCAGATTTAGCCAAACATTTTGAACACCCTGTAAATAATGAGACGTCAAATTACACATCATTTAAAAACTTAACAGTCCTCCTAAGTATAGCCTAAATTTTGTTACTATAACTTTTTTTTTCAATCATTGACAAGCGTTTGAAAACAATACTACAAAACCAATTTTTCTCAAAAAGAGAGAATATCTCAAAAACTATTGATTTTTCATATAGGTTGTGCTACATGAAAGTAACTCAGATTTTAGCTTAGAATTCAAATATATAAAAAAAAATATATCATTCCATTTAAAATAAGAAAGTTGGTAGTCACTTGTAACCGGAAGTGCTAGAAGAACTGAAATATTTTAATTAAATAGAACTTTTCGAGCAATCCTCTATTCCAAATTTTTTAACAAATATTTCAACGGGAAGTCCATAAACTTCTAATGAACGGGTTAGCTGAATCACCCTGTATAATAATAAAAATAATAATAGTAATAAATCATTCTGTTAGAAAGATGTTTGCAGTAGCTTTACAATATACAGAGTGGCCCAATAAAATGCTGTTGTTCAAGGACCAGTTTTTATTAATGGAACATTCTTTGTGTAGCTGATATTAATATAAGATGTTAGGGAGAATTTTAAATTGTAAACGACACTCGAAATTAAAAATTGAGGTAGTAAGTACAAAAGTATGTTTAAAACCACAATAATAATATTTGCTTGATTGAGGACACAGTTGGTAATCCCGACTTTTTCTGTATGTAAAGTCAGTGATGTACATTTTTTTTATATATATCATAATACTCTCTATCATTGACCCATATATTCTTCTTTTTGTGTTTTTGTTATATGTTTGTCCCATAGTACCGAATTTTGTTGTTACAATGCTTCATAAACATTTGAAGCTGTTTGTTTCTATAATTTGTGTGTATTCATCTATTTCCAGTATCTCAAGTGTTTCTTCGCTTGTTGTTAAGTATTCAGTTTTATCAAAATTAATTTCTAGCCCTTCTCTGTTGAATTCGTCTTTAAGCTTCCGAACCATAAAACTAAGATCTTCTTCGTCTTGTGCGATGGCCACCTGGTCATCCGCAAAGCTTAGGGTATATAAATAATCATTAGGTACTGGGACACCCATTCCTTTGCATTTTTGTTTCAATTTTTTTAGAGTATGTTCTAAGTAGATCTTAAAGAGTGTAGGTGATGTTGGGCAACCTTGTAGGAGACCTTTAGTTGTTTGAAGTTTATTGCTTAGCTTTTGTCCTGTCTTAACTTGTACTTTGTTGTTCTGGTAAATTGCGCGTACTGCTTGTATTCCTATTTCCTGCATGGCCTCCCATAATCTGTTTCTTGGTAACGAATCATATGATTTCTTTATGTCAATAAATGCTAAGTGGATCTCTCTATTTTTTGCTTTTTTCTTTACAAACTCTCCTTTAAACTTTTATAAATGTTAGGTATAAATTATACGCTCTTTGAATGTTAACCTGTTGTCTTCCAATACTTCAGCTAACATTTTCTACTTGACATTTTGGAAGGCTTTTCGATGTCTATGAAAGCTAAACCGATTGTTCAAATTGTAGTCGTCACTATTGGTAACTTTGCTATTAGTAAAGACACAATTGAATTTTGGGTTTATATATATTAAATAAAACAACATCTTTGAAATGGAATGCCCTGTACATTTTTGAATATTTTAATCAATTTCATCAAAAATTATTAGTTCATACATCTAAATAATGTATCTTTAGTAGTAAGAAAGTTGCAGTACTGTACCAACTTCAATTTGGACAGTAGACGTAGTACCAATATTGCTTCCTTAGTTTCGAATTGATCTTCTTACAGTTGCGTTTCTATTTTGTTTTATATCCCCTTTTGTATTATTTTTGTCAAGATTTTCGAAGCATAAGAAAGTCTTCGCATTTATTCGATTTTCTCTTACATAATCCTCAGGAAGTTCTCCTGTTTCGTATAGTACTTTTATAAGACGGTATAGTCTTCGTTTTTTTCTTTCTCTTCACATATACAATTTTATACTTTTTATATAAGAAAGTTTTAGTGTGAACCTCGCAAAAAATGTCTAAGCGTTCAAGACATCGATATAAAAATGATAGCCATGAAAAACCAAAACAATTGCTTTAGCAAGGAAAGTGTATGAGAGTGTAACATAGAGAACCTCAGATAAACCTTGTGGTAAACGAAGAACAGAATTACTTACAGAATTTGGCTTACATTCGACTGTTTTACAATTTGCTATCTTCTTTTGTCTCCAGGCATTTTCCAGGTACACTGTCTTCTTGGTGGTGTTGGAACGTGTATTCTTTATTGTTAATTTTTATTTGTGTTTAACATAGAACTCGACTACACTGTATCTTTTTTAGTTTCTTTGGCCAAGCCCATAACGTCCCACGATGTACTCCTCTTTCTCTACTCCAATCGTACTGTCATACTCACTCATTATAATTTATTTTTCTTCGGTATACTCACTTAATTTCCCTAGAAACTTTTTTCTCCGCGTACTTTCGTCCCCGAAATACTTTTGTCTCCGCGTACTTTCCTCCCCGCTACGTTCTTCTCCGCGTACTTTCCTCCCCAAATCATTTTTCTTTCAGCTACTTTCTTTTCTACGCACTTTACTCCTCGCTCATAATAAAAATTAAAAAAATACACGATTAAAACAAATTTACGTGAAATTGTGTTTTTGAAATTGTTATTATGAATGTAATTTTTTTAAAGAAAGAAAGTTTAATAACTGTATCCTACCAACCAACAAAACAAATATCAATAACCTCTCTTAATACGCATAACATATTGGAAGCAATATATTATAACAAATTGTTTGTGCGTTTATTTGTTTTCTTAATTTTTTATTATGAGCAGTAAGTAAAGTATTATGGAAAGAAAGTTTCCGGGAAATAAAGTATTTTATATTTTCTTCTATATTTTCTTTACTTATATAACTTTATCTTTGTAATATGAAGATTCTAATTGACTTACCTTCTAATTTAATTATTATTATTCTTCCGTTTTTTATTTTGTAGGTTTTCACTACTATTCCTTGTCTCTTGTTAAAAATAACTCCTACTAAAGCATTTCCGTTTTAGCGCTAGTGTTTACTATTATTTTTGATCAGAAATCTTCCTCCTGTGACAATATCATCTGACCCAGTTCCATTATGTCTAGTATCAGTTTTCTTATTTCAAGTTTGGCATTTTCTAATTTTTCGCTTCTGAGCATGATCCCTGTATTCCACATTGCTATATTTATGTTGTTTTTTCTTTTCTTTTTATTTCTTTTTAGCGGGGGGTAGCTTTACCTCCAGATATTTGTACTTGCCATCATTATTTTGTTGCTTCTATAGTGCTGGAACCACTAAATCTCGTGTACAGATAGTTTCAAACAATAAACAATCGTGGGTACAAATTAGTTCTAAATTTAAACGTTTAAGAGTTTTTGTCGAAAGGGTTAAAATACGTATTGCAATTACATTAAAAAAATTTATTATTAACTAATTTTTGAGATTATGGAAAAACCATTGTGGGTACAAATTAATGGTTTATTTATTTATTGTTTATTTCGTGGTTAATTCTACGCATTTAGTTGTGCTGTTTGATTTTGGCATAGTAGGGAGTTGGAAATTCCACTTTAAAATATACCTATTTGGGTACAAATTCTAATTTTTGGATATAAATTATAGTGCTAAATTGCCATCGTTTTTTTCTCAATTTGCACAAAGTGGTGGTTTCTATAGACTGTACTTTAAATGAAGAATAAAAATTTTAGAAAAACATCTCAGTCGGATGAAAAAATCTTTTTATTATTAATATTTCGTAATTGTTCAAAATATTTCAAAACTCAGTCTTTGCAAAACTTATTGTGAGGATTGTTGACAATTGAATAATTGCTAAACAAACGTTGATATATTACAGTTTCTTGGAGGCGGAATTGATGATTGTATCATTAGAACCTCATTATTATTTCAACGGTCGCAAAATAATGATTAGTTTCTGTTTTAATGTCATTATCGTATATTTTAACGTCCTTCATCGCTCAATGATTAATTGCAATTATTACATTAGTATTTTTGCCGTGTAATGCTCTTGGGGATGTAATCACAAAACCAGAACAAATTGTAAAGACTATAACATCAATCATATATTAATAATCACGGTTGCGCAACAAGAGGATGTCGTCGTTATTATCACCTTATTCTCTGAAATTATTATGTACATACATGCGATTGCTATTGTTTATTAATTCAGATGAGTAATAATTTTTTTTTGTTTCTTTTCAGGTAATCGAATTGTCTTATAATAGAATTAGAAAAATTACCAAAGAAGAACTGAGCAGATATCCAAAATTAAAATTGTTGTACTTAGCCGATAATTTATTAACCCACATGGAAAACTCGACCTTCGAAGATTTGAGCAATTTAATGAGTTTGGACTTATCTTTAAATGGGATATCTCATCTTCCTCCTGTTGTTTTCCATTTGCCATCACTTAAAAGACTGTATTTAAGCCAAAATCAAAACATTAACATTATAGAGATAGTTGAAGAAACAAAACCGATTACGAGTCCGCTGGAAGCTTTAGATATTAGTTTCAACGAACTTGAAACGTTACCAAATTTTGGTGTGATGCCTAACTTATGGCTGTACAACATTTCTGGAAATAATCTTCTAAGCATGAAATTGACAAACGTGGCTGGGTTTTGTAGTTTAAAGAAGTTAGCCAATACGAATTTTTCTGCGTACTTTGATGATCCATGCGATTGTTGGAATCTACAAACTTGGTTAGAAGAAAGAAATGTCAATTTTACTAAAATTAGGTGTGACGTCAAAAAAGAAAGTAAGTTTATTATTCCTGCTAACGAGAAATTGTTTATTTGATTGCTTTACAGGTTGTCCGTACGCTATAATGGATGAAGATCTTGCGTTGTACAACTCTTGTCTGTTGCACCTAGAAAAAGTTAGTCAAAAATCCAGTCTTATAAAAATTGCTATTGCCGTGGGTGTTGTAATCCTAGTAGTATTGTTGATAATAGTTTATCTTTTGTACAGATACAGAAAAAAATAAAAAGCTAAACTTAAACAAGAGAAAAGAATAGAAGCTTTGATTAATGGTAAAAAAGAATTAGATGGACTTTTATAGACTCGTGCCATTTTTGAGTGATATTACCTTTGTAGTTACCCTACTTGGAACTAGTGCTGTGTAGTAAATATTACTTTGTATACGTGCTATATTATTTATTTTTATTTTGTTTTATTTGTTTTTAAAGTATTTATTAAATGATAATTGTATAGGTGCTGACTATGTTTGAAATTTCAAAACAATTTGTTCTTTTCTAAATTAATTTAGAAGTTGTTGTTGTTTTTTGAGTACATTACTGTAAATGTGGATATAAAATAAAGCGTTTTATAAATTAATACCGTTATTTGAAATTAATTTAATTAGGGAACAATTGAATCAGCGGAGTAGTCAATTGGAGGAATCATGATATATGAAGGTGTTCATAGATATGGAAGACGGTCAAACTCATGGACAACGAGAACATCATTTGAAACATAAATTCAATCTCACAGATGTCTCTAGAACACATTATCAACCTTTTATATTTAAAGAAATGTTGAGGTACTGAGTAAGCGATTAATTAGATTATTAACTTTGGCCTTTCTTCTTTTTTAGGGTAAGGTAGATATTCTGTTCTCTAAAAATAAGTACGGAAATAATAAGTATAACCACATAACCAAGAAAAACGAAACGGAAATGGATTTTAACCGTGGGGTTTTTAGCTTAAACGGACTTACGCCACATCTGTTATTGTACCTATCTAATTTTTGCAATGTACTTGAGAATGGGTGCAAAAGGTAAGCTGCTAACTGCGATCAGTAAACGTAATTTTCTTGTTTACAGATCTTAGTTAACGTTTTCAAAAAGCTGTCTTTGCATGTTTGTATCCTCTACCACTTCATGTAGTATTAGCCATGGAGTTCTTCACCAAATTTTCAAAACAGTAATAAGGAAGACCTTTTAGACAACACGTCCAGCTTGATCATTACCATAATCCTTCAAAATTCTTTTAAATTATTACCTGTTAGGGCTTTGAAACCGAAGCTCTGGAAGGACTTTATAATTGTTGTTTATAAAAATGGATGTCAGATGTTGAGGATTTTTCAACATTTGTAAAAATCTTAATATGTGTATGTACCTGGGTTTTTGCCTTCCCACGTCTCTTTGGCTTTTTTCTCAATCATAGATTAGGACCGTAGTTGTACATATAGTTCCAATTTAAGAAGACTTTTAGAAGTGCTTTCATGATCCCTGTGGTTGGGAACTCATTGTTAACATTTGCACGTGGGAGAAATCAGCAGTGGTAGTCACTTGTCTGGTCTTGAATTGGTCTAATACACAACCTTAGAAGGCTTAGTAACAATTTAAATGAAAATGAGTTTTATATTATTCATGAGTTTGGTTTTGTTTATTACCAATAATTGTTTTAAAAAGTACACAAATCTTCACAATAATCCTGTATACTAAAATCCAAAATTTGTGTGTTTGTTATTGTTTGTTAGGTCCTTTATAGACTCGGCTTCTGTAGGTCCTAGGCCAAAACTAATTATATAATTACCATGGGGGTTTGGGCTCATGTAGTGGAATTACTAAGTTACTGGACACCTGAATTTTGTACAGGTGTTAATGGAGATTTGTTCAGAATCCTTTGCAAATCTGACACGTTAATCTCTACCAACGATGGCTGGTGAAAGTATAGTTAAACAATTATCCAAGGCTTTGATCAGTTCTACTGGAAGTTCTACATGTGTCTGTTTTATTTAACCTAGCTACATATACACGGAAAGATGTATCTACCGGTTTTAGAAATTTATCGTTATATTTGCCATAGATAAAACTCCTTGTTAAGGTTGTAACGGTTGTAGTTCACAAATAACAAAATAAAGTGACGGCTCTAGCGGTACAACCTAGAGAGAAAAAGTAAGGAAATTTGGAGGATCCAGTATTTGTAGTAGTTAGCACAGCAGCGTCCGGCTTAGTCGGTGAGTGCGGGGTCCTTGAAGACCTGTAAAGAAATAGACTGATGCTTAACAAGGCGCCACCTGCTGGGTAATAGAAAGAAATAAAATCGACCAACGGGAGTTCAACAGGTTTTACTAAAGGGCTAAAACAAACACAAATCAGAGGGACAAATAGACAATTCAATATAGCAAATAAAACTTAAAGTACTAGGAGAATGTGACAAAAATAGAGAGACTGTCGCATATGATTAGATGCGTTAGCAACAACAATAATTTAAGCTCGTAATTAATGTGTCGAATTTCAGGTAAGCTTTTTAGTTACACCCCAAATGAAAGTTAGAATAAGAACTAACACAAACCACGAAACAACAGAAAGAAAATTGTACTTACGGTGAATGCGGTCGGATTTAAATTTAAACATCAATTCGACTTGGGAATCTTGAAACACACAGTAATAATTTTGTGTGTAAAATTTTAACTTTAAGAGGCACGTCACAACACCCATTTAGAAGGAAGAACAAAATGTCCTCTGATCGTCCCCGAAACTTTTATGCTACACACAACACACGTTTTTAAGAAGGCTCTCGACATACGATCTACTTTTGCAAATAAACCCGTAATAACGTAACATGTAAAATTAATAAAATGAAAGATTAATTTACAACAATAATTTTGAGCGATTATTTGGGCGTTTACATAAACGTCGAAATTTAACTGACGAACGGTTGAAGTAAACTTGTTGATACATTTATTAAATCGTAAGCATGTTAGTACCTACTTGAAAGTTTTATCTCAGTTTTGTGAAACTAAAATGTCAAGTAAACAAAATTTATTAGTGGCTTATTGGAGCTTTATTGAAATAAACCTTGTTTGTGGTAAACGACTTGTCGCGAATATACAAACAAAAATATTAAAAATTACATTTACAAAAAACTAGGTAATTGTTTATTTTATAAAGAAGCAGACAAAACATTTGTTCAACAAAAATTGGAAAATCTAAGCACAGCTTTCCGGAAAGAATTGAGAAAAGTAGAAGTTTCGAAAAGAAGCGGAGCTGGTATTGACGATATTTAAGTACCAAAGTTATGGTACTTCGGTCTCATTCTCTTAACAAATAGTGACGAATTACCACGGGAAAGCATTGACAGCCGTGAAAAAAAGTTTTCCTATTAATATTGTTAATATGGATGTAGAAAGTAATGAAAAGAAGAATAAGACTATAAAGAAGAAAGGCAAGAAACACAAAAGAAGGACTTTAATGAAGGGCAAAACTCGCTTGGAATATTTGAATCTAATATAAAAGTAGATAGGTTTACGTAAAAATTATTTTTATTTTAGGTTATATGTTTAGTACATTTTCCATAATAATAATTGGTATAATTAAGTACCCTCAGCGTTGCCGGAACAGCTTATTTCGATGCGGCCACTTCGACGCCGCCATCTCGACACCGACGCGAGCTCATCTCGACGCGATCGCATCTCAAAACGAGTTTATTTCGCATAATGAAAACAAAGTTGTTTAAGACTTATATTTATTAGCTTTTTGCATTAAAATTTAGTAAAAAATAACAACGTACTCAACATTTGTCCATATCGCAAACAATATGTTTAAATAAAAGTTTTCGATAAGATATACTTTACAAAAACTTTTATTTTTTGGTATTATTAGCAGTGAAGGTATTGTTAACTAAAAGGCAAGTGATTACCGTATCCCACTAACAAAAATATTAAATTAAAACAAATGCATTGGTGTGTTTTAACTTTAGTATTTTTAATCAATTAATTCGTCTCCATTGATTTAAAAATTGACAGTATATTCAATTTAATATTTACATTTATTCAAAATAAATACTTTGACAAGTTTTTGTTTTCTTATACTTTTAAACTACTAGACAACAGATTTTCATTAAAACACCCAAATTTACTCGGAAAAACGCAAACTTCTTGTGTAAGTAAAAGTAAGTAAAAATTTCGGACATTGGCCGATTTCGTCTATTTCAAAATTCTGAAAGCGGAATGAAAAACCGTGGAAAAAATGCCGGGAAATAAAAAATCAGTAAAAAGATCTCAGAAAAAAAGTCGACGGAATAAAAAGCTAAGGTAAAAAAACGACGAAAAAAATCCGACGGAACAATTATTATATATAATAGTAATAGTTATTCTTTTAATTTCGAAAAAATCAAATATCAATCACATGCGTTGTTTGCAGTTACAACCAAACTGAAAATACAAAAACACCATCCGTAACACCCAGTAGCGCAAATATAACCTCACGGCGAGATAGGTTCGCTTCGAAAAGAACTCGCATCGAGATAGACTTACGTCGAGATATACTCGCGTCGAGATGAGCTCTTGTCGAGATGAGCAGGGGTCGAAATGAGCTGGCGTCGAAGAGGCGGTGTCGAGATGGCGCATTGAATCGGCATTTCTGACACTTCCATAAAAAAAATTGTAATTTCTCCAATCGCCTTTGTCGATTGTTCAATTTTTCTTATTCATTCTATCAAAAGTAGAAGTAGTCGAAAAGTGGAACTAACTCCGGAGAGAAGATTTTTGTGTAAAACCCAAGTTGTTTTCACAATGTAATTAATTGATTCCACGTTCAAGATATTGATGTACGAAAACTGCTAAACCTGCTTATAAGAAGGCAGAACGTATTTTCCACAACATTCCTTGCTTGAGATAAACGGTAGTTGAATATACGTAAAAAATATCATTTAACTCTCTTCTTACATATATTATAAAATGTTTCTGCAATGTGTTACGGTTTTATTTTAGGAATATGGGACGTGTGTCGAGAGCAATATAAAATGTGTGTCGCGAGTAATATGTTACGACAAAAGTCGTATTTGGTTCGTATTTTACTAATTTTGCATTGGTTGAAAATAAAATTCGAGTAAGATTCCTAGACGAACATTGGAGATTTTTCTTCTTCAGCACGGGTGGTTTAGCGTGCATCTTAAAATTGAAATTTACACAAATCATTTATGTGTGTTACAAGATTTCCAATAAAAATTATTGGTTAAGTTTAAATTCACCGTGAATACACATTGCTTTTCTTCTTCCGTTTGTATTAATTTTAATTGCCACGTGAAATTCTTTTAGCACGTGACCTTATGATTTCGCTGTGTGTTATACCTGGATAACTCCTGGGGTTGCTGGAGTGACTGATTAAGACCTTCCTTGTCAATTAAAGAACACATTACGGTTTCGCATGAGATAAGCTGCAGGCAACGGGTGGCTACCACGTCTAACAGGGGTTGGTTATGCTTCAGAATTTCATCGAGGGAGCCTATAGCCTTCCGTTTCTCTTCGCACACCTCCCCTAAGAGGAATCCTCGGGTTACCTAACTTCCCGAACTGTCGATATTGTCGCTAGCAGGAAACTGTTACTATCGGAACTGCATACATCAGATTACAGCTAATTTTTATTATTTACCTTATTTATTGTTAATACGTATGAAGCTCATGTACATATGACATGAAACGGCTTGATCTTTAGCTCTTAAGTAAATTTGCACTTTACTTAGAGCGGTTGACGCGAAAACAAAAGGCCTTTTGGGTTTGCGGGAAGTACTTACCCCTTTAATCTTAGTTTAAGTTAGTGTCATTGCATGTTCGACCAGATAAATTGCCGTGTGTAAGTGATATGTGTACGTCTTCCTATTAGCCAATCCTCAATTGGAACGTTAACATTAATTTTGGTGTACGAGGTCTGTCTTCACCAGATACAATGCACTTGTTCCAGCGGTATTTTAACTTTTGGAAGCACTCCGAAAAATCCTCCTTCGGGATGGCCATCAGTTGCTGCGTCGTGTTTTTTTTTATATCTTCGACCGACTGAAATCGAGTTCCTTTCAACACGCTTTTGAGTTTGGGGAACAGACAGAAGTCATAGGGCGCTAGGTCTGGACTGTAGCGGGGTGCAGCATCTGTGCGATCCCGTGTTTTGCCAAAAATTGTTGGACCAGGCACGAGGAATGGGTAGGAGCGTTGTCGCCGCTTGCTCAGAGCTCAGGACGCTTGCGCCTCACCGCATCCCTTAAATTGCGCAAAACTTGATGCAGATTCGCTCATCTTCGCGCTCGGACATTTTCGTGAAAACAAAATACCGCGCTCACCGCCTTGATACACTCACTTTAATCAGGTGCTCAATGTCAACTGATTAAATGCATGGCATTGCAATTGCGTGTGTGCACTCAGAAAGATGTGGACAAAGTCCAAACCAAGCCCCAACTCCTTATCTATAACATATTATTAGATAATTGAAGAGGCTTGTACTTTCCGGACAGACCTCGTAACTAAAGCTTACCTGAGAATCCGGCACATTAATTGCGAATCTTACTTATTGTTAAGCGAGGCTACTGCTAATGTACGTGAATATATACGACAGTCTTTCTATTTCTGTCACATTCATCTATTACTATAAGATTTGTTTGTTGTATTAGGCTTTAAGTAAAACCTGTTGATCTCCTGTTGGTCGGTTTTATTTATTTCTTTTACCCAGCAGATAGCGCCTTGTTAAACAGCAGTTTAATTTCTTAGAATTCTTTAGGGACTCCCCACTCTACGACGAAGCCGGACGCTGCTGCTCTAACTGTTATAAATACTGTATTCTCCACAAACCGAGTGCGAAAATAGAAAGATCAGTTTTTGGAAAGGCAATAAAAAAACTGTCTTCTGAAAGTAACGGCACCTCAACATAGCAAGTGGTTGATGAATATGATACAGTTGGAATTAGCTGGGCAGGGACATTGTGAAAACTGAATGATATTCAAAAAGTGTTGGTTGAAGATTTGATTAATTAAACCATAAAAAAAGCATTTTTTTGAGGAATTAACAAAATACACAACAATGCAAGAAATGCATGGTAGTGTGTTATTCCATCTCCAATTACAACATCGGAGTCATGTCAATTTGAACAGAAACAGGTTAATTTTTAACTACATTCAACAATTGCCCCAAACGTTCTATCATCCATTCTCAGATAATTTTTGAAATCATTAGGATCATCTTCTTGAAATTGATTAAATAGCGACGTATGGCTTAGTCTATTTCTCATTAACCACGTTTTAACCCATTTTGTACGAATCTTCGTTTTGTTATTACGTAAACCATTCCAAGCAATAAGACAGTTTAAATGTTGCTGTTGCAAATGCATATATTTCTAACAAAAATACAACCATAACTATACTAGGCACTTCTGTTATAATCAGAGTTTAATTAGTCACACCAAATAATCGTTTCAAATAACACATATGCACCAAATATTCGTCTAATAAAACTTAACGTTGGTGGTTTGGTTTCGATTTTACTGTAAGATATTTTACAACAACTTATTGAACGATAATTTGACACAAAATTCTTAAACTTATTACAGCCACCGAGTAGTCTAGTAGCGTCAGTCCTCTTCTCTTTTGATGGTCATAAGTAAAATCATATTCTCACCTTCACTGATTGTTACCTTTCTGAACTTTTAAAACTACTAACCCACTAAACATAAAAACATTACATAAACGAAACTTTAACATCACAATGTTACATTGTAACGTTTCCATTTAAAACAGTTCAACATTTATTAAATGCTGATATAACAGATTATGTCAAGGTAAAAAATGTTAACAATTGTAACATTAAAAAAGTAACATTGTGATGTTAATTTAATTCCTTTTTGTAAAATATTACCAACGTTGTAGCTATGTCAACTTAAAATATTGTAACAGCGTGTACATGTACATTCATGAAATTTAAAACTTGGACACCACAATTTCTGTAAACAAAAGTTTGCACATTGTGAAGCGGGCTTAAGGGTATCATTTACAATTCTAACAGCAGGTAGTCTCAGCAGGGGTGATCTTATAGAAGGACTGTAGAATGAATCATTACACTAAGCACGTTTTAGAAAATAGGTAATTTACGTTGCTTACTTAATTTTTTTCTTTAAAGAATATATTTGAAGGTATCGCTAATTAAACACCATAGCTCGATTAATTATCGAATCAAAATTTTGTTTAGGAAATGTTTACAAAATAAAATTAGAAATAATTTTGATTTAAAAAACGTCTACAAGCAATAACTTTTAAATTAAATCAAAAAACTAAACATGGTTATTTGGGTTGACTGATTATTACTTATTTTTAAATAAATCTAACCTACTAATTATTGTAAGTTATTAAAAAAATCATTAAACTCTCTATTCATAATATTTAGTCCTTACAAAATGTATATTTTATGACGTTTCATTTTTTCTGTAGTTAATATAAAAAGTGAAAATAAAAACTAAGGCAATTCTTATTGTCAACGTATATATTTAGTTTTTGACAAGCTTATAGTTTAAAATTAAATGAAAACTTTTTTTTTTTTAAATAAAGGTATTACTATATAAATAAATATAAGAAATCAATAATGGGTGTGACCTCCATTATTATTGATACATTCTTGGAGGCGTCTGCTCGTTGACGCTATCAAGGTATCAATATAATTAATATTAATCGTTTCCCATGCGGTATCAATGGCTGCAATTAGTGCATTACGGTTTACTGGTATAAAATTTGGCCCTTGTTGTCTTCGGATAACAGCAAGTATTCGAGCCCAAACATTTTCGATAATGTTAAAATCTGGGCTTTTGCTGGCCAGGGTAACAGCTCCAAGTTATTTTCTCGTATCCAATTGCGCACAACCCGCGAAGTATGAATAGGGGCGTTGTCCTTTAACAACAAAAATACATTATGAAAATGTTAATTCAACAGATCCCAAACTATTTTTTGGAGAAAGTATAGTGAAATAAGAATACTTACTTGTTGGAAAATATAATCTTCGTCTGGATAAAACACTTCGACTGAAGGTTTCATAATAGTTTCAAAATATCTAAATACGCAGCAGAATCAAGACGTCCATCGATAGCCCAACAAATTCCTGGACCCCGCGCGCTAACAACCCCACACATTCACAGAAAAATAACCACTTCGTTTTTAGGACATATGTGATTATTTTCGTAACGAGTTCCTTCCATTCTAAAAACTTTTAGTGGTCCATCGTTGCGGCTATTGAACGTTTTTCGTCGCTAAAAATCACTCGATTCAAAATTCCAAGGTTCGTTCACATATCGTCTTGCAAATTCCAGACGACGTCTCATATTTTCGTCACTGAGAACTTCTTTCGCAGCAGCATTATACTTCTTTATTCCTATCTCTTTTAATCTTTTTTGTGCAATTATACGGCATCCGGGAAAATGTGTATCTGCTATAGTCCTGGAGTATGTAGCAAATGGTTGTTCTGTTACGTAATGAAACAACTCGAGATCTTGAGCACGTGTTGATACTTTAGGTCTACCACTTCCGATGGCTCTTTCCAAAGTGTGTTCTTTTTTTAATTTTGGAAATTTAACGCCCAAATGATGCTAATAGGTACATCATTTTTTTCTTGCATTCTTAAACACTGATTAATTTAAAACATTTTCTTCTGTCAACTCCATAATATTACCTATAACACAACAAACCCACAAAAGGGAGGACAAAAAATAAATAATTTAATTCTTCCGCATAAGTTTGTTCGCCGTTTTGTTTAGATTCGTCCAAACCTGCAAACGCATTCGCGCGCATTTTCTTTGATGTCGGAGAAAAAACCGACAAGTTGCGGGAACGCCGCAAACCGTTCGTGGAACAATCAGGACTTGCAAATCTGTTCTAAAATTCGTACGTAGCACCGTCCAAATTAATGTTCCGATTGCCGTTCGGTTCGTTGTTCTGTTTGTTCCTCGGTTTGTTGTTCAGGTGTGTACGAAGCTTTACAATAAGCATATTAATATGAACTATATCTTATGAAAGGAGAGTTATGTAACTATAATTAACGACTTAACGTTACGTTAGTAGATTCCATTTACTATTTACATATTTTCTTGGAACATTCGATAATTAACTATCGGGATATGATGACCCTATACTTCGCAGGTTATGCGCAACTGGATGGGATGGGAAACGATTAATATTAATTATATTGATACCTTGATAGCGTCAATGAGCAGACACCTCCAAGAATGTATCAATAATAATGGAGGTCACACCCATTATTGATTTCTTATATTTATTTATATAGTAATACCTTTATTTAAAAAAAACGTTTTCATTTAATTTTAAACTATAACTTGGTATCTTAATTATAATTATGTAATAAATTCTTGTCAAAAAACTAAATATATACGTTGACAATAAGAATTGCCTTAGTTTTTATTTTCACTTTTTATATTAACTACAGAAAAAATGAAACGTCATAAAATATACATTTTGTAAGGACTAAATATTATGAATAGAGAGTTTAATGATTTTTTTTTAATAACTTACAATAATTAGTAGGTTAGATTTATTTAAAAATAAGTAATAATCAGTCAACCCAAATAACCATGTTTAGTTTTTGATTTAATTTAAAAGTTATTGCTTGTAGACGTTTTTTAAATCAAAATTATTTCTAATTTTATTTTGTAAACATTTCCTAAACAAAATTTTGATTCGATAATTAATCGAGCTATGGTGTTTAATTAGCGATACCTTCAAATATATTCTTTAAAGAAAAAATTAAGTAAGCAACGTAAATTACCTATTTTCTAAAACGTGCTTAGTGTAATGATTCATTCTACAGTCCTTCTATAAGATAACCCCTGCTGAGACTACCTGCTGTTAGAATTGTAAATGATACCCTTAAGCCCGCTTCACAATGTGCAAACTTTTGTTTACAGAAATTGTGTTGTCTAAGTTATAAATTTCATGAGTGTACAATAAAACGTAGCTACTTTTATCTTATTGTTCTTATTATTCGTAACATTTATATTATAATCACATTGTTGAATCTTGATTTGCCTTTTTAAATTGGATCGATTCAATCTCCCGCCGTCAACTGGATTCGAACCAGCGCGCCCGCGGTGGTTCAGTTTGTCATATTGACGAGTCAACCTCTTAAGTATCGAAAGTAATTTTGAGCAAATATAAATCAATTCAAAATAGTTACAAAACTCAAAGGCGTCTAAATACATTAAATTATCTCAAATTAAGTAAACATAAAATGTAACCTTAACGTCTTACGTTGGACCAAAACCAGCCTTGAGCATATCAAAAAAGTCGAGTCGCCTAGCAGTCAGCGAATGGACTCGCAAAGAACACAAGGCATACTGGACATCAGCACCAGGCCTGATACATATGAAGTGTTTATAGAATCTTACGTGAAACAAACTGCTAAACTACTAATGTTAAGCCGGGCACAGTTAAAGATCACGGCAGGACTACTAACGGGTCACATGGCCGTCAAAGAGTACCTGCTGAAAATCGGAAGATTTACTGGTGACACTAACTATCGACTATGTGAAAGAGCTCCGGAAACAGTACTGCACTTATTGTGCATTTGCAAGGCGCTAGACAATAGAAGACAATTTATTTTTGGGCGCAACAAAATGCTACCAAAATAGTTAAATACGTATCCACCCAACGACCTGCACTTATTATTGCAGGGTATTGAATTTGGATACGTCGACTAACAACCAAAGGAAGCACAATAAGCCTTTTAGGCTGCGGTGCATCCAAAACCACAGTGGTAGACGGCCTAAGGGGAAAGAAAACCTAAACGCCCAAAACATAATACAGGGTGGCCCACGAGGTTTTGGCCAGTATATATCCTGATAACTATTTGGAGTACAATATTGAAATTTGGCAGTTATAAACAGTAGGTAGTATTGCGCATTTTAAGCAAGCAGCAACGTTGTCACAACGTCACATTTCGGATCACGTGGTATCATTTTTAGAATTTTTAATGGGGCACTTTGTATATTTTTTCACTGCTGTAAAGGTCCCTCCTATGCTAATTCAGCCATACCTTTATTTTTATTTTTTTTTAGTAGGTAAGTACTTAGAAACGATAAACAAATTTTTATGTAGGTTTTTTATTTGAAAAACTAAGAGAGCTTAGAAACAAAAAGGTATCATAGCAACAACTATTGTAGTTGTCAAAAGCCGTCAGTGTTAGTGAACAATCGTTCACTGTATTATTGTTGTTGAAAGTTTAATGACTTAAAACTTATCATGGTCTTAAGTTTCACTTACGACGAGTGTGTTGATATGCTGATCATTTATGGAGAATGTGGAAGAAACAGCATACGTGCTAGAGATTTATACAGAAATTGTTTCCTCGAGCCTACAACTCCAGGTAAAAATACTATTGCTTATGTAGAACAAAAGTTAAGACATGGTTCTTTTCCAACCGGAAAACATCAAAATCCTTGACGTAAGCCTATTGTAACAGATGATAATGTTATTAACATTGTTACACCACGAAATTTGAAAAACCAAATTTGTAGCAAACGAATATGCCGGGTAGCTAGCGGCATGGGGTGGATTAGAACTTGTCTTTCACTCACCTTTTGAAGGCTAAAAGTCCATCCCTTAGGTCACCATCGGTGTTGCCAGGCGCCACCCTAATCTTTTCTTTGTTTAGACAAATGCTCACTAAAAACAAGGGAGAAAAGCAAACACTTGCGGAAATAAAAGAGAAAATTCACACTAACGGTTCTCTCTATTAACGTTTAAACAAAATAATCACAATACAAACAAGTACACGGGGAAATAACCGGAGTCCTAAATCTAATTGCATGCGACGCCCTAATACTAAACGATCATGCAGTACAGAATGGGGTCCCTACCAATGGAACCTCCGATAATTTATTACAATATGCTTCACAACCTAACCTACTTACGCGACCTACCCTATTTTATATTTGCCCACCCATAGATTTTAATCCGAAGTCTCGTGTAACATGCCTTTAACTCACATGCTTCTTAATTGAGATTTCGTGTGCACAAGAGATTGTTCACCATCCGCAGAGCAGTTACTTTGATTTCAACATTAATCAAACGTTATTCTCTTTCACGGCCACGAACGAGAGGTCCTTTTTGTGGATACACATCAAACGTAATTTTCACTCGCGCCCTCGAAAAGTTTGCGTTTAAACTTATATTATTCGGCGTTTAACGATACTTAGGCGGTTGTATTAATTTTAATTAAACAACATTAATCCGCACTATTTGGCTACATGTCGCTCGGCGTGAATCTACTTAAGAACTAACTAAAAAACTAACATCTGGTAAGAATCTTTTATAACTCTGAATTAAGAAAAATATCAAATGACTAAAAACAATATTCCAACAAACTTGACCCTGAACACACGTGCAATACAATGTAAATGAAATTCGTTATAACTATAGTCTAATTCAAATCAAAAGAGCATAACCGGACCAAATCTGCGCTTACAAAAAAAAAACAATTTTTCACCAAAAAGAGATGACAACATTCTTGCTTATATCCAAGTCAATCCCCACATTTTAACTCGATGCCTTTATCAAGAATTAGAGATAAGTAAATCAACTATCCAGAGGGTCTTAAAGCAATACAAATATCATCCTTTCAAAGTACATTTAACGCAAGGTCTGACTCCTGCAGATCCAGAAAGGAGACTTAATTTTATTGCTGAAATGTCAGTTAAAATCGAAGAAAACCCTTTGTTTTTAAATAAAATATTGTGGAGTGACGAAAGCCGTTTTCACAATAACGTTATAGTTAATAGACATAACTGTCACTACTGGTCGGCTGAAAATCCCAGGTGGGTGCGAGAAACGCATTTTCAAACTATTTGGGGAATAAATGTTTGGTGCGGTTTGTTTAATTGCCGCTTGATTGGGCCGTATTTTTTATGACGGGACTCTGACAGGCGAAAGGTATTTAGATTTACTCCAGAATATTCTTCCCGATTTGCGTGAGGACATTCCACTAAATGAGAGAGCGACTATGTGGTGCATCTCCTCATTTTGCTCAGCGAGTAACGTCACATCTGGATGTGTATTTCCAAGAAAGATGGATTGGGAGAAATGGTACAATACTTTGACCGGCTCGTTCACCAGATATAACCCCGTTAGATTTTTTCTTTGGAGATGTTTAAAAGGATTAGTGTATGTTACAACTCCTACCGATGTAGATGATTTAAGAAACAGAATCAGAGCAGCTTGCCAATCTCTTACACCAGAAATGATTCAAGCAGCATGCACAAGAAATTTACTTAGAAGATTTGAATGCTGCATTACTGAAAATGGAAATCAATTTGAGCATCAACTATAGTAAAAATGTTATTCTATTCCAAATATTTTATGTTTCTAAGCTATCTTGTTTTTCAAATAAAAAAATCTACATTAAAATTTGTTTATCGTTTCTAAGTACTTACCTACCAAAAAAATAAAAATAAAGGTATGGTTGAATTAGCATAGGAGGGACCTTTACAGCAATGAAAAAATATACAGGGTGCCCCATTACAAATTCTAAAACTGATACCACAGATCCGAAATGTGACGTTGTAACAACGTTGCTGCTTGTTTAACCCACTATCAACGGTTTATAACTGCCAAATTTCAATATCGTACTCCAAATAGTTTTTGAGATATATACTGGTCAAAACCTCGTGGGCCACCCTGTATATGTGCACGCAAATGTTATTACTCCTCATCTTGTAATTATACATAAGATTGGAGAGTTACGCAACAGTTTCCAAACCGGAAATTTTAACATCTCTATTTTTCACTTTTTTAGACGAATTAGAGCTAATATCGCTCATTTAATACAACAGTGACACAATTAAAAAAGTGAATATTTTCACCAAACGCATTTGAAAATTTGAAGTTATACGCACATAGTTTGATTATGAGAAGGCTTTTGCAGTAGATATTATGACAAAATTATGTTCAGTTATGTGTCCAGCTATTTTGACATTACTTGAAAATAATTTTTAATCAGAAGTGAACTTTGATCACTTGTGTCACTGTTTCCAAAATTCTGCGAAGGTTTAGGTTTAATTATACGACATTATTCTGCAAATTAAATTTTTTTATTTCTCAATTTTATAGTCAAAAAGGGGGTTTTGGTGCAAATATAAAGTATGGAAGGTGATCAGTACCTTACAGTACTCCATGAACAACAAGAAAAACATGTTGTTCCTGAGAATCACCACTTTGGTTTCCGGACCTGGTCATCAAGACCCTCCCGGATAATTAGGAAAAAATGTACAACACAATTTCACAAAACACAATCACATTACACACTTAATTAATATTATTACATGTGAATACTAGGGTGGGTAAACGTTGGCATGTTTAGGTTTTAGTGGTTTTCCTAAACCTTGAAGTAAATGCTTTGCCAAGGCAAACCAATCCACAATTGCACACGGTATCGTCACCACACTGTACAGGTTTATACTGATTTTCTGGGGCACCATACATAACACTTACATCACAATACAATATTTAAAATGTACCATACGATTAAATAAATAAATAAATAAATAGTCAACATATGTAAAACCGAACAAACGTTGAAATAATAAAAGTTTCAAAATGAAAGAATCATAAAAAGCAGGAAAAAAATGAACGTAATTATTAAAGATTTTTGTAGTACAACTTATAAATTTTAGGAACTGATGCTTTCTTATCAGATGTCTCGTGAAATAGGAACAGAAGGCTATTTTTTTGCTTTGACTGATGCCAATCTTGTTGCTGTATGTCTTTTGTAACTCAACAAAATCAATTCCAGTTTTGGATCGATTCTTCTTAGGTGAATCTATCATAATTTTATCGAAAGATTCTTGGTTGAATGCAGTTTTGTAAAAACGTGATTAGGGAAGTTTTTTCAACCTTTAATATCTGGATTTCCGACATTTTTAGTTGTGGACAATTACCAAGTCCTTTATTTAGGGCTAAATGTTTAAGATCGCTCCACGATGAGCTTGAGCTTCATTCCAGACATAACAAACACATTCATTGCGTTTTAAGTTATAAACTGTAAAATTAAAAATGTTTAACTTCCTGTGTTCCTTTCTTCCACATTTGACGTCCTAGTTTCCTTTTCTTCACTATTGTTTCTGTTGCTTCAGTATGTGTATTTGTATTGAGCATTAAGTTTGGATTAGTATTTTCTGCTTCAGAATTTGAACATTCGCTACATCCTGAGCACCTACGTGAGGTAGATGATGTGGATGATTTGGATGATGCAACGTAGTCCGCATCTTTCACAGAGTCATCGGAGTCTTCACTGAAGCTAGAATGTAACTCTTTACAGCGATGTTGTTCATTTTGGATTTGCGATATATCGGACGTGGTGGGTGAACTTGTGCCTTCTTGATTATTCGCTGAAGTCACCTGAGGGGTGTCACTTCTTCTGACTTTTGACAAACAATTATCAATGGAGCGGACGTCACTGGAACCGGTATTCAGCAGCTTAGAGACATTTAAGACATTTGTCTGGGTAGGTTGATAAAGTGAATCAAGTGAATTGATAGATGACTTCACCTTGTCTAAAATGGTACTGCTAGTGGCACCTAAGTAAAAAAAAAATCATAAAAACCGATTTGAGATAAAGTATGTCAAAACTCACATTATGGAGTTTCACGTTCACATATTTCTTCACAAACTCCAGATTTTGTGTTCTCCAGTATACGTAAGGTACGGCTCCAATACGACATGTCTGAAAAGAAAGTAATACCAATACAAAGAAAAATAGTATGTAACACATCAACACACTAAATACAAACTTCATAACTTGAAAGCGTATAACCTCAATTTTTCAAAGTCAACAATGACATAATTCGAAATATCATGTTCAAAGTGTCCTTGTATCGAAGATCAATGACACAATTCTGAAAGTGACAGTGTTTTAAAAACTGTGAGTGTCTAAAGTATAAAAGATTTTGAAGAAATATTGATAGTATAAGAAATGTGACTCTGTTTCTTGAATAATTCACATAATCTATAACATGATCAATGTAAGCAACAGTGTCACATTTTAAAATGTGTCGTTATAGACTGAAGAAATGCATTTACCTAATTGACGTTTCTTGAGATGTGTCACTGTTGCACAATTTTGGCCTAAGTATCATCCACAGACACAGGTACAATAGTGGTTGTGTCACTGTTTTACAACAGCTTTTACAATTTTACCCGTTAGACAATAACGACACTTGCGCCATCTTTTGGTTGGTAGTGAAAGTTCACTTGTGAGGTTTTTTCTATAGATTCTGTACAGATTTTGACAACGTTTTCTCGCATAAAACGAAATATGAAGATTTTTTTTTATTTTATAAACGAATGATGGATTCATTTAATGTATTGGTGTTTATTAATTATAAAACATATTTATGTCAGCCAATATTTTTATTTTTAAAAATTGTAACCGGTTTCGACTTTATAATAACATCAAAGTCATCTTCGGACAAAATCTGTACAAAAATTAAACGTTAACAATAATAATAAATTAATCTTATACTTACATTCAAAAATTAATACTTTTTTGAAAAAAGTCAAATTGACATAAAATTATTTTTTAAAAGTAAGTAAAGATGGCGCAAAAGGAAGATAACTAAATTTGGCAGAATATTTTAATTTTTGTAGTTTAAACATAGTTCGAAAAGGTTAATTTGATTATTGATTAATGAGTTTGGATTTGTGGTGTGAATATAAATGTTTTCGAGTATATCTAACATGTGTTTATTGTTGTTATTAACAATAAAGGGATGAATAAGTTGTTGATCTTTAAGTGAGTGTTTTTCTGTAATAACATGATAAGCAAAAGTAGATTTTATTGAAATTGGATTATTATTATATGTTTCTGGTTTTTCTATATATCGTAAGTGTTCTTGAAGTCTTATTTTAAAATTTCTGGATTTTTGCCAATATAAAATTTATCACAAGAACAAGTAAGTTGATAAATACCACTTTTGTCATTTAAATCTAAACAATTATAAAAAGACGACGAAAATATTTTTAAGGTTAAATTTAGTAGAGAAACTAATTTTGTGTTTAACTTGTTTTCTTAATTTATTTATTTTGTTATAAAAGAAATAAATATAAGGAATAGAAATGTATTTAAATTCTAATTTATTATCAATAGGTAAAAGTAAGATTTTTAAATGATGTCTGTACAATATTTTTTATATAAATTGTTAATTAAATCAAAAGGATAACTATTTAATTTAGCTATATAAAAAATTAAGTTAAGTTCTTTAAAATAGTTGTCATTTGATAAAGGAATATTAAATAACCTATTAAAAAGAAAATGAAAGAAGAAATTTTATGTGAAATAGGATGACAAGAATCAAAAGGTATAATTTGTGATGTTGTGGTAGGTTTTCTATATACAAGGTGTCAGTATTTTTTTTCCTATTGAACATAAAATTTGAAATTTGGAGCGTTTACTAAAGACGCTTTTTGAGTTTAATGGAATAAAAATGATTATCGTGCCGCTTTCGATTAAACCGAAAGTAACCCAAATTTATGATTTTTAAATGGGACACTAGGTACTTAAACGAGCCATAATATGCTTCTTCAGAATTCGACGCACAGTTTCTCTTGACGCATCCACCTCCAAAGCAATCTCTCTTAACGACGCCGTAGCATTCTTATTAACAAACGCCAACACGTTTATTTCCAAATCTTCACAACCAACAAAGCGATCTTCCCTTTTTCTTACCGGATTCCTTCTCATAAAATTTTCCAGCTTTTGGAAGTACATAAAAAATGGTTGGCGCCTACCGGGAAACCACTCTGCATAGAGTTGTTGCGCTTGACGGCCGTTCTTTCTACACTCGCCGTAAATTAACAACATGTCAACTTTTTCATTTTGGGAATAACCCCTATTACCATTAATGTTATTCATAATGATAACTTAGTGAATTTATTATTAATTATCAACAACAATCAAACTAAAAGTACTTTTTAAAGTGCAAATTCAAAACGGAAATGACAATCTGTTTTGATAAATAAATTATTATTGAGTTTTAGAAACCGCGACTTTCTTTTGTTTCCCGCTTTGCTAAGCAATTCCAAGGGTTACTATTTTTTTTGTTCGAAATGTTCTTATTGTTTTTGGTCTATTCATTGTTGTTATTTTAATTAGTATTTTTTTTTTACTGTAATGTTATTTCTCGGCCGATTTATAAAAATTTGGTGTCAAAAAATTAGAAAAAAAATCGTCTTCCCTCCTGTCTGATGTACCCGGCATGTTTACATTTGAAAAATTGAGTAAATTTGATAAAAGTGATTTAGGAAACTTTAAAGAGGTATAACTTAATTCACGTGCTAAAAACTGCGGTTTCTAATTTTTCTAGGCATAACTAGAAGGTTCTTAATGAGTTTTGACCATAGGCGGCGTGTAATTTTTTTCCTTAAAATTATTTAAAACATTTTTTTTTTGCGAAAAATTTTTCAAACATAGTCAAATCGTGTGTAAAATAATCCACTGATTTCGAAAATGTCAAAAATACCGGGTGTCCCATTTAAAAATCCTAAATTTGGGTCAATTCCGGTTTAATCGAAAGTGACACAAAAACCATTTTTATTTTATTAAACTCAAAAGGTCGTCTTTAGTAAACGTTCCAAATTTCAAATTTTTATCTTCAATAGGAAAAAAGATATTGACTGTACCCACTTTTCTGTGTCACCTTGTATATCAAAAGAGAAAATATTACTATTTGGTAATGTAATGGAAAGATCTAAAAAATTAATTTTATTGTTAATTGAAAGTTCAAAAGTAAATTTAATTCTGTTGTGTAAATTGTTAAGGAAATTAAGAAAAATATTGACATCATTTAAAGATCCTTTAAAACACAGAAAATATCATTATTTTAAGATTCTTAAAAATAATCCTTCGCGAAGTTTTTGGTTTTCAACAATTAATATAATTTCAAAAAATTTATATAATTTTAATTTTTTCAACGTATCTATTAATAAAATAAGACCAACTAATCCAAAATTACCAGTCTTATACAGGGTCATTGATTGTCGATGGTAGGTTAGACGTTTATGGAAAACGATAGGAGTAATCTGAAAATTTGGTTATTGCGATAAATGAACACGATCTATCTTTTTAAAATATGTTCATTTTGTCGGTGTTGCCGCTTCTACTCAAAAGTAGTAACAACTTGTTAATTTTAAATGAAATACCCTATATATTATTCAGTTTTTAAAATTGCTATTTTTTACTGATAATTTTTTCTGAATAGTTTTCTATACCAATCTACACCGGTTTTCGAGATTATAATTATTTTAGGTTATTTTTTTTTCAAAATATGATCCCACCAAAATTTAAATTTAGCTGCTATTTGAACCCATATAAGGCTGAAATTTTAGATGCAGTTTACTAAAGCCTTGTATTTAACAGCTACCTAAATAAATTTATTTTATTTTATACAGGGCGGTTTAAAATTAATGATTTTGATTTGACATACAAAAAGGTCTAAACTTTATTTTTTCAAATAGAACCTTTTATATATTACTTAAAGTTCTGATAGACAATTAAAATGCCTTTAAGTTGATATAGCATAAGGGTATAGCTAACTCGTCAACTTTTGAAATAATCGCAATAATGATTAAAAATCACATTGTCTTCACATAATTATATTAGTTAGCCATGGAACGCTACGTGATTTGACAATTGCTCAATTATTGACTGTGTTTGGCAGATGTCGAGGTTTTGAGATTGTGATTTACTACTTAATACGTATTCAAAACAAATTTCAATGAGGCGAAATAATTACTTGCATGAAGTTTTGATGAATCTATTTATTCTTCATGGAGAATGTGACAAAATTGTGGCAAGATCATGCAGGAAATTTAATCAAATGTATTATGATTTGCAGCCAATGAACGAAAGAAAGTTTATTACGAATATAGGAGAACTTTATCAATTATGGTTCTAAACTTAAAGCATAAACTTTCTTTCGTTCATTGGCTGCAAATCATAATACATTTGATTGAATTTCCTGCATGATCTTGCCACAGTTTTGTCATTCTCCATGATGAATAAATAGATTCATCAAAACTTCATGCGAGTAATTATTTCGCCTCATTGTAATTTGTTTTTGAATAAGTATTAAGTAGTAAATCACAATCACAATTTCAAAACTTCGACGTCTGTCAAACACAGTGAATAATTAAGCAATTGTCAAATCACATGGCGTTCCATGGCTAACCAATGCAAATTACGATGTAGACAATGTGATTTTTAATCATTATTGCGATTATTTCAAAAGTTGACAAGTTAGCTATACCACTATGTTATATCAATTTGAAAGCATTTTAATTGTTTATCAGAATTTTAAGTAATATACAGGGTGTTCTATTTGAAAAATAAAGTTTTGACTTTTTTTTGTATGTCACGTTAAAATCATTAATTTTAAACCGCCCTGTACAAGATAAAATAAATTTATTTAAGTAGCTGTTAAATACAAGGCTTTTGGAAACTGTATCTAAAATTTCAGCCTTATATGGGTTCAAATAGCAGCTAAATTTAAATTTTGGTGGGATCATATTTTGAAAAATTAACCTAAAATAATTATTATCTCAAAACCGGTGTAGATAGGTATAAGGAACTATTTAGAAAAAATATCAATAAGAAATTGCACTTCTAAAAATTGAATAACATATAGGATGTTTCATTTAAATTTAACAAGTTGTTACTACTTTTCAGTAGAAGCGGCAACACCGCCAAAATGAAAATATTTTAGAAAGGTAGATCGTGTCTATTTATGGCAATAACCAAATTTTAGATTACTCCTATGCCAGGTTTTCCATAAACGTCTAACCTACCATCGACTATCAATGACCCTGTATAGTTTACCTAAAATACACAAACCAAATATACCTATTAGACCTATTTTTAACTACATAAATTAACCTATTTATTATCAAAATTTTTATCTCAATTTTTTTATTATTCAATAAAAAATTCTTCTCAATTAATTAATATTTTAACTAATTTAAATTTATCTAACACAAATAATCATATACTTATTTCATTCGATATTACTAATCTATTTCCATCAGTACCTCCTTTAGAAACTATAAGTCTTATTTCTAATTACTTATTTTCATGCGACCTACCTGACACTATAACCCAAAATTTAATTAATCTACTTGAATTTTGTCTCAAAAATAAATACTTTACTTTTCAAAATATTTTCTATAACCAAGAACAAGGTTTACCTATGGGTTCTCAGTTATCTCCTGTTTTAGCAGAAATTTTCTTAGATAATTTAGAAACTAATTTTATTTTTAAAAATGTTTTTTTCAAAAAACATATAGTATTATGGAAAAGATATGTTGATGATGTTTTCTGTATTTTTAAAGGCTCTTTAAATGATGTCAATATTTTTCTTAATTTCCTTAACAATTTACACAACAGAATTAAATTTACTTTTGAACTTTCAATTAACAATAAAATTAAGTTTTTAGATCTTTCCATTACATTACCAAATAGTAATATTTTCTCTTTTGATGTATATACAGGGTGTTTCATTAATCAGTACAGAAAATGAAACTGGAGATTCCTTGCAAAATTTAAAGGGGGGTTTAACATAAAAAAATTTCCTTAAAGCCTCCCCTGAAGAGTTACAGCCCCTTAAAGATGTGTAAAAAATTCACATTAATCGATTTTTTTCTGAAATGACTTGAAATAAAAAAAAGAAATCTAAACATTCAAATACTACTACCAAGAAGCCTCCATAATTTCATAATTTTATTCGCCCTTGTTCTCTGCAAGGGGGTGAGTCTTACTACCCCTTAGAGTTTTTTTACCAGAACTTTTTAACTAATTTTTTTTTCAATTTTAAAATTCAGATTTTGGAGGGCCAATTAGAATTTAAATACATTTCTATTCATTATATTTATTTCTTTTCTAACAAAATAAATAAATAAAAATAAATTAAGAGAACAAATTAAACCCAAAATTAGGTTCTCTACTAAATTTAACCTTAAAAATATTTTCTCGTCTTTTTATAATTGTTTAGATTTAAATGACAAAAGTGGTATTTATCAACTTACTTGTTCTTGTGATAAATTTTATATTGGCAAAACATCCAGAAATTTTAAAATAAGACTTCAAGAACACTTACGATATATAGAAAAACCAGAAACATATAATAATAATCCAATTTCAATAAAATCTACTTTTGCTTATCATGTTATTACAGAGAAACACTCAGTTAAAAATCAACAACTTATTCATCCCTTTAATGTTAATAATAACAATAAATACATTTTAGATATACTTGATAATATTTATATTCACACCACAAATCCAAACTCATTAATCAATAATCAAATTAACCTTTTCGAACTTTGTTTAAACTACAAAAATTAAAATATTCTGCCAAATTTAGTTATCTTTCTTTTTCGCCATCTTTACTTACTTTTTAAAAAATAATTTTATGTCAATTTGACTTTTTCAAAAAAGTTTTAACAGGTTCACTGCGATACCAGTCACATGTGACTGGTACATGAGTTTCTGTTCTGACGGTACTAGAATCTGCCATACTTTTGGTTCTTACGAAGGTCGTAATTTGGTTATTATTAAACCTATAGCAATATTACAGATACTTTTGTGATCGTCGCGATATCTATTATATTTTGGTGTAGTTCTCCACTACCAGACCTTGGGAGCTGGTAACGCACTGAATGCAAAATTATTCCATTCTGGTATTCACCGGACACATGCATCTGGTAGTAATTGTAAGGTTACATTGAATAATTTTCGTCTTATTTTGCGAAACAATGACATCCAGGAGAAAAAACTAGTGCAAATCGCTGTTGAACATAGCAAAGTTTCACAAGATTTAGAAGAAGTTGCAGGTAAGATTAATTAACGCGATTATTTGACAAAATTCATTGGCTAAAAAAAATTTAACAGTTGAGGAAAATATAGAACCTGAAATAACAAATGACGACATTTTACCCGTTCAGCAAATAGATCAAAATATTGACTGTGCGCCTTCCACGTCAGGAATATGTTGCCAAAAAACAAATAAAAAATACAACTTATCAAGTGACAGCGAATCCGAAGTGGATCCTTTCGCAAATTCTTCGGATGAGGATCCAGATTATATTCCCAGAGGTCATGACAACAATTCTGACGTAGATTCAATATCTCAAAACAATTCAACAAATGAAAGTGAATCTAACAATGACAACGAATTTGAGGTTTCCCAGAATCTAGAAGACATATGGAGCACGGTAGAAACAACAAAAAATAACAGCATAATTGAGCATCCTCTTGATTGTAAGATTAATATTGAAAATCGGGAAAATTTAACAACGATGGATCTGTTTTCTGTCTTTATGACTGACGAAATTTTAAACAAAATTGTTTTAGAATCAAATACCTATGCCCGACAGATAATCGACGCTCAAGGCACAACGACAAAGTCGCGACAAAGCAATTGGTTTCCAACAAATGTGGACGAGATCCAAACATTTTTTAGTGTAGGTAATTATCTGTATGGGTTTAGTAAAAGTCCCAAACTTGAATTTGTATTGGTCAAAAAGTAAGCTGTATCATAATCAATTTATATCGTCTACTATGACCAGAGATAGATTCCTTTTATTACTCCGACATTTACATTTCAATAACAACGAAGGCTTGCCGGAAAGTACTGATCGGTTATATCGAATAAGACCTTTATTAGAAATGATAAACAAAAGGTTCAGAGCCTTAATCACTCCAGGAAGAAACATAGTTATTGGCGAAAGCATGGTACCGTGGCGAGGACGCCTTGGGATGCGCCAATATATTAAAAATAAGTGCCACAAATATGGCGTAAAGCTTTATAAACTTTGTATAGTCACAGGGTATATACAGGGTGTCTCAGATAAGGGTGGCAATATTTCAAGGGTACATAGAGAAACTCCAGATTAGAGATTTGAGATAATAAATCTATGTCCGGAAATGCGTTGCTTCCGATATACAGGGCCTTGAAAAAATTCAAAAATTAATATAGTAGTCAAGTGTTTTTGAAGTTCAGGTGAAGACAACGATACTCAAACCTCTTGCCAGTTGCGGTATTAATTTTGTTTTCGTTGTCGCCATGACAATATTCATTATTCACTACGTTTTTATTGTCACCTGAAGTTTTTCGATAATGAGCTCTTTGAAAGACATCCAAATGGATTTTATTTTTTTCGCGGAAACGACGCGTCGGAGAAGAAAAAAACAAGAGAGCGTTTCTTTTCCAAATTGATTGGGAATGTGAAAAATGATTCCAATATTTGGAAAAACCAGTGGCGTGCTACATTTTCTCTTAAAACTAAGTGAGAAAAACCGAAAGTCCGGTCCTGGAAATTTTAGAAGAGTCGGATTGGCACATAAATATGACCAATACTTTGCTTGACATACTCTGGAAATTTTAAGAAAATCGATCAACGCGTTTTCAAAATACAGACAAAACATATTAATTTTTGAATTTTTTCAAGGCCCTGTATATCGGAAGCAACGCATTTCCGGACATAGATTTATTATCTCAAATCTCTAATCTGGAGTTTCTCTATGCACCTTGAAATATTGCCACCCTTATCTGAGACACCCTGTATATAATGTTAGAATTTACTGTGGTAAAGAAGATTCAGTACAGAGTAAAAACCATTCTCATAAAGTAGTCTTGCAACTGACCACTAGACTATTAAATGAAGGAAAAACCTTATACGCTGATAATTTTTATTCGGGAGTTCCTCTTCCAAAAATTATTAACTAAAGCACATTTTATTGCAGGTACACTTGGACAAAATCGAAGGGGTCTACCTCGAAAAATTGGTTACTAAAAAAATGAAAAAAAAAATATATGTGGCCTAGAGAATCAGGATGGAGTAAAAATAATACGATGGCACAACAAAAGATCTGTTTTGATGCTAACGACTAAACCAGAACATTCTATAGGTCTCTGTAAAACTGGGAAAAAGCCTAGGTCTTAAAGAAGGCGAACTCGGAAAGGACATATTAAAACCGAAAGTTGTACTGGACTACAATGATGCAAAGAAGGGTGTCGATTACAGTGACCAAATGTCTGCATATTGTAGTTCATTGAGAAAGGGTCTCAAGTGGTACCGGAAAGTGGCTTTCGAGTTAATATTTGGAGCCGTAATTGTAAACTCTTGGATCATTTACAATGAAATAAACAAAGACAAGAAAATATCACTATTAGGGTTTCGCGAGAAATTAGCATTTTAGCTGGCAAATCAGCAAGCCCCCTTAAATTTGGAACCTGTCATTACCACTAATAAACGAAAACATTGTTTAAAAAAAGAAGAAAGACCAGAGAGCTGATAAGAACACATATTGCGACAATTGCGAAAATAAACCAACATTATGTTTGAATTGTTTTAATCTAAGACATACGTAGTTTATTGAAACATTTTTTATATTACTTTATTATTTTGTTTTACTTCAAACTTAGTTTTTGTAGATTGTCTATTGTTTACATAGCTAAAGTTAATCCCGCAGTGAAAGTGTTAATTTTTGAATGTAAGTTGAAGATTAATTTATTATTATTGTTAGCGTTTAATTTTTGTACAGATTTTGTCCGAAGATGACTTTGATATTATAAAGTCGAAACCGGTTACAATTTTTAAAAATAAAAGTATTGGCTGACATAAATATATTTTATAAGAAATATGAAGAATTCGGAGTTGTGACACTGTTGTTTTAAATGAGCGATATGTACTAGTATGTAGAGAAAAGAAAAATATTTTGCCTGGTGGACAAACGGCTTGGAGGAGATATCAAGAAAGCCACCGGTTCAATTTTTTAAGAAACTTTGCATATGAGTCTTATTTATAATAGCATAATCTATCAACACAAAGGGCAGTTAGCCTACATAGATTTTCTCAAAAAAGTTGGTTGGTTTTTTGCACCGTTTCTCTCAAAATTTAGTTAGTTGCAATGTAACGCTGTTACGCATTTTTTTATCTGTCGAACAAAATATTTTATGTTGCTGCACGCTTGTGATACTCTTTCACAAGTTTGTTAGTATCGAAACAACGTGGCGTTCTGCGCAAAAAGTTTGCTTATACTATATTGCACAAAAAAATAACATACTGTAATGTACTTATTATATTTTTGTAATATTATTTACATGTTCAAATATTATTTTTATAAACAATGTTGATGTGATGTATAACCAATGTTAAAATGAAATGTTAATTTCGATACTTAGTTTAAATGTTACAAAACATTGTTTAATGTTCCTTGTTTAGTGGAAGTAACATATAGACAGTTGCAAAATGACGCCCGCTAACAACTTTTGGTAACTACACCAGCAATTGAAGCACCTCTCATTATAAGAGATCTATGCAACTGCTAAATTCACTTTCAGATGATGTCATTAACATATTTCTTCTTTAGAGTTTTATTAGAAAAGTTATTTTATCAAAGGCACTTTTTGTGTCTTCGAATATGCTAATAGTGTATTCTTGTTCAGCAATCATTTCTTTTCTTGTACTACTACTGCTGATTCAGCTGAGATGCTTATATTAAAAGCATCCTGGATGTTTTACTTGTGCGTCTCTTCTAATATATCAGTCAATAATTCTGCACATTTTGGTTGTTTGATGTTATTGTGAACTTACACTCTTACCCCTGAAGAGTCCCAAAAGGAAGAAACAGCTGTCCAGTTATTATTGGTGTTTGTTTGCAATTGTACAATTTTCTGAGTCTACGCTTAGTTGACATTAATAATCGATTTATTGACTTTTGTAACTCCTTACACACCTGTCGGAAAAGTTGCTTCAGTAGATTACTATTTGGACGTGTTACGATACCACCAGACTGACTAGATGTCGCAACCAACTTATTATAGTTTTATTTACTTTTAATACTAAATTAATGTTTATTGAAATGGCTTATTACTTGCAAAGCCAACAAGCATGCCTCGCACATTCAACGTACATTTTAGTTAAAGTTAAAAACCACCAAGGGTACAAATTTTCATTGAATAGAAAAACAGCACAAAAATGCAACTGAAGACGGTAAGTGTCCTTTTTAGATAAGCTTCAATAATTTGGAAGAACCTGATGGACCGTGGTTATTACAACTTATAAGCAAGGTTTTATTTTTTAAAATATCAAAGCATTAATAAGAATCTAGTTCTTCTAGTGGAGGCTGGTCTCTAATAAATTTTGAATTTTTGGTAGCCTCCGCATGCGACTTCGTTTATGAGACTGCCAGTAAAGTTCTGTCATACTGATCTTGTATCTTCTTAAAACTTTGGCGCTACAACCTTTCAGTATGTGGACTGACGATCATATTAGAGATTTTGAAGTTTCAGTTGTTGGATCTTCCAAGATGTATTAATGGTTTAATTGTGCTAGAGCTAGATGGTTAAACGTGTGGGCTCTTTTTCATGGAAGAGAAGAAATAAGGCCTAAAGAAGCAACTAAATTAGTTGCGAAACGTCGTCTTATACCATGAACTGACTAGTTATTTCTTCTCCTCCATTGAAAAGGGACAAATTATATGCAAAATGATGTTATCAGGACTCTTCTTTACTCAAAGATGTTGAGTTTAATCACAGATGTTCGACCAAGTTGTTTCTTACATTTTACACTCTTAAATTGATGATATCTGTATTAAAATACAGTCTCCATTGCTGGCGCATTATTACGTAGTTGAATGACCATCTAGGGTAGAAACAAGGAATCTGTTCTGCTTAGCTTAGTTTGGTAAAACTTGGCACTCATTCCAGGGACTATTTTGTTTTGTATATTTGTTACAAGATCACAAAGCAAACAATTAAGGAGCTGTTACCAACCTTTATTAAACCAAAACCATTACAGTGGCGGCTCGTGGTCAATCATACTGGGAGGTCAAAAATTAATTTAAAAAATAGGCATACTTAAAAAATATAAATAACTCAAATGCACCGCAAAATTTTATACAATCTACAATTTTGTTCAAAATATAGCGATTTTTCGAAACATTCTCATTAAAATCTCTAAGGGATTTTCTATAAGCATTGTCTAGCTGTGTACGAATATCAACATTTTCTACGGTTGCAAAATTTACCGAGCATTTCATGTGTTCTGCAGACGAAACATGTTTTTTATTTCCTCTTTTAAATGTTTTAAATCTCTGACACCGGATTTGGACTATAGCGAGTCTGACGAGTCTTTAGAAAATAATAAACAAACAAAACAGTAAAATACATTTGATACTTCACAACCACATATCCAGTTAGCTAAATCGTACATTACCTTGCGAAAGTTTCGATGAACATCTTTATTTTTGTCTTTGCTAGTCTGTCGTAAACTTAGTTCTGGCAAAGGACGACCATTTGCCTTGAACTCAACTAATTTTGTAAAATTAAGTTTGTTAGCACTTTTAGTTGTTTAATTTTCTGCACTACCGACATTTTCTATTATAGCGCATGCACACGCGAATCAAAAATAGTATTTTTTACAAAACAACACAACAACAGTAAAACATATCAATATAAATTCTTAAATTGATTTAAAACACGCAAAAATCGAATCAAAAATCGAGCGTAGTTGTACACCCTATACGAAGTCAACGTAAACTGCGGGATCCGGCTCATGACCCAAAGTTGATTATTGTTTCGGACGTTTGCGTTTATTCGGGTGCTGCACGTTTTTCGAGTTTTTTCGGGTAGATCTAATTCAATGAGGACAATTCGCACCGCCAGCCCAAGGTTGAAGAGGATGAATTACGAACGACGGCCGATAAATTTTAAGTTATTGTACTTGCGACTTAATTACCTATTTTAATAAAACACGTAATAATGAATATTTTTTTATATATTGTCAAAATTTTTGGGAGGTCATTGACTAAATGACCATATGACAAGCCGCCACTGAAACCAAATATAAAATTGTTCTTCCGGCTATTAAAATTAGATTTTCCACGTATTCTTTACCTATTTAATCTACCTCGTAGGTAAACTAATTGCTTCTAAACCCGATTAATTGGTTCTTATTATGTTTAATGCTTGGTTTTTCAATAATCATCACCGTTAATGACAAAGCGTTTTTTACGATCCGTTTACAACCACGTTCACGCTGCAGATGGCGATTCGTTCTTGCGCATGACTTAATGCTTATTTATATACACGGTGATACATAATAAAATATACATCACACATCTTACCCCTATTTGAAAAAACATTACAATAGATGAACTTATTACGTTTATGCTATTGGTTTACATAATCGCTTAAATATGTAGGTTTTCTTGTCATTCTTTTCGGACGTACCATACCAGAAATATCAGAGCTTACGTAGGATGGTTTGGGTACATCTGTAGTTTCGGTTGCTGTCGAGGAGGCTGCATTCAGTTTAACTGTTGTTTGTGAAACATTTCTTAAAACTCGTTGCGATTTAGGAGTAGATTTAGGTATAAAGGAAATTGAAACTTTGGGTTCACCGTTGTCTTGCTTGATAACGTGGTTTTCATTATTTGCAGGGATTTCACGCACTTTAATTTAATTAGGGTGTCTTTTCCATATATGACCGCTATCAAGCTCGCAAAAAATAGGTTGCTCTACCAATGCTCTTAACAATAGTAGCATTCGCCCAAGACTTTTTATTGCTCCTGTAGTCTCTAACTATTACGGGTTGGTTCACAGAAAAATTATTTATTTTATTTATAGGTGATAAATTTGGTTTTTGTCTTACTCTTGCTAACAGATCTAGTTTTATCTTTAGTTTACGATTAAACATCGCTTGGGCAGACGAAATTTTAGTCGTAGAGTATGGAGTATTTCTGTATGTTAGTAGGAACCTAGATATGAGTAGTGATATTGACAGTCATTTGTTTTTAGGGTCAACTAACGCAAAGGTTAATTTATTTTTAAATGTTTTTACTGCATTTTCTGCTAGTCCATTACTTTGTGGATTATATGGAGAAATTGTGATTTGTTTGATACCGTTTTTAAAGATAAAATGTTCTATGGACACAAACGATGGTCCATTATCTGAAACGATTGTTGATGGGATTCCAAATCTAGAAAAACAATCTCTTACTTTTTCAATGGTTTCGAGCGAAGTTATCTTAGACATTTGGTATATTTCTGGCCATTTTGAGAAACCATCAATAATTACTAAAAACTGTTTGTTATTGTGCTCGCAGAAATCTATGTGAACGGTTTGAAATGGTTTATTAGATTCTGGACATTGAGGTTCTGGTTGTACAATAAAACAGCTATGACATGATTTACACATATGATCAATATCTGTGTTTAACTTCGGATACCATAAATATAATCGTGTAAGAGATTTTGTTGTAACGATGACTTCGTGAGAAACATGTAACTCTCTTAGAGTATCCTTTTGCAACGATTTGGGTATTACTATGCGATGACCGTAAAATAAACAATCATTAATAATTTCTAGGTAATTCATATCTTTTGTCATAAAATGGTTTCAAATTGTTGTCAACTTTAGAAGACCACTTTTGTTTTAAGTAATTACATACTTCAATTAGAAGGTCGTCCTTGAGCGTTTCGATTCTAACTTTTTCATTATCAATAGCAATTTCAATATTAGAAAAATATATATTATTATCCTCGGGTCAGTCCGAAGTGTAATGGTCTGGTAGAGGTAGTCTGGAGAGACTACTGTGTCTTTCCCCTTTATATGTTGAATGTCAAAGTCAAAGTTAGATAAATACAAAGCAAATCTTTTGATTCGATTAACATATAATTGACTAATGTCTTTGGTTTTACCAAATAAAGTGTGTAATGGTTTTTGGTCTGTTTTCAATGTAAATTTATGACCATACAAATACTCTTCAAACTTTTTGACTTCAAAATAACATGCTAAACTCTCTTTATGAACAGTAGAGTAATTTTTTTGATACATACTAAGATATACATCACAGTTCGATTTTTGTACGATGTTTGCTACATTTAACCACAAATCCACGTTTTGTCCATTCAAAAATAAATATTGCTACACACTTTATAGAAATTATGTAAGTACAAAAAGAAAACAGTAATCACTTATTACATTGCTCATAATCAACGTAATAAATAAAATTTACAAGTATTTCTAGACATTATTAATGTTTATTCAGCACAATACACTTAATTCAATTATTGTAATAGTATATTATTAAACAAATAATATAACAAATTAATATAACAATTTAAAGAATCAGTTTCTGTTCACGGCCAGTGACTTGTTTATTGTGAATGTTATTTCAAAGTAGGAACGCCTATTACTTATATTTTCTATTCCGGTTTAATTTCTGTTAATGTTTAACTAGTAATTATGTAAAAGAACTACTTATTTAATTGTAGTAGTATAAAAACAGATGTGATCACTAGTGGCGCAGCCAGAATTTTGTATTAGGGGGTTTTAAAAAAATTAGAAAGAGTGTTAAAAAATATTAGAATTTATTGAACACAAACGTAACATACATATAAAGTACATTAAAAAATATAAACAACAAAAAACAGTATCAAATAAATACTAGAAACAAAAAAACATAGTAACATAATACATGCAAGAAAATATTATAATAAAATGTTAAGACGCCGAGATTGGAGAGCTAAGACATCACAACTTCGTCTTCCAGAATAGGAATATATGGATGAATGTACATTAAAGTCAGGCCGTTTAATCTATCGTCACCAGTAGAATTTCTCAAATAATTTTTTAGAAATTTTAAGGAAGAAAACGATCGTTCACAGGAACATGTGGTGACAGGTAAAGTTGCCATTATAATTAAAAGTTCATAAATTAAGGGAAACAAATTTTTATTGCATCTTTCCAAAGCCTCAATCGCATTTTGTGGTTTTTCTGTTTTATCTTTGTTAAATTGGACCCAAAGTGTAACTTTCCAATGGCACCAGAATTATCCAGTTCATAAAATTCCAAAAGTTGTTTGGTGGAATTCAAAATTCCGTTAGTGTTTAAACTGTTATTATTGTTACATAAAAGTTTTTGAAATGGTTCAACAGTATTTTTGTGATTAATTATTTTGCATCTATCGCCTGTATCGTTTGGTCGAGAAACGAGATGTACACTCATGAAATTTAAAACTTGGACACCACAATTTCTGTAAACAAAAGTTTGCACATTGTGAAGCGGGCTTAAGGGTATCATTTACAATTCTAACAGCAGGTAGTCTCAGCAGGGGTTATCTTATAGAAGGACTGTAGAATGAATCATTACACTAAGCACGTTTTAGAAAATAGGTAATTTACGTTGCTTACTTAATTTTTTCTTTAAAGAATATATTTGAAGGTATCGCTAATTAAACACCATAGCTCGATTAATTATCGAATCAAAATTTTGTTTAGGAAATGTTTACAAAATAAAATTAGAAATAATTTTGATTTAAAAAACGTCTACAAGCAATAACTTTTAAATTAAATCAAAAAACTAAACATGGTTATTTGGGTTGACTGATTATTACTTATTTTTAAATAAATCTAACCTACTAATTATTGTAAGTTATTAAAAAAATCATTAAACTCTCTATTCATAATATTTAGTCCTTACAAAATGTATATTTTATGACGTTTCATTTTTTTCTGTAGTTAATATAAAAAGTGAAAATAAAAACTAAGGCAATTCTTATTGTCAACGTATATATTTAGTTTTTTGACAAGAATTTATTACATAATTATAATTAAGATACCAAGTTATAGTTTAAAATTAAATGAAAACGTTTTTTTTAAATAAAGGTATTACTATATAAATAAATATAAGAAATCAATAATGGGTGTGACCTCCATTATTATTGATACATTCTTGGAGGCGTCTGCTCATTGACGCTATCAAGGTATCAATATAATTAATATTAATCGTTTCCCATGCGGTATCAATGGCTGCAATTAGTGCATTACGGTTTACTGGTATAAAATTTGGCCCTTGTTGTCTTCGGATAACAGCAAGTATTCGAGCCCAAACATTTTCGATAATGTTAAAATCTGGGCTTTTTGCTGGCCAGGGTAACAGCTCCAAGTTATTTGCTTGTATCCAGTTGCGCACAACCTGCGAAGTATAGGGTCATCATATCCCGATAGTTAATTATCGAATGTTCCAAGAAAATATGTGTAAATAGTAAATGGAATCTACTAACGTAACGTTAAGTCGTTAATTATAGTTACATAACTCTCCTTTCATAAGATATAGTTCATATTAATATGCTTATTGTAAAGCTTCGTACACACCTGAACAACAAACCGAGGAACAAACAGAACAACGAACCGAACGGCAATCGGAACATTAATTTGGACGGTGCTACGTACGAATTTTAGAACAGATTCGCAAGTCCTGATTGTTCCACGAACGGTTTGCGGCGTTCCCGCAACTTGTCGGTTTTTCTCCGACATCAAAGAAAATGCGCGCGAATGCGTTTGCAGGTTTGGACGAATCTAAACAAAACGGCGAACAAACTTATGCGGGAGAATTAAATTATTTATTTTTGTCCTCCCTTTTGTGGGTTTGTTGTGTTTTAGGTAATATTATGGAGTTGACAGAAGAAAAATGTTTTAAATTAATCAGTGTTTAAGAATGCAAGAAAAAATGATGTCCCTATTAGCATCATTTGGGCGGGAAATTTCAAAATAAAAAAAGCGAAGTAAATTATAATTTTTACTCTTTTTTGTGCGTAAAAATTTGGTTGGCACTATCTTCTTGTTTTCCGCAATTTTCTCTTCTCAATAATAAATATATATGAACTGAAAACTACTGAAAATAATTATGGGAACAGCACAAACGTTCCGTTTGTTGTTCGGATTGTGGAAATCATAAAAGATCGTTTGTCGTTCTGTTTGACTTTCGGTTTGTTGTTATGTTTGTTGATCGGTTTGTTGTTCAGGTGTGTACGAAGCTTTACAACTTAAGCAACAATTTTTGGCGAATAAAGATTAGTTTGTGATGTAATATTAGAAACACAAATTTATATCATATAAGTTAAGTAAGTGAGTAAGTAATGTATATTTCTGTGCCATTAGCGTCGAATACATAAATAATAAGAATATAATAAACTAGGGACACATACAGTATAAAAAGTAGTATCATTAAAAACTATAAATAACATCTAGTGGTATATAATACACAAAAACATAAATACAATAAAATTATGAAATAACTATCTGCATACAAATTCATTTACTGTGTAAAAGGAGCGACTATAAAAATACATTTGTAGACTTTTCTTAAATTGATTTATATCTTCAATGTTTCTAATTTCCGGAGGAAGATGATTGAAAAAACTTTACCGAATAATAAAGATAGCATTGATTATATATATAATTTTGGGGTTTGTCTGTTCGTAATAAATTATTTCTGGTAGGATAACTATGGATATCTGCGTTTATCTTTATATGCGATTTATTTTTGAAAACGTGTAGACAGCATTCGTAAATGTATAAATTAATTACTGTCATTATATTTTGAACAATAAATAATTGCCTACAACTATTGGTCCTCTTTAGTTGAAAGATTATACGCACTGCTTTTTTTGTAATTTTAATATTTGTTTGATATGAATGCAATTTCCCCAGAAAACTATTCCATATCGCAGTACTGACTCGAAGCATGCGTGGTAGACAATTTTAAGGGTTGATATAGAACAAATTCTGGTTAACCTACGTAGGCAAAATATTGTTTTGTTTAGTTTGGTAGTTATAATGTTGACCTGTTCTCCCCAATTAAACTTATTATCTATTATTACACCCAACAGTTTTTCAGATGTAACAATATGTAGGTTTATGTTGCACCGATCAATTTCATTTATAAAACTTTCGTAATGTTTAGCTTTAAGAAAATGTAATAAGAATGTTTTGTCAAAGTTAATGACTAAACGATTTGAATTTAACCAGGATTGTAGTGAATGTAACGTAAGTGATATCATTTGGACAAGTTCTTTTACAGAATTACTTCTTATGATAATACTTGTATCGTCGGCATACATAGTAATTGGAGCAGGTATATTAAAAGGTAGATCATTTATATAAATCAGAAAAAGGAGTGGTCCTAAAATAGATCCTTGAGGAACACCGTAGTAAACATGTTTGGAATCGGAAAAATAATTTTGAGTTGTTTTATCCTTGTAATGTCTAATTTGAACTACTTGTTCCCGTCCTGTTATATAAGCTTCTAATAAAGATAACATATTACCTCTAACTCCGTAATATTGCAATTTTTATTAAGATGGAATGGTCTACTAAATCGAAAGCCTTAGACAAATCGCAGCTTAAACTGACAACTAATTCATTCTTATTAATACTATCTAATATTTGACTTAATATTTTATTTATGGCTGTAAAGGTAGATTTATTTTTACAGAAACCGTGTTGATTCTCGCACAGATAGTTATGTTTTTCAAAAAAATTATTAATCGATCTTTCAAGACATGTTCAAATACTTTTGAAAGAACTGGTAATATTGCTATGGGTCTGTAATTTAAGATAGAAGTTTTAAGATTTTTTTTATGTATTGGAATCACCTTCGCTATCTTGAACTCTTTTGGATAATAACCGTTACTAAAGGAAACATTTATTAGATCAGATAAAGGATTACATAGTAATTTTGCATTTATTTTAAGTACGTTTATTGGAATATCGTCCAGACCTACTGCACTAGTGTTTTTTATTTTTCCAATGATAGCTTCTAATTCGTTTGGCGTTGTGGGTGTAAAATACATAGAATTTTTGTTATTAATTTTGTATTTTAAAAGTTTATCAAATGCATTATTGTCATTTATTAAATTTTTCTGTAGTATAGTAGGTAAACTTGTAAAATAATCGTTAAAAGTATTTGCGACATGAATAGGTTCATTTAAAGTGTTATCATTTATATCTAATTTAATGTTGAACTGATTGTTATTGATTTTATTTGTTTCTTTATTAATTATTTTCCAAGTTGTTTTCATGATATTATTTGATTTGAGTAGAGAATAATGTATTTGAATTTTTTAGCCGTCTCACAAACACGTTTTAAGATTTTGGTGTATCTTATGTAATACTGTCGTAATACGCTATTGGGATAAATTTTTAGGCACATATGTAACTCTCTCTTTGTTTTTGATGAAATTTTGATACCTCGTGTAATCCAGTTTTTATTATTAATCTATTTTTTAATCTATTTTTTCGTGTTAAAGGATAAGCTGTGTTAAAAGCGTTTATTAATTGATTGTAAAACGTTTCCATTTTTAACGGTACAGTAATATCCATGTTATGTATAAAATTCCAATTTATACGTTCTAAAAGTTTAGTAAATGTAGAATTGTTTATTGAATTGTATATTCTAATATATGTATACTCTTCAGTTTTTTTTGGACTTTTCAACAAACCAGAGATAGTTAAAACTTGAGCATTATGATCTGATAATCCAATTTCTACATTTACAGTTTTCATTAAGTTTATAGAATGAAGATTAGTAAAAATGTTATCAATGCAGGTTGCGGTACTAGGAGTAATCCTTGTGGCACTCCAAATTGTTGGGTATATATTAAAAGATTGTAGTAAAGATAAGTAAGTTTCAACTTTTTTGACTTTTCAAATATATTTATATTAAAATCTCCGCAAATAATTACATTTGTACAAAGTTTATAACGATCTAAAATTACTTCAAGATTGTGAATGAACGTGTTGAAATCCCCATGTGGAACGCGATATATGCAGATAATTATAAGTTTACAGACATCAATTTTTATTATACAATATTCGAATGCCAAGTCTACACCTATTTCATGATCGACATCAATCGTAGTAAAATTTAAGTTATTCCTAGCAAAATAAGAGCGCCCCCGTAAATACTTTTCCCTACAGTAAGAATTTGCTAATTTATAGCCTGAATGCAGATAGTTTCACATTCTAATTTTGTTAACCAGTGTTCGGTAAAACATATAACATCAACAAAACCAAAACTTTCAAGAAATATTTCTAACTCTAACAACTTATTAAAAAGGCCTTGGATATTTAAATGCATCACTGTGAACATGTCGTTTGTGTTCCTAAAAAAGATGAAAATTGTTCGTAATTTAGTTCTTGAGGTTGTGTACTATCTTCGTGGGCGATATGAAGAAATTTCGATGTTTGAAAGTTGGAAGTTGGTCGTATAGGAGATTCACAGTTTTGAGTTACTTTATGCTTTAAGGGAACCTCTATGCTTGCATCGCAATTAATACTAATTAGGTTTTCACGATTTACATAACGCGAATCAGTTTTTACATCGCTTAAATGTTCATATTGTTGGTTTTCTAATTCTTCAATGAGTTGAGCTATCAACGTACATATTAATTGTTTACCATTTCGGTTTAAATGCATTCCTTTAGTTTTTAAATGGTAATTTTTAAATATTGGGCGATATCCAGATAATGTATTTTGTTTGTATAATTCTTAATGTGTTTCGAAATATTATAATTATATGTAAATATTAGTGAATTTAACATTGGGGAATCGTAGACATATGGAACATTTACAATAACTATGTTAGTTTTATCGCTTAATTTATTAATTGTAGACAAAACTGTCGGATTAATTTTCCTTCTTTTAATTACGTTATTCGTACCAGCAATTATGAAAACAAAATCTTTCTTATCGTAATGTACACACAGATTATGGATGTCAATTATTACATCTTCAAATAGAGCATTCGGCTTAAGTATAGATTGCACTTTGTATTTGTTTACCTCGAGTTTTGAATTTATAATCATATCAAATTTATGACAACTTAAAAACCAAGAACGTGTATGTCATTGCTAAGAAATTATTAAGGAAAAAGCGCAATTGCAGTGTAAATATTTATAATTAGATATTTTCGAAAGTTTATAAGTCCTCTATTGTAATCTTAATACTTAAAAGAAAATCCTGTCCATTAGCATTATAAGGAAATGGCTTTTACTTTATGAATAAGTTTTAATAACAATAGAATATCCTTGCTTGTTTAATTTACTTCCTTTGAGTCATATTGCTCTAAGGGTTGTTACATTGGTCAATTACCTACTGTTTGAGAAGGGATAGTGTGAACCAATAAATAAAGTAAGAAATGTAAATTCCATTTTAGTTTAAAATTTCAAGTGTTGTGAAAATGCCACCTCATCTCGGTGCTGATTTGAAAGCGCGGATTGTTTCGGAATTAGCGGCGGGCCGTAGCGTGTGTGAAATTTCACGTATGTTAGATATACCAAAAAGCACCGTAGGGCATTACCGAGTAAAATGGAATTTTGAACACACTTTGGAAAGAGCCATCGGAAGTGGTAGACCTAAAGTATCTACACGTGCTCAAGATCTTGAGTTGTTTCATTACGTAACAGAACAACCATTTGCTACATACTCCAGGGCTATAGCAGATACATTTTCCCGGATGCCGTATAACTGCACAAAAAGATTAAAGGAGATGGGAATAAAGAAGTATAATGCTGCTGCGAAAGAAGTTCTCAGTGACGAAAATATGAGACGTCGTCTGGAATTTGCAAGGCGATATGTGAACGAACCTTTGGAATTTTGGAATCGAGTAATTTTTTAGCGACGAAAAAGTTTTTAGAATGGAAGGAACTCGTTACGAAAATAATCACATATGTCCTAAAAAACGAAGTGGGTATTTTTCTGTGAATGTGTGGGGTTGGGTTAGCGCGCGGAGTCCAGGAGTTTGTTGGGCTATCGATGGACGTCTTGATTCTGCTGCGTATTTAGATATTTTGGAAACTATTATGAAACCTTCAGTCGAAGTGTTTTATCCAGACGAAGATTATATTTTCCAACAAGTAAGTATTCTTATTTCACTATACTTTCCTAAAAAATAGTTCGGATCTGTTGAATTAACATTTTCATAATGTATTTTTGTTGTTAAAGGACAACGCCCCTATTCATACTTCGCGGGTTGTGCGCAATTGGATACGAGAAAATAACTTGGAGCTGTTACCCTGGCCAGCAAAAAGCCCAGATTTTAACATTATCGAAAATGTTTGGGCTCGAATACTTGCTGTTATCCGAAGACAACAAGGGCCAAAATTTATACCAGTAAACCGTAATGCACTAATTGCAGCCATTGATACCGCATGGGAAACGATTAATATTAATTATATTGATACCTTGATAGCGTCAATGAGCAGACGCCTCCAAGAATGTATCAATAATAATGGAGGTCACACCCATTATTGATTTCTTATATTTATTTATATAGTAATACCTTTATTTAAAAAAACGTTTTCATTTAATTTTAAACTATAACTTGGTATCTTAATTATAATTATGTAATAAATTCTTGTCAAAAAACTAAATATATACGTTGACAATTTATTTTCACTTTTTATATTAACTACATAAAAAAATGAAACGTCATAAAATATACATTTTGTAAGGACTAAATATTATGAATAGAGAGTTTAATGATTTTTTTAATAACTTACAATAATTAGTAGGTTAGATTTATTTAAAAATAAGTAATAATCAGTCAACCCAAATAACCATGTTTAGTTTTTGATTTAATTTAAAAGTTATTGCTTGTAGACGTTTTTAAATCAAAATTATTTCTAATTTTATTTTGTAAACATTTCCTAAACAAAATTTTGATTCGATAATTAATCGAGCTATGGTGTTTAATTAGCGATACCTTCAAATATATTCTTTAAAGAAAAAAATTAAGTAAGCAACGTAAATTACCTATTTTCTAAAACGTGCTTAGTGTAATGATTCATTCTACAGTCCTTCTATAAGATAACCCCTGCTGAGACTACCTGCTGTTAGAATTGTAAATGATACCCTTAAGCCCGCTTCACAATGTGCAAACTTTTGTTTACAGAAATTGTGGTGTCCAAATTTTAAATTTCATGAGTGTACATAGCCCTTCGATAATATTCTTCGGTGACCTCGAAATGAGTTTCCTAATCTCGCGAGATACATGGCAGTTTTAATTATGGGTTTAAGGCTCTCTCGATTACTCATTATTTGATCTTTCCAATGTTTGTCAATTTTTAAAATAACATTTTCAGATTTTCTCATGTTATCTAAAAAGTTGGCTGCTCTTTCGACACACTTATTATGATACAATTGTTTTTCATGATTCCTAAAATCTTCTCTGGTATCCTTCCAATTTTTAAACGGAGTTTTAACCAGTTTTCCGCCCTTACTAGCTTGTTGTCCTACAACGGTTGAGAATAACGAACAGTACTTGCAGAACACAGAATCTAGAAGAGGGGAGTAAACTAGCCACCTCCACTCATCAAGCCATTTTAACTGGAATTTTAAGTTTCTTGGTCCTGACGATGGAAATTTAAAAGACAGATCCGGTGACCAAGGTTTTTCTAAAAGTTTTTGCTTTGTAACATCATCGATTGTCTTTCCTAAATACGACCCAAAATCAAGTACCCAATTTCCTTCTTTGCCTAACTGTCGTTCATCAACATTTTTTGATGTTGCAGGTTCTTTTTCATTTGTATTATGGGAGCTTGTTAAGTCTGGCTTAACCTGAAAGAGAAAATGCCTTTGATGTTTAGGGTTTACTTGACTTTTTATTTATGTATCTAGGAATCTAAAACCCTGCAATTATAGTTCATTCGTTTTATTTATCCCGATTGATAGATGAATCAAGCGCACACTTATGTATGCACATCTTTTTTAACAATTGAATGTAACGCCAACGTATACATTATTAGTTAACGTATTATTTCAAGTGTGTCGTTTTGTATGTCTCTTATATTTTTCAAACGCAAATGTTTTGAAACTTAATGCATACATGTCGTCATCCAAATAAGTCAAACTAATGGACTTTAATTGTGCTATAAACTAAACGGCAACAGCAGCAATTCTTGCCCCCCGTCTAGTGGCACTTACAGAAAAGTCATATTTAAAAATACTTACAACAGTAATATTGTTGCTCTGATCAGCCGAATCCAGTCTCGGTTCTTTTATTAAAAATTTATCCATTGTAATTTGTATTTTTGATTTTGAAATTACAAAATTCACAACGCAAACGCAGGTCACACTAATCCGCACAACTTACTTCACAAATTTGTAAATAAGTTTTGAGTAAAACAAACACTGCTACCAGCTAGTAATAGCAGTTACTATGCCTTTTGCTTTTAGTAGTAATGGTCGGGGGTGTATGAGTCAGAATGTTGCGCTTTAAAATTAAAACAATGAACACTATAGACCCGTTAAGTAGTGACGTCAAAACACACATAAATAAGAGAAATCGTTGCCATATTCACTAATTCTGAACCTGTATCTTTCATTTAGTATCAATATTACATAAGAATACGTGTCTAAATTTTACCATGTCAGGCGGGCTTAACTTATTTTATTCTATAATCTACCTGTCGCTTGTCGCTGAGTCTGGGGGGGTTAACCCCTAAAAAACCCCCTTCGCTGCGCCACTGGTGATCACGGCCACCAAAATCTTAAATTATGTATTATACTTTTTATATATCCAACGGTATCAGACCATTACATGAAAATATAAATTTTTTGATGGTGTATTTGTAGCATTAAATTAGAAACCTAAAACCAATACATACAGTATATCAATTAAACAAAGTAAGGAGGATTTTTATAGGTGAACAAGCTCAATAGAAATTATCAGGCTATCAATTTTTATTTTTAAAATTTGTGAGATTAATTGCTCAATTATTTACTTTTGAAAAATTTCTATTCTGTGTTTAAATGCCACTTTTCAATTAGTTTTGTTGTTAATTTTTCCAAAAATATATTTGTTTAGCTGAGGGTAAAGTATTTTATATTTTAGGTGCAAGTGAAAAAATTTTGAAACTAAGGGTTCAAAAATTTTGTAACAACAACGACATGCTAGTATATCAAACCATAATCTGAATTTTGTGGTCGTCATTTCTGTGTAACTGTAATTGACAAAGAAAATTTGGTAATGTGTGTTTTCTTGACTTTCGTAGAGCACTTGCAACAGTTCATCTGAATTTATTAATGTGTAAACTATACACACTATTGGTTTTAAAGAAAATGTTCTATATTAGTTTAGATCATTTTTATGTGAATAAACTCAAAAAATATTATTTAACAACACTTATCAGTTCTCCAATGGGTACCACAAGGACACTGTTGTGGGTCCTTTACTAATTATACTGTACCTGCATATATCAATGAGATTATTTAATCAAGCCAAGTAAAATTGTTTTTTTTACTGTTTCTATCAAACGTCTCACACTTTCTATACATTGTTAAAAAACTGAGAAGTTATAGTACAGTTCTTTAAGTAAGGAACTTTAAGTGTCTTAATTATGACATTTATGTTTTGACTTTACGATAATTATATTAGTGAATCACATGTTCTATCAAAAAAGTCTCATTAACCTAAAGAGGCAACATATACAGGGTGTCCCAAACAAAGTGGCCTATTAGACGTTTAAGGAGAACTAATTCTTATTTGAAGTTTGAAAATTTGTGGTTATATATTATTCATACTGATCTTTAATTGTAAAATATTTTCGCTTATATTGCACTTCCGGTTGTGCCGGAAGTCGACATCAACTTGTTTATCTTAAATGGAATGATATGTTTTTTATGATATACAGGGTTATTCACGGTATACGTTACGGAATATAACACCCAAACTATTCAATAAGATTAGAAAATTATATTTGGGATGGATAGAGACCTATTGGAGTAATATTTTAAAATTACTTTCGAAATATACAGGTGTCCCAAAATACACAGAACGTATCAAAGTTGTGTTTTTTTTTATGGAATGCCCTATATATTATTACATTTTCAATTTCTGCGTTCAAAATAAGAACGGATTTTATAGAGGTTTACCTTACTTAAACCTAAAGGTTATTGAGATATTTTGTATTTTATGAAAAAGTCGTCACAATTTTACCGATTCGTATCTCAGCAACTATTTTCCTTTTCCAAACTAAATTCGTACTAGTGTCGATGAATTGATCAGATTTTATGTAGAACTTGTGAAAAATCCATTATCATGCACAGGATGTGTACAAATTGAGATTAAATAATGACATGTTTTTAAAACGCAATAACTTGCTTATTTTTAATAGAACACCCTGTATTTTATGCCAACAACAAATGTAAAATGTAATTGTCTATTAAACAATACTATAGTGTCCTATAGATAAATGTTCACGTTTTTATGAAAAATGCAAATTTTCATAATGAAGACTAATTGTAACAGTTTTAATATTTATCGTTAGCTATACCAACTTTGATAGGTAAATATTATGCATTGTAGGAGTAGAAGATTTGCATTGTGTACATTTTATCAAATGTGCTAAATTTAGTGAAATAAATATGTATAGAGATTCACAAGGGTTTAATAAACATATAAATTAACTTTTTAATAGTATCTCTTCAAAATGAATTATCTCCTCTACCGATCAATTTCTTGTTGTTTACAATATTCTAAAACATAAAAAAGATTGGTGAAAACCAAAGAAACATTTTTGAGTATAATTCAGTAACAGATAACTGTAACGACGATTGAAATTAAATTTAAACATTCAATCCTTGTTACAGTTATCTGTTGGCATCACTTAGTTTATACTCAAATGTTTCTTTGGTTTTCACTCACAGGCTTATGTTTTACAATATTGTAAACAGCTAAGGAATTGATCCGTGGAGCAGATAATTCATTTGAAGATAGAAGATTATTATAAAGTAAATTTGTATGTTTATTAAATTCTTGTAAACTCTATACATATTTATTTCTCTCAAAATTTAGTACAGTTGATGAAATATACACAATGCAAATCTTCTCCTCCTCACAAATGCATAATATTTACCTGTCAAATTCTGTATAGCTTACTTGATAAATATTAAAATTCATTACAAATCAGTCTGTTATGAAAATTTGCATTTTTAATGAAAACGTGAACATTTAGCTATAGGACACTAGAGTATTGTTTGATAGACAATTACATTTTACATTTGTTGTTGGCATAAAATACAGGGTGTTCTATTTAAAATAAGCAAGTTATTGCGTTTCAAAACATGTCATTATTTAATCTCAACTGTAATGTCTGCTCACTTAAGCATTCATTAACTTACAATAACTCAAGTAAAAATTACTTGTAGAAAACAACTTTATTTCAAATAATAGACTTACAAAAATCAGATTGATCGCGCGAGTGTCGCTCTGATATTTCCCACTCTATTTAATATCCGCGTCATACATATTACTCGCTTACAGTACACATCCTGTGTATGACAGTGGATTTTTCACAAGTTCTACATAAAATCTGATCAATTCATAGACACATTGTAGGATATTTTTTAAAAATTCATATTTTTGGAACTTTATTAAGATAAACAAATTATATGTGGTTTCCTTATAATAGAATCTTTGTTCAATGTATTCAGGACGACCACCATTGATTCTCAAAGTAAGCCAACTTCAAATAGCAACAAGTCAATGCGACATACTAAATATTATTTAACAGGTTGATTCAGAAGTTTTTTTGTGATCGGTTGATGTAAGCATTACCTCTACTAACCTCATACGGTTTAGAAGTTATTACGTATTTTTATAAAATTTATATGTAATTAGGATACAAGTTAGCAAATTGTTACTGTAGGAAAAAATATTTACGAGGCGGTGCGCTTATTTTTGTTAAGGATAATTTAAACTTTACTGCTATTGATGCAGATCAAGATATATGTACGAGGATATATTGAAAAATTCTTAGCCTACTATAGAACCAAACAAAATTTCAATGTCAAAATATTTTATTACTCAACATATTGTCCTCTTAAATTGGATACATTTATTACAGCGAACCTGCAACGTCTCTAGACCTTTCAAAAAAATGTTTCTTCTTGCTCTGCAAACCAGACCTCCACAGCTTCTATTACCTCCTTGTTGGAAGAAAATGTACGACCTTTTAAACTTTTTTTCAGTTGAGGAAAGAGGTGATAGTCGGACGGAGCCAAATCGGGTGAATAAGGGGGTGTTCTAGTAATTCAAACCCTAAATCACGAATTTTTGCATGGCAACATGAGATTTGTGTGCAGGGCGTTGTCCTGCAAAAACAAAACACCTTTGGATAGCTTTCCGCGTCTTTTCTCTTTAATATTTTCCCGTAGAGTGGTCAGTAATGTCGAATAGTAATCTCCAGTTATTGTTCTACCCTTATCCAAAAATCAATCATGATTACTCCATGGCAATCCCAAAAAACTGAAGCAAGAACTTTTCCAGCAGATTTTGGACACGAAACTTCTTAGGTCTTGGAGAACCAGAGTGTCGCCATTCCATCGATTGTTGCTTTGTTTCTGGATCGTAGAAATGTACCCAAGTCTCATCCATAGTAACAATTCGGTTTAAGAAGTCTACATCGTTTTCAAATCGAGCACAGATTGAACGCGATGCTTCTACCCTTGCACGCTTTTGGTCAACATTCAAACATTTGGGGATCCATTTTGCAGCAATTTTCTCATGTCCAAATTGACGTGAACCATATGATGAACGCGTTCGTATGAAATATTCAGTGCTTCAGATATCCGTTTAGCCCAATTCGACGGTCTGATAAAATCATGTCATGAACTGCATCGATATTTTCGGGGACTGACACAGAAACTGGCCTTTCCGATCGGTCATCATCTTCAATGGAAAATTTACCTCTTTTGAAGCTTGCATTCCAATTTTTGACGGTCGCATACGAAGGACATTGATCACCAAGGGTATTAAGCATATCTTCGTAAATCTGCTTACCTCTTAACCCTTTTAAATACAGGTACTTGATGATGGCTCGATACTCCAATTTTTCGATTTTCACAATTTCGGTGGACATCTTTTTCATTTAATTTATTGCGTGACTCTGGTTTACTTTTTGACGTCAAACTTTACACTGACACTTCTAATAAGTTATTGTTCGTTGCTATGGTAACGCAATATTTTGTTTATGCAAGGAACTGGTCTAGACTAACTAGATATCAATACATCCTCGTATAGATTTGATATTTAAGTATTGTGTAATACGAATAGATGTTTGTAGTATACTGATCATTTGCATGTATTGGGTTCCATGTGGTGATTTCAAAACGTTTATGAATAACCTCGAAATACTTATAGATCGTTGTAAACTATGTCCCAATATAATTATTTGCAGTGATTTTAATTTAAATCTATTAAAAAAAGGCAAAAAAAAGTTGAATCTTACTTATCTTTACTTCAGTCTTTTAATGTTCATCCAACAATTTATAACCCTACGAAGATTACGTCCAGTACTACTACTTGCATAGACAATATCTTAACGAATATGTACTCAACAAACTCAATGCAAACTTTAATCATAGAAATTGATTTTCCGACCATAATGCTCAATTTTTGACTATTTCTGGTCCTAATAAAAATTCAAAAAATACTGAAAACTGCACAGTAATTAGAAAATATAACACAACAAATAATATCACTTTTGCACATATTTTAGGTTGCGTAAACTGGGACTTTATTCACAATATTAAGGTTCCAGTAGACTCTATAATGGAAATTTTCTACGGTTTATTTTAAAAAACGCTTTTTACACAGCCTATCCACTAACTCGAATAAATACAAAAAAATGTAAAACTGGATTACTCAAGGTATCAAAAACTCATCAAAAACTAAAAGATATTTATATATGTGTTTAAAGAATTATCATGATCCCACATTGCGACAGTATTACATAAAAATACAGTAAATTATTGAGACGTGTATGTGAAACGGCTAAGAAAATGCAGATGCACTGTTCTTTAGTTAAATCAAACAATGTCATAAATACAACTTGGCAAATAATTAATAAAGAAATAAATAAATGCAAAAACAATCAGTTAAATATCAAATTAAATATAAATGGTAGTACCATAGACGAACCAATACCTTTAACGAGTATTTTACAAATTTACCAGCAACGCTACTTCATAATTTAGTGAGTGACGATATTGCGATGGACAAACTTTTAAAACTCAGTAGTAAGAATAATAATTCCATGTATTTTACCCCACAACGCCCAGTGAAATAGAAGCTATAATTTCTAAAATAAAGAACACAAATGCAGTTGGAGTCGACGAAATTCCAATAATAATCATAAAAGTAAATGGAAAGTTACTATATCGTCCTTTATCGGACTTAATCAACACCTGCTTCACAAATGGCTATTTTCCAAAAGAATTTAAATTTGCTAAAGTAATATCAGTGCACAAAAAGAGTCTTAAAACTTCCGTTATAAATTTTAGACCTATAGCTGTATTACCAGCTCTTTCAAAAATAATTGAACACGTTCTAAAAGACTCATAAATTTTTTTGACAAACATAGCTATTTTTGTGAAAACCAAAATGGTTTCCCTAACAATACGTCCACATATACAGCAATCAATAATGTTTTAGGTACAATATTAGAAAGTATTAATAAGAAAAATTTTGTAGTTAGTTTAAGTTGCGATTTGTCTAAGGCATTTGACTTAGTAGATCACACCATATTAATAAATAAACTTGAATACTATGAAATTAGAGGAAATATGTTAAACTTATTAAAAAATTACATTACTGGACGACAAACAATAGTCGAAATTAGACACAATAATACTACGGAGACGCGATATTACTTCTCTGAACCAAAATGCGTTTATTATTTTGTGCCTCAAGGGTCAATTCTAGGCCCTCTTCTTTTTAATATTTACTTAAACAATCTTCCATTCAATATACCCTTTCCAATTTCTATGTATGCTGATGAAACAAATGTAACAATAAGTAGTCATTCGATAAAAGAACTCGCCTTAAACTCAGCACTAGCTCTATAGTCATTAGAATGCTGGTTAAAAGCAAATCGATTAATCATTAATCTTGAAAAAACTTCTTTATTACCCTTCTTAACTGCTAAAAACTGCGAAAATTTTATCAACACAATTAGACTGCATAATGTCAATCTACAAACTACTACATCAGAAAAAATGTTGGGCGTAATAATAGATAACAGATTTAACTGGTCAGAGCACATCCAAAGTATAACACCTAAACTAAATAAAACTATATTTTGCATGCGAAAGTTAACAAAAATATGTTCCATAGCTTCTCTAAAAATTGTTTACCACGCATGCTTTGAATCAATATTGAGATATGGAATAGTGTTTTGGGGTAATTGTAGTGATTTAAAATACATATTAAAGTTACAAAAAAAGCAATTCCAGTAATATTTGGATTAAAGATGAGAGATAGCTGCAGACAGATATTCGTTGATCACAATATAATGACAGTTATAAATTTATACATATACGAAAGTTGCTTATATGTTCTTAATAATAAATCACAAATCAAAATAAATGCAGATATTCACAATTATCCTACCAGAAACAATCTGATGCGACCACAAAAACCTCAACATTATACATTTTTTCCACTACTAGCTGTGAAGTGGACCATTATGTGCGTCTCTAGCCAACTGAGAAGTTGAATTCTCTATTAGTGGTTAATAATTTTTTTCTATTGTTTGACCTAGGTTAATAACGGACAATTTCAATTTTTTTGAGAATCTAAGAATAAGTTGTTTAACAAAAACGAGTGAAACATAATTTTGTATATCCAGGTGATTATCTTTAACTTATTTGCTGCTTAAAATTTCCTAACACGATAAAATTATTTGAATAAAAAATGCCATTAGTTTAAAAATTCGCGCCCCCATCCCATAACCGCAAATACATAACCTGAATTTATTTATTTATTAAATATGATGGTAGAATCAGTTTTTTTCAGGTTTCCCAAAGGAGATTTAACCAGGCGAGTTAAGTTACATCAAGAATTTAAAGTAAATTACAAATATTTGGTTGTAGGTGTTTTGAATGGTTAACAGAATCTGGAAGGTCCGATCTGTTGCATAAAAATGTCGACTCCAAAAACTTAACGAGTATGTGGCGAACACTTGCCATTCCTAAATGAATTACAAGTGTCAATTTCATAAACCCAATATTCAAATGATGCAAGGTATATTGGCAATTAACATCTCTAGCTATACCAAAACTACTCAAGGTTGCAGCTCAAATACTCTTAGGTAAAGAAAATTATGGAGGAACATTCTTAAATTGCAACGTGAAAAGAAAGCACTTCAATTGAAGTTAACATCTCCCAACC